>OY987249.1:13152948-13752948 GCA_963920765.1 Ulota crispa | reverse complement strand
GCCTCTTTGCCATGCACGCTTGTGCAGGCCTTCTGCTTTCTTGTGTACTTGCGCTTGGGCTTCGCCAACATGACAATGTCAAGGGTTGCAGGCATGGCATTCCTTTTTGCAGCACTTGAAGGTGGGCTCTTGATGCTTGTTGCCAATGCATGCCTGAGCTACTACTTGGTTCTGACACATTTCCATGTAACACCTGCAAGGGTGGTTGTCCTTGCATCCGACCTTGAAAAACCTCAGGAAGAGCTTAGCCTTCCTTGCCCCCCTCCCCCCCACACTCCCACCAAAACATCACGGAAAGACAACAGTCTGCAAATGGACGTGAAGTTCCTATGGGAATCCGTCATGGCTGCCTTTGATGCGCTTGTGCCCCCAATCAAGCAGCTTCACTACTTGTTGGTAAAACAAGTATTGCAACTACGCCCTCGACAAGTCCTCTAGATTGTTGTACCCTTGAGCATCAACTGGAATTGGATGCCTAACCAGGGAGCTCCGAACCAAGAATCCAAGTAGCACACGACGTTTCTCCACAAGAAATTGCCTGCATTCCGCCCAGTTAGCCAAGACGGTGACTGTCGCAGCAAACTTGGAAGGAGAAGGAGGAGGCCAGATGTATCCATGGCGGCGCGCATTCATTTGTCTCCCAACGCCAACCATTCCTCTATGCAGCCGCGCAATGAATGGACTCAAACGGCGGCACTCTTTGCAAACGACGGCACTCCCTACAATTATGTCTCCTTACAAGCTAGTGGCAGACCTGGGTAGCTGATCCTCCTCAGGCAGTTGTTGAAATTTGAGAGTGGTCCGTGTCTCCCTCTCTTGCTGTCCTTGATGTGTGCCGCTTGGAGAACGTCAAAGACCGCCCCATCCACCAATTCTTCTTTCCATTTTCCAGTGAAGCGCTTGCAATTCCTAAACCCTAAAGCCTCGAACTCCCCGCAGCCATGAAGGCGCTCTCAATTCCTCACCAATTCTACTTCTCTCCAAACCGTGAAATCGCCTCAAATCCTCTCTACAAAGAGCGGAGCTTCACCATGACGCCCAAACCGCCTCGGATTCAATGCCAGCCCATCCGCGTCACTCCCTTCTATTTGCCAACAAGGACAACTTGTAACGGTCAACAAAAGATCCTATGGAGTTCTCGGGCTCCGTTTGCTGTTCCCAATGTCACTTGAACTGCCTCGTCACCGCTTACAAAACATCATCTTTTCTGTTTGTGAGCATCTTTCATGCAATGACAATTGCATTTGAACCTCCCCACACTTTGGTTTTTTTACTACCATTTTCAAATGCCAGCAAGGCTCCATCTGGCAAATGGCACGTTGGATGGGTTTTTTTATTCCTCAGATTCGTTTTCTTAGACCCCCATCCAAATTTGGACCGGATTTTGATGAAGCATCCCAAAAATAACAAAAGCGACCATAATCGGGTCGACCAAGCCTTAAAAGGTTACCCTGAGTCCTGAGTCAGTAATGTGATATTGGTAATTATGAGTCAACTTCTTTGTTCTATCAAAATCCAAGAATTGTGGAAATGATAAAGGAGTACAAAGCCATGCAAGGAAGTCTGTTGAAAAGCAAAATAATTGAAAACCACAAATAATGGTTTGACATTTTCATGCAAAAGCACAGAAATTTCAAGAATATTCATTTACAAATCGAGAAACACTAATCACCATAGTCAATTCTATTGGAGCATAGAAGCTCGCCCTTCATTACAATCAGTAGCTTGAAGAGAGGCTGCCTTTCCTTCTCTTTAGGTATCATTCACAAACTTCATTCTGAAAAAAAAAAAAAAAAAAAAAAAGTTTTTTTTTTTAATAATATTTTTTCTGACACCATTTCATCCGGAGGGAGGCAATGCCTGGTAGTGCTACTGAACGTTATGTTAGCCACAAAAATTTGAGGTCACAATACCAGCTTTCAAGAAGGAAATTTAGCTTTAGCAACTAAATTTCTAGCATTTTCATTTTGACCCAATATTTCACAAGCATGAACAGACATACATGCACTACAAGGGATAGTGTTCAAAATGACAAAAACATGTTCAAATTAACGTGGCTAAATCTACAAAAATTATCCAATTTGACACATTTTTTGTCATTTTGGACACATTTAGTCAATTTGGACATGTCAATTAGGACACAATTTCTTGTGGTGCTCCTATATATATTTAATTTGTGTTACGTTGCAATTAGAAGATTTAACATGGTTTGGTTTTTAGTATGGGGGAGATTTTGAGCGTCCTTGGTAAAAGAAGCCTATAATTCTCATTTTCAAGTAATTTTTTAGTGTATGTACCAGATCTTGCTTGTATGTTTTTACTATAACTATAATTTTTCCAAAAATCTAAACAATTTTTATCTAGCTGATTCAAACTTCAACCAATTCTTTTCACATTTCGTTTAGCTGATTTTCTATTATTTTTTGGATGTATCTACTCATTGATTTGGTCATTAATTTGTTGAATAGTTTCAAACTTCACCCAATTTTTTTTTTCCGGTTCAACCGGCTGACTTCGTATAATACCCGGTTCTCCCCCAACATTGCATGGTACTTGCACAATTTCCTACAAGCCATGGTCATAGGCTCCTTCACTTAGGACTAACGCAGGCCTCTCTAATTTAAGTATGGTCATAAACTGACAAATTAAGCTAATTTATGCACATCATGACAGTTAATTTGTGTATTGTCATAAATCAACAAATTTATCTTTATTATTTATTATCTGCATATTTGATATCAAATTAACACCCCTTCAAGGAGTTAACAATTTACAATGCTCATTTTTCAAAAGTTTAAGAACAAAGAAGTTGGATTCAGCTGTAGCCATATTAGAAAATATGGTGGCCATGTTGTCACAAAAGTTGCACAGTGACTCAATGCGGCCTTCAATAATCTTCCAAGCTTCTTGGAACAAAATTACAATGTTGTTTCAACCATCCAATGATACAATCAAAACCAGTTCACTCAAATAGGCAACCTTGAGGGCACAAAATTCTTGCTCAATGTTGGCAATGGTCTACTCATCCCATGACTATTGCAACTATGTCGGAAATTTTATAGCATATTTGTATATCCATATGGCATATGCCACATGCATCCTTTTTTTGTAAAGGAAAAGTAGGCTTAATATGTGCACATGGTTGGAAGTTAATTTGTTAATTAATGCATGTATTTTTAGAAAACATAAATTAGAGGCTTGGACAAAAGTCGTAAAGGCTTCTCCACCGTGCCCACCAGCCCGACTTCGGAGCTCCAACCTGGTGGGGCACAAGAGCTCACCCTCCTCCACTTGACGCCGCCAAGGTTAGGCCGAGGCGCTGCAGCCCGCCATTTCTCCTCCCTTTGGCAGCAAGCAGGGAGAGAAAATGCCAGAGCTGTAGGGCTAATAAAAAATCGATACGTGACAGTTGTAATAATCAAGTTCCAAAACTCACTACAAATTCCAGAGACAAATCATAATCTACCATGTGGCGTATCATGAGTGGCTGAGAGAGTTTTTTCAGGAGCCGCGGGGAGAGCTCCAGCCTGGGTGGGCTGGATGAGCCGCCCCGCTGCGCCGCGCTCGCTCCCACCCCGCAGCCTGCCGGGCTGCGGAGCCCGGCCTGGCGGCTTGGGTGGAAATGCCCTAAACCCTTCTCCCTCTCCACCAAAATCCTGGTCTCGTCTACATCCCTACAATATCTACTGCTCTAGTACATTTCAGCCCTTCTCTCTCTCGCCCAAAGTCCTGGTCGCTCCCGCATCCGTGAAACATCTACGTGCTTAGTACATTTCAACGGAGGCGTTGTGTTTCTGCAGTTAGAATCGACCACCGTCGGCGAAGAAGATCCAGCAGAGCCAGCACAAATGCTGCGCTTCCCACCATTCTGTGACAGCCATTGCATCGACGCAGATACTCTTTACATCTCAATTTAAAAGACAGATTTTACCGTCTTGGAATCTGAGATCAAAGGAGCATTTCATATCAAAGTTTAGTAACATTTTGAGAAACTTTGCCCAAATTTTGATGTAGATTCAGGCGGTGGCTGCCATGGCGAGGAGTTTAGCTCGGAGAGACTTGAAGCTATGGCGACGACTCTGGGCAACTTCAAATCGTTCTCTGTCCAGTCACTTCGGTTTCCCCTCCGACCGAACACTTGTCAGTGAAACCGTTGCAAGTTTTCGAGAGTTGCGACGCGCATTTACGAAGTCGGAGAACGATGGCTGCGTCAACGTGCGTCAGAAAAGTCTACGGGATCGAATTGAGCGAGAAAACCCTCGGATTCTTCACAAAGTTTCGGTATTAGGTTACAATGGAGTGTTAGCGAGAGAGGAAGAAGCAGAAGAAGAAATTGTTTGTTCTGTACGAAGCAGAGCTGGTGCTGAAGCTGCGAATGCGTCGTCGTCGTCGTCATCGCAAGCAGAAGCAGGTCCTTCTTATCGTCATCATCCGTGGAGTACCTCCATTCTGGTTAGGGTTGCGAAACGAGAGCAATTTCTTTGTAGGTCTGTACCTCGTGTAATCGTTTTGGATCCTTGGAGTCATGCATTCTCGACTGCGGCGGGGGTTTCTGAAGAAGAAAAAGAAGAAGACGAAGTCGTGGATGCCAAGAAAGCGGCAAACGCTACTACTGTCGCGAGTGTTGGATGGATTGAAAAAGTTGTGCCTAAGCAGCTACGACCGTATTTGTATCTGGCGCGACTGGACAAGCCGATTGGAACTTGGCTTCTGGCTTGGCCTTGCTTCTGGTAATCACAGTCGTAGCCCTAGAATTGTCGGAGAAACCCTAATTGACGACGAAACCCTAGAATTGCCGAAGAGAAACTCTAGAATTGCTGGAGAGAAATCCTAGAATTGCCGGAGAGAAACGAATTCTCATCCAGTTTTTGATTGCGACACTGGCTGTGCCTGCCACAGGTCGATCGCTTTAGCAGCTGAAGACGGCGGGTATCCTGATTTGAAATTGCTCACGTTGTTCGGCGTTGGGGCGGTGCTGTTGCGCGGCGCTGGCTGCACTGTCAATGACTTGCTGGATCGCGACATCGATGGGAAGGTGAGAAGCCTTTTAAATAAACCAGAAATCAGTGAAATGAAAAGTAGAAAATTCGGCAGAGATTACGTTGCTGAGCAGACAGAAGAAATGCTAACTTTTCATCTACAAATTCTTGAATGTACGTATGCGGTAGCTGAAGCTTTGGTCGGTCGACGTAGGCCTACTTTTGTATGTGTGGAAGGGTCTTTATGGTGCATTAGGGTTTGGCTTTTGATGCTGAAATACTTCGCATGCAAGGATCTTCATGGTGCAATTAGGGTTTGGCTTGTGATGTTGAAGTACCTTGCATGCAAGGATCTTCATGTTGCATTAGGGTTTGGCTTCTGATGCTGAAATGCCTTGCATGCAAGGATCTTCATGTTGCAATTAGGGTCTTCATGTTGCATTAGGGTTAGGGTTTAGGTGCTGAATTACTTTGCGTGCATGCAAGGATCTTCATGGAGCATTAGGGTCTGGCTTAAATGCCTTGTATGCGGAGATCTTCATGTTGCATTAGGGTCTGGCTTAAATGCCTTGTATGCGGAGATCTTCATGTTGCATTAGGGTTTGGCATTTGACGCTGAAATACCTGTTATGCGCTTTTATTTGAGTTTTGCAGGTGGAGAGGACCAGATTGCGACCTATTGTGTCTGGGGCTTTGACTCCGTTTCAAGGATTGGCATTCTTGGGATGTCAGCTGCTGTTAGGGTTGGGTATCTTACTCCAGTTGAATATTTTCAGGTAATATTTTACATCTGTTTGTGTTTTACGTACTGTGAGTTGTAATTCTGCTCTGCAGTTTAGGTAGGTGCTTTTGACTACTCCTAAATGTTTATTGTTGCAAAACGGCCGTACTGAATAACTCTGAGCAGGTTTTGTACTGTGCATTGTAGAATAACACTTGATTATAATCGTGCAGCCAAGTGCTGGGAGCATCTTCATTACTTCTTGTGGGTACATATCCTCTCATGAAGCGTTGGACGTTCTGGGTAAGCAACTTGTATGCAACCCTAACATACCCACCGTTGAGCTAGACACTTTTCTAGGCAACGATTTGAAACATTTTAAAGGCTCTTTTTTTAATGGAAAATAAAGATATGTAGGTATTGGAATAATGATTTTCTCAGATTGTCAAATAGAGCTTTTTGGTAAGAATTATGCTGAGAATTGTGCTGAAAATTACACATTTCTATTTGGAGCTAGAGCCTGAGATTGGCTGTTGGGTGCAGCCACAAGCGTACTTGGGATTGACATTCAACTGGGGCGCATTGCTAGGGTGGGCAGCAGTCAGAGGAGGCCTGGACCCTGCCATAGTGCTTCCTCTGTATCTCTCTGGTGTGTGCTGGACCCTGGTTTATGACACTATTTATGCCCACCAAGATAAGGAGGACGATACCCGGGTTGGGGTCAAGTCCACGGCCTTGAGATTTGGCAACGATACCCGGGTGTGGCTCACAGGATTCAGCACTGCTTCTGTCATTGGCATGACCCTTGCTGGGTACAACGCGGGATTAGGTACGTTTGATTTTTCATTCTCACTTGATTATAGAATGTCCAATTCTCTTATAGTCGCAACTGCGAACTTCCATGCTGCATTGTAATTGGCCCATGATGATCATCATATTCCAACTTTGGAAAACTACTCAAAAGTTTTCTGATTCCAAGGCAACATGGAAGTTGGCCCTAAGTACCTTAGCTTACGTTTCTGTTGTCTTGTATGGTTAAATATGAGAAAAATTCTTGAATGAGATGGTAATGGATGTCTTGTCGACAAATAATTAGTAACTTGTCGTCCTTGGCAAGGTGAATGTTACGAAGTTTGCATAGGTTGCTGCTAGCTATAAGGATAGAGAGCCTCCTGTTTATCGGTTTCTTTTTCCTCTCTAGTCACGCTTAGTTACTCGATTAAAAGTTACATTTTACTTTCATTCAACTGTTGCACGGGTTACTGAAGTATAAGATTAATGTTTTTCAACAAATGATACGATTTTTAACAAAAAAAAACTTGAAAACTGTTTGTGAGGGTACTGTATTGGATGAGAGTTTGGAGGGGCTCTTGGATTTCTTAATAAAGTTGTAAATTACAGGCTGGCCATTCTATCTCGGTGTAGGAGCTACTGCTGGACACCTGGCATGGCAAGTTTACACTGTGGACACTCAGAATCGAGCTGATTGCAATGACAAGTAAGATTTCTCGAACAGCCTTTTTTAGCTTTATATCAGTATTCTTTACGGGGTCTAAGATGAGGAACCCAAACCACTGCTGCTCGTTGGCATGTATGTATATGTATTCATATATGTTTTTAGTGTAATACCAAGATGTAGGACAACTCTGGATCTAGTGTACTTTGCTTGTATTTGTTAGCAAGAGAACAAATGTAAATGTTGTTGGTAGAAACCTTGCTTGTAAAACCCTACCCCTTCGCTCACAAAGCGGTGCTAGGATGTGTCCTTGGTTGGGATCCAATCAACTTTCCATGACAAACATAGAAAATTTCGATTGTGAATAGGCCCATCATTTCTGTTAAGTTACATACCTCACAATTGCTATAGCAAATATCTCCTTGTGTTACATTAGTGTATGGATCAATGTATACTAGTGGTATTAAATTCCCCACTTTATGCAAATGTTAGCATCTGTACAACCTGGTTCTTAGAAATCTTTTTTTTGCTCTTATTTCTGGTAATGGCTAAGATTGTAGCAGACAACATTTTCTTTCTATTGCTGATATTCTGTTGTTTCCTGGCAGGTTTGTTTCCAATAAATGGCTGGGCGCTCTCTTATTTAGTGGAATTTGTCTTGGAAAGCTCGCCGTCTAAGCTTCCAAGGTTCTATATCTAAGTAAAATATTTCATGGCAGTAAGATAGGTTTGGACCTGTTTGTAGGGAAGGTTTCTGTACTTGTTAGATATGCTATTTCAAACAAACCATGTGTGGGTATTGGTAGAGAGAGAAAAGAGGTGGAGAAGATAGTGAAATTATCAATTATGAAAACGAAGAATTCCTTTTAAACAGGAAATTATCTTTTTGTGGAAAATGAAATTTTTTAGGTGATGTTAAAAAGGCCTTTGTAAATGATTTAAATTATTGATTTTTTTCTTCTTTTGTTGAATTTTGGAAAAAACTTGAAACTCGCACAAAGATGTGGACATTTGAGGATGTAAATAAACATGTGAATGTGGAATTGGTCAAAAGGGTTTGTTTAACCCCTCACCGCCCAAGGGGCCTGAATCAGGCCCCTCTAAATTTTGTTCAGAGATGCGCAACCTTTTTTCAAGATTTTTTTTTGTAGTTATTATTATTTTTAGCTTCTTATTATAGTCTAGTTTCAGCATTAGGTGTTTGATTTTGAAAATGAATTTAAAGTGATTTGTCTATTCAAGATTTTGTGCAAGGGTGTCCATTGTAAATCTTCACTTTCTAGTGTTGAAGGCTCTTGGAAACGAGCCTCAAGTACACTAAAATTTGGAGAAAAAATCACATAAAAAATTCAATTTAAAAAATTGTAGAGTAGATTTTGAGAAGCCGTAAATTGATTGGGGTTATGCATGTATACTTTACATACTTATATATTTTTAGTACCCTCAATTTTAGGTTTGAGATGCAAAAAGAGGATTGAAAGACTTCAAATCACTTTTGCAGTTTTAAAACCCTCATGATCAAACATTATAATCTTTCAATCCACAAGTGATATTGTTGTGATTTCTTTTCCTATGTGATCTATAACATGTCTACTTTGAATTTGTACGGTTGAGCTTCAAAGAAATTTAATAAGATTGATCAAAATGCCAACATTTTGTTCACTTTCAAGCAAATTTGAAGATACTCAAAAATACCATGGGTGGTGAGGGGTTAAGGCATAGCCAATTTATATTTTAAGAATAATGGGCATTTGGGGCTTTTGAATTGTTGGATTTTTTGAGGTTTAAGATGTTTGAGATTGAGGAATTAAATTTCTCATGCCTAACTCTTTCTTTTCGTTTTTCTTGCTCAATTACGTCAAAGAAATTACACATAGGGTTATAGTAGAATTTATTTAGTAGCCAAAAATGTTTATCATCCATTTTTGTATTTAGGGTTTTGTATGGCACCATTGCATATGAATATCTTTGTATAATCAAACTTAATAGAACCAATTTATAAGCATATTGCTTTAGTGAATAGCTTCCACTATTGAATAGCAACTCTTTGATTCAACTTTGGGTCCATAGTTAAAGTTAACCCTCAATTGCTCAGTTGGTCCTTGTGGTTGCCTTGCTACAGTTCCAGTCCTTGTGGCTCCTTGTGACTGCCTTGCTATAGCCACTCTATAGTGGCGTGGCATGTGCCCACACAATATAATATTGTCCTCAAAAATTGCAAAAGTCAATAGTGCATGTTGCCCTCACAAAAATTGCAAGAATGGTAGCATGGGACCCAACACCATGCTTGTGAATCTTCTCACTGATTGGAGTTTTAAAAAATATGAGGACATTCAATGGAGCTATTTTTGGTATTCCATAATGAAGCACATCTCCATAACTACTTCTAAAATAAGAGTGGATGAAAATTATGTTTTCCCATCTTGCAAGATATTTTTTGGACAATGAGAAGACAATTTTTGTCCACTTGAATGTTTAGGAATTAACATTCACACATTGGGCTTGCAAGATTAAAAATCCTATAATCGTATCGAGAGTAGGCAAATTTGATGTGCAATTGTCACTTGAATTAACTTCTAAAGGACCAAGCGTGTTGCTACGACTAGTACAATACTTGGTATTTTTCTTGTATTTGGAATGGATCCACACCTCTACTACATTTGAGATCAGCAAAGAAGTTGGAAAATAGATCAAAGCAATTCTAGTGAGCTACTTGAGATCCCAAATTAAAACCTCTTATTAGTAGCAAATACCAATTATATGGCAGCTTGTATACTATGCCCTATGGTCCTTTAAGAGTTAACCCTTGAATGGTCCGAAAGACCTTTGCGTCCATACATACAGTCGTATCACTAGAAGAAAAACAAGGATAAATGATTGCCACAAATCACAACGATTAGGTCACCAGAACTGCCTTGCAACTGCACAACAATTGCACAACAACTGCACAACATTTGCACAACTATAATCTAGTTGTACAATTGTTATGCAGTTGTTTGTGCAATTGCAAGGCAATTCTAGTGACCTAGTCGTTGTGATTTGTGGCAGTTGTTTATCCTTGTTTTTCTTCTAGTGTATGTACATACATATTTGAGTTGCTTTGAGGGCTTTCCAAAAAAAATATGCACCCACCATTATACAACCCTTCATTATGTATGATTGTAACACTTAATTTTTAACTAATTCAAACTTCTGAATGTTGGTTGTGACCGTATTTGATACTGTAGCTCCAGAGCCCAAGGGCTGTTCAGGGGTTAACCAAACGGGAAAAGGGGCACGAACCGCCCGTTCCCTGGCCCTGATTTCATGTCCAAATTGATGAGGCCTTCAGAGTTCAGAGGGTGGGTGATCACAGAGGCTGACTGGATTGCAAATATCACCACCCAATGCCACGTGGACACAGAACAGTCAACGACTAGGCGCCACGTGGTCCCCTCATTCATCCCGCGGCTTGGACTTCTCTCTCTTCTCTCCCGCATTTCAAATCCACTACCTCTCGACAACTCTGTCGATTCCCCGCGAACTACCGATCCGCACTCGCAAACTTCAACCTCTTCTAAAGACCCATATACCAGTATCTCAATTCCATACATTTATAGATTCTGCAGAAACCGTAGATTCTTTTTATACCTTGGATCATATTTTACGGAGTTGCATTGAATCCGTGGACGCTACAATGCTTGCGTTTTTTCGAACAACGCCCTTGACTCTCACTTCGGTAAGCGGCCTTCCGACTAAGATCAGCTTTCTCTAGAACTATTATATCTAGAGCCATTTTCTTTAACAAACAATTCATGTCCTTGTATTGCATAATTCGGATTATTTTCAAGAGCATAAATTGCAATAAACTGTATGAGAATTTTCTTTTTATTCAATCACCAGCTCTATAGGAATCCTTACATATTTATCTATTTTTAATCACACATTGAAATCATTCAACGTTCTTGTTGTTGTACTTAGTACGAGTATTCTCTTTACAACTCTATATATTGTTTTCAACTGTAAAAGTTGGATTTTGTACAGTTTCTACACTAAATGTTAAGCCTAACTAGAATTGTTAGGTTGTATCAAAGTTTTGTAATTAGTAAGTTAAAGAGGATTCCAATGCAGTAGAGAATGTATTATTTGGTTATCACATGCGGAAGTTCGTACGTAGTTTTTGTTAGTAGACGACCTAAAATTGATCAGCACGTTGATGTTGAGGTAATAAAAAAATTTAAATTCAAGTAAGAGCTTGGTTGTGGCATTTAGGTGGCGCAGGGTTTCTACCGATGGTGAGATGTTGCATTAGAAAAGCAGTTTATTGAATCACAAGTTCACTTGAAATAGATGTGTATTATATTTAGAGATTAATTGGTTAGTGATTAGTTTTTATTCACTGTAGCCATGTATGATTTAGTTTTAGGATTTTGGTTGTCTGTGATACCAATGCAGAGCCAGCTGAAATGAGGCTGCGAATGTTTCAATTGTAGCAGAGGAGCAGCTATGGCGACCACGCTTTACCGCCAGGTATTGAGCTGAAGGTTTTTCTTCTTTATCCTTTCATAAACCCTGCGTGTTCCGCTCCTTAGATTTTGTGGCTTTCTTCTAGTTTATATGTATAAAGCGTGATTTATGTTGTGATTATTATTTAATGCCTTGTCAACATTGTTTGTGAGACAGGATAGTGAGGTTGCGAATGAGCTGAAATTAGCCTTGGAGGAGGCATGCTTGGAACTTGGAGTTTCGCTGTCAACAGCTTTTTCACCCTCTGTCAGTCTCTCTTCCTAACGATATGCTTCGTTTTTGCTTTTTTCTATTATGTTTCATGATGCATTTTTGCAGTTTGTTGTCATTTGTCGTGCATGAGCTATAAAACTTGCAGCTTTCTGTGAGGCTTTAAAAAACGAAAAGAAATCTGGAACTTTGTGCCAAGTGACAAGGAAACGGTGTCCAATTTGACACGTCCTAATTGACTAAATGTGTCCAAAACAGAAAAGCGTCCTAATTGACAAAAAAATTCCTAATTGACATGTCCTAATTGACAGAAAATGACCAAAATGACAGTGTTCCCTTGTAGTCGATGCTTATCACTTTAAGGTCACAGTAATGGCAAACCGTCATGGCATAGAGGTGATGCGAGTGTAAGCCAAACCTTGAGCATCAAATGGTGCAATTCCCGTAGCTTTTTATGTAATTGAAGCCATTCATGTTACGAACAAGACAATTGTGGAAGAGAGTTTATGCTCAACGCATTCAGATTTGGCATTCTTTGGCTAAATAGTGATATACCAGGATGTGATTGGTTGTGGCCTCTTGAATTGTGATATGGAAATTGAAATTTTGGCAACAAATGGTGCAGGCGTGGTGGCTGTTGGATGCTGCTCAAGAAGAGCCGTCACTGGCAGATTTGGCAGGGTGGCTGTCAATTACTCGGCGTCGCAGTTATCGACCATCTCCACTTAACAAGTATCGGAAGTACGCCATAGACGACGGGGGAGATTTACAAGATCATGAGGGAGATGCAGAAGAGGACAACGTGGAAGTGATCCCATTAGGCGATGAGAGTGAAGCTGAAGCTCCGCAGCAGGAGCTGAAGTTGAAGGAGAGGCTCAGCAACGCTGTGGAGCTTGATGTGTTGGCTCAAGACTTCAACTGGAACAATCTCTTGTCTGTGCACCGAACAGAACATGCGCAATCTGAGGACGACGAAAACTCCGACGTCCGAGACTCTATCGGTTCAGTTGAGGTACGAGTCACCGTTTCCGTTGCAACTCGGTATACAATTTCTACATTTTGTGATAATGCAAGCGTTCCCAAATTCAAAAATCAACATTTCGTATATACATCTGAGGTTCCATATACGGGCGCCTGCAAAACCTCTTTGAAATCTTGCCATTTTAACAAACTTGATGTCTGAATGTTTCTGAAACAGGGTAATTTTACTGGAAAAACATTTGTTTTAGAAAGTTTTTTTATGACGGGCTGTCAGTGGTTTTCAATGGTGCTATTTGCATCTCTTCGACTGTCAGTTTCGGATTGTGCAAAGCATTACTCCCACTGGACTGTATTTAGTCCTTCTAAAATAGAAGTTTAATTGCGGAACTTTCTTCTCTGAAATAACTTAAGTTGGAGATTCGTCAAACCTTAGCAGAGAGGATTTCTTGACAGAGAAACTGGTACATGGTCTTTTAGGAAAAACTGCTTTAAACACCATATTAGGTAAATTGGGAAAAACAGGGGTCCCATTTTGTACTCCACCTTAAACCCAAAAAGTTACCTTAAACCAGATTCGAAGGTATCATATTCAGTCTGAGCCAGTAAGATTTTTTCCCTCCCAAATTCCTCCTCACCACGTGTACCAAAAAAAACACTGGAGCTCGGATTAAGGTGATCACCTTAATCCCTCAGAAGTCCCAAAATGTACTGTTTTACCCAATTTACCTAATATGGTGTTTTTGATGTTTTCTCTTTTCCAGGTAACAGTGAATTCTGGAGGAGTGGTCTATTTTGCACTATTTCGAAAGAGTTCTGTGGAATCTGAAGATCACGGCTCTCAAGAGAATGACAGCAAAAGTGAATCTGCAGCGGTTTTCAAGTTTGGATCCTCTAGACTGGCTACCCAGTCAGAACGCTTAGGCATTGAAATAGCCCGTCATTTAGGGGTTGCAACACCACAGGTGCTCAAATCCACCCTCAAGCATGTCAAAACTTATTTAGTGCCAGTTCCTTGTTGCTTTGCGATCAGATATGCTGTTGTGTTATTCAAAGAGAAAAAAAATGAATGGAATATGTGCTTAAGAATCATAAGAGAGAATATGGAGGAAGAGGTGTTGGGCTTACTAGAACTAAAGCTTAAAATAAATCAAAATTTTCTTTTCATACTAATATTTATATAAAACATAGTGGAATTGAAATACAAACCGGGTCATATAGTTGATCCTCTATAAATGTTAGGCCTTGGGAATAGCTCACTTATTTATTTATTAAATCTTTAAGAGATGCTTTAACAGATGTATGGTAAATAATAAAAAGCATCAACAATTCAGTATACAGTAGTGCCTCGCTAAGATGAACCTTATAAGAAAAAACGCTTGGCTAAGATGAAGTAGATGACTGTCCCTGGAGGTTGGGGAGCTACAAAAGGTCTTTTAGTTACAATGAATGTTTTCCTTACATGAAATGAATATGCTGTCCGGATACCTTCATCATATCGAGGCACTACTGTATAACGTTACAGAAGCACGGAATTATTGAAATGTAACACATAACAAGCTATAACCAATCTTTTGAAAAATAATCTTACTTTCGTCTTATGAAACACGTTAGCATCACATTGTCGGTTATGATTCTAAATCATTCGTTTACAACTTGTTGAAAAAATGAACCAATTCTTTAGACCTCTCTCCCTCACCCCTTCTCCCTAACCCCCCTCATACAGCTTGCCCCTGTCGTCTCTTTTTCTTTCTTGCTATCTCTCTTTTTCCAATCAAAGAGCATCCCCACCACTCTTCTCCCTCTCACGTTGCCCTCATAGTATCTCTCGCTTGTAACCCTATTTCAAATAAAGAGAATGCTCCTCATTGATCATGTGGTTCAAAGTATGATAATGACTTACAAAAATTATGTGGTTGTAAGAGAAAGATCATCGATAGATGAATTTTGTCATTGGTTGCATGACAACTATGTACATTTTTTCCGTACTCAACGCTTATCCAACACCCTTTCCATTCTCCCAAGAATGAATAGAGATATCCGTAACACTTATAAAGGTTAAACACTCAAAAGAGGTAACATTTATGAAGGGACAATTTTAGCATCATGAAACAAGCACAGACTTTGGCTTTCTACTTTCTCTTCATCAGCTGTAGTTTCTTTCTGCACAACAGTTTACTGTAGGCTGCATTGTGAAGCTCGTTGCTGCGTTAGCTTGTTTTCATAGGATAGAAATCACTAAACTTTGCTTGGCGATTATTGAAGATTTCTATAGAGAAAAATAGCATGTGCTACTTAGAGAAGGCACCGATTGATTATTGTGTCAAATATGAGGAATTGCTTCTGCAACTTGTAATTATCAATGATGATGAATGGTACGGTTATCGTGGTCAATGCTCAGGCCTCTTTGTAATGAATGCATCCGTTCTACAGGCAAGAGCGATCCACAGCAACTCAGCGGAGTGGAAACAGGTTCAGGATTCCGTGCAAGCCATCAAACAAACTGCTGAAGCAGAGGATAATGAGATTGGCCTACAGACTTCGGAGGAGCTGCTTGAAGCGTTGCGCCTCAGCCGCTGCATGCTCATCATGGGGTGTGTGTCTTTTTTAATTTTCTTTTTTGTGTGTTTTTTATAGTGCCATGTGAATTCGCTCTACATGTGGCCTTACTTCTTTTTTGCGCACAGTTTACCAATAGTTCATTTACTATGTTGGTTACTATTTTGTGTAATTATTTTGCTGATTGATCGACTATTCACTCATAAGCTTCTCCTTTATTTTTTTTCATTGATCATTGGTGATCCTAAGCTGCAAACAAGCATTCTTTGGCATTCTAGTTTGGCATATTAAATCCTGGATGACGCTAAATTTAATAAACTGTGTCTTTACTTACTGGCAAGAAAAGAACACATACAGACTGCGTGCATTTAGGCTTATCCAGAGATGGATGCATGCAGGTATATACGTGGCAAGCCACTTGCGGAGAGCAAGCAAGCCTTTTCTCCTGAGAAGGTGGCATTGAAAACTGCAACTGCACTCGGCCGGACGCTTGTCCTGGATATGGTTCTCAGGAACGAAGATCGCTTGGTCTGCCATACTCTCGGTTAGTGGTGATTTTTTCAGAAGTTCCTCATCTGGTTTTTCTTACACTTCCTCCATGATTTACATGTCCTATTATGCGTTCTTTTAGAACCATACTGTCTATATCACGAGGTTTTCAAGTTCCCAGTTGTTCGGTTATTTGTTCAAATAGTATTTTTGTCCTTCATTTGGGGCTTGGATTGAGAAATTTTCTTTTACCTCCCAGGTTGGCGAGGGAATCCTGGTAATCTGCTTGTCACTGAGGACTCCCCGCATGGGATAGACAAACTGGGTCCTCCTGCTCAGGATTTGAACCCGCCAG
Source organism: Ulota crispa (assembly GCA_963920765.1). Taxonomy (NCBI): domain Eukaryota; kingdom Viridiplantae; phylum Streptophyta; class Bryopsida; order Orthotrichales; family Orthotrichaceae; genus Ulota; species Ulota crispa. Next base: position 13,736,695 of record OY987249.1, on the reverse strand, counting down.
AGAGCCTCAGACAGAGACGGACGCAGTCTTTCACAGCATTGTCCCTGTCGGCAGGTACCGAAACATGTCCAAAGGTGCGCCGAGTACCCTCACCGGAGCTCAGCCGCGTAGGAACTGCAGAGCCCCTTTCCTTACAAGTGAGATTCTGTCCTTCATACGACTTTATTGTGAACCTTGCACTCCTTATCGAAGTCCTTCATAAGTAAATATCAGTTCTTTTGGTGCTGCTTTAATTGCTCAGTACTTCGACACAGTTTATGATTTCATTTCAATGTCCGTTTAGTATCTTTGTAACGTACATTTCAAATTTTAATTCTTAAGCATACTAAAAAGGCACCACAACAGCAATAAGATGATGTCGTGCTAAATTGCAAGTAGAGAGGGATGAGTATATGTCCTCCTTGTTGCCAACTCCATTTCCATTAAAAGATTATTTAGTCATAGACATCTAGCTAAGCCGTGCTTACACTGGAATTGCTAATTGAAAGAAAATCCAGTGTTTATATTCCCAATGTTGCTGCTTTGGTCGGTCCGTGGCAGTTCTTGTGCTCTACAGAGACTTTCTAGTGTCCATTTTTTTGTGTATTTTTAAGCTCACACATGCTATGCTATTTTAGCGATATTCTTTACTTTACTCACAAGATGCCGTCCTCGCAGAACCTGTTAATCCAGGAAGACTCTGAGACTGTGTTGATGAAGAAAGAAGATGAAGTGGAGCAGTCCAACTGCTTGCTTGTAGCCATAGACTCTGGAGTGTCGCGTCGCCCTCCAGGAATGAAGGTGGAAAATGACCGCCGGATGTATTCCAAGACCATTGAGCTCCTGCTTCATGACGAGGAGATGGCTGCCAATCTGTTGAGAGAGATCAGCTTTGGCTACATGGGACCACCGTTTGAAAATGAGTTAACGGAGAAGGCTGCCATTAACCACCAGAAAGTCACCCAAGCATTCCAGAAAGGAATTGTAGGAGCCATTAGTGACATGCAAGTTTTGAGGATGTTTCTGGTCAAACTCTACCGCTCTCTGGATCACCTTCTACGAGAGTTTATGGCGTATGTGTCCAGCCAATCCGACGTGTCGAAGAAACAAGAGCCTAGCCCAGTCAAAGATCCCTTGATCACGGAGGTAACACATCTATTCTTGTGAATCTTCTGGTTCCTGAGTGTGATCATTCATGAGTCTTGTCATCACTTTAAAGAAGATTCTATTCCACGAAAACATGAACTTTTTTGACGGTTGGTTCATGGGGTAGTGAAATCGCGAACAGGGTTTGACTCTTCTGAGGCTAAAATATTGCTAAGAGGCGTTTCACACTATGTCTTACGTACCAACTCTATACAAGTCTCTCCTCAATACAAGGTCCAAATTTTTAGGGTTATAAAGGGCAATAATAAATCCGAAAGAAAGCCCTGGAAGCAATAAATTGGTGGGACTTGTGCTTGAAGTTGGTGTCCTTTTTCTGCTCGAGCCCACTCTTGAACAAAGTCCCACTTTCTCGGTGCCCAAAACTTCCAAAAAGTGTGATCTTGCGTAGGTGGGTAAACGAAGTGAATTGGGACGTGCGGTTTGGGACAATAACGGGTTTCAAAGTTCTGGAAAAATCAAGTAGTTTTTCCTGGGAAAATCAGCAGTTTTCTTAAGAGAAGACACAGTATTAGTCATGGAAATTTTGCGTTTTCAAAAGAAAACTGAAAGGTTTTGTGCACATTGAGAGATGCAGATTAAGTTAACATCTCTTGGAGCTCCCTTGCGTGAGAAAATGGAAAATCAACAGAAGGCAATAAAATCTTGGCTTCAATAATCCTCCAACTCCTTGCTTTGAAATCGCAAAATACCACAGTTGTTTTTTGCAAATAGGGGGTGGAGAAAACAGTGTTGGAAAAAACGATGTTGGTGAGGAAACAGTAGAGCTTTGAAATCCCTATTGTGTGAATGGCAAAGTCCCAAGTTCTAGCTCTCCACCAATCAGATGCCGAGATTTTCGTGGGACTTGGACTTGGGACATAGTGTGAACCGCCCCTTTAGTGCTCTGACTAAGGCTGTGGGTTTTGTGTATGGATGGACAGACTTCCGGTCCAGAAGACACGGCAAACCCTAAACTATCTGGCTCGAGTACCTCGAGTACCTCTGAACTTCAAGAGACTTGTGCTGAATCGACCCCAAACCGAGTTAAGTCACCGAGGTTTCCACCATTGAAAGTTAGCCCTGGTTCCCTTCGAAAATCACCTGGCTTGTCTCCGAGAATGGCAACACTGAAAGATAGCCCTAGTTCTCTTCGGAAGTCACCTGGCTCGTCTCCGAGGCTGAACTCACCGAATAGAATTTCTCCTTCAAGAGAGAATTGGCACGGCAAAGGAAGCCCTGGGCGAATGACCATCAAGCTTAAAGATGTCAGCAAGACTGCTAAGGTGTTGTGACTCTCTATTTTCTTACATCTAGCTCCCTAAATGCACTTTCATGAGTTTGCAACTTTGATACTCCTGAAAATTCTGCAATTGAATGGGTACACAATGTGACAGATTTCTTTAGCTTTATAGAAAATGTGTAGTAATAGAGTGCGTTCTTAGTCAAGTTTAGTAGCTTTGAGGGAAATGAAATAAAATAGCTTTGAGTTTGGTTGTAACGGCCGTGCAAATCTGCGTGACTTAACCTTCTGTGCTTAGTATTGTTATTAATGCAGAATTTGATATGTGTTAATGTTTTTTGTTTGATTCATTTCTGGTACAATCTCATTGATTTTCTTTTTCTTTTTCTGATTCAGATTGATAGTGAGTTGAGTAAGAAGTTAGAATGGTGGGACGAGAAGCTGCGAGGTGAAGGACAGAAGCTTTGCAGAGAGCACCATTTCACAACAGGGTTCTTAGAAGGCGGTGGAACTCATAGCGTGGTTGATAGCTACGAGCTCAAGGTCAGTCATTTTGATGCAGTGACGTTTGAGGCCTTAGGGTTTCAGTAAAAACAGACTGTGCGATGATTTTTGGACATCAGTTAGAGAGAGATGTAGGTGGCAATTGAGTAGGTTGATCATGTGAGAATCTCCCCATTCTTTTCCATTGAAATCTTGAAACCTCAGGAAGGTTGTGAATTTTAAAAAACTATAGATATAGTAATACCTTGCAAGTAGGTTGCCTTCCTGGTTCTCCCATGGATTAAATTGTGCTCATTTTGCTTTATCCTGTATTCAATCTCCCTTTAATGTCTAGAAATTCTTGTAACAATCTTATTTTGCTGGAGCAAATTCTTCTACTCCTTACTAAGTTCCTTGGATGTGATTAGTGCTAGAGGGCTGAAAGAGCTTTAATACCATTTCTAAAGTCAGGACTTTGAATTCTACGTACTACTCGTTGCTTTTTCAACTTTTAATAGATTGAAAGTAAGTAACCTCGACTTTTCATTTTTCTATTTTTCATAGGTTAGGTTGGAGCATACTTTGGAGCGGATGACAATGATTTCAAATGGAGCAGATACAGAGAAACCATCCTGTGTGATTTCTCCGTACTTGTTCATTGGTAGCGCCTTGGCTGCCAGGTTTGACTTTTACTAGAACTAAACATTTTGTATGCATTTGGAAGCTCCCATTTTTTTTCTTTATGACTATCTAAGGAAAAATAATTGCTTATTAGATTCACAAAGTTATTAGTGGTGAACTGATCTTAATCTAGAGTCGGAGACAGAAAGATCCATTCCTCACTCAGATCCTTCTCCACACATTCAGTTCCTCAAAGTTAAAACTAACTACGTAATACTACTGAAAGCTGAGAAAAGGATACAAAGTACTAAAATTTGAGGTGTAAGCTATTGCTCTACTATGCCTTTGACCCTTGTCACGTGCGATTTTGCACTTACAACTCCTAATGAGTATGTGATGCTTATTGACGTCCACCAAATCCTTTTTGGCTGTGGACCACCTTTTACAGCTTGATATTGAGAATTGATTGGTGGTAGATTGGTGGCAAACTTGTAGTACACCTTAGAAGCCTTCTAACTCTGATTTGAGAGAAGATAAACAGTTTTGTTTAGAACTCCCTCTTCTCCTTGTTTTATACACCTCAAATCTTAGTACATTTTTGTCTCCCTTTCTTGGCTTTTCTTGGCTTTCAGAGTATGCAATTTCGTTTTAAGTTTGATGAGGGCTTGACTATGGGGAAATATTTGAGTGAGGAATGAATCTTTTTGTTCCTAACTCAAGCAAAGCACAAATAGAAAAAACAGATCAGTACTTAAGAGAATGAGAAATCAATGGCATGTTAATATTGAAGTTTTGTACACCAACCCTGCTTCAGTGTGTTATGTTTAAAAGTACATGAACTATGTTTGCAGGTCAGTCCACACGCTCCAACATCTAGGAGTTACTCATATCTTGTGTCTTTGCCCCTCAGACCTTGAGGTTGCACATGTTGGTGACTTCCCGGATTTGTTCACCTACATGAGTATTGCGGTATGATTCAACTTCTGTGATATTGGTTTTTATCCCTTTCAAGTTCACAGTGGCCCCAATAAGTGCAATTGTTGTTCTAGACAAGTCAATAATATGTAGGGAACTCTTAGACTACGTTACAAAGGAAATATTCTTCATGATTCATGTGGAAGGTCTTCCTATTAAGACTAATTGAAAGTCATCTGTTTATTCTGGAGAGGTTTCTGTATGATTATCATGACCACGTAGAGGTCTTCTAATGTAGAGAAAGTTTGGGTGAGAAAATGACCAGTATTTCTATTATTGGTCACTGATTTACGCAATTGGTGAATTGCGTAATTGGTTGATTCAACCCTAGCCACGGAAATACCTCCCTCACCTCCTGCTATCTTGTGAGCAAAGCTGTAGATTATATGGGCGAGACTTTTACCGTGGGTTTTGCAATTTTTCCCCTAGTATCATATAGTGCTAGTTGAAGCCCTGGGCACTATTCTGTACTCCCTCTACTCCCTCTGTCATACAGAATGACCCATTGGAACCCTATGTTTTTTTCAATAGTTTTGAGTAGGTTGTATGGAGGCTTATTGGGCTCAATTTTAAAGTAAATTGCAATGAAGACATACAATGTTCATCGTTTTTTGGGGTGATACAAAATTTGGATCCTTATGAACAATTTATATTACAATATGATCAATGAAATTGGGTAAAAAAACATGAGGTTCCAATGGGCCAACCTTTGCAAGACAGAGGGAGTAATATATTGGAACTCTTTGGAAGATTGGAGGAACTAATTGGGGGATTGGGGAGGTGCAGGTGAAGGATGTGGAGAATGAAGACATTGCAGCACATTTTGAGGATGCGTGTTCGTTTATAGAGACAGCTGAAAAGGAGGGGAAAACCATTTTGGTGCATTGTTTTGAAGGCAAGAGTCGAAGTGCCACTGTTGTGCTGGCCTACCTCATGCTTCGCAAGTAAGGCTCACTTAACAAAAATGGAATTAGCCAATCGAACAATATTTGCTGTTTACGTTCAAAATGTAATAATATGGTCACAACATTATTAACCCCTAACCGTCCAAGAGGACGAAGCCCTTTCAATGCCGAAAACACACCCCGAGGCTGGAAAATGATTTTTTTTTCAATTTTTTTTCTTGAAAGTGGTCAGAGTGATGTGCCACATCACATCACTGAATGCCAAAAATAGCTGTTTTCAATGTCTCCAGATTTTTTAAAACACCAATTTGTAAAGAGATGTACAAGGTCCCTGCTACCCTTTTTGTGAGGGCAAGATACACTATTGACTTTTCCTTCTTTTGAGGAGGATATTATCTCTCTTGGACACATGCCTTCATTGCCCATGAACAGTGCACTCTCCTTGGTCTGAGCCATGTGTTCAGGGTCAGTCCTTTAAGGGTTAAGCAAGTCAAAAAACTTCTTTCAAAACATGGCCAATTTTCTGAGCTGCATTGATCATCAAAGACATCCTATCTGCATGGGTTCTTAAATACCTTGGAATTTTGAGGTAATTCAACAATGTATTAAGGCTATGTCTAACATTCTTGACCTGTTGTGATGGGGGTATAAATTTGGTACGTGAAGAAATTATACTCTTGCACAAGCGTGGTCAATATTAAAAGCAGCTCATCGACGTACTCAACCAAACGACGGTTTCATGAAGGTATTTTCTTCATACTAAAACTGTTATATTACACGTTTTTTCCCTCTAGTGTTCAAGTTTAATCTAGAATGCCCACTTTGGAGCCTAATTATAGTAACTTTTTTGAACCATGTTAGTATACAATAAATGTGAGGTATGACTTGAATTAATATGTTTTTCCAACTCTTTTGAAGTTTTATGAATGATCTTGTTCGTAATCTTATAATTATGGAAGTAGTTCTTCATAGCCATTTGCGCAATTAGGGAATATTTTTGTTTTTCATGAATACAATCTAAAATTTTGATGAGGAATTGGTGTGGGTGGCAGACGTTGATGGAGTTGGATATAAAGCTACATGGAAAAGCATCCATGAGTTTCTCAAAGCGGAGGCCTGTTGGTCAGAAGTGTCCCGTTTGTGATAAGCTTGCTGGCTTAAGCCTGACTGCTGTTCACCAGCACATACGAAGGATGCATCCCGGCGTTTCTCCGCCATCGCCACCTACTGTTCAGAAACCGTCATAATTTCCAATCAAATGTAAGCCTCCTACTGTACAAAAGCAATAGATAGTAGGTTGTTGTTTATTACAACTTGCTAATTGTATCAAAAAACCAGCACAGATATGCTAAGGTAGAAGCACCTTAATATGACACTATTTGTTTTCGGACACGTATAAATGAATCCGTATCTGAACCATCAGGTACCCAAATCAGACATGCAAGTCAATTAAAGCTGTTTGCATAATTGAGTATTGGAACACAAATTATGTAGGTGGCAGCATGTGGCATGGTCTTTTTGATGTCGTATTTGCATTTCAATACAAGCAATTCAATGAGGGTCTAGTGTCCACAATAGGTGTGTCTAGGGAGTTAACTTCAACAATTCGTAGTTTATTCATACAATCTCAAAAAATTTCAAAAACAATTTTCCAGCACTCTCTAATGGTTACCTAACCATTTTACAATCTCAAAATCTCAATGCACACTCCTAATGAATTGACGTGACAAAAGTGTCACATTTAGGTGCTTCTACCTTACAAGAGGCTCTATCTTGCTGGCTTGCTTTTTCAATAAGTTTCTTACTCAAACTTCATTAGCGTAGCTTTTGTTGATCCATAGCTTTCTCCTTAGTAGTTTTAAGCCATAAACATTCCTAAAAGCAATGTTTAAAGGAATGTTGACCTTTCCAAAATGGAAAGGCAAAGAGTTTATGATAGTGGACTTTAGTGTCAATTTATGCACTTTTTGGTAATTCAAATTGAGGTATTGGCAAAGTTTTCCTTGCATTGGTAGACATTCTTTAAATCCTTCTTTGTCAACATTTGTAATTACCACTGTGTTGGAATGGTTTGTTGAATGAAAGTTGTACTATTCCATTTGGTGAGGGTCTTTTATTGTATACCTTGCTCCCATAGTGTGCTCCCTTAGTGAGCAAAGTCCAAACCTTGAACAATAAATGATTTTAAACATGTACCTTATGTGTTGAAGTTAAATGTTTTGATCATTGAATTTTATTAGGAATTGTTTTGCTTCATTTATATCATCTTATTCAAAGAATATAAATATGTTTGCACTTTTTTGTTAGAAAAAAGCCCTCTAGCAGAAGACTTTGTCAAATTAATAAAGCCCTTGTGTTTAAAATGGACCTGATTGAACCTTCAGCTTGAATTTAATATAAAATGTTGTACTGATAATCATTAGGCTAGTAAGATATCACAATCGAGGGCATGAATCAAAAATAACTACAAATAAGGGCACATCAATAGTTTTGTTCCATTTGATTGTCTTAATTATGCATCCATTCCACATTTTGGCTCAATCATGACAAACTTGTCCATACCAACAATTTCTTGAATTTTAATGGCTCTAGATGGAGAGATGCTCAATCTAATTCTTTAAGGAGTTCAGAATATTGGAGTCTTCATTGTCAATAGATAAACCCAACTTGGGCTTGGACTAAGTTCTACTTTCCAATCTACTAAAGCCAGAAATTCAAACAAATTTCCAAAAATCACAACACTAGAAGAAACTTGTGTTTTTTATAACGGATTTTTTTGAACGTTCGCTTGTCTTATGTTACAATTGATGTTAAAACTAACATCGTGATGGTATATTTGATGTCATTGTTAACATGAAAACAAGTGGACATCCAAAAAATCTGTTATTAAAAACACGGGTTTTTTCTAGTGCAAACACTCTAAGTCTCAATTTTGTTCATATGCTTTTGAAATTGAATAGTGGAGTTTAAATGGTTACAACTACTCAATTTAGCTCAAGGGAAGTGCTCCAATATGGAATTGAAGTAAAAAATCAACTTTCTTGCACCGATTTGTGTTAAATTTCCTTGTACAACTATTCTTAGGCATTTGTCCTCTTTTACAGGCCACATCCTTCTCCCTTTACGTGCATACTAACTCTTTCCCTATTTTGTTGCATTCCTTGCTTCAATATTGGTCATGACAGAAATGATGTGCATCAAAACAAATGCCTCCAAATTACGGTCAAAGGACATTTGTGCAATTTTTGGAAATTTAGGAACATCTACATAAATAGGGAATTACTACAGCGACACCCTGTATTGCTAACAGGATTCCCCCTTTGAGCATGAAATTTGATAATTTAGTGCTATTTTTGATTTATTAAGTGGTCCATCATTCATTCAATCACAACGTTATCACCTCCTTGAAAGAAAACATGACAAATATAAAGAAAATTTGAAATATTATTGCACCAATACAATTTTTTGATATATTTTTGCTATAAATAACTCAAAAGTCTTATATTTTTAGTTTGAAATTCAAGCACACCTATTTTATTTATTTTTGTATAGCCTTTGAATGATAAAGGTGAAACAAATCTTTTGATCCAAATAAAAAAATTAGTAAAATCAGCATTAAAAATCACATGTCCATGCTGAGAGGGGGTGTCCCATTAGTAACTTAGGGTGTCGGTAAGGTAGAAGCACCCGTAAGCATCATACTAAGGGTTTTGAACATGATCATACATTCAATAGCACTAGTAAAGGTTGCCCTCCCTCCAAGAGAATGGTGTGGAATATTCCATATCCTTCTTTAGCTATGGAGACACTTGGTTGAATTTGTCAAAGTTTATGAAAGGGAAGCTTAGTTTAGTGCACACACAACGAGGGGGGTCAAACGTGTTAGAAAGATTTTTTTTTTTAACTTTTATTTATTTTTTTGGGTCAAGATGAAGTTCGTGGATGAAACCTGAAGAGAGGAAAAGGCAACCTCTCCCACAGGCTATTGAATGTTATAATGATTATTAATACACATCTAGCAAATTACAAGATCCTATTAAGAACAGAAGAAAAAAATGAGTTTGCACTTTTGAATGTATTATTTGAAAATTGTGAGAATTAGTTGTGAATTTTTAGAGAGCAAATTGCCATTGCATCCATAATCACATTAAAGATTTCATGTTCACCTAGTATACATCTTTATATTTCATTTATTCACTTTCACAAATTTTCCAAAATTTTAAAGGTGACGGTTATGGGGACACTGACACTTATGGTGTTCCTACCTTATACTAATTCCCGTACAAATATTGCAAACTTCAGGGTATCCATCAAATTTACCCTAATAATAATGATACGACGATGGGATAGATGAAGAAGTGTGGATGAACATCTATCCTCGTAGATGAAGTTTGGAGCGAGGAGCCAGCGAGGATACGCAACGTGAGGCTCCCGCGTCTCCGTCACCTGCAATCAAATCCCCGACTCTCCCAAATTCTGTGAACCAGAAACGGATAAGACGTCTGCCCGCCCCACTCCACCTGTTTTGTCCCGCAACGTCATAAACGAGGCCAAATTTAAAACTTTATCACCAATTTCTCCCTGCCAAACTTTCTTAACCATTTTAAGGTAAGTTAAACACACCCAATCCGGAGTGGCACGCACGTAGATGTCAGGATTTTATAGTACACTAATGAACCGAAAGTGGAGCAGTGAACTTTGCTTACACAAGTGACTTTTGTAACATGTTAGTTGCTGAGCTGCTTTGGGAAAGTGGGCTGTTACATGAACACATCTAAACAATCTCAAGATTAGTCTAGAACTACTTTTAGGGACTAGCATTGCCCTTTAATATATAACATTATTCAATACTTTTTTCCACAAATATAACGGTCCATGATAGCTTGTTGAAAGTAACCCTACAAATTCTTTTCCTAAATTTTCCGAGACCTTGAAGTACCCTAAACACTCGAACGCTCAGGTATGGGTAAGGTTACCTTACAGCCAAAAACTAAACTTTGCATTATTATTGGCCACAGAGAACCCACAAATTTCACGGTTGCGGAATGTCAAATGGGTGAGTGGGGGGTTTTGACATAATTGGAGCCAAACCTTGGAAAAAAGTGGGCAAATTGGGGGACTCACAGAGTTTGTAGTGATTCTAACTGGGCCGTGTGGCCGTGAAGGCGAACGTGTCTGGCATGCTTCGAAAGATCAAAGGCACTGCCACTTGGCACCGAAGCCCACTTCGCCACGGGCCATGTGGTGCCGACATCCGCCCTCCGACGCATCCACGGCTGCCAGCGCTCGCAACCCTGCTTTATATCACCACCCCGGCACTCACCCACCTCAACCCCATCTCACTTGTCCCTCTCACAAATCTCATCTAAACCCACCACCCATCATCTACTGCAATCCTCATTCTCTCACATTCTCTGCAATCTACAACTTTTCTACCTTTCTCTAGGACTTGTGTTTTGACTCATTTTTTTTAGCTATGGCGATGGCGATGAGTGTGCGAACTAATGTGGTCGCTACCCCCGTGGTGGCTGCTGCCATCGTCCCCAGCTTGAAGCCGGCTTCATCCAGCGTCCGCTACGCCATCCGTAAGTCCATTCATCCCACTGCAATATCTCTCCACAATCTCAACCCCCCTAGATCTGTTTCTTGTGCCATGCATGGTGTTCACTACAGTCTGCATTTTGTCACGCTCAAATATCTCAGTCTCTCAACCAGCTTCAATCTCACCGAATATATTTTCAAACTTTTGAAAGATTTATGGTGTTGTCCTTGCAAACACATGCGAGGTTGAGTCAGTAGATCATTTAAAGAATAGTTTTGAAACCATGAAAAGAATTTGTCACCATGGGGAGTTTTTGTACATCTGCATGTTAGGATATGAACTTTGAGTTTTCGTTTTACTTTCAACCCTAGTAAGTAACGTCTTTAAGAGTGGTGTGGGTAGTGAATATGAGCCTTGGATTAGATTCTTGTGAAATATTCGAGTCATGTGAGTTGACAGAAAATGGGTTGTGTCATTTGCTGAAAGATGTGAGTTCTGTGAGTTGATTGAAAGTGGGTTTGTGTGATTTTTGCTGAAATATGTGAGTTATGGGAGTTGATAGAGAATGGGTTGTGTGAATTTTGACGGTGTGCAGGCGTGGCACCTTTTAAGAGGGCGTCACTGATGGTGGTGCGAGCGGAGAGCGGTGTTCAGCCTGGCCCAGGAGGTCGGGGGAATTCTACTGGATCGCCGACGACGCCAGCTGGCATGAGCGGATCTGAAGCGCCATTGAGCGTGGTGACGAAGAGCGCGCCTTTGGAGCAAGGATCTGAGGTGCCCGTGGCTGAGCGTATGGCGTACATTTGCCAGGATTGTGGATACGTATACGATGAGGAGAAACCTTTTGAGGATGTCCCGGAGGAATACAACTGTCCTCGTAAGTTCCGCACTCTCTCTTACCCCCTTGCCCCTCCATCTTAAACACTTCCCACATGCTTTTGATAGCTCCAAAAGCATTGCAATCGTACTAAAAGCCACCTTATTTCAGTATGGTAGGAGGTTCATGAATGGAGCATTTAAGGGCTGCATCTGAAGTATGGGGAGGCGAAATTTCTTGAAATATTTTTGAGTATATTTCCTTTAAAAGACCAGAGGAATATACTTCTAACCGAAGTCGTTTCATATTTTTTGGAGCTTTGTGGAATTAATTATGAAATTTTGAAGTGGAGAGGTTATAAGGATCTAAAATGGTGCATTTCCTTAAGTGTATAGCGTCTGTGCATTATTGAAAGGCTATGAAAAACAATGTGCATAAATGGAATGTAATTGAGGAGGTACACTTTTAGATTTTGCACTCTTTTAAAATCCCCTACCTTATTCGACGACTGAAATGTACCAATCTTTCGACGACAAGATTTATGATAAATTGATAACCGACTACTTTTTGGTTGCGTGGTCCAAAGTGTTCAAAAATTTGCGAAGAAATATCGTTTGTTTGTGGTATCATTTCTAATGGGAGCACTTTGGTTTTGAATTTTGACAGAGTGCGCGGCACCTAAGTCGCGTTTCATGGTGGCAAATGCTTCTGTGGAGGAGGTGCTGGACACTACCAAGGAGGATGACGCGGTGTCGCGCGGTAGCGGCGTGAAGAGCGGCAGCCCTCCCAGCAGCAATTAAAGATTGTGGTGTTTTGTTGGAACTTTTCTTCTGTAGTAGTGAACTCGACCCCCAAATTCATGTACAAGTAGATGAAACAATGCGAGGTGTGGTATGTATGATACGAAGTGAAACAAAAGTGGACATTTTTTTTTCTGTTTCGGGAATTTGTATATGAACAGTTCGCATCGAGAACTCCGATGTGCGGTTGAGACAAGTCATTTTTTCGTTGAATTCTATGTGTGTGAATTTTTTACCGTCTTTCCGTATAATTCTACTACTAGTGAAACAGTAATACCGATTTCCAATAAAACATAGACATGCTCTTACAGTAGATTCTCATGCGCAGTACACACTAAAATCGGCACCCAGTCTGGAGTTTCTGCTGTTTCGCAGGATATAAATTTTTCTGTGTAATGGCGTGGCACCCAAGAGTGTGCTGTCGGACAAGATTAGTGATACTACTCTTGGACCAGTACGTGTTAAATCCTCACTATTTTGGCCGCTGACTTACCTATGTAGAATAGTGCCTGTGGTGGTGAATGTGGATGGAAGGCAGTCTACTCTGAAATCGTTTGTGCATTGAAACTGTCCTTTTTCTTAAATGTGCACGTGTTGTACATGCTGTTTATTATAGATTGCAGAAATGTACAAGTAGTATATTTGAGGGTAATGACTCTAGAGCTCTATACGCTTCAACTTCAAAATTTTACAACTATGTCCACGAAGCTCCGAACTGAAAAATATTTCAAGAAGTGTCACCTCCCCCCAAAATCTAATTCCAGTCCTTAGAAGAATGGTATCAGAGCCTTCTACCTTAAAAGTGCTGGACAATCTTGCACGCTGAACCTATCAGCGAGGAACGAAATTTCAATCAATCTCGTTTGAGAAATTTTGGGCCGGACGCTAGTCTAAACTGGGCCTTACACACGCTGATCTTCTATTTGAAATGGCAGATTTAGAATGGTATGTAAATCCATGTGTGTAATTTGGGAAATGCAAAAGCTACACTCATGACTACTAATGCTATTCTACCAGGTCTGCTTTGAGCATGAACCGTAAAAGTAGAATTCTAATTTTTTGAGTTGGAATGAGGGGTTTCTTCCACCTCTAAGGTAGCCTGCTCGTACAACGTCTAGGCATTAAAACTGCCTACCTCAAATATTTGCCCACCTTCTCAAATGATCCTTGTATATGCTTTTTTTCATAGGTTTTCGAAATGTACAAGAAGCGCTCATTTGAGATGGTTGGTTACACGGACTTATAACCTTTTCATTTCAAAATTTCATATCGAATTCTAGAAAGCTCCAAAAATTATTAAATAATTTGAGTAGATATCAATTCTTCTTGTCTTTTAAGGAAAATTCACTAAGAAATAGTACAAGAAGATTTACCTTCCCAAAATTCAGTTTCAGCCCTTTGAGCTTCTCCACTCTTCCTCCCCAAATGGAACATGCCACATGGGGCTTGCAAGGCCTCAATTTGTTTGCAAGGAGGGGGTTTGGACTAAAGAGCCACCATTTCTTGTCATAAACAAGCATTAAGTGTTGCTGTGGGTTTGCATACACCACACGTCCAATGCTTACACAAACTTTCTTTGTCAGACTTGTCTTTTGCGATTCCCTCCCACAAATGTCCAACTCTGAAGCTAGCCAAAAGCGAGAATCTAGCTTGCCAAAATTTGTAGAAGGCCTTGGAGTTTGGTGTCTTGTAGGGTAAGCTTGGTGAGGCCTACGAAAATTTCCAATTTGGCGAGTTAGCGGTGGACCTTGGTTCAAAGACTAGCTTAACCAAGGCTTGATATTTCTTTGTTTGGAGAGGAAGAGTGGAGATGCTCTTAGATGGACGGTCTATGAGCACACTAACTTATCATTGAAAAGCTACATCCAAATAAATTGAAGATACTTGAATTTGAAATCAAAGTTAAAGGGCATTTTATTTTTTAAAGTAAAAAGTCACAAAGAAATACAGCGATGGTGCAAGAGTAGTTCAAAAAAAAAAATTGTGTGATCTTTTTCCTTTGAAGAAGGCGATAATACTATCAATGAATGAATTATGAACTACTTAAATATATAAAAACATAGCACTATGTTGGCAAATTACATGCTAACAATGGGTGTGACAGTAGCAGATAAGGGTATGGTTTTAGAAATGTCCTACATTTATTATTTAACACGAGATTTGGTTTACGAATAGAGACTAAGTTTTTTAAAGATTGCGATGTACTAGCACTGTAATATTGGAGAAAAATGCCAAAACCTCCAAATTCCAAGAATCGGGAAAGTTTCATGTGGTAGCAATGCACATTATTGAATGCATCTTCAGCCTATGAACGAAACGACGATACACATATAATTCTTTCATTACTACAATTATTAAATCAATTTCATCACTAAAGCTAAGTTATTATATGTGTACGGAAGAAGAGTAATGCTTACTGAATATACAATGTTGTAAAACCACTGACGTGTAATCGGAGATTTGAATATTTTGAACAAGCAAATCTGTAGATATGAATGAAGTGGAAAGAAGTGGTTGGAAGCAGACTGTCTCAGTATAGTACAATAGCCTGAAATGGAAACCAGGGAATGCACAATTTGTAGGGCGGAAATGTTTGGTGATATTCCATCTTCTGGTTCTACCTCCGTAAGGAATCTGAAACCCCTCAAGGTAGAAACACCCATAAGCGTCAGTGTTCCCATAACCGTCACCTTCTGAAATCTTGAAAAATCTGTGGAAATGATAAAATGTAATTACAAGGATGTATAATATGTGAACATGAAACCTTAGTGTTGGTTATGGGTGCAATGGCAGTTTGCTCTTTAAAAATTCACAACTTATTCTCGCAATATCCAAATAATACATTCGAAAGTGCAAACTCATTTTTTCTATTCCTAATAAGATCTTATAATTTGCTAGTTGTTTATTAATAATCATCATGTTCAAAAACCTTGGTTTGACGTTTATAGGTGCTCTTAACTTACTTGATCAATATGGAGTTGCATGTTATATATGAAGTGTCTTCTGATATAATAGTGGTCCAAATACATTCCATATACAACATGTAATTTCATTTTGATCAAATATGGAGTTTTGAGTTCATTTCACCTTAATCAATATCATACACGTGTATAGTGCATTGGTATGATCACACTTGGTGTTATGAACAATAGTAGCAAAGAAAATTAAGATGCATTTGGACACACATTCAAATTGCATTCATATTGCTAATATCCCTCCTAACACCAAATGTGAACATATCCTAAGTTTGTTATTATTAGGGATATGCAGTCCTCCAAGAAGGAAATTGTTGTGTAGAACAAGAAAGTTGTATATTGGGAATAGGAGTTAGTAGGAGTACTTCTCTATGGTGAAGGTGTGACTTTCCTCTTGTGGGTAGTGGTAAAAAAAATGGGGAATAGAGGATGAGTTTACTTTGAAAATGGTGATATGGTGAGTTTAGTTTTGAAATGGTAATGTAGTGAGTTTACTTTGAAAATGGTGATGTGGTAAGGAAGTTGCTTTAACCCCTAAAGGCCCAAGCCCTATTTCCAGTGAAAGTCACTATTAACTGTTACTTTGGGGAAACGAGTAGAAAAATAGGAAATAAAGTTTGGTTTGCAAATCCAACCGTAGGATCTTGCCTTAGACTAGAAGAGGTACTTGTGGGAAAAAATCAAGTCATTCTAGATGGACAAGAGGGAGATATTTACATCTGAGGTGAAGGGAAAAGGTTTTTTTCTTTGTTGCTAGTAAATTTCAGAAGCCATTGACCACTCTTACATGAGAAAATTACTCTACGCAAAGTTGAGGTTTATTATTTCCATGTAGAAGACCAAGTTAGGTATGTGTGGAAGAATTTTCAAATCAACTGGAATTATACAACACATGGGGTAATGTAGTAAGTAAAAAGAAGTAGATATTGAGTCAAATCACTAAATCGTTAAGAATTTTATTATTGAAAAGAAAAATGCAAATCCCAATGGCTATAATGCTATAATAAAAAATCTAATTACTTAGGTGTAGTTTTTTTTCCAAAATAATGAAAATTGTGGAAAATAAAGGACTTCAAAGTTTATTTTAGAGTAGAGAAACCATAACTGTCCACAAACTAAAACATCTCATAACTTTCATCTCATCAATTATAGTTGAATGATTCAAAGCTTCTCACATATCAAAAAATCTAAAGAACAAATTTCAGATTTCTATTTTTAGAAAATACAATTTTTAAGAAGTTTTTGGGTTGCCTAAATTGCCCCCCCCCCCCCCTTGGTAGCAGAAATTCTTGCCTAACTTCTTTGTCAAATGTCAAAATGAAGAAAAAATTAGATGCCTCCGTAGGTCTTGGAATTCCCCACTTTCAATAAAAGATCAAAAAAATCACAAAAACTAGATTAGCTATATGTACATGCTTGAAATCCATTTATCCCATGGGGAGACAATTAGGCCTTTAGGGGTTAACCCTTAAGCGCCCAAGCAAATTGAAGCGGTCCACATTCCAGTCTTATTTGGAAACCTTGGGCGCTCAGGGGTTAACTATAAGGACAGTGGTAGGAAGAGGAGTGAGACAAAAACTAGATACAAATTGATAAAAATAAAAAATAAAACTGTGTGTGAAAACTCTTTAATGCACAGTCTTTGCCCTTGGAGGTGAAGAAGAAAACATCTGCCCTTCCACAAATTGAGGAGAGGGTACTAATCTTACACATTCTTTAAAAAATGAGAGCACGGTGAAGAAAGTGCGACTACCTCTACTAATTATTTGATCCTTAATAATTAAAGAATTTTAAGAGTAGTGGTATATTCACATTTCGTGTTAAGGGTGGTAATAGCCAAGGATAATTATATGCATTTGGACACACCTTTAGACTGCATCCATATTGTTAATATCCCTCCTAACACCAAGTGTGAACATATCACAAGTCTCTTTTCAAATTTGGATTTGAACTCTCTACTTCTAACTCTTTCTATTTTAAAGGTTGTTTGTATAAAATGACTTAAAATAACCACACAAAGTTTTCATAATTCTCATTTTGGCTAATCAAAGATCTTTCTTTTTCAAGTCAAATTCCTATGCTAAAAAAGAGTTGGAAATTGAGAAAAAGTTCCAATGAAGGTAATGCAAACTAAATTGCTTTGTCTCCATTTTTGCGTTTACACATTCAACACGAGACTTCAGTCATGATCATCTAGTGTCCCTTTGAATTCCCTTTTTCTTTTTCTTCATTTCAAAAATTGGTTGTTTCAAGCTACACTAACTATTGCACTTAAATGCCCCACACTACTGGTTGACCATGCTTGAATTTCACATGATTTACAACTTGAACCTTGCTTATTTTTTGTGCAGCAGCTTTGAATGGTTGCAAGCCCCTTTAAAACTAGTTTTTATCCATTAATTAGTGATGAAAATCAGTTTTCAACAGTATAAATGTGAGATATAAGAATTAGTGTGGGGCAACCTACTTGCAATATTCAGTGTAGTATATATTTCTTAGTTAAGTCTAAGTTTGTCTTCCTGCTCATTTATCTACATAAAATAATCTATATTTCTCATAATGGTTTTTAGTCAAATTGATTGTCACTATTCTAACTCACTTAAATGAAAAAGTACATGCTTCGAGTTTTTTGCACTTCGTTAAAAGCGTTGAACCATTTGGTTCCTTTTCTCGAAGAAGTGTGATTTGGAGTGAGAAAATTTACGTGATAGACATAGCAAATTCCTAGAGATTTTTGTTCCTTTTTTTCAGGTTTGAAGCCTCCTATTTTTAAGGATACATGCGTTGTTTCTTCATCATTATCATATAGTGCATGACATGTATAATGAGCATATGTAAGATTAACCCCTAAAGGATCACGGCTTTTATTTTGTCAAAAGACACTCAAAACTACCATTTCTATGGCAAAAAGTAAAAAAGTTTGAAAATTGGTCTTTTTGCATATCTTACCATAGGATCTTGTACTAGATTACTATAAGAATGTGTCATACAAAACTCAAGAACTTTGACCGCACAGATTGGAAGATATTTGCATTTAAAAAGTAAAAAACAACTTTTTTTGCACCTTGCATGATTAGATTATTTAACTTTGAACATTTTTAACTTAAAAATTTTGAACCACAAAGTTTTGGATTCTATTTTTGCATGGCGGGAAGTTGAGTTGGTAATCTTGGGAAAAAAAAACAAAAAATAGTTAATTTTCAGTCTTTAAAAAAACATTAGGTAGAAGAAGGTATGAGATTGAACAAAAACTTAAATTGCTAATAACCCTGCAATGGAATTGAAATGCAATAATCCCAATGGCGAGATTGTTCTAGAAAGCAAACTTCACCTTCTCTAATAGTTTGTTTTGAAAAAATACTAAAATTGCATTCAAAAATGAAGTTTATAAGTTATTGTTTCAAGAAGATGCTTGAATTGCCCGAAAAACAAGATTGTCCATAATTTTTTCATAACTAGCCCAAATGGAATGAATCAAAGCTTCAGATGTAGACAAAGATATAATCTATGAGAGAGAAAAAAAAATCAAGTTTTTATTAAAAAAAATCTTTGCTCCCAGAGTCCCCAAATTTGTACTTATTTGGGCATAACTTTTGCTCCCTGGCATCAAATGGAATAAAAATAAGATGCCCACGCAGATCTTTGAATTCCCCATCTTGAACAAAACTTTCAAAAAATTATGCAAAGTAGATTGGCCATAGGTACATGCCCAAAATCCCATTTGTCCGCCAAACGGACAGTTGGTCCTTTTATTTAGGGGTTAAAGCAACCAATCCATTGATTTGTCAAAAATGTACTATTAAAAATCTAAGACCACCAAGATAAAGTCTAAGTTTTGCTCTTCTTACTAGTGAAATTGGTTTTGAGGTAATGGGTGTATGAATTATATTTTAATATTTCTAGTTGCAATATTCTAGTTGGTTATAAGTGTCATGCATTGTATATATGAAAATACATAATAGGTTCATAGCACATGATTTTATCACATACAAAGATTTTATCACATTCAAAGTTTTTGCTTGTCCAAGAGACAGACGTTGTAATTTAGGTTAAAGACAAAGTAAATTTGTGTTTATGTTAAAAGTGACATTTATTCATATTCTAATTAGTTTTTCATATAATAATTGCAACAAGTAGTGACTATAAATGCTCACATATCATATAAGCAAATATAAGACATTCACAATTTATTTAAGTTGAATTAAAATTTAACGCCAAGAATTTGGAACCCATTCTTGTTTGGTAAAAAAATTGCTAAATAAGAGGTTTTTTTTAGTAATAAATGTGCAATTCCATATTGTATGTATATTAAATTCTAGAAAAAAAATTATTAACACATTCGAGTAAGGTCTACAAGCCATCGATGCTATAGGGTAGATGGCTACTATATTTCAATTTAAAAGCTACTTTTACTTTTACATGATTTTACTTTTGTTTTTTACATTTTCTCCGAAAGTCATGCAGATTCAAGTTATGAATAAGTCAAGCATTAAGTCTTTTCTTAGAGATTTATATAAAGCATACAAACATACTATCCTTATTATAGAAAGCTTTTGTCATACATGCAAAACTCAATATAGCATAATATTAGTATTATCTATTAGAATTAATAATAGAACACTTAGTGCATGACTTGTCAAACCCATTGTTGGTGAGGAGAATTTGGCAAGCTTTACCACTTTTTCAAAGTTACAAATTTGATATATATTTGTGTACACAACAAGGAGGATAAGGCCAACTTTATCAAGGTTGCACACAATGGGCCTTTTTGGCAATTCAACTATGGCAACAAAGGTTACCAAGATCAAAAGTCGCATTGAATGGCGTACCTTATGCATTCAAGTGATCATCTTAGTTTCATATATTGTTACATACCAAGCTATAACGTACTTCACAGGTATGGATATTGGTGTGGTTTCATTTACTCCTAGTATGGAGCCAACGTTAAGAGGTGGAGACTTGGTTTTAGTCAGCAAAATCACAACCCCAATTCAAGTTGGAGACATTGTTAGCTTCCGCTCTCAAAACATCCACATACAACATAGACACATACTACATAGAGTAATTGAAGCACACAAAAATGTTGTAAATGGGGAATATGAGTTTCTTACAAAAGGAGACAACCGCATTGAAGACGATAGATTTTTTTATGGAAAACACCAATTATGGCTACAACAAACAGACGTTATAAATAGGATGGTAGGGATTGTAAACTTCCCATTTGTTGGATGGGCGTTGTGCTTTACAAAAGATCATCCTGACATTAGAATATTTTTGATTGCAACCACAATCCTTTTGATGTTAGCTTTTGCCCTAAAGAAAAAGAAATCATTTTGAAATCTTTTTATAAATATGAAGTTTAAAATTAGAAATTCTTGAATCACTCAGCTTGTATATAAAAATAAGCTTGCTACTTATGAGGTGATAAAATAGTTTGATAACATTTGATTTTATTGTTCACTTCCATTATATTTGGTGAGACAAAATGCTCATCAAAATTTGCAAGCAATATAAAACATTGTATACGTGGATCAAAAATCTAAAATATCTTATGTGGACATGTTTATATTTTTTCATCGCTCAAAATACGAATGCTTTGATTTAAAGGGATTAATAATAATGTCGAGAGTGTAATCTGTGGCATTGAAACTTATTTTTTTGAAAAGCCAGATGGTGTTCTAGTATCACTGCTGAGTACAAATAATTAAGCTACTATTTCCTGCTTTAAATATAACCCCATTTGGAATTTAATAGATATGCATCTTTTTCTGTAAAGAACAATTGGAAACTTAATATTACAAGAGTATTAATGTACTTAAACAAAACCTCAATCTATCAACATATTAGATCATCAAGACCATCCAACATCACTGATATGTATTATGGTTTTCAAAATATAGAACTAAAAATTAAAAAATACATAGCAAAGATTATAAAGTGATTTTTGATGAGCTCCTTATCTTACCAGTGGCAAGTTGGGGTGCTTAATAAACCTTCACAATAACAC
Source organism: Ulota crispa (assembly GCA_963920765.1). Classification (NCBI taxonomy): domain Eukaryota; kingdom Viridiplantae; phylum Streptophyta; class Bryopsida; order Orthotrichales; family Orthotrichaceae; genus Ulota; species Ulota crispa. The sequence goes on along the minus strand of OY987249.1, from coordinate 13,715,205 downwards.
AAGTTTATTATGAATTTGTAAAAATTGGTCACCATTGCAAAGCATAATAAGATAAAAAATTCACAAGAAAGTATAGGTAAACAGTTTGTAACAGTGAGTGTCCTGTCACATTGGTTGATTATTTGTGGAGGTGGTATTATTTAAATTATATAGGTTTTGAGAGTTTTTTCTCATTTCATGAGTACAAATGAGTTAACCCCTCACCGCCCAAGGGGCCCAAATTGGGCCCCTTTGAATTTTATATAGAGATGCACAACCTTTCTTCAAGATTTTTTTTAGTGATTGTTATTATTTTTAATTCTTATTGAAGTCAAGTTTTAGCATTAGGAGTTTGATTTTGAAAATGAATTAAAGTGATTTGTCTATTCAATATTTTGTGCAAGGGTTTCCATTGCAAATCTTCACTTTCTAGTGTCAAAGGCTCTTGGAAATGAGCCTCAAGTACACTAGAACTTGGAGAAAATATCACATTAAAATTTCAATTTTAAAAATAGTAAAATAGATTTTGAGAAGCCATAAATTGATTGGGGTTATGCATGTATACTTTACATACTTATATTTTTTTAGTACCCTCAATTTTAGGTTTGAGATGCAAAAAGAGGATTAAAAGACTTCAAATCACTTTTGCAGTTTTAATACCCTCATGATCAAACATTATAATCGTTCAATCCACAAGTGATATTGGTGTGATTTCTTTTCCTATGTGATCTATAACATGTCTACTTTGAATTTGTATGCGTTCACTTTAGAGAAAATTGATAAGATTGATCAAAATGCTGGCATTTTTTTCACTTTCAAACAAATTCTGAGATACTAAAATGTACCGTGGGTGGTGAGGAGTTAACCTTGTTAACTAGACAGCTTGCGGCTTAAAGTTGTGAGGGAAAAGACACATCTTGATTTTTTTTTTGCTACTTTAAGTTTTCAAATGCTCCTAAAGGATGTTGCCTCCCAAAAGCATTGGTTGTATTCATACAAGGATATTTAGTATTTGAAGTAGGGGAAATTTTAATGGATACCCCTGAAGTTTGCAATATTTTCATAGACACCCTTGCTTTTTTAGAAATTTCACAAATACCCTTGGACCAAAAAAATTAGGCATTTATTTGTACTTGTACTTTCTTCATGACCAATATTAAAGAAGGGAATATAATGAAACATAAAAGAATAACTTTTGCATAAAGAAAGAAGGGAAGTGGCATGTACAACAAAACAAATGCTTAAAAATTTTGGTCCAAGGGTATTTGTGAAGTTTTTGAAAAAGCAGGGTATCCAGTGTTTTTTCTAAGTGACAGAGACCCATGTGCTGTCCTGTTTACATTGGTGGATTTTTGGAGGGAAGAGACATCATTGGGTAAAATTTGTTAGATCCAACAAAATTTCTCCAAGAAAAAAAAGGCTGAGGGTATCTATGAAAATATTGCAAACTTCAAAGGTATTCATGAAATTTCCCCTTGAAGTAATGGCTCTATGACAAATGTCAAAACTTTCCCAATAAAACCTAGTTGACTAGTAGTGTGTTTATAAGTAGGCTTGAAATTTATAACTCCAATGAAATTCATGTGCTACCCAAATATCCCATTTGTATACAACACAAGAGAACAAGTACAATACAACAACATCCTTTAGGGGTTGACCCCTAAATGTCTGAGGTCTCTTTTGAGCTTCTAGGAGTTATCTCTAAATTGAACAAAAAGCCAAAATTTTAATAACATGTATCAATTCTTTCTTTGGAATTGATATGTGCACATTGAGGGGTTTATATTTGCAAACCCCAATGGGGGGTAAATTTTAGATTTCTACCATCAAAAAGCTAAAATTGAGAACATTAGATTCAGATTTGGAGTGAGAGATATGTTTTAGTCTAGAGCCATAAAAAATGTTGCAATTGAACGACACCCAATGAAAAAGCTCAGCTAGAGGGATGAGTAATACTTTTACTTTTGTTTGTAAAAAGAGATAAGCTTTTTCATTGGGTGTTGTTCAATTGCAACACTTTTTATGATTCTAGACAATATCATGGTCTCTAAGACCAAGTCTAAATTTAAAATTCTTAATTACAGCCTTTTGATGGTAGAAATCTAAAATTTATCCACACTGGGGTGTGCAAATATCACCCCTCAGTGTGCACATATCAATTCCCTCTTTCTAAATTGTACCAAAAAAATTAAAACCACATGTGTCAAAGACCACATAGGAAAAGAAAGCACAACATTATTACTTACAAATTGAAAATTATATAATGTTCAACCATGAGGGTGTTAAAACTACAAAAACAACTTGCAGTTTTTCAATCCTCTTTTCACATGTTGAATCTAAAAAATTGGTCCCCAAAAAATGTAAAGTTAAAGGACATAACATACATACCTCCACTCACTTTATGGCTTTTCAAACTCTTTTACAAATTTTTAAAATGAATGTGTTGCGTAAATTCTTCTCTATGATCTAGTGTATATGAAGCTCATTTCCAAAAGCCTCTCAACACTACAAAAATTCAAGACCCTTGAACAAATCTCAAATACAAATACCATAACCAATCATTTTCAAAATCAAACTTTTGATGCTAAAACCAGGCTTCAAAAAGAATAATAATAAACTTTAAACTACTAAAATTAACATCTTAATTCAGTTTATTGAACTTCAAAGTACTATGTACACTCAAAATGGGAGCCTCAAGTAATTAGGAATTAACCCTTTAATGACCACGTGACCATATTTTGGTTGCAAGGAGTAGTTTTTGGCTTATAGATTGAAATCACTCAATATTTTGGAATTTGGTCTTGAAGAATGTACGTGATCACAAGAATTTTTGCATCTATCTGAAAAAAATAACAATGGATCGGGTATGTGAGTTGGCAACTAATGGTGTTTATATAGCATGGCTTCAAAATACGTATCCGTTTTTTGTCAAAGATGGATCAATGCAACAACTCAATACATCAAATATGCAAAAAGAATGTTAAATTTCAATTGCACAATCTTTAAAAAATCCAATTGCTTAACCCCTCATCGCCTAAGTCCAAAGAGAATTTACAACATATTTGCTTTTCAAGCGTTGTAAGTCTAATTGTCAGTAGTGTATGAAAATCTCAACCGTACTATATTGTAGTGTGCGTGTTGTAGAAGGTGTGGATCAAATTTGGGGTCATTTGACCACATAGATTGGAAGATTATAATGTTTTAGTTTTGAAAAAAGATGCTGAAATTTTCCTAAAAACACATTTGGAGGTGAAATTTGATTTCTAGACCTACTCAAATGGAAAAAATTAAAGTGTAAAGTGATTTAAACCAATATGCAAACACATTGGTGAAAGAAAATCTCAATCAAAATACTCATTTTGTTTGCAAAATTGTTTTGAAATGTCAAAAAATAGTGGAAAAAGTAGCAAAAAATCACATCATTCTATGGCTAAACCTCCCTCCACTAAAATGCTTCTCATTCACTCATATCTTCTTGGATTGATATGAAAATTTAACCACAAAAACTAAAGTAGTAAGGTAGGAAGATCCATAGGCGTTAGTTTAAGGGTTTTGAACATGATGACTACTAATACACATCTAGCAAATTATAGGATCTTGGTAGCAACAGAAAAATAATGAGTTTGCACTTTTGAATGTATTATTTGGATATTGTGAGAATAAGTTGTGAATTTTTAAAGAGCAAATTGCCATCATACCCATAACCAACACTAAGGTTTCATTTTCACATGTTGTACATCCTTGTAATTACACCTAATACTTCTACAAATTTTCCAAGATATTAGAGGTGACTGTTATGGGGACACTAATGCTTATGAGTGTTCCTACCATATGCACAACTTTTCCAATAACAAATATTGAAAACAAAGTTTCTATGAAGAAGTTATAAGCCACCAAAGTTCACTGTAATGCAAAAATGTGTGGATTTTGAACTTTGAGTTGCTCCCAAGAAATTCAAGAATATTGGGATTGATATGAAAATTTCACCACAATTACTAGACTTTAAGGGGAACAAAACCCAAGAAATATTATTGAAAACAAACATTTGATGAAAAAGATACAAGCCCCCAAAATTGCAGCCATTAGGATGCAGTGTGGTGAATTCAAATTGACCCTATGAACTTTGAATGGCTTTCACAAACTAAATACACATTAGATTGATCTAAAAATTCTATCATAAAGAGTAGACTAGTATGCGCAACTTTTCCAGCAAACATTATTGAATTTGAACAATAAATGCAAAAATTACAACACTTCAAGTAGGAGGTATGGATTGTTGGAGGGACGCTTTTTGTCTCCTTAGATGATGAGGGGTTAAGAAATATGCTTGTATTGTTTTCCTCTACAATAGCAGTGTAATTGTAGTATATAAAGATCTATTGAAATAATGTTGTCATTTCATTTTTAAAATTTGTCATCCTACATTTAAGACCAATTCTTGATTTTTTTCACCAATTGAATTATCCAAAACAATTATCAAATTTTTGTAGAATTGTTCATTAGGAAAAATATGGGACCTCAATAAGGCTCTGAGTTTGGGGGGGGTCCCTAGGCATGGGAACCCGATTCCCAATAAAATCATGTGCAAACTGATGTGGCACTATTGGTGCCACGTCAACTTTTTTGATATTTTTAAATTTAAAAAAATCAAAAAAATAAAAAAGAATTCTAATTTTTTCTAAAGCCTTTTTTATTTTATCTTTTATTTTTCAAAATTTTTTAATTAAAATTTTCAAGCCATCCTTAGGGGCTGGTTCCCCACATTGGGAACAAAGTATATGGAGGATTGGATTTGTTTATAAAGGCTTTATTGATGCCCCATATTTTTCCTAATGTTTAGGGTAGCAAAGAAAATGGGTTTTTTGACCCTTTTTGTCCACTTAGCTACACCTTGTGATTGTCATTTTTGTCTATTTTGTGTGAATCTAGTCTTGTTGAAAATGTGGGAAACCTTACTTTCTAGAAATGCAAGGATCTTCTCAATCAAAGCTTGCATGAAGAGTTAACATTCAAAACCACACAAGCATGATTTTCCCCATATAGGTAACTCAATCATAATAACATTTCACCTCCAACGGTAAATCGATACCCCTGAAATTTGTACACACATAAACTACTAGACTTCAAGTTAAACAAATTTTCGTGGAACTTTATTTTAGACACCACCAAGACTTCAGTCCAAGTCGTGAGCCAGATAGCTGCATTTCAAAGACTTTAGTTACAAAAATTACACGAAAATGGAATTTCGTCCCCACGTACATTCTATACTTTTAGAACTGACAAGTTTTCGTTGCTAGAAAGCAGTAGTATATCCACTTCGATTACGAAAAAAATCAAAAAACTGCAATTTCAGGGAATTCAAAGCTCTTCTAGAGTTAAATTGTTCAGGCTATCTGCAGCAAAAAGATGCCAAAAGGTTTTGAAACCGTTCAAGAGATATTGTAATCCAACAATCTCCAGGGCGTTCTAAATATCCTGTGACCACAGGAGATGCACACTTTTGAATGCCCTGGCAACAATGAACTTTTACGATTGGTAATCAGCAAGAAGACGTAATTCAAACAGGAAACTCTTAAAAACCATCCCTGAACATAAACCAAAAAGACACATCGTACAAACCTTGACACAAACTCCAACTTGTACTCAAAGATGAACAACTCAGGCTTAATAAAAGACCATAAATTCCACGTATAAGGAAGAACCAAGATGATCATCAGGTCCGTGTACAGCAGTCGCTATCATCCGAACAGAAAGCGCTACTTTACTGTCTTGCCGGAGTTCTGGCCTTCGATTTCTTCTTGGTGGCACCGGCCTTGGTCACACGCAAGCTCTTGTGAACAGCAGCCAACCGGGCCAGAGACGCAGCCTTCAAATCAGCCCTGTAGCCATTAGTGGCAACCTGCATCAAATAAAATTTCAGCAGGTTAATACTCAGCAACAAAGGTACCAACTAACATGCAATTCGTCTTTAACTCTCACGAAAAACAAAGCTGTAAAAACAAAGAACAACCATATAAATGTAAAATATCATTCAACAATCCAGCAAATTATATAAATACCTGGTTGACAACAGTTTTCACCATCTTGCGGAAATCCTTCTTCAGGTGAGAGCAGTGACGCGACTTCAAAGGCTGGTTCCTCTTCTTGGTCTTCGAAGTGGTCAACACCACAGAAAGACCTTCAGCAGGTGCGATGCCCACGGTTTTCTTGTTCGCCAACCCTAAACAATCAATCAAGTACGTTTAGTACACAATTATACACACAACTTTAAAAAGAGATTTAACGTAACCTTAAAATAACAACAAATGTAGTACCTGAGTACTTGAAGGTGTTCAAGTTGTACAAGTTGTTAGGCTCCGAGCTAAAAGTGATGGAAGAAGTGTTGTTTCCATTTCTCTTCACCAAGAATTTGTTGTTGTTCTTGACCAACAGCCAGATCAGGTCGTCTGATACGGCCGCCATCCTAAACACACGGTCGAGTTATAAGAAGTCAGCGACAAATATTTAAGCACAGCCGCAAATCTCGATGACATCGAACTCAACCAAAAATACGCAAAAATACAACTCCAGAACAAACGGCACCAAACCCTAAATCGAGCGTCGGATAACAAATCACTTCGCCAACACAATGCTACTGCTTAGAGTAAATGTAGCCACACACTGATAAACACCAATTTCGTCAGGAACAAAACACGAACTTACTCCAATTCAATGACCTAAAGGAAACACAGAAACCTAAAAAGAAGTGCACTCAAACTAATGTTATTTTATTGTATCAGCCATGCACATCGCCTCGCCTGTATAAACCATACAGTAAGAACCGGGAGCACGAATCCGACATATAAAACGTTTGACAACCCTAGAGCTGTAGAAAACCTGTCCCCGCGAGGTTTAAAACCCTATTCACTTTCAAAATGAGAGCACAGAAGCCGATTCACAGACCATTCAGGGTGGAATCCAGCTGAAACGAAGGCATCGTACCTAAAAACGCGATGGGTGCGAGGGACCTGCGACAAAGAAGAGACGGAGCGACTCCGGCGACGGGTGCAAAAAACGCAAAGAGGGACTGCTTGGATGGGGGCGGCTGCCCTAAGAACCTCCGCGAGCTGAGTTCCTCCCGAAACGGATGACACTTTATATCATCCAACATAGGATGAGTTCATCCACTTGACCTGGATGAATCGCAGCTCAACCTTGTCCCTCGTCCGACCGCGGTGGTGGCACAATGAGTTACTCGGTGATAGGTTCGGCAGTGATAGGGGTTTCAGGTTTAGACAATTTTGTGTTTGTATTTTGACAAGCGCTCTCTCGAAAATAAGCGCTTATGTAGCATCGAATAAGCGTTTGTGATAGAAAAAAGAAGCACTTATTTAGCAATGTAAACTCATTTTCAAATGGTGGTCGTTTATCAAGCACTTGTTTTGCACTTATTTTTGAAGGGAGCAACTAGGTGGACACCCCAATTGATACGTGGACATCTCCCATAGCTTAGCCTTTGAGATTATTATTATGCTCAATTATGAAATAAAATCAAAGCAATAATTGTACGTATGTCTATAAGTGTTATAAACATAGAGTAAATTTGTCTCATTTGTGACATGGTTAGGAGTTAAACTAGTCACTCATTTCATTTATTGATTTAACTCCTAACAGTGTCACAAATGAGACAAGTTTGTTGTATGTTTGAAGCGCTTGCACTTGCAAATGCAGATGTATGCTAGATTGTTTCTTTGATTTATATGATATTTTTGTGTAATAATAATCTCAAATTTAATAAGTTGATACTAGAAGAAACGTGCAATAAACAATTGATCTTAGTCAATTGCATGCGTCTTAAATAACTGTAATTGAGTCAGTGTAGTTGTTTAGGACAATTGCAACCATTGTTAACCAATTGTTTAGGATACTCTTCTAGTGTGGGCTATGGGGGTGTCCGCCTAGTCGTTCCCATTTGAAATTCCATACTTCCTACTATGCAAACGATTTTCTAAAACAAGGATGTTTTTTAAATAAGGTGGTGCAACTAGCCCATTAGATAGCCACACATAGTTTTCTTTTTTTCCTTTTTCTTTTTTTAAAAATCTTTTTCCATTTTTCCACATTACATAGCGACTACGCCTTAATTGCATGAAGTCTTTTTCTTTTTTACTTAAATTTTTTGATAACATAATGCTGCAGCTATGTTCAATTATTGTAATGTCCATATAATTACTTATACAAAATGAAATGAAATAGGGTTACATTTTAGACGGAATCTAATTTTTGAATTGACCAAAGTCAATATGCCCAAAAATCAAAGACCATATAAGGAAATTTTGAGGATAAAGTTATCTAGGTTCAAAACCCCCTGATATACTAATTTGTTTGAGCAATTACACATTAGATATAATTGCTTATTACCTAGAAAACTTGTGTGTTATGTTTGTTTAGGAATTATTTTATTTGATTGGATTGATGATTAAATAAAATATTTCTCCAATTAGATGAAGTTGAGGGTAATATGGCATGTAAATATCATATGCAAAATATGCAATGCTAAAGATCAATTAACAACTTTTTAGAGTCTTGGTGTTAATTTCCCTATCTTTATATTGAACAGTAAGCAATGAGTAGCTACAAGTTGGATATGTCAAAAAGCAATAAACGGCATTTCAAAGTTTGTGAAACTTACCAGTTTGTCCAAAAAAATTGTGTTAATAAACTATTGAGGCTTGGTATTTTGGTTAGATTTATATATAGACTCAAGGTGGAAACGTTTATATATTTTTTTCAACAAGGACCAAAGCAAAAATTTGCTCATATACTAGGATTGGTCAATTGGTTTCCTTCCCTATCTGTGGACTAAATTGGGGTTTATGAATCCAAACACTAAATTTCAAGTTTCCAAATTTCCAATCTCAATATTGTAGTGGTAAACTTTTAACGTTTGTTATGTACTGCCACATGAAAATCCCAACTTTCCCTCTAGGCCCACAACTATATTTGAGCATGATTCAGTAAGACCAATTGCTAGAAGAAAAATGTGCACAAATGTTTAATTCACAATGATTATAAATGTCCAAAATAATTACTGTAAGACTCTCGTACAACCAATGTGGACTTTTGTAAATATTTTGGAATAGTCATTCTTGACACATTTTCTACTGGTGAATATTACAATCATTAGACTATTAATCAAAAACACTTAGCACAAGCTCAATCATGAATGAACATTCATTGAGCTTTTTTTAGTGTCACTTTTGAAGTTCGCATTCTTCAATTTCTCATATCATTAAGCAGATTCCATACTTTTGCACTTGGTCAAATAAACTTCTGCATTAACAATTAAACTTTGGAATTTGGAATTTATAATAATTATCAAGCTTGGTGATTTAGCACCTATTACAGTTTTTCCCTTTCAGTATTCTCATATTCATAATAACATTTCTGAAATTATCGTTTTCAATCTTTTCACTTGTACAAAGGAGCAAATGTTAATTATAAGCCCAAGTGCAAAACTACCGAATTTAGCGAGTACCACTTTACTTTTTTGTCAATGTTTAGAGAAAAATACATGCCCTTTGTAGTTGCGCTTAGATTCTTGAGTGTGAAGACGATATATCACTTAGAACCTCAAAATAATAGGTCATATAATTGCTTACATACTTTTTAATAAGTAAATAAAAATAAAAATGCGCTTGTATAGAACAAAACAATCTATTCAACATTTTCAATGCTCAAAGAGCTAAGCTACATGCTCATATAATTTTCTTAAAAATTGATACAAATTTGAAGTGAATATAGAATCCTATATTTCTTACTGCATCTTAGGCTCATTAATTCAACTATGTCATGTACACCAAATAGTGCATTTAGGTTGCCTCAACAATTAGGTTGCCTCAACAATTAGGTTGCCTTACCTTGGAAAGTTACCTCATGACCCACCACTTGCCCACTTGAAAGTGCATGCAACTCTTTACATATTTAGATTTCACTTGATTTGCAACTTGAATATTGCTAGTTTGTCTTTCTACAACATTGTAGTACTTGTCTAGTCTTTTAAAAATGATTTATTGAAATAATTATTACTGAAAGTTACTGTAGCAGCAGTAAGTATTTGAATAGTGTGGAATGTCGAGAAATTAGTATGGGGCAACCTAAATGCACTATTGGGTGTACATTGTTTAAAGTTGGAATTACATTTCTAAGAATATGCTCTAAAATGAATGATTTCTCCTTTTGTTTCAAATAAATAGCATAAACAATGATTGTAAACAAAAGCAATTTTAAGTTGAAGAATGTTATTACCAATTGTTTAAATTATTCTATCTTTGTGCACCAATAGGGGTACAATAAAATATTAGAGGGACACACTAAATAAGTAACATGATTTGCAAATGAGTAGAAGTGGTAAGTTAGTACGTATTTTCATATTAACTACTCCCTCTGTCCCATTATAAAGCTCCAAAAAACTTCTACATGAGGGATTAATTGTATTTTTAGTCATTATGCTAGTACAAATGCATTCTAGAATCAATATACCACCTACCAAACATGTCCAAAATCTCAAGTTTTTATGTTGTCATTTAGATACCCAAATTTCATGCAAAAAGTATCAAATTTGTGCATAGTTTGTGAAGGCTGCTAGCTCCTCATTCTTTTAGACTTTGTACTAATGACACATGTGTTCTAGAATCAATATACCATCTACCAAGTGTGTGCAAAATTTCCAGCTTTGATGTTGCCATTTGGGCACCCAAATTCCATGCAAAAAGTACCATATTTGTACATGTTGCTAGCTCCTCATTATTGATGATTTAAAGATTAGTAGCAACAATGGTACCTCATATGGGCAAGGCCAAGCTTGTTAGGAGAGGAATGCTCTCTAATTGCTTAGCTTGCCCCCATGAGATCATTGGATATGACAAACGCTTTCTTAGCAATTGAAATTAGCAAAAGGGAGCTTTTTAGTGGGACAAGAACCATGCCGAATTTGGAGCTTTATATTGGGACAAAGGGAGTATAAAACATTAGTAGCACCAATTTGTGGCATTTGGATAATTTTTAGATAGTGCTTTCTCATGAGAGCACAACAAATTTCATCCAATTTTTGTTTTAAGATGTGATGGAGTGAAGTTGGTTAGGTGATGTTGAAAATTGCCTAAATTGAAGAATTTATGATTTTTCTACATAAGAAAATTGTTTGGGAAAATTACAAATAGGGGCATGAAAATGAAAAATATTACAAATAGGGGCATAGTTTCAAAAAGATTACAAATAATGGCACAATTTCAAAAAAATTGTGGGTTTTTGTAAAATTTGTTGGTTTGGACATTGATTGATTTAGATGTATCAGATCAAATGTTAGCTACCTTCCAAAAAACTTAAAGGCTTCTCCAAATCAAGCTTAAAATAAAAAAATAGTGTAGGGGATGGTAATTTTTAGAAAGACCTCTGAATTTTTTGGAAGTCAACTAACATTCAATGTGATACATCTAAACCAACTAATTTCCAGACCAAATTTTTTAATAAAAAATTACAAGCTATTTTGAAATTGCGCCTCTATTTGTTATTATTTTGAAATTGTGCTCCTATCTATAATGTAATTTTTTCATGCTCCTATTTGTAATTTCCCCAAATCCTTCATATATTGGTTAGAAGAAATTGCTTTTCTTATGGATTTTTGCATGTAGCTCCTTGCTCTTAATTTGAATTTAAACCATAGAAATCATATTTCTAGATTTGAGGTCAACTAATAATGTGGAATTAATGAGCTCTAGTTTCTATTCCAACAAAAAAATCGGAAATTTGGAAATTTTTAAAATTGAATAATTTATTGTCAATTGAGGTTTGAATTTACGCTCACAATTTTCAAAAATTATAATTTGAAATGGCACTAAAACTTGGTTTACATTATAATGTTTTACACCATAATTTAAACCTAAAACAAAATTTATAGATTTTTTAGCTTCTTTTGTATATGATGTGATTTTAAAAAAATCATGGTAATTTCATTATTTCATACAAATATTGTAAATTATATGACCTACCAAAAGAAGGTGATTGCTTCTTTGTAAATTGAAACATATATATCATTCATTTATAGATGCCAAGTGAGAGCATTTGACTTTTGATATGTAATTATCTAGTCATACACTCAACATTTAGGGGTGGATAAGTGGCGTTTGTTGATCATAATTCAAGTGATTGACGCGGCTCCTCCTTATCTATATTACTAAGTGGGAGAATTTCCCTCTATGACTTTGTGCCTTTTTTCAAAGTCTTCTAAATTTTTTTAGTGTAAGATGAAGCAACAAAGGATGCCTTAGGTATATAACACCAAATGCCCAATTGCAAAATCTTTTACACTAAATGTTGCATTTAAGTTGTCTAAACAATTAATTTGCCTTACCCTACAATGTTACATAATGACTCACAATTTAACCACTTAGAGGCACATACAACTTTCTAAATACTAGGATTTCACATGATTTAAAACTTGAATGCCACTAATTTGTTTTTTTACAAATTTGTTGTTGTTATAGGGCTATTTAATTTATTTTTGTTGCAGATTACTGTAATACCAATAAATGTTTATATAATGCAAAATATTGAAAAATTAGTGTGGACAAACTAAAAGCAATTTCAATAAGCTTATAACTTTGAACTTTCGGTGTAACTTAAGTTGAAGCAAGAAAGGCGCAAAGCGCGTACCTAAATAAGCTTACTAGTAATTAATAAAGGCGGCAGGTCGCTAGACGCTGCTAAACATCGATTTGAATCGGGGTTTGACGACCTGCTATACCCGGTGGAAGCCCTAATCTCGACCGGGTAAGCTATGGCGGCTGCCCTTACAGCTCAAGAGCAGCCAAAGCTTAACTTTATATGCAACACCGTTGCTGCGATCATCGTTTTGTTGCCGCGAGCTTTTCCGCTCGTAGCTTCTCTGTAAGCTTAGCATTCGCGCGCCTTCGTCTTGTTTGCAATCATTCGCTGTGATGGAGTTTTTTGGTATGTGCCGGTCACCTTAAACCCTTTCCTCTTCGTTTCTCCAAACTTGTCGTTGCGATCTGCTTGGATGGCGGTCTCCGTGGTCGCATTTCGTGTAGCTACGTTATTTACAAGGTGTCCTGAGCACGCACAAAGATGTAAATACAATCGCATGAGAACGTAGCCTTTAAGGTTTAAGCTTAAAATTCTTGCTTCATCTTTGTTAGTCCTAAAATGAACTGGAGCTACACTGGATTTTCTGGATACCTGTGTGCAATCGAGTGTGAATTGAAGTTCTGAGTCTAATTTGTTCATATAGAGAGTACTGTGCTAGTGTATTTTCTACAAATAGAATCATCAAGAGGTGTGCATTTTCGGAGTCGGTGTCTCTTGAGAAGGAGTCGTCTCGAAACTGCAAGTATATGCACATTTGTTTAGTCTGTTATTTTGTGCAGAGTCTTGATATAGTGTAGTGCTAATGCGTTGCTGTTGGATGATTCGTATTGTAAATGGAATTTTAACGGATTAGGGTTTGAGAGTACCTCTATTCTTGTGTGTCATCGATTTCCTAAACCATTTTGTTATTGCTAGCTCGAGCTAATGGACAGTTCTCGGTGTTTGTATCGTTGTTTGGTTGAAACACTACATTAAAATGTAGAGTATACTATTTCTGTCATTAAATACATTTTCATTAGTATATAGGAGTGTAAAGTTTGGGAGATCGTTAAAGAGTTAGAACTGTGGAATGATCGCTTTGGAATAGAAGGTTCAAGTTCGTTGCGACGAAGTTTTCATGATATTGTTTGAGTTCTTCGGCAATTTTAAGACGGGACGTTGTAGACCCGTAGACATGTTCGTTTCTGGCCTTACATGTTTAGTCAAGTTGTGCTTTCATCAAGTGCACTAATAAGTCTAATTAAGGACTTGAGCTACTGCTGGTAACAGGAGTCAGTACATGAAACCCTCGGATTTTTCCAGACGTTAATGCTCCACTTATTAATTGCCTTGTGCGTCTGCTGCAGGAGTTGAAGTGCCCGCTGGCAACCCGACCACGTGTTCTCCTGGCTATGGAATGTACCTTCATGTCTCTCAGGTTAGTATCTGAACTTGAACTATGATGTGCTGCTGCTCGAATCATGTATTAGTTTAAGTTTCCTTGCATCTGATGTTGAATTTTAGATGTTTATTTTCGAAGAGGATTCTTGCTTAGGAATCTTCAATCGTTGGTCATTCCGGCGGAAGTGAAATGAATTGTGATGCCATGCTGAACTTAGTTGTTCGTTCTACGTGCGTATGCTAGGCTGCTCTTGGAGACAGTAAGGTGAAGAATAGCAAGGGACCGGAAAGGGTGGTTTTGAAGGTGAGCGTGGACCCTAAGGAGGAGATCGTCCTGGGAACTCTGTCAGAGGGCAAGTGCGACCAGATGCAACTTGATCTTGTGTTTGACAGAGACTTCACGATTTCTCACAACAGCAAATCCTCCAGTATTTACATTTGTGGATACCGAACAGAGGCTCCAGAAGGTAACCGTTAGTGTTTTCTTTGCTCCTACTTACCTGATGGTTTCGTTGAACATGCTGCTTATGATTTTGCAAATGGATCCTTATCTATAGAATGTAGCGAAGTTTTCTTTAGTTTTCATCTTTGTGATCTTATCAGAATGTAATAGCTGAGGTTTTTTGGTGGACAGATGATGATGAGGATGATGAAGAGGACGAGGATGAAGACGAGGAAGAAGAAGAGAAAGATGCATCTGTCCCAGTTGCAGTTCCGATTGTAATTAACGGGGCCGTAGCAGGTATAGCTCCTGGATGCTCGTTGTTATCACATTGACCAGGTGTTACTGAAAATCGCCAGGTAGATATATGTAGATATACAGATAAATATATAGATGTGTATATTGTCATGTGGATACATGTCTAACGCTTTCTATTTGAATGAGCTCGAGCTCACGGGCTCTTAGATATCATTGAAATATTGTATTTGGTAACTTAATCTGTTGGCAAAACTGTGTTAATGGAACGTTGCGGTACTTTTTCCATACACAGGAAAACCTTCTAAAGCTGCGAAGGCTGATGAAGCTGCGAAGGCTCTAGCAAAGGTAACGGACAAGGCTGCTAATACTGTTGCAAATGCCATTGCTAAAGCCGTGGAGAAGACAAATTTAAAGAAGCCAGAAGTTGAAGAGGAGGAGGATTCTGACGAGGAAGATGAATCAGATGATGTGAGCATTTTCTTTAGCTAGTCATTTCTGGGAATGGAAAGTTGAAGTTAATTTCTTGGCTGCCTGTGCTTTCTGTGTTCTCTGCGCATAAGTTTTATTTCTATGTTTTTCTAGACTGGATGATCGAGGTTAGGTTCTATAGAACAATTCATTTTTGAGGGGTCAAAAATTCAAATCGTTTGAGTGCCAAGTTCTTAGTACAACTAATGAGCTTTTTGGTGGATTGGTAAATAAGGATGAGGGTATGGGACATCCGTTTTTGAGCGATTTAGCCTCCGAATCTGATGACGAATTTGATGCGGGCGATGATTCCGACGAGGTGTGTTTAAGTAGGCCATTGAGTACATGCTGACGACTCGTAGGGTGTAAAGCCCTCGCGGGTGAAACCCTGACTTTGCGTGGCTTGCTTGTATTTCTTTTTTTTTCACCTACGTGACATTGATGTTCCTTCAGTGTGGTGTTACGGTATTGTATCCGTGAATCGTTCTAACTCTATGTGTGATTTCATGAACCGCAGGACATGGACGAGGACGATGATGAAGACGACGAGGAAGATGATGAGGATGAGTCGGACGAATCAGATGACGAAGAACTAAAGACTCCAGAATTAAAGGTACAGTCATAGTGGTGGTTCACATGTTAGTCGCTTGCTTGTTTTATCAGTATTGTATTGGTATCAATATATCTGCATGTCTTGTGGAAATATCTGAATTTTTTGAATATATTATATTTTGTAGACTTTTTAACAATGAATGTAATGTTCCCATTAGGCTGGGAAGAAAAGGTCTGGAGCGGAGTCAGTGAAATCCTCTGAGAAAAAGGCCAAGACAGATGCCTCACCAAAACCAGGTCATTTCTCTACTTATTGCACTTCTACCAGAAAAGCTAGTGGTGTGTGGATTAGTTTTTGGTCTCCTTTCACATCAACATTACGAGGATATCAAGGACTGACGGGTTGTTCTGTGCAGAACAACTATCTGTTAACGGAAAGAAGGGCAAAAAAGCTGCACAAGTTACGCCGGTTGGCAAGGAAGCTGATCCCAAGACCCCCACCGATAAGGGACTGAAGCCAGCAAAGGTGAGCATCTCTTGGCTGACTGGTGTGAAATCTTCTACTATTTTGCTTCCAGGTTGGCTCCAGTTTAGCGTTGTATTTCTGTGAATTGCTATACTTTTTTCTCTCAGAGTGCCCGCTGGGGAGCATAAGTTGTTCTGCTTGTTTTTCTCTGAAACGATGAAATCACTCTAGTCATATGAGTGTTTAGCTCTGATTTAGATCTATCTCTGAATGCTGTCAGTTTGTGCCATTAGGCTCTGAAGAGTCTTTTATTGTCTTTTATATGTTGTAGAAAAGATTCCATTTTCTGCTACTCGATGGATGTAGTTGTGTGGTATCCACAGGTGTAGCTAACTTGTAAACTTTTATACAATGGCAGGCACCAAAGGGAACTCCTACTGCGCCACCCTCAACACCTGTTTCTGCGAAGAAGGTTGGAGATCACAAGTGCACCAGCTGTGATAGGTAAGTTCTTTGCGACGATATGGATGTGAGAGGCTTCTGATGTGACATGAATGCAGTAATTCAGGCACTACCTGATCTGTGCATTCTATGTGTCTGATTTTTGTTTTCCCTTTCTGCCAGCTGTCAAGGAAACAGTGACAAGCACTCTTACCTCGTTAACTCTGAGCCTTGCAAGCCAAAGCTTCAGTTTCTCTAATGGTTCATTGTCATTGTTGAAGTTTTCTGAAACCAAACTAATCGCTGATATAGAGTTCCTGCTTTAGAGTTCATGTTGTCATTGTGTAGTTTGAATTGCCCGTTTTTCTATTTTTGTGGGATATTTATTTGGAAGTATATCATGAGCAGCACTTTTATCTCCTTCAATTAAGCCGTTGAAACTGGAGAAATTTACTCACATTTCTATGTTCTAAGCATTAGTATCATTTGTTCTGCTTCTTATCGCTGAATTTTGTATTGCGTTCTTTTTTTCATTGTGCTAAGTTCAATTGTACGTGTGCCAGGGCATTTACGACGGAGTCAGCTCTTAGCCAGCATTCCGCTGCGAAGCACAAGTAGAGTGGATACAATCTGTTTTAGAAGTTTTGTTTTGTGCTGTGAAAGATTTTAGATTGTGAGTCTTGTGCACCCTCTTTTGATTACAAGGGGGAAATTGTTGGTTCCAAATTTTGATATAACTCGGCTGCTGGATAAAGGAGATGGGAAATGCTGGTGTTGAGCTTGTTGTGGGGTTTGGGTGGGGATGCATGTACTTTACCTCTTTGCTTGTTCCGCTTTGCTGAACTGGCTCAGTTTAGAATCAAGCTTCAGGGTTTTATGCCGTTACCCTCTTTGTATGCTACAACTCGAGTTTGTATGTTTCACAGAACTTCGATACGAATCTCCAGCTGAGCATAAAGCTGAATTCGTAGTTGGATGTACCCGGTTGTGTCCAGTAACCGAACTATCTGTATGCAGTTTGACTGGTAACCGTGAATGTTTGTGAAGGTAAAGGGGCCCTATCCCAACCACTACACGTAGATTCTCAAACCTTGAAACTTGTTGTAAAAGTTCTGGTTTCTTTTTCTTATTCTTTTTCTTTTCAGCATAAGGACATAAATTATGTAATATAAGCAACCTTCTGATTGGTTGATTGGAGGGGGTAGTAAATTTAAGCATTGATTTTGGCATCTTTATATTTGCAAGCGTCTTATTCTGCTTCTATCTCATCTTCTACTCTTGTTGCCTTAGAGATTAATTGTTCTAGTTCATCAAAGAATTGATACTTCTTTTTCACCCTCAATATGGCATGTATTTAATATATTTGAGTACTCAAACCAAATTTGAATAAACTCTTGCTAAGCGATTTCTACCTGATTGTGTCTTTCAAACACAACTCGGTGCACCCGTTGCTCGACATGTCAAAACCTAAGAAAAGCAGAGTCAATTTATATTATGTTTTACGCTTATTATGACAATCTAAAATCCTCTCTTATGCAGTCAACAAAATTCAACAATTTTCAAAAAGGCAAACATGCTCAATTGCTTGTGTGAACAAATATGGATGTGACTGTTTTCAAGGGTTCTTGCTTGTGACCATGATGAGAATTATCCATCTTTGAAGCGCTCTTCTTGATCAGACTTGGATGGTCAATGAAACCGCCAGTATACATTGTTTTGCTTTTCAAGGCTTGTCCCCAAGTCTGAAATGACCCTTTTACAATCCCATAGTACAATTTTCTAAGAGCAACCTTGCTAGTTTAAGGGAAATAATTAAATAAAGGGAAACTCAAACTTACCACTACCCCAAGAATATTTCTCAAACTCATCATTCCAATGTTATAATACAAACACTCTTTAGCTCTTCTTGTTGTAATTAATGCCGCCAAATGGATGTGATTTGATTTATGATCTAAAATTTAGGGTGCAAACAACACTTAATTTGTTATTGCAATCTATTTAACTATCCTTAAGGCCGGTTCTCACTTGGCATTTTGAAGGAGCGCTTTGGAAACATAAAACTAATCCTTGTAGCAAGGTCTGGTGGGTTGGCAAAGCAAGTTTACAATTTCTGAGGCTCCGTGATCTCAGGACTGGCTGTAATTGCAAAGCGTTCACACTTCAAGTTTTACTTAAGTTTTTATCCCTCTCAGAAGTGCCAACAAGGCATATATAGTGACGGTGATTAGTGACGAGAGGGGGTTTGCATCACCTTGTAGTGTTTCTTCTTCTATCCCTTTATTGGCTGTTGTGCCTCTCTTCAGGTTCATCATTGCGCCTATATTCTGCACTTCACTTCTAAGATTTGCTTCTGATGTTTGCTTTTGAGCTTTGCTATTGCTACTGGTAACTAGAACAACAAACAATGCTTTGAACATAACATACACCCAATGAGATTTTTGGAAGAAGTACAAAACTATGGAGATAGCTTCTGTTACAAGAGCCAACTATGTCACGATTGTCAATTAGTGTAGGCCAATCCAAATCCATTTTCAGTCAAAGATAAGTGGCCATATATTGGCACTAGCCTAGTCATGTTCATGCCTTGACTTTATGGGTGAAAGCCAAGATCGATAGGAGTGGATGAGTTGCTATTGAGACAGAGATGTGAGTGTAGATGGTAATTTGTTTTAGATTTTTTTTTTTCTTTAAGGTAGGTAGCTCGAATTGTGTCCCCTCACAGATAATGTGTCCCATAGGTACCCCAAGAATGGATATGAGGTGTTTCTTAAATGGACCCTCTTTAGTCATAACCCTTAAAGAATCAAGTCCTTTTTTCTATGAAAATCATTGAAAACTGTCACTTTTGGGGGAATGAGTAGAAATATAGGATTTTTTTTCTTTTTTGAGATTCCAACCATAGGATCTTGCTCTAGAATATGGGAGGTTTTATGGCAAAAAAATCAGCTCATTTCAGATGGTGAGGAGTGAGATATTGACATCCAAAGTGTAAAAAAAGTTTTTTTCTGTGCTGCCCAAAAATTTCAAAAGCCTTTGACCTCTTGTATCAAAAAAATTACTCTACTCAAAGTTGAGGTTTATTTTTTTCCATATAGAAGACCAAGTTAGGTAAGTGTGGGAAAATTTTCAAATGAATTGGAGGTGTGAATCATACTTTGTAAAATCTTGCAATGCCGTAAGGCCATGAAATTTGCATATACACTAGGCAAAATTGGAGGATTCATGTCAAATTTAGAAATTTGAATTACTTTGATCCAAATGGAGAAAATCAAGGAATCTTAGTCTACTACAATTTGGAAAAAATGGAATCAAACAACAAATACACAAAGAGCTCAAAAAAAGTAAAGCACCAAATTTTACTAGGGAAAAAAGGAATGGAGGTTTGGGAGTTCCATAATTACCCGCAAACTAAAACTTCTCACTCATCAATCAAAATTGAATGATTCAAAGCCCAAATATATGTAAATATGAAGAACCAATTTCAGATTTTTATTCTTAATAAAAGCAATTTTTGAAGAAGTTTTTTGGGCTGCCCAAACTACCTACCCTCCCTTGTTTTTCAAAAACTCATGCTTAACTTCTTCAAGAAATGTCGGAATGAAGAAAAAATTAGATGCCCACATAGACCTTTGAATTCTCCATCTTCAATAAAAGTTTCAAAAATCTTACAAAGTAGTTCAGCCATAGGTACATGCCCAAAATCTCATTTGTCCCTCAAAGGAACAATGGTCCTTTAGGGTTAAAAGAAAAGGTGCTTTTTTATTGCAAGAGCCAATCACACTCCTTGATTTCACCTCATCTCTTTATAAGTTCTAAGGAGACAATTTATGAGAGACATAGAAACACATATAGGTGCATACTACATAAAACTTTGAAAATTCATCAATAGTTGAGTAATGCTTCAAAAAAAAATGAAAAAAAAATGTTGCATTAGGAATCCATTTCTCTTTGCCTGAGAATTAGTCAAAAATCTTCATGTCTTAGAAAAGCCATGAAAAAGCATATTAAAAAGCATATTAGCTCTTAAACTATTGCTTTTCAAGCTACCTACTTTAATTCACTAACAAAACCTCAATTTTTCTCCCTCGCGGGGTGCAGTGAGAGGTAGCAATAGAAACTATGTGCAAACAAATGATAGGGTGCCTAAATAAAATTTGAGGAAAAAATTATAATTTGATTTTTTATACTATAGGGTACAAAAATATCATGAGATGTCTTCAAACTACTATAGGGTATAAAAAAATAGGTCTAATTAGAAAAAAGTTAGACCTAGAATACCCCCTTTTTATTATTATTTTTGGCCAAAAGTTGTAAATCCTGCTGCCTTATGAGTGGCATATTTAGAGTGTTCAATAATTTTATAGACTTTACTAATTTCTACAATAGACGTTGGATGGCTTTAGGTGGTTGTCATTTAACTTTGGAAATTGGCAATTTCTGCTTCGAGCCCTCTGTTTGTTGTTTGTTGTTGAAAGCTCAAAGTCCAACTTGGGATTTGGGAATTGCTCAGTCTATCTTTTCCACTATCTCCATTTTTTGGTTGCTATTCAAAAATTATTTCTTACATATTATTTGGCATATGCTGAAGACATGTACAACACCTTGAAGCAAACATATGTACCGCATGTTTTGGCCAAACAAAGAGTTTGCATAAAATAAATTATATTTGACAATTTCTTGTTGTGCAACACAATTTAGTGAAGCGTATTAGTTTGCATATTCTAAAGACATGTACAGTACATTGAATCAAATAATGTAGGTTAAAGTAAAGTTGATATATAAAATTGATCTCTATATCATTCATATTAATCATGTAAAAAGGACCTAAACCTAAAGTTCAATTTATATAACATTCAATAATATGATACCTTCCTAGTCAACGAGCGTCATTGACAATTTTTATGGAAGGTACAATAGTAGCATTGAGTACACTTTTTTGTTAAAGTATAGTTGAAACTTGAATATAGTCATTAGTAGGGGAAAAAAAAGTTTGAAAGAAGTTTAATGTCTAAAAAATTGTAGTAGAATGTTTAGTTTTATCTAATTTACCATATCATTTATTCATGTCAATTTAGAATTGCAAGTAATGCAAGCCCCTTCTTTAATAATGCAAAGTAGAAAATTATATAATGATACGGTGTTTAAAAAAAAAAAAACTAATACCCCCCTAAAAAATACTTGGTGTTTGCACCTATCTCCTTATTTTTCTACACATTGACCCCTCGAGTTTTCTCCTTAACAGGATTCTAGAGGTTGGCCAAAGTGGACAAAGAGTGTGATGATAGCCTGTATATGTGTAACAATCATGACCTTGATGCTGATGATTGACAAACGTGCTTCCCTATGTTCATTGTTCGGGAGGGCTTCCTTACATTTGTGCAGCATTGGGAGAGTTGTTGTTATCTCTAGCGGCTGTTGCATTTAATGTGATTCCAGCCTTCACTCCATATGTAGGTCAAGTCATCAACATGGTTTATGTCATCAACATCGACGGAACTAAAACTAATTCAAAATTGTTCCTCTCACTGGCATCTAACGATGTGCACTTTGCTTCTGCACTTCACTTGTCCTTTCCTTCTTCACTTGTCCTTTCCTTCTTTGCATTCAGTTCTTGAAAGTGATGTCTGGAGCTAATTATCAAATAGCTCTTTTGTAACTCAAGGCGAGAGGGAAGATTACTAAACACCGCGAATAAGGCCTCACGATTTTTTGGAATCTCCATCTTAGTGAAGAATTACAATTGCGAAAAGCTTGCGTACTTCCTCAAGTTTTTACAAGATTATTGGATACTTTGAAAAAACCACCTCTCTTTTTGGACTGCCAGCACGGACGCTAGCTAGGCTTGGAGGCTAAGGCTGGCGCTTGGTGGGAACAAGCGCGACGAAAGATAAAATAAGACCGGTTTTTGTTATCTCGTAAGTCCAAGTGCGAATTAGGTCTTAGCTATGAATGTTAAAGTTAGTCAACACTTTGGTACAGTTATAATCTAGTTTCTCTTTGTTATTACTTTTCTACTAGTAAGTTTTATTCACAAATTTTCATTAAAAGATTTCACCTATTTTTTCATCCATAAATCCACAATAATTTTTGCTCATGGTTTCCATTCATACTTTTTGCTTACAATTGTCATCCAAAACTTTCACTCATAAATTTCTCTTGTTTATTTCTATTGTTCTTCACCAATTTGTCTGGCCATTTTTCTTACCACCTTGTTTTTTTTTGGAAATTTTTGGGATGAACTTGTTGGTGGGGTATTGTGAGTTTTAAGAAAATCTCAAGCATCCTCTTTAGAAGACACCCTTGCGCAACAATGATTAAATCTAAGCCATGGCACCTTCTTGTACTTGTTGTTGATTGAAATCAAAAGCAATCTTGAGGTGGGCTCTTTTTTAGTAAATGAAAGGTCCACCTTCATCTTTCACTAAATCTCATTCCTACCTTTATGTAATCCTCAAAGTGGAAAAGTTCCATTTTTTTAACCCCTAGAGGACAATGCCCATTGTTTCTCAAAAATTATTCAAAATCAAAATCATTCAATCTCAAGAACAAGACATTTCTATTTTCTACAAACCATAAGATCTTGTATTTTATTTACGCAAGAAGATATGATTAAAGTTTCAAGAAGTTTGACCATACAAATTGAGAGACATGATCATTTGACGTTGACATAAAAGTTTATTTTTTACCTTAGTCCTAAAATTGCAAGTCCCTTTGACCCCATGTTGTGGACATTTTTTGCAACATGATTGTTGCAAAGATTTTCTCAACACTCCAAATCATGTTGCCCAAAAATCGGTTTTGTTCTCACTCATAGGGAAAATGGCTTTTTCGGGGTAATACTTACAAAATACAATAGTAAAATAATGTCCTCAATCTGCAATTATACATTTTTACTCAACATAATCATTTTACATTGATTGAGAGTCTTTGAATCCAAGCATGAATTCAAATATCCAAATTGGACTTACCATGATAAATTTCTAAATTCCAGTGTTTTCCTCAAACAAAAAATTGTGACAATATTCAACCTAGATCTACTTGAAAGAAAAAAGCAGGAATTCAGGAAAGACAAGAAGGGATGCAAAAGGAGGAGTTTGGGGAATGAACATAAAGAGTTTAGAATGAAAAGAAGCGATCTCGGAAAGAAAAGAAGCGATCTCAGAAAGAAAAAAAGCGATCTCTCAGAAAGAAAAGAAGCGATCTCAGAAAGAAAAGAAGCTATCTCGGAAAGACAAGAGCGATCTCAGAAAGAAAAGAAGCTATCTCGGAAAGACAAGAAGCGATCTGGGAAAGACAAGAAAGGATCTGGGAAAGACAAGAAAGGATCTGGGAAAGACAAGAAAGGATCTGGGAAAGAAGGAATAAGGGAAAGAAAAGAAGGACTGTAGGAAAGAAAGAAGGACTATGAGAAAGAAAAGAAGGAATCTGGGAAAGAAATGTAGGGAGTCGGAAAAGATGAAGGAGGGCCCTCCGGAGTCCGGAATCGGGACAGCTGCGGCCACGGAGTGAGCGGCTCTCGTCGTTGCTCGAGAAAGAGCGCTGCGGGGCAGTATCCTGGGATGCATCACGTGACGCCCGGCGCAACCGCAAGGCAGGCATGGCAAAGATCAAACCAGACTCGAACCAAATCAGACCAGACCAGTCACCAGACGAGAGAGAGAGAAGGCAGGCTCGCCAGCCAGGCCCTGACAGCGGAAGAGAAAAGCTCTCGACACTGCGGCTCCTGCAACCTTACCAGCACCTTGAGAGCTGCGCAGGCAGGCAGGCAGGCAGGCAGCTGCAGAGTCTGGCACTGGCCATGCGATGCCATGCCCGCCAATTTCGGGGACAATTCTCTCAAAGGTTCGCTCCTGAGGTAAGGTACCGGCATTTCAGGATTACGCAACCACTCCCCAGCTTCCTCCCCTTTCCTCCCTTTCCTCCCTAGTCCCTCCCTTGCCCTTCCCCTGTCTGGTTAAACCGCCAGCCAACCCGGAACCGGAAGTAGTAAAATCACCCCCACCATGTCATTCTGCAACCAACACTTTTCACCTCGACTGTACCTTGTGCTTTGCATTGGAGCCAGTGAGTGAGACTGTGAGAGCATCTCTTTGTGTCTGGGTCCGCATTGCAGCCCCCTTTGCCCTCGTCGCCCGTCCTCCCCTCGCATTTCCGCCACACCCATCTCTACCGCCACACCCATCGCCATCGCCATTGCCATCGCCATCGCCAGCTCCAGCTCCAGGTTTCTGATCTTGATTCCATGATTGCTGATTTCACACCCACTTTGGAATGTTGTGATTTTCTGTTCATGTGCCGCGCTTTGTTGGGTGTCGGCATTGTGCTGGATCGGTGGCAATCCTTGCCAGTGCTTGCGATGTTGTGTTGGTGGTGGTGGTGACGGAGCCAAGGCTTTGTGGGCGTTGTTGTTGTTGTTGTTGTTGTTGTTGGTGCGGGGTGCAGGGTTTGGGAAGGAGGCCGGGTGCGATGGTGCGGGAAGGCGCGGCCCATTTGGTGGCGAACATCGGCGGCGTCTTGCCCAAGGAAGACGTCCTCACCTCCACGGACGCGTACGTTTCCTGTCCTCCCCTTCGGTTTCTCCGCTTTCGCAGCCCCCTCTCTCTCTGTCGATCTGCCCATAGCCATAGCCATACAGAGCTCGATATGGAGAGCTCGATACAAAGCTCGATACAGAGCGCGCTACAGGGAGCTCGATACAGAGAGTTCGATACAGAGACCTCGATTTAATGAGCGTGATACAGAGAGCTCGACTTCGCCGATTGCCGCACACTCTTTTGTTTCTTCTGTTGCAACATTTCGCCTTGTCCCCCATCCCCCAGTTTCTTTTCGCAATGCATCAAAAGTAGCTGGGATTTTGAATAAGGTTATTCTTGCTCAGTGTCTTTAGAGAGCCCACCCCTCATAAACCACGCTCGAGCTTCTCGCTTGTGCAGCCCGTGTACGTCCCACCCAAGACCCTTTCATTCCCTTGAGGAGGATTGTGACGTACGTCCAACACCTCTTTTTCACTACTCTTTAAAGTCTCGGTTCCAAGTATTTTTTTCCTCCCTTTTGTTTTGAATATGACAATGCTGAGTCGCCTTGTTCCTCGCACCCCAGTTTCTTTTTGGAATGCATCAAAAGCAGCTTGGATTTGAATTAGGTTTTTTCTTGCGCTGTCTCTTTAGAGAATCCCACTCCTCGTAAACCACGCTCGAGCTTCTCGCTCGTGTACGTCCCACCCAAGACCCTTTCATTCCCTTAAGGATTGTGACGTCCAACACCTCTCTCTATCACTGCTCTTTAACTTCTCTTTTTCCAAGTGTTTTATCCTAAACCCTTTTAAAATAAAGGAAAAAAATTGCAATCTAGAGTCCAAGCACAAGCATATAAGGCATTTGATACGATCTGAACAGAGTTTTGTTTGTTTATTTGGTTTGGTTTGTTTTTGTTTCAGGTACGAGAAGTACCACTCTTTCCACGGCGGAGATCACGATGCCAGGAAGTCGAACTACACGGACATGGTATATCAACGGAGACAAGCTCTTCCCCTCATCTCCCTCATTTTGCAAGAATGTTGGTGAACTTCATTCGGAGGGTGATTTTTGTGAGGTTTAGGTTTTTGTTTTAACTTCCTATTAAAGAATAAAATGGCTGCTGTTTTTGTTTTTGTTTTTTTGTGGTTTACACATTATGTTTTGTTTTTTTTTGTTGGGTGTAAAAGATAGTATTGTGGTGGTGCATGGCAGGTGAACAAGTACTACGATCTTGTCAACAGCTTTTATGAGTACGGTTGGGGAGAGAGTTATCACTTTGCCAACAGGTGATTGGATGCTGTCCTTTTTTTCTTTTTCTTTTTCTTTTCCTGTTTTCTTTTTTCTTTTTGTGTGCTAGTGTTGGAGAGATCCTGTCTTTTTTTCTTTCTTTGTTCTGATGTGACATAATTTTCCATGACATGACGGATGAAGAAAGTCTGGGTGGGAAAAGGACCCAGTTTTCCTATTAAGTTAGATTGGAGTTTGGGTACATTGCAAGTAATGGGATTTGTGTTTCTATCTACATTATCCGAAGATGGAGGAAGGAAACATAACAAACCTTGTTTTTTGTGTGTTTCATCCTTTTTAATAGCTAATAACTGATTATAGTAACCTCCTAATTACACATAATTAATTTTGAGGCTATGATTCTTCCTGTTTTGATTGTACATTGAACTTATTAGAAGAAAAATTATGTCTGCAACGACTGAAAAAGTGTTTCCAAATGACTCATTTTAGTGGATGTTTGGTCAATTTGGACGTGGTTTTCCTGTGGTCATTGTAAACATGGTTTTTCTTCGATCATTGTGGACATTGTTTTTCTTCGACCATTTTGGACATGATTTTTCTTCTAGTTATTAAAACCTCTCTTGATTTTGCAAGGGAATGGTCCCTTACCATATCTCTCTTTTTGCGTGTGTAGGTGGCGTGGGGAATCTCTACGTGAAAGCATTAAACGACATGAGCATTTTTTGGCTTTACACCTTCACTTGAAGCCTGGGATGCAGGTTTGCATTTTGCATATATCTACTAGAGTCAATTTTTTCAAATTTTTTAAATTTTTTTATGAATGGTACAAATAACTTCTTCTCTTATAAAGCATTTAGAGTATACCGTGAATTTGGGTAGTGCTTAACATCCATTTTGGTGGGGCTCTGCAAAGGTTTTGGATGTTGGCTGTGGAATTGGTGGACCTGCCCGGGAAATTGCAGCCTTTAGGTGAGTGCTTTTTTTCACCGGAAATCGTTTTGTTGTTTAATAAAGATTCTGGGCAGCTTTGTTGCAAATTGTACGCTTGGTGAGACAAATCCGGGCAATTCTTTTAACTCGGGGGTCCACTTGTCTGGATATCAGTGGAGCATCAGTTACCGGGCTGAACAACAATGATACTCAAATCGCTCGAGCCAAGGTTTATATTTCTCCATTTTTTTTTCTTTTTACTGTATTTTTGGTGTAGTTGTCTTTGTATTCTTTGGTTTATGGAACTGGCTTTGAAAGAAATTAAAACATTTTCTTCACTAACTATTGTAATTTTTCATCTTTCTTGGTTTTTTTTAAAAACATTCAGAGGTTGAATACCGACTATCAATTCATGGAGTATGGAATTGTCAGTTTTGTTAATTTGAACTGAGCTTGGTGTTTGTTCAGGTCTTAACAAAGAAAGCTGGACTGGACAACCTACTTGACTATTTGAAAGTAAGCATTTCTTACACTTTATTTTCTCAAGAAAAATGGCACCCTCTTGTTTTTCAAATGCTAAAACGAAGATGTTACGAAGTATTATAACTTTTTTTAAAACAAAAGCATATTGCCCAAGTGAACGACCTCCATAAACGAATAGCAACTTCTTGGGCCGTACTTTAGCTCAACCTTAATTAACAAACACCCTCTTTAAATGTGTATTATTACCTTCGGTTGTAATTGAGATAGGATTTTATTATATTTCACTATTGCTTCGAAAAATGAGCTTTTCTAAGCTAATTTTTTTCTATTGGTTTCTTTTATGGTTTCGGGCATCAGATTCTTTCACAGCATTGGGTATGTTGAGAAAATTGATGGGCTGTGGTGGGTGGTTTTGTATTAAAAACAGGCAGATTTCATGGAGATGCCCATCCCTGACAACACCTATGACGCTGTGTACACCATCGAGGCTTCCTGTCATGCCCCTGATCCTGTATGTGCATTTTACTTTTCTTCTTCTTTTTTTCTATGCTTTTTTTGGTGCACTTTTGCCAGTACAAATTCTCAGTTTTTTTTGCTTTTTGTCCGAAATGACTTTACTTTGAGTCTGATGACCGTGGGTTTGGGAATGGCAAATGGCTGTGCAGGTTGCTTGTTACACCGAGATTAAGAGAGTTTTGAAACCTGGGCAGCTGTTTGCTGGGTACGAGTGGTGCATGACCGATGCTTACAATCCTGAGATCAAGGATCATCAGCGCATCAAGGTCACACATTGCTGGCTGACCCTATTCTTATGTCTTAGCATAATTTTAGAGATAAATGTAAAAAGGTGTAGGGTAATGCTCGACAAAGAGGGCAATACGTGGGGAAAAGAAAAAAAAAGAAGAAAAAAAAAGGCTGATGAGCATTGCGAAGCTTGCCAAGTGAGGAAGCCTGTTTTTTTTTTCTTTTGTCCGTGTAATGCCGTCTTTGTTGAGCATTATACAACGTAAACCACACTGGGGGGGGGGGGGGGGGGGGGGGAGGATATCGTGGTGTAGGATTATGAGGAGTCAGTATGCTTTTCAGCCGCTTTTAAATTATTATTTTTTGGGTCTAGTGGAACGCCTTCTTTGCTGAGCATTACTTGGCATATACCATAGAGGAGGACTTTCTGCGGATTAAGGATGAATACAAGTTGGTGTTCATGGATGAAAGTTGCATGATGCGTGTTTTATATGGAAAAGTACGGTAATTCTTCTTGAAACTGAACATAATTTGTCCTATAAATAAAACGCAAAGTTTTCCCTTTTTTGTTTGTAGAGCAAACTCCATGATGGCCTTGGAAATGGAAAACTTAAAAACGACAAATAGTTGTATACAGTATTAAGAACTCGTTTGTTGTTTTTGGGTGTTTCAATTCCCAAACCACCATGGAAGTTTTGCTCTTTCATAGCACAAATTCAAGTGTATTTTTATTTTTAGAGCGGACTTTCCTCAAAACATTGCCTGCCAACTATTAAAGTTTTGTTTTGCATGTGACAGGAAGAGATCGAGCTTGGAAATGGATTACCTGACATTCGCACAACACGCCAGGTGCTTGACGCCCTGAGAGCTGCTGGTTTTGAGGTACAAAATTGATGGCACTTCAGTCTGAGATTTTTTTTAAACTAGAAACCTTTTCTATTTTTCTATTTTTCTTTTGTTGTTGTTGTTATTGTTTCGCTACAGTATTTTATCTGAAGTTTCTCCATTTCGATTTTGGAGAAGCTGGCAATGTAGGTCTTAGTTGGGTTGCTGTTGTTTTTTCATGAGCTTCCTTGACAACATAACCCTCTGCTGTTCAGATTCTAGCGGAGGAGGATTTGGCTAAAACGTCCCAAGTGCCGTGGTACCAACCATTGGACCCCAACCATTTCTCTCTCTCCACTCTGAAACTGACCCCTGTTGGCCGCTTCTTCACTCACAATATGGTATGCTATGCCGCACTTTGCTTGCCTTTTTTTTACAAGGTTGTGTTGTGTTGTTTTGTTTTGTTTTGTTTTGTTTTGTTTTTTTGATGAATCACACTTATTGTTGGTTTTAATCCCCCTTTTCAATGCTCTTTCAATCGGGGCACTATAGTAGAACCTGTCCAAAAACATACTACCCAAGTGAATAACCTCCATAAGTGGATAGCAAATTCTTATTCCCAACTTTGGGCGGCTCAACCTGCAGGAAGAAGTAACAGTTCATGTAGTGTTAGCCCCAAATAAATGCGAAAAAACCGGCTGAACTTTGAAACTATTGGAACAAATTTTTGCCAAACTTTAAAAAGAATCCTTGATTATAGTATAAATGCAGGCAATTTTCAATGCGAGCTTGTGAAAAAACGGTCGAAAAGGGGAAATGTGGGATAGTAACTTGTGAAGCTAAAAAATCTTGCCTATCACTGGTCGAGCTTATAGTTAAGGTCAATTTCTATTAATGAATAACTTTGTCTACGAACATATTTGATTTCTGATCCTAGATCTATTCAATTTAACAGGTTCTTTTGTTTAGCTTTCTTTCGGGATGCTTTTTTTAAGGGAAAATATCAAAAATGCCCCTCAGTTCTTTCAAAATATCAAATATACCCCTGTATTATCTGAAATATCAAAAATACTCCTAGTTTTGTGTCAAAATATCAATTATACCCCTAGTTGTCTTTGAAAACATCTAATATCTTTACTATTTTGTACTTCTTTAGAACACATTTTTGTAAACTTTGGGATGCCAATGAAAATTACAAAATCTAAATGCAAATTGCCTATAAGTCAAATCTTGGAGGCAAGTTTAATATAGGGTTTTTGCATTTAAGTTTATTGTGGCCAGGTATTGACTAATCTTTCTCACTGCCTTTGGTGCAAATGTGACTTACAAAAATTTCAATAAAAAGGCATAAGAAAATCAAAAACATTAGTTGTTTTTGAAGATAACTAGGGGTATAATTGCTATTTTGACACAAAACCAGGGGTATTTTTGATATTTCAGATAATATCGGGGTATATTTGATATTTTGAAAGAATGGAGGGGCATTTTTGATATTTTCCCTTTTTTTAATACATATATTCTTATTATTGTTCTTGTTCTTATTCATAAGAAAAATTTGTTTTGATTTTTATATTAAAAAGTTAGTGATAGTTTTCTTTG
This sequence comes from Ulota crispa, assembly GCA_963920765.1. Classification (NCBI taxonomy): domain Eukaryota; kingdom Viridiplantae; phylum Streptophyta; class Bryopsida; order Orthotrichales; family Orthotrichaceae; genus Ulota; species Ulota crispa. The sequence continues at coordinate 13,684,229 of OY987249.1, read as the reverse complement.
GAGATTGTGCTTGTTTTTGAACCTGCAGGTGCGTGTTTTGGAAGCCTTGAGAATTGCTCCCGAGGGAAGCGCCAGGGTGAGCTCTTTCTTGGAGCAGGGGCTGTTCGGACTTGTTCACGGTGGCAGGTAGGCTTCCCTTCCTTGCCCTCTTCTCTTCTTTTTCTCATGTTGTAACATAACCTCATTTTGGAAACTCAGTTTTTTTTAGAAAAACGCCGTAAACAAATCTAAGGTTTTTCGTTTTTGGTCAGTTAAGTCGATTATTGTCAAACATTTCCTTTGAATTTATTAGAAGAAAAGTCGTGCCCATAATGATTCATTTTAGTCATTGTTTAATCATTGTGAACATGTATTTCTTTTAGTGCCTTGTTTTGAATCCCAAGCTTACTTTTAGTTATATTCTGAGAATTTGAACAACAAAAGGGCTAAGGAAGTGTTTCTCCCACTAGAATTTGCTTTTGACGCCAAAATGGGCTCCCAATTTTTGTGAGGCTTGTGGCACCAGATGACATTTTCAGCCTCCCAAATATCCCCTCCAGTTTTATTAATCAAAAACCGAGATTTGTTAACACGGATTTTTTTCTGATTGGTTGCAGAATGGAAGTGTTCACACCGATGTACTACTTTTTAGTGCGGAAACCTCTGGACTCCGATTTATCTGTGCAAGAGTGATTGCAGTAAATATTTGTGAGACTTTTTTTTGTTTTTGCTGAAATTCTTTTTCTGTTTATGGAGATTTTCGCTGAAAACATTATTTTGCAGTAAAAGCCGGGGAGTCATTTACCATACTAGAAGAAAAACTAGGGCTTTTCTTCACCCAAATTTTCTCTAGTTCTCATGAAATTGTGAGAGAAACTGCTATGTTTTTACAAGCGGGGTTTGTATTTAATAGAATTAGCACTTGTAGACGTTGCTTGAAACAAAATCCTTTGCATTTTTGGATGCTCTTATACTTGTGAATGTTACAATGAAAATTGTGGAGAGGTGTCACATTGAGTAACGTCACATCTACTACCAAAAAGGATACGTGGTAGTATTTTCTTCAATTAACGTCCGCCCTTGTTCTCAATGGCTTAAATGTGAGAATGCCCTTGCATGAGGCCCTTACCTTACACTTCTCTTGTTTGTCCATACATATAAAATCCATACATATAAAGGGCTTGCTTCTTTGAGCCCAAAATAAAACTTATACCCCTCTTGGATTCTTCTTATGAGTTCTGTTCAGTTTGAGATTAATTCTCTTTACTTTGGAGTCTTCTTGAATTTGTTTGTTTTTGTTGAATTTTCAGTTCCCAAGAACCACAAAACATTCTACCTCTTGAGTTTTTTTAGTGGCTTTTAGTGTAGGAAATTTCTAACCCTGCTGAATAATGTCAAATAACTGCCCTGCCCTTTTTAGTTAAGTGACTCAAAACTCTATCAAACGTGCTAAAATTTTCAAAAGTCTACATTCGTTTTCACGGTCTTTTTTTATCAAAAAGTACCGATTCTTTTGAAGTTTTGATGGGTTCGGCCACATTTCTTTCTTTTCTTTTTTTTTTTCTTTCCTGGAGTTGTAAGTCTGGGGATATTTGCCTGATTTCCAACGGCAACCAGGTCCTTCTGGACAGAGAGCAATATTTTGGCCCTCCGAGTGCCATGCGCCCTATTTCCCAGGGTGGGGGCAAGGGATAATAGTAAATTGTTCAATTGAAACCTTTTCCAGGGTCCTTCGACTAAAGGAGGGTCTTTGAACCCAAAGCTGGAATCAAAATTCCAAAATTCAATCTCTGGATAGTAAAATTCTGAAATTTAAGAACTTTTGAAATGTGAAAAAGCACCTTGGCCCCTCATTGCTAAACAGGGTGCATGGCACTCATAGGGGTGATATGTTGCTCACCCTTTTGGACTCTATAGCAAAGTTGCAATCAGTATCTCATTTATTATTGAGTGGTGTAGCCTAGAACTAAATATTTGATTTTCCTTGCAAAATTGTACCAGTTCCTGCAACTTAAAAAAAAATTACAAAAAAATTACAATTTCTTGTTCTTTTTGGATGTTACAAAAGTGATTTATGATGATACAATTGGTAGTGTTTTATTTTTATTTTTATGGTCTGCCATAATATGGTGGCCTATGTACTATACAATACCCAAAAGAAAGAGTACATAACACCCTTTTATGGCATCCAAAGAAGTATGTATAACTATGTATAACAAAGAATATAACTCACATTTCATTCTCAATGCAATCCTCATGCAATCTTGATCAAGCATATCAAATATTAGTTACTGAAACCCAAAAACCTATTTTTGGTAAATGGTTTTGTGTCAAAATCATAGTTTTACTAGAAAGTTGATTAATAAATAGTGGTGATGAATTTTTGAGATTTGATTGCATGGATATGTAGGAGACATCCATACGCACATCTTCCTTTCAAACAAACATTTCCAAAACATTCAATGTTCCTTTTGTAGAGATTTTAACGTGAGAGTGATTATGACCAAATTTAGTGCAATACATATTTCTTCATGGAAATTAGTTTTTGTTATTTGACTCATACATTGTGATTAAGTTTGTACCTTTAAACATGATAATATGTTTTTTGCCATGAAGAAATATGTATTTCACTAAATTTGGTCCTAATCACTCTGACTTTAAAATCCCTATAGAAGGAATATTGAATTTTTTTGGAAATTTTTGTTTGAAAGGAAGATGTGCGTATGGATGTCTCCTACATATCCATGCAATCAAATCTCAAAAATTCATCACTACTATTTATTAATCAACTTTCTTGTAAAACCATGATTTTGACACAAAGCCATTTACCAAAAAAGATTTTTGCGTTTTAGTAACTGAAATTTGATATGCTTGATCAAGATTGCATGAGGATCGCATATTGAAAATGTGAGTTATATTCTTTGTTATACATACTTCTTTGGATGCCATAAAAGGGTGTTATGTACTCTTTCTTTTGGGTACTATACAGTGGGGAGACAAAAAGATTGAGGACACCCTGTTATGCCATTCAAAGAAATTTGCCTAATGTATAGAGTACAATTGACATTTTATTGTCTTGCATCATTGGTGGTTAATTCTTATGCAACCCCCATCACGCATACCAAATTGTGGTTCCTAAAAATCAAAATCCTATTTTTGGTGAATTATTTTACATAAAATTCACGATTTTACATGATAATTAATTAAAAAATATTGGTGATGAATTTTTGAGATTGGATTGCATGAGTATGTAAGAAACCTGCATACACACATCTTTTCTTCAAACAAGCATCTCTAAAAACCTTCAAAATTCCTTTAATAAAGATTTTAATGTTGGAATGATTATGACCAAATTTTGTAAAATAAATATAATTGTATGGTAATCAAATTTTGCAATTTGGCTTGTCTAGTATGATTAGGTTTGTAATTTTGAGCATGATGATATGTTTTTGTTGCTGAAATCTAATTAAAAAACAATTCTATCTATTTTACAAAATTTGGTCATAATTGTCCCAACATTAAAATCTTTATTGAAGGAATTTTGAAGGTTTTTAGAGATGCTTGTTTGAAGAAAAGATGTGTGTATGTAGGTTTCTTACATACTCATGCAATCCAATCTCAAAAATTCATCACCAATATTTTTTAATTAATTATCATGTAAAACCGTGAATTTTATGTAAAATAATTCACCAAAAATAGGATTTTGATTTTTAGGAACCACAATTTGGTATGCGTGATGGGGGTTGCATAAGAATTAACCACCAATGATGCAAGATAATAAAATGTCAATTGTACTCTATACATTAGGCAAATTTCTTTAAATGACATAATAGGATGTTCCCAATCTTTTTGTCGCTCCACTATACAGTGGGGTTGAATAAGTTAACTTCCACCCTTTTCTACCGCTCAAAAGACTTGGCATTTTATAGAATGCCATCAGCTTTTTTGTATCTTGAATCACTAATCTTTAATTCCCACACAATCCTAATCAAGCATACCAAATTTGAGTTTCAAAAAAACCAAAATTATAGTATTGGTGAATTATTTTAGATAAAATTCATGGTTTTATATGATAATTGATTAAATAACATTGGCAATGAGTTTTTGAGATTTGATTACATGGGTATGTAGAAAACATCCATACCCACATCTTTCTTTCAAATAAAAATCTCCAAAAAGTCTCAAAATTCCCCTTATAGAGATTTCAACGTTGAAGTGATCATAACCAAATTTAGGAAAATAGATAAATTTTTATGGTAAATAGATTTTGCTAAGACTCATATATTATGATTAAGTTTGTAGCTTTGAGCATGATGATAAGATTACTTTTCCAAAAGCTAATTAAAAAATAAATATATCTATTTTACTAATTTGGTCATGATCACCCAACATTAAAATTTAATCACTAAGAGCATCCTCACCCATACATGTGCAATGACTTGCGCACGCAATAATTGGATAATAAATGCTTTAGGGCTGAAAATGTTGTCTTGACACTCAAATTGAGCGTGTCAAACAATGGCCTTGAAATCACTATCCATTCTAAGTTTAGTGAACTCTATCTTCTATTCCACTTGATGATTGGTCAATTGACTATTTGTGGAGCCAATAAATTATTTGTGAAGCATGCTTGAAGAGCAAGGGTGGGGGACAAATTTTTTGAGGGCTCTCCAAAAGTAGATGGAAACACTTGGCAAGTCACAGCCGTTGCTTGCAAGGGTGCGGATGCTCTAAGGCCTTCAATTTAGTTTGTAAATGCTACATTTTGACAAGGTTCCCACTAAATTGCCTTTCACACTAAAAGTCGTCCCCGCTAGCAACAACGTATTCAAGCAAGCATTATGTTATGCAATTTAGTAGTGTGATTCTTCCTTCCAGAGTTGTAATGGCTGTTGTGATAGCCCTGATTCAAGCTCTTCTAGGGAATAGTCCAAATTTTTTGGATTCCAATTCAAGCGCCCCCTCCACAACAACTCTCTGCAATAAATCTCAATTGCCAGAGACGTAATTGATTGCAATATCAAGCCCGATATCACTAAAAAAAATTGCGTGGAAACCCACTAAATTATGTCATGTAGTTTATATTAAGTTTCATGTTTCCAATGTAAATTTTTGTTGAACAATGCAAAATTTTGCGTTGTTCAACAAAATTTTGTATTGGAAACATGGAACTCAACATAAACTACATGACATAATTTAGTGGGTTCCAACACAATTTTCTCCTTTATTTTCATCGGATGTTTTCTTTTTTCTTTTTTTTCTGAAAAATATGCACAAAATGCATAAATCTCGATCACGTTTAACCTGGAGCTTGCCCATGCATTGGCTAGCGCTCACGAAACGAGTACAGCAATCCTTGTGGGAAGGTCCCGACAGTTTGAGTCAAGCAGAAAAATTGCAGCGAAAGTGAGATCCTATGAATTTCAAGCGGGGTTGAAGTCGAGCAAATGATGCTGCGTTTTGGCTATGGCGACTCCGTTTGTGTACGACAGGAGAAACGTTTCCGAGGCCGAAGTGTACAACACCCGTGACAGAGTAGAGCAGGGGAAGGATCTTGCTGGATTTGTAAATTTAATAGAATTCAAGGCATGCAGATGGTGGGTGGGAGTTTATTTATGTGGCGGGGGGATTGTCCAATCGAATTCTGAACTTTTGGCGGGCTTGCAACCAGTCAACTCATCCGGGAGTTTTGCCAGGAGCAAAGGCATCGTCAGCCCAGGCGTTATTCCAGTTCATGATGTCTTTAGCCAGAAATTTATGGCAAGGTCCGACATGAAAACGGCCATCGGCCATGTCTCGCAGCATGGCGAGGAGATCCACAAACAGGTTGTAAACGTCCTCAGGGCCTCTCCCTTTCCATCCTTCTTTGCGGATTTTGTAGTAGCGCATATTCTCGAAGCGCCCATTGCCGAACAGCAGCACGTATTGCTCAATCTGAGTGCAGGCTTTGTCAATCAAGCCCTCCAGAGCTGGTGTGGAGCAATGCTTAGATAATGATGATGATAATGATGCTGGCGGACAGATGGCAGTGACAGCTGGCGGATGGATGGCAATGACAGCTGGCAGATCGGTGATGTGGCGAGCGAGCTCTTCTTCGAAGTTAATAACAATAGGTGTAGTCACAGTTACATTTCCGCATTCTCAATCTTTACGGAAAATTGTCGTAGCGCCTCCTCCGCGGCTCGTGCGAGTGCAGTCTCGTGAAAATTGAGAAACAGGCATGAAGAAATTGGCTGAGAAAAAAATTTGCATGAGAATTCTTATTGTGGACCGCCTCTTTACCTGCTCGTGAATTGCTTTTCACCCTTGCTTTTTCTGCTCCTTCAATCGGTGGCCGTGTTGCCTTCCTCTAAGTAAAACATTCTCCATTCTGCATTCTTCATTCTCCAGCACCCACAAAAGGGGTGTCACACCTCCTTCCATGGAGAATTGCATTGGCTCATACATTCACTCAGCCATTTCTCAATCTTCACGGAAAATTCTGTCTAACCGTGACTACCGCTTCCTTGCCCCCTTTTTCAGAAACGCCGTACATCCGATGTCCGACACCACCTTTAGCTGCAGTCGCCGCTGCACGGCCATGAAGCTGAAAGCAAGTGCCATGGGGTCGTCCGTCTTCTCCAGAACATCAAGCTTCGAATCCGCCCAACAAACCTCCTTCTCAAAACTTCGAACTTGGCGGATGAACATCGCCTTCTCGCTCTTGTCTCCGTCGAGACTCGACAGCCTGCATTCGAGCGAATTGCGCTTTGGTCACGTTGATGACGCTCCCACTGCTGCACTCGACCTTGGTCTGTATCCCCAAAGTGTATGACTCGCTCCACACGTCCTTCTCGTCCTCGGGCAGGAGTGTGATTAGATACTTCGGGAAGCACAGAACACCATATGATTCCATATTATTAAGTAATTTGGGTAAAAACGGTCATTTTGGGACTTTTGAAGATTTGGGAAAATTGGGGTGATAACCCAAACCGAGCTCCTTTGGTACACGTGTCCTCGTTTGAGAGGAGTAATTTGTGAGGGAAAAAATCTTAGTGGCTCAGATTGAACCTGATACTTTTAAATCTGATTTGAGGTGACTATTTTGGATTGAGGTGGAGTACAAAATGGTACCTTTGTTTTTCCCAATTTACCTAAATATGGCGTTACAGTCGTTGCGAGCTGGATATAGCAGGTCGCATTAAGACACGGAGCAACAAGTCATCATCATCGACCGACCGTTCAAGCTTCGCCACAGCCACAACCGCATCTCTCAACCGCGTCAACTTCCGTTCTCTTGCAGCATCCGGAGTTTGGTTATCTTCCAGTTCGAAATCGTTTGGTGTTCTCCACATGTTGCTGGAGAGAAACATGTAGGAGACGAGGGGCGCTACCTTCGATCCGACCTCGGGAGGAACGAAGGCTAACACCATCGCCACTGCCTGCTCCACATCCAGCCTCTTTTTGTGCTTGATGTACTCCATCAGTGAGCTCCTCGTCACGCTAGATTGCGCCGTGCATGCCCACAAGTTCTGCACGAGAATCTGTCGATGACGTTCATCGAAGTCGGAGCATGTGAAGGGCAGGTGGTGTAGTAAATGCGCCGCATTTGTTAGAATCTGTGTCTCCCTGTCTTTGAAGAACGAGGCCTGCTTTGCTGGAGCTCGTGATCTTGCATGACCGAGGTCCAGCACCATCCCCGTCCATGTCTGCAAGGTTGGCTGGAGCTGGCAGCCATGATCCAAGACATCGTGAAGGATCACCATCTCGTCGACAAAGCTTGTGCAATCCACACCGATAGGTGAGTTTGAGAGAATCGCTTCCAACTAGAAATGCAAGCTAGAAAAGTACTTCCCGACAGCAAATGGATGGGTCGATCAGATATTCACGGTCGCAGAAGAGCCCAGTGCAATGTGGATTGTCTGTGTACCGGGAAAGCAAGCAAGGAGGTTTATATGCAGCAGAGAGGACAGTCGATTGCGTGACAGGGAAGATAAGCCGACCTAATTATACAGAACAGAGCCCCTCTTGCCAAAGTCGGTAACTCGGTGTTGGGAATAGAAAACACAACAAAGACACAAAAGAGATATAATCAAAATATGCAAGGGGAAGAAAGTTACAAGAGTGTTATTTCAAGTAAGTTTGATTTTTCCACTATATACAACAAAAGTCCCTCTCTACTATTAGTACATGGGATCCCTTTACTAAAATAAACTCTAGTTAACTCTAGTTAACTATGTGTGGAGCGTATCAATATAATACTTATCTAACACTCGGCATTGCAATTGCTTGCTTCTCAAGTCTTGCTTCTTGGAGTAGTTGATGCCAGGGCCACACCAACCAAAACAGCTAGTTTGAGGCCTAATTGAGCCAAAAAAAACACAACAATTGGCAACTAGTAGATTGTTTCATCCGCTAGGACCACTTCCACGTAATCCACTTCCACATCATTTAGTTGATGGGCGTGCCATCTCAAGAGTGTTCCTCTACTAGACATGTTCAGTACCACCTTTAGAGCAAGCCCCAAAATTTCACTATCTTGTTTGTTGATGTAAACATATTGGTTGGTGACATGGCAAGTTGAAGTACAAGACAAACCCCAAGCGTGAACCCTTCAATGGACAAAATTGATATTTCAACCAATGACGATTTGAGATAGTTTTGTCCAATCGCTAGTTTGAACTAGGCCTTGAAATAGATGAAGATGTAACTTGGGGAGATTACTAGCCTCTATTTTAGGAACCACAAGAGTTAAAAGATAGGGTTTATTTAATTCAAAGGACAAAATATTTATATAAGATGTAGAGCTACTATAGGGTTCATGAAGTACTATGTATTTTAGTATATATATAAATTAGGGTATGTAAAAAAATTAGATAGTAGGATTTTTTATTAATAAGTTAGCCTTGACAAATAGGGGTTGTAAAAAAATTTAGTGTTGTTTGTTTCCCTCCTTGTTAAATTGTTTTATATACATGCCATAGAATTGAGAAATACTAAAAACTTGTTAATAAATTTTTTCACTTAGACAATAGCCTTTAGTTCATATGCTTGTTGTTGGTTTGATGGTGAATACCATGTGTGCATATGTAATAGAAAGAAAGATTATTTTTTTGATGGATAATGGAGATAGGATTAAATTGGACAAACAAAATATATACATAGAATAGCCCCATTTAACCCCTAAAGCACTGAGCACCCTTTTTTGGCAACATAGCAATTTTGAGCACCTCACTACTAATGGGGTTCCCTTTTTTTTCTTTGAAATTATCACACATGATGTGTTCAAGGAGTAGCTTTTAAGTTTAACAATTTTCATAACTTTTGACTACATGGTTCAAAAGTTATTGCATGATATGTTGTTTTTTTTAAACTCTAGGCAACCTGGGCAAGTCAAAAAACTTCTTTAAGAATGACATTTTTTTGAATAATTTTTTTGAATTGGTTCTTTAGATTTGTATGTACGTAGGAAGCTTTGAATCATTTGACTTCAATTAAGGAAAGTTATGAGAAGTTTTAATTTGCAGGTAGGTATGGTTTTGAGAGACTCCATACCCACCTACAAACTAAAACTTCTCATAACTTTCATTGCATCAATCAAACTTGAATGATTCAAAGCCTCCCACGTACATATCAGTCTAGAACCAATTCCGAAAAAAATCCAAAAAAATGTCATCATTAAAGAAGTTTTTTGAGCTGACTAGGCTGCCCCGATTTTAAAAAAACAACATATCATGCAATAACTTTTGAATTATGTAGTCAAAAGTTATGAAAATTGTTGAACCTTGAAACTATTCCTTGAGCACATCATGTGTGAAATTTTCAAAGAAAACAGATAAAAAATCCAATTTTAGTGAGCTGCCCAAAATTGCTATGTTGCCAAAAAAACAATGCTTGCACTACAAGGAAAAGGGCCATTTTTTACTAAGGATTTTGACTACCAAAACATTAAGACAACAACACTTTTGTGATTAGTATTTATGCCCACATGTAACCATAAATAATTTAATTTATGACTACATGTAGTCATAAATTAAATTATTTATGACAAAATGAAATTATTCAATCATAAATTAATTACTTCTGACTACATGTAATCATAAATACTAGTCACAAAAGTGTAATCGTCTTAGTCTTTTTTTAGTTAAAATCCTTAGTCAAAATGGCCCTTTTTCTTATAGTGTTGGGCCTTTGGGGGTTAAGCATTCATTGCACATGGTTATATGTACTTTTTTTTTGCAGCAATGCTCAATAGATGATTACAATCAACTCAAACAACGTGTTCTTGACATGTCACGGTACTTTTGACTTGGCATGTTTGAGTGGTTAAGTACTTTTATTTTTTTTTATAGACTACAAGCAGACTTGGACTGCATAGTAGAGAGCATAGGTGGGTATTAGCAATTTTTACTACACATTGTGCACGGTGGGCTAAACTATTCTCTTGCATTTTCAAAATACATTAATTTTCTCTTTCAACCTAACGGTTGGGTGAGTTGCGCATTATTCAATTGGTTTCAACACTGGTCGTTTGTGCAATATCCCTTTGAGCAATGTGTTCTATGCAGTTAATTTTTTTACATGCCTAAAGAAAAATTTGGTAAAGCGCAAGGAAGACTTTGCCACCCTGCATCGGTATATATCTAGACAATTGAAATTAAATTCCAGGGCGGAAGTCCTCATTATTCTTGTCACTGATGCTAGGCATTAGAGAAGCCATTGATTTTGTGTTGAACTAAACTAGCAACCTACTGGGGGACCTTCGAGATTGTTGTTCTAGCTATTTCTTCATGTGTTGCTCCACGTCATAATAATTACTTGTGTGCTAACTTTCAAAGGTTTGTTACATTGCTTAGTCCAAAAATTAGACTCCAAATGTGGTCAAAGCTAATTAAGATACTTAGGTTAGATAAAATAAAATTAGTCTTTTGTTAAAAAATCAACACCTCACAATCTATATGGTCAATCTGTTAGAATTTATTTCTTACGCATGCTTTTGTTATTGAAGGACAAAGTTGAAAATTTAAAACTTGCTAGAATTTGGTCTTTTGTTTAGAAATACTAGTTTTAGAGTTTTTTTCAAGATTAGGTAATTCTTACTAGCAGTTTACATCAGCAACCATTCAAAAGTGATTATAATTGAGAAGGCAAAACCTGTTTACGTGCTAATTAGGTTCTGTCAAAATAACGCCCTTCACTAAATTTCAGCTTCAAATTTGATCAACTGATACCAAGCAAATTTCTTGAACAAGTACAATTTTGTGTTGGTGAGTTTTGATTTCTCAGTAGACACAAAAATAATCTTTTTAGAAATAGCTAAAATCCAAAAATGGCATGATAATTAAAAAACCAACACTGTAGAACTGAGAATGCATGATGGGAACCATGTAATCAATAATTTAACTCCTAATTGTCTAAAGAGCCCAATATGACTAGAGGGGATGCTTGGAGGTGTGAAAGTAGACAAAAGAGGCATTGCAAGCTCAATTTTGGTTTATCACTCGAGTGCAAATGAAATTGCAATTCAACAAAAAAAATTCATTGAGCTGTTCTTCTTTGAAGTGCATACTTTGCTCTAGATTTTACTAGGGTTACAAAAAATGTTTTGTTTCTTCAACAATCTAAAGAAGAATGTCACTGCGCAACACAAGTGCGCAATTAAAGGAAGCGGCTTTAGGAGCAGCTTCCATGAACTGTATTGTACAAGAGAGAAGTTTGGTGATGTGTCATTTTATCTTTTCTTAATTCAAGCAAGGTACTTGTAGCTTTGAGGTAATGAGCCACTAGCTCCAATTACTTTGAGTGGCCATATCTTCTGGAGTTTTTGCCCACTTTTGGAGTTTTTTTTCATCAAGTATAGCTAGTGACATGGTTTCATGGGATCAACAATTGTGTATATCTTTTCTTGGGAAAAAATCACACCAAAGTCCAAAATTCATATTGTTATTGTCCAAATTAGCAAATATGAGATTCTCAACAGTGGAGGTTTTACAAATTTACTTGGAATTGAAATTGGATTGCTTTATAGTTTGGTATAGAATGACCAGTTTGGATTGTGTGATTACTTATTCAACTTTCCAAAGATTCATAGGATGTGCTGAAGGTTTCATATTGTAGTTATGGTTAAATTTTCTTAGCAAGACACTTAGGGGTTAAAACTGCACCACCTGCATTTGGGGGGGAGGGGAGTATATTTTCAACTTAAGTGTGGTTGGAAATTAGGAACTGGGGGCAAGTGAAGTACGAACATTTCCCACACTCCAAATACATTTTTTCTCATGGAGGTAAATATTCTGAATAACAGGAATGATCTCCGGTTATTCCGTATTGCACACAAGCACTGAGACACCACGCGAGCGTACACCTGGCTATGGGCAGAGCCAGATTTGCCTGCGTATGGGTAGAACCGTGTAAACCAAATGCAAAACTCAATGGCCACACCAGATGCACCGAATGTGAAACGTGATGCCTTTCTGTAGATTTGAAAAATCAGACTCCCCATATGTTGAAGAAAAGATCTGCTGCCTTGCTCACGTGAACCCCTACCCTCGACTACAGCACTGTAACAGTGTTGAATTCAGCAGGAAAGACGCTTGGTCACAAAGGCATTCGTCACACTGCCGTCAAAAATGCTGGCCGGGTGCCAAAATTCCATAGGCTAATTAGTGTGAAAAAAGGAAATAAGGCACTAACTAGTCCAAGAGACCAGTCAATGGTACACATCTGTCCACCACAATAGATGGCAACGAGATGAAGCACTTCCCAGAATAATACAGAACCGCAACCCAGGCCTTCCACATACTTACATATGCTATCATCGAGCTGTATGATATTCCAAAGGTCCCTCCGACTTCGTCACCATCTACAACTGGCTCTCCTGCTCTAATTTTTATCCATCGCCTATCCGACGGGTTCAAGTCGAAAAACATTATCAAAGGGTATCAACGAAGACGTCTTCGATCTATACTAGTGTCCACTCTTCACATGTACAGCAAGCCATTCCCAGAAAAACTACCCTGCTCATTCTACCCAAGAGCACCTGCGGCATGTAGGATTGGCAGAAGGACAATCAGGATCAACAAAATGATCAACCCAATGCCAATGCATACCCATTTCCGAGTATTCCTTTGATGTCTCTTCGCAGTTTTCAGCTGCTGCGTTCCTGTTGCTACGAATGACGTCGCCCTGTTCACGTGTTGTTCAATATCGTTCAGCTGCTCACCTTGCGTTTCGACCAAGATCGCCATGTCCATAAAGATCTGGTGCAACTCCATCAAGTTCTTCTCGATGTCCTTCACGGCATCGTGCCTCTCTTGGATTTCCTTGATTGTCTCCAGCACTTGGCCTCGCCCCTGCTCCTGAATTGCCTTCTGCAGGAACGTCTCGCTGTTTCCAGTCTCGATGATGTTCTCAATTGTGTCGTCATCCGCATGTTCACCTGTCACTGTGTAGTACCTGCCACAAGGAAAAGCCAAGTCTCGGTTAACCTGCATGAATGAACGCCGCAGAGATTCTGTGACGAATATAGACACCATATACCTCGCGGCCGAATGACTTAATGAGTGAGCAGATCCAGTTACAGTTACCGAGCACGTTCAGAACACTTACCAATATTTCTAGACAGGTCTCAGTCACCTACTCGCTAGAACTATCGAACAAAGAACTGATATGATCAAACTCCACCGGAATGCAAGCACTCAAGTGTACACAAGAACAGTATGGCTACGTCCTAGGGAACAATTTTACATGGACAGGTTACGATGGTCAGCAACGGCGACTTTCGCTAAAGTTCGTCTGCCGCCTAGAACTATGCGTCGAACGTTAGCGAGAGGATACTGAAATCTTTCAGAACCTCATCTCGTCTTTTATGATGATCCCTGTCACCAACAGCAACTCGTCAATTTAAACTATGGTGGTCTAAATCCTCCAACTTTGAACTTGCGTAAGAAATTCTTACATAGTGATAAAAAATATCAACCTCAGAACATCTGTCTGCTGTACCCCAAAAATCTCTTCAGAGCTCTAAAATTCTCCCGAAATTTGGTCCTACCTCTGATAGAACGTTTGATGTGACATAAACAGTATCCTCTACCATAATGTCACCTCAGCTATAGCAAACTGGAGTTTACAGGGACAAATTCGCGAGTGGACAAGAATCACGACTGCTGAAACAACAGTTCACACAAACTCCATAAAAAATTTGTGACCGAAAATTGAAAGCTACTCCCAGTACCGGTACTACGTTAAAAGCCTAAGCCAAGGGAATTGCATCACAAAAGATATTAAAAAAATACACTCAAGGCCATCCCCCTTAATCCTCCATAAAGAGGAAGTAGTTACACACGTCGTCAGCTACGAGATATTCTCACTCTTGCCAGCAATCTTCCCACAACTTGCACTCATCACACACGACCGACGCCTCGCTCCCCTCTCACGCAACACACTCCACCAAGGTCCGGGAAGAACCGACCCCTAGTTCAGAGCTAGCCGGTTGAAATGAGAAGCAACCGTTTGCAATTTCTAATCATCGGCTGAAAAACCGGTTTAAAATCTGTAAAAAAATATTTTTAGTATGAAACAGAGGAAATAACCGAAGTAGTTCCTTGATAAATCGGTTCAATATGGGAATTGAAGAAAATCAACCGAAAAATCTCAAATATTTACCGGACCCTGACTCCACACACCCAGCCACATTCTCACCTCCGTTCCACCGTCTCCTTGTACTCCTCCATCATCCTCTGCCGCAGTACCTGAAACTCCCCCATTAGATCCTTCAGCTTCTTCCTCAACGTGTTCGTGATCGACGTCCGCGTCCTGTCGGTAGGCGATCCCTCCTCGCACCCTCGGACTCCCCTGCTCTCCGCATTGGCCCGGTCCAGCACCTCCAGCTTCGCCTTGATGGACTTCGCGATCCGAGTCACCTGCGCGATGTCCGCGTCCATCCGAGACCGCAGCGCCTTCATGGCCGGCGCTTTGTGCACCATCCTGCTCTCGTCGTTCGCAGCCTTCACCTTCTCCAGCAATTGCTTGATCTTCTCCATCTCACTCTTGATCACTCCCACCTCCTCAAAGAACTGCGTCATGTCCGCCTCCCGGCCGTCGTCCCCCAGCGGAACCTCCCCGAGCTCAATGTCGCCCTTGTGAGCGTCCTTTTTGAGATCCACATAGTTCCTGGCCTTCCCGACGGTGTTATTCAGAAGGCTGTTCATCGTGACTGCCTCTCAACAAACCCTGGCTCGTGTAGCACGACAGCTTCACCGTTGCAATCCGCCAAGTCGTTCACACAAAATCTGCCACTCAAAAGCAACCACACTTTGTCAAATTCTCCACCCTCACTAAACGGTTAGGTCGATCTGCAACAAGCACTACACTCTTCGCATCCTACAACCAAAATCTATCTCACACTATAAACTCTCCTTCACTAAAACCGAAATCAAGAAACCTCCATTCTCGCACTGGCATCTTTCAAATCGAATTCCTGATACTCATAACGATTTATAGCTCAAAAAAGAAGTTCTTAAAACTCTAAATCGTGATTCGAAGAACTCTTAAAGCTATAAAAAAACACTAGCAAATTCTGTTATCAATTAATTCATAACAAGAAAACACAAATGGTTCAAGAATCGTGAAGAAAAACTCCTCCACGTACCTTTAAACAACTGCTCCGAAAGCTCAATCGCTCTTTCTTACTCCACAATCAACACAAATCTCGCCGACTCTTGAAAACGCGGATTGCATCCACGAAATTCCTGTCACAACTGTTCACCGGTACTTCAAAATCTCTTCCGTCCACGAACTAAAAAGCAAACAACATACATAAGTTATATTTCTAAAATAGCAAGCAAGCAATCCTCGTTCTTTGAAACACAGCAATAGGTGCCTGCAAACGCGGAATCCAAATGATAAAGTAAGAAAACCTGAGAAGAAACTCACAAGGAATCAAGCTGGAGAGTTTGATGTGACGAGGCAAATGGCAGCGATGATGCTTTCGTTGCTCGCACTGCGGCACTGTCAGAGTAATCTCGAATCCGCATCGGCGTTGAAGGAGATGAATCAAAGTCAATGGCAGAAATGGCAGAAACTAGTGGAGGTACTCAACAAAGCTCGTCGTTCCCGATGCGCTCAAGGCTTGGGGGAATTCTTCGTCGTCTGAGCGAACGGTCCGTCAACGACGCGTTGACGGATGGGTGGACGGAAGTAGTCTGCTCGCCTAGAACCGTTGACGGAGCCTTTTCGTTTGAATTTCACTTCCGTCCAGCATCAGCCGCCACCTGCGATTTTGGAGGAGGCAACGTGGCACACCCTCATTTGCTTTTAACCCCTAAAGGACAAAGCAGCCCTTTGCGACCAATACAATACGGAGTTTTTTTTTGTATTTGGAGTGTATGTACACTTTTATTACATTTGAGATCAATATAGAAGTTAGAATATAGGTCACTGTTGTTCTTGTGAGGTAGTCAAGATCCAAAATTAAAACTTTTTATTGGTAACAAATGCCAATTATACAGTAGCATACATACTATGTATTATAATAGCTACATCCTTTAAGGGTTAATCCCTAAAGGGTCCTTGGGCTTTGGAGATACAGTACCAAATACGATTGCAACCAATATTCAGAAGTTTGAATCAACTAGAAATTAAGTGTTACAACCATACAAAAGATATATGATGGTGAATGCATAAATTTTTTGAAAAACTCTCAAAGCAGCTCAAATACGTTTATACATACGGCCATACACATGGCCGCAAAGGACTTTTGGACCGTTCAGGGGTTAAACTTCCATAACACAAATAAAACACTTTGTTTTACTTTTATTTTTATTTTTGTTAATACTACAGTCGGTTGAAAATCACATGTGGGATATTATGATACTATCTTACTAATTGGCAATTGGATATAACAAGTACTAGGTGCGAACTTAGCTTACCACATACGATATTCAATCTACATGATATGTTTATATTATCAGTCATTTAGTACTATTGTATTTTAAAATGTTTCATTGATCACATTGTGTGTATGGACTAAAATGTCCATTTCTATATCATGTCAGCCAAGTCAGCTTTAGATTCCCTTGAAGAGAACATAAAAGTTTTTGGAAAGTTGAAAGTTATCTCTACACCATAATCTCAAGGTAACTTGTCACATTTGAGAAACAACGTGCGGGAAAAATAGATATCCATTTATTCATTTTGGGTAAAATTTATGACAAACTTACAAAAAAGTAGGAGTTCTTGAAAATCAAAAATCATATACAGTTTATTGAGGTAGCCTCCACATGTAGGTCATTAATATCTTGTATATATAATTTAGTGTGTCATAAATTGGATCTTTTAGATTGAATTTACTATACCCCGTGTACAATTGGGTGCACAATTTGGTCAAATGCTTTGTTTTTTTTGGGTAGTTAAATGCCCAATTTCTTCAAAATAAAATGGGTAGCTTTAAGGCTTCAAGAAAAAAAAAGGGGTTGTATACTCCTCTGTCTAATCCTTCTCCTTTCAACTTGTTTATCAATTTTAGGTTTTTCATTATAAAGAATATAGCCAAGGGAAAATTACACTAAAATGATAAGTATAAGTAATAATAGAGTGCCATCAAATAAGTCTTTTTGCCAATTATAACTAAGTACAGAGATCCTTTAATGCAAGCCTACAAAATAAATAGCCCCCCAAAAAATAAACCCTTGTCGCACAGGGTATTGAAAATGTACATAGAAGGTCCCCTCTGAGACCACAATAGGGCTTGTTTGCTTTAACAACAAGCTCTTAAACATACATAATGAAATATAGGTTGTTGTTTTGTTGTTATTTATTGTTTTGTTTTTAGTCATATTCAAAACACGCTTAGTGATTGCCATGTAGTAAGGACAACTTTAGAATATGTATTCAAATGACTAAGTAGGCACAAAGCATGAAGCTTGGAAGCTCCTATACCTTGGGTCCTTGGACAACTTTGGTTTGAGTTTTATTTTGGAAGTAATATTTTTTAATATGTTGTGACTGCAAATTATTTCAAATTAATTGATTTTGTTTGGAAGTTACATTTTTTTGTATTTGATAAAATCTATGTTTTTTAGGGACTCTCTTAGTGGTTTTTTTTTTTGAAAATTTCAAGCTTCTATTGATAATTTGATCAACTTTGATCATTGTAGGCTTGAAATTGTAGTAGTGGATATTGATGGTATATAAGGAGTAACATGCCATCTCGCATGCCATTGCATATTTTTCAAGATCCTATAATCACTTTGCTACATTGGTACAAAACATCATGTCCAAACTGTACGCACCAATTTTAGGTATGTGATTTTGCATGATCTCATACTTGACCTCTTTCTAAAAAATCAAACGTTCACTAACAATCCAAAAGCTCATAATTACTCCTCCAACCTTTTTGGCACACCTACTAACTTCCATTGATAAATAGCTTGAAACAAGATTGGATGCAGACACATGTACTTGGCTCTTGAAGAAGAAGAAATAAAACCATTTTTTGTATGTTGAAGCTTGAAGGATGTTATCGTGCACTCTTTGTTTCTTGTAAATATGATTAATTTTTGTTTTATGTTGCAATTTGCATTGTGTATAAAAAAATTCTTGTAATTAGTGCTTTAGAGGTTTTTACAATGTGTTTCACATTTGACTTTCATATGTTCAATTTCAAGTCCCTTTTGCAATAAAATTGGATTGCAAAGATTAAAATTAAATTAAAATAACAAAATCATGTCTTGTGCACTATCATGATTAGATCTTGTCTTTCAAGTTGAATTTTTAATTTTGCTATATCCAGATTTTGAAGTAAAGATACAATTTCTTGACAACAAACCAAAGCTATTATGTACATATTTTTCAATGAGTTAGTATTTAAGACTTAGTGTAAAGTTCTTAATCTAAAGCAATATTTTTTTGGCAAATTAGGTTTTGAAAAAATTCACAAAATTTAAAAATTAGAATATATCACATGTAAACAAAAATTGTCCTACATCCAAGATAATGAATCAATAATAATCAAAATATCTAGTTTAGTGTATTTATTTTTAATATAAACTCATGATTTTTGTTGATAGAAGGTTAGTTTTATTTTACTAAATAAAAACATATCAAATAATTCAATACTAATTTTTTAATTTATTTTGGATGAATTGGTATTTTATGAGTATGTTTTGAACACCAAATTCCAAAAATTGAAAGCACAACATTCAACAGATAAAATAAATTTTTACCACATGACATGTACATTAACATATTTGATTGTGTTTAATGGTGTGTACATTGAATCACTTAAGAATATAAAAATTGCTCCAATTCTACACAATATTTTCAAAATGAGTTTTAGAGTATCAATAGCATTTAAGTTCTTTTATGCTTTTTATAAATTTCAGTAAGAGGCGGTCAAAGAAAGAGAGCTAGAAAGATATTTGCACTAAAAAGAAGAAATATGGCTATTTGTGCAAATATTAAAAGTATTGTTGAAGGCATTGTTCTTTGTTTTGTTTTAGATATGGTGTTTTTGTAAAGTATCCTTCTGTGTGACAATTGTTTGTGTGACAAGTGCAATTTGAGAAGAGATTTGGACCCAAGAAGAGGCTAAGAGTTTGGCTATTCCTAATGATGGGAACTAGCCCTTGCTAGTTGTCACAAAAATTTCATTTTAAAAAATTTAAAAAAAAGTCTTAGAAAAAAATAAGATTTTTTTTACTTATTGATTTTTTTTTAGTTTTTTTAAAATTTCCAATAAAATAATACTATATGACGTGGTTGCCTTAATGCCATGTCAAACTGTAACAGACTACCCATGTGGAAGGTGTTCCCATGGATTTGGAGGAAAGGGCCTCTTTTTGGGTCCAAATCCCTTGTAATGGAAGCTTGTTTTATTTCCACAAATTGTGGGTAGCAAAGTTTAACGATGTCAATGAAATCATAGTGGCTTGAATGAATATGTGAACATAATTGGTTTCTTCAAGGATTTTGCTGAGGTGCCACTCAAGGATTGGTTCTCAAAAGCACAATCCACAAGCAATAACTAGTTAGGAAAAAACAATTATGGACTGCTCTTCCAAGAGCCAATTGTTGTGCAACACGCTAGCCGAATTCAAGTTCCAATAAATTAATTCTCTAGGTTGATGTGGAAAAAATCAACTTATGAAAAAAACAACCAACTAAGCATCCACATGTAAATTACCTCTCAAAAAAAACTGCTCTAATCCTAGCAATTGCACTCCAAAGTATCCAAAGTTCAATAGTAAAATTTAATTGTCCAATTTCTTTACAATATCCAATGCAAAATAAGATATTCACAGTTTAGCCTTGAAATCAAAGAAGCGTCTTTGTTTCACAACCACACTTCACATCTTCAATTTTTCTTGGCAAACCTTGCCTCAATTTGATTATGCATTGTTGCCAAGAGCCTCTTGCGCAATTACTTTCAAGAACCGTGAAGAACTACCGTGCAAATTGTCAACACTAATTGCCTTGCTTGTGGATTCATTTATTATGGTGTGACCTAGAGCCAAGAGCAATGGTGGCTGTAGATACTACAAGGAAAAGGCCTTTTTATGACTAGGCTTTTGACTCCAAAAAGTCAGAAAAACTAAGAGTTGACTAGACTCTTTGCAGTCATTTTGTAGTCATTTCGGTCAAGTCATATGTCATAGATGACTGGTAGTCATTTGGGTGGCCAGTTGTTCCCAATGGACTTTAGGGACCTCAATGGAGACTTGGCTTGGGATTCTCAATCTTATGACTTTGCGTAGTCATGTTTTCTGACTGATATGACTATCTACAGTCATAATATATGACTACACGTAGTCACATCTAGTGGTTTAGGTGATTTAGTTTAACTCTCTTTAGTCACGTACTTGACTTTTTTCATTTCAGTTATGACTATAGTAAGTCATTTTTTAAATGTTTTATGACTCATTCTAGTCAAATTTATATAGAATTTTGGATTTAGGCTAGTTATGATTAGCAATGACTAGTCATAGTCATAATGTTAGACAATATGACTGCGCTTAGTCATATGTGTATACATTATGACTAAAATTGGTAATGAATTATGTAGGTTGAAATATGTTTGCACATAGTCAACAATAACTATCACATGTGACTATGCTCAGTTAACTTTGATAAGAATCATACACTTTTGCAAGCACTTTTATTTCTAATCAATGACTACATGTAGTCAACTTTGAATATTTAATGACTACTATTAGTCATACAAATTTCTTAACAAGTCTTGAAAAATGTAATTGTATTTTATAAGTAGTCACATTCTAAGACTAAAGCCATCTAGTTTATCATCTTTGACTATATAGAGTTATAAAGAGGTGTTTGAGTGACTACCACTAGTCATGTAAAAAATGCAACTACTACTGAAGCAACAAGTGCAAATATTGTTCTAGAGTCTCCTTTCTTACTGCCTACATCTCTATGTACCCATGCTTGCCAAGTGCTTTTAGCACATTAGTCCATTTTCCATAGTTGAACCTGAAATCAAAAACGTGAATCATAGGTTATAATACTATACAAAAAGATGTCACAATTTTTGATTTTGAATTTCAATAAGATGGCATTCTATTAGTTCACTAGAATGTAGGTCAAGCAATTAGAAAAATAAACAATGAACCAAAATTCAAACACAAAAATTCTTCAAATTGTGATGTCACTTGAAAACATAGTCACAAACATTTGTGAATTTTGAAAGCACACAAAATCCTCCAATACAATCACCACCTCTAAAGACAAGTAAATATTCAAAATCTACAAATGCAAGAATTCACATGTCTAAATTTTGCACACAACATGAAGTTCTAATGCTTATGTATACCAAACCTTGATTACTACACACAAAAATATTGGAACATATCCATAAGAGCTTGAACTTTACCCATTTTAGTGAGGTTAGAATTATACATATGTAACCCTAGTGTAAATAGCATTAAAGAGCTTCTACATGACCAAAATAGGGACATAGCTATTATACAAAGTATGTAAATAAGTAGAGAATATGCATAGAGCCATTTTTGACTCTTTCCAAAAATTCAAAACAAGGGATGCACTTATGTAAAAAAACTAGTACAAACATGCAAAATATGTACAATACATTATTTTGTTTAATCCAATCCATACAAGTCCAAAGTACAAGCAAGATCCTAATAAAATTCAACATCAAACACCTAAACATGTCTAGTATAACAATCTAGTTGTTTAAAATACATGTGATTATTGTGCATAACATTGTTGCCTATATAGAAGACATAAAAATAAATGAATAAGTCCCAAGATTACAAAAGAAAATGATCCAGAATCCTTTTCAAAATTTTCAAAACATGGTTGTAACTACAAAGTATAATTAAAATAAAAGCTTTGAACTAAAAAGAGAAAGTAGTAACTTACATGAAGAAAAGTAGTTTCCATTTCATGAACGTTGCAAGTGCAAAATATCCACAAATAAACGGTCTTCATCCCATGAATATTGCAACTGCAAAGCACCCATAAGAAAACTCTAAAACATCACAGAGAATTTTTAGTACAAAAATTGAAGGGATCTTTTCATTTAACTCTTCTTGCATGTTGGACAAAATGCTTACATAGTTCCCTAATTTCTAACCAACATACAATACAACATGCAATGAGAAAGATCTAAATCATACTACTAAAATCACAAAGTCCTTTGCAATATCACAAAAACACCTACGTAATATTGCACGCCGCCTCTAATTTTTACCATCAAAACTTAAGTCCTTCAAATTGTATAATATGCCAATCATACTCCTTAAGAAGGCACCAAAACTATTCAAATGTCAATCAAGCTTGCATGAATTCAAAACACATGTTTGGTAAAAGAAACAAATAAAACTCTTCCATACAATATTGCACACTCACAACCAATGATAATCTTAAGGACAATAGGAATTCTATTCTTTAAGGAGAGATCACAATGCAAGATGCCAATAGCCAATGCTTTTACTATGTTCAATGGATACACCAATAGTTAAGCAATTCCAATGAGCTTGAACCAAGACACAACAAACTCTAAGAAGCAATTCTAATGCCCTTGAACTAAGACACAACAAACTCTAAGAAGCAATTCCAATGAGCTTGAACCAAGATACAACAAACCCTAAGAAGTAATTCCAATGCCCTTGAACTAAGACACAACAAACCCTAAGAAGTAATTCCAATGAGCTTGAACCAAGACACAACAAACCCTAAGAAGCAATTCCAATGCCCTTGAACCAAGACACAACAAACCCTAAGAAGCAATTCCAATGCGCTTGAACTAAGACACAACAAACTCTAAGAAGCAATTCCAATGCCCTTGAACTAAGACACAACAAACCCTAAGAAGCAATTCCAATGCACTTGAACTAAGACACAACAAACCCTCAGAAGCAATTTTAACTAAAACACATCAAATCTTGAAAAGCAATTCCAATGCTCGTGAATTAAGATACAACAAAATTTGTGAAGAGCTTCAAGCTAGCACCTTTAAAAGCAGGAACAACAACAAGAGAAAGTACATCAAGTTCAAAGCAAAATTGGCCAACATTGCCATGTTCTAAGGCAGGAGAAAGCATACAGAGTTAAAAGGTAGTTGACCAAAAACCCAATTTTGAAAGAAAGAAGCAACACAGAAATGGAAATGAATTGTGAGAAAAAAGACAAGTGCGAAGAGCTGCTGCGGATGTTGCAACCCTAATGCAGTGGCAAAAGGGAGCCAATTAGGGGATATAGTACCAGTGGTTATGGAGAAGGGCGGGGTTGTGGTAGCAACGGAGCAGAGAGCCGGAGAGAGGGGGGAGGGGGGCAACAGCCGAAGAGAAGGGCTAGGGCAGCAACCGGAGAGAAGGGCAAGGGAGCAGCTAGAGAGAAGGGCAAGGGAGCAGCTAGAGAGAAGGGCAGGAAGAGACCAAGGATTTTTTTTATCATTTTTCAACTCCTAAAGAACTAAGTCTTTTTTTCAAGTTAAGTCACTGATAACTACCACTTCTGGGGGATTGAGTAGAAAAGTAGGAAAATTTGTTTTTTTTCTAAATCCAACCGTAGGATCTTGCTCTAGACTGCCAGAGGAATTTGTGGGAAAAAAATAAAGTCAATTCAAATGGAGAGGAGTGAGATATTTACATTTAAAGTCCACAAAAAAAAGTATTTTTCTTGTTGCCTAGAAATTTCATAAGTCTTTGACCACTCTTATATCAAAAAAATTACTCTACATAAAGTTGAGCTTTATTTTTCCCATGTAGGAGATCAAATTAGTTATATGTGGGAGAATTTTCAAATCAATTGGAACTATACAACACATGGGGGAAAATAGTAAGTAAAATGAAGTAGAGAATGATTCAAATCACTAAATTGTTAAGAATTTAATTATTAAAATGAAACATGCAAATCCCAACGGTTATAATGTTGTAATAAACAATCTACTTTCTTTAGTTTATTTATTTATTATCCAAAACAAAGAAAGTTGAGTAAAATAAAGGACTTCAAAGTTTATTTTAGAGTAGAGAATCCCTAACTACCCACAAACAAAAACTCCTCATAACTTTCATCTCATTGATTGAAATTGAACGATTCAAAGCTTCTCACGTATAAAAAAAAAAATCTAAAAAACCAATTTCTAAAAACAAAATTTAAAAAATGTAATTAAAAAAAACAAAAATTTGGGCTGTCCAAATGAGCAATCCTCCCCAAATTTTCATAAAATCAACATTCATCCACTATTGGATAGAAAATATCACATTAGCACATATTACATGTATATAATTTGGTTTTCATCCACAATTTGGCAATTTCATCCAAATAATCATGTTTTTTTTTCTATAGGCTTGGTGCTAGCCAAAAAAAATTGGTGCTTTTTTGCTCCAAATTGCCAAAAAAAAAAACACTAGAAGAGACCCAGAGAGAAGGGCGGTGGTTGCAAAGAAGGGCAAGGCCAAGGTTTTTGCTTGTTGAGGTATAGCGGCCTAAACTGCAAACCTGCATTCAAGTAGAAAAAAAAGATAAATTGGACAAATTGAATGATATGTGCACATTCATCCACTTTTTTATTAACATAACTTATTTTCATCCAAAATCTAGTAGACATTGTGTTTGCTCAAGGAGATTGTTGGGAATAGAAAACACAGCAATGACACAAAAGAGATTAGGTAGGAGGCTCATAAATTGTCCATCTAAGTGCTGAAACTAGATTTTGGGGAGGTGAAACTTTTTGAAATATTTTTCAATAAACTTTTAGCAAAAGACAAGAGGAATTGGCATCTAACTCAAGTTGTTTCATAATTTTTGGAGCTTTGTGGACATAGTTATGAAATTTTGAAGTTGAAGTGCATAGGGCTCTAAAATCGTCCACCTCCTCAAATGTACTCCACTTGTACATTTCTGAAGCCTATAAAGATAGCATGTCCAAAGAGCGTACATTTGAGAAATGAATGGTTTTAACCGTTACATGCCCAAGTCATCAAACTTTGGAGTTTGGAACACCAAAATTTGGTGCCTTGGGCATTTAGGGATTAACGCTTGGATGGTTTCAGAGCCTCCTACCTTATAACCAAGGTATGCAAGCCAAGTCGGTTTTCTCGCTACACACAAGGACAAGTAAAGATAGAAAATAAAAGTCTTTCTCTACTATTGGTCCATGGGATTCCTTTACTGAAGTAAACTCCAGTGAACTCTAGTTAACTATGTGGAGAGCGTATATAAGCCAAAGACGTTTTCAGGTTTAGGGTTCAGGCAAAATTTTGCCAAGAAATTAAACACTAACATAGGATTTTGGAGAAGAGGACTTAAAGATAGCATTGGTGGTTGCGGAGAAGGACGGGACCAAGGAAACTTTTCTTTTTCTTTTTCTCTCTTTTTCAACCGGAGATTATTTTGGTTTGAGAATTTTATACTTGCTCATAGGGTCACACTTAAAAACATACCCTTTTTTTGGAGTTCCCAAAGTTGTTAAATTTATATAACTGTAAAAATAAATATTTCAACAACTTATGGTGCCCTTAACGATTAAACATATATTGAGGCCAATTCACATTATGGTCAACCAAGTAGAGAGGCCGTAGAATTGAGTGGCCAAATTTTCTTGAGAGGTCAAAAAAATGGGTTGAAATTAGGTAATAAAATCATGAAACTACTAAAATCACAATGATCTCTAGAATATCACATCTGCACCTCTATAATATCACATCTCTAGTCTTTGTGATATCAATTAACGATACTACTACAATCACAAAGATCTTCATAATACCACATACACACATTTTGGGATACCACATCATACAACTAAAATCATAGCAACTTGTGTAGTATCACGTTCTAATCTTTGTAATATCACGTTTTCAATCTTTGTGATATTATACTACTAAAATTAGCATACTATTGTACTACTAAAATCACAAGCCTCTCCATAATATCACATTTTTTACAGAATGTGATGTTATAGAGTTCACCAATAGCCATTGCACTTTTGTAATATTGCATTGTATTAAATTGTAATATTATAGAGGTACAATGATATTATGAAGGTTAAGCAAAGTGATGTTATAGAAGTTTTAGTTTGAATCTTTTTTTTTGCCTTCAATGTATTCATCATTGCATATATTTCATACCTTAAATTTTGTATTGTACATTTCAATTTACAATTGTTACTCTATATTCTATCTAAATATATGAAAATCTTATTCATGTATCACTACAACAAAATGGGCGTTTTATAGATCTGAGTTATTGCTATTGTGAGTCATTTATAAGTACAAATGACTCACAACAATCATAATTTAGAGTTATAAAATGCCCATTTTGTTGTCATATATGGTATAATGAGTGCATAGCGTAGCAAGCTCCAAGAACTAGTCATACTACTAAAATCACAAAAATCTCTCTAATATCACATTTGCACCTTTGTGATATCACATCTCTAGTCTCTTTTGATGTTATCACAAAGATACAATTTGAAAACCTACCAAAGTTTTTACTTTGCATTCTATCTAACCTTTGAAAATCCTACTACAATTATAATGCTAAATGCATAGTTGAGTGCGTAGTGTAGCAAGCACCAACTGCTACTTAATCCCTACAGCACTAAGCTATATTTTCATCAAAATTGCTCCAAAACTGCCACTTCTAAAACCAGTACCAAATTTTAGGAAAGAACACTTTTCCATACACAAAACTGTAAGATTGAGTGGAACAAAAGTTTCAAAATATGTAAAAAAAATTCAAAAAATTCCACCTTGTAGATTGTAAGATACTTATGAGTTTGAATTAACAAAAAGCCATTTTTTGTCCTTGCAAAAACCTAGGCACTTATACTTCACAAGGTCACATTTGTATGAATTTTTTTCAAAATGCTTATAACTCTTTGGATTCATTCTTCAAACCAAGTTGGATGTATACTTGAAAATTTATAAATCATTTGGAATTGTACAACACATGGGAAATAATAGTAAGTAAAAAGAAGTAGAAAATGTTCAAAATACAAAAATGTTAAATTTATTTGTGGAAACGAATAATGCCAATTCCAACAATTTTGCAGTTATAATAAATAAATTACATGATTTTTTATTTTGTTTTTTCCTAAATATTGAAAATTGAGTGAAATAAATGACTTCAATCTTTTTTTCAATAGAGAATCTATAACTACTTGCAAACAAAAAGTGCTCATAATTTTTTATCTCATTGATCAAAATGGAATGATTCAAAGCTTTCTACATACACATATATCCCCTAAAGGACCATTGTTCCTTTGGGGGACAAATGGGATTTTAGGCATGTATCGATGGCTTAACTACTTTACGTGATTTTCTGAAACTTTTATTGAAGGTGAGGATTTCAAAGATCTACATGGGAATGTAATTTTTTCTTCATTCCGCCATTTATTGAAGAAGTTAAAAATGAAAATTGAGAAACCACACCTACCTGCAAACTAAAACTTCTCATAACTTTCATTTCATCTATCAAAATTGAATGATTCAAAGCTCCCCACATCTATGTAAGTCTAAAGAACCTATATCATTTTTTTATTTGAAAAAAATGAAAATTTTAAAGAAGTTTTTGGCTGCCCAAGAAGCATCATTTCCTAGATTTTTATTTTTAACTTCTTCAATAAACGTCATAATGAAGGAAAAATTAGATGCCCACGTAAATATTTGGATTCCCCATCATCCATAAAATTTTCAAAAATCACAAAAAGTAGATTAGCTATAGGTATATGTCCAAAATCCATTTGTCCCCCAAGGGGATAGTTGGTCCTTTAGGAGTTAAGGAGGGATTTTGAGAATTCATCCATATTTTGGCATGATTTTTCTAGTGTGTCAATAGCCTACCTAAATTTGAGATAAGATTTTAGTAAAAATTTGCCAATAATTTAAAATTTGCCAACAATTTAAAAGTTGCCAAAGAGTCTCTTTTCTCTTTACCTTTTTACTTTTCAATTCATGTTTGTATTGGTTGAAAACTTTATACTTGCATATAGGGTTTACACTTTACAAAATGCCCTATTTTTGGAGTTGACAAAGTTGCTAATTATAAGTATATAGAATTGTAAAGTAAATTTCCAACAACTTATGGTGCCCTTGAAGATTAAACATATAGTGGCCACTTCACATATTGGCCAACTAAGTAGAGAAGCCGTGGGATTGAGTGCCCAAATTTTCTTCAGAGGTCAAAGGAATGGGTTGAAAATAGGTAATAAAATCATCATGCTACTAAAATCACAAAGACCTCTATAATATCACATCTTTACCCTCTTTTGATAATATCACATAGATACAATTTGAAAACTTACATAAATTTTTACTTTGCATTCTATGTAGCATATGAGAATACTGATAAGATTCTAATGGTAAATGTCAAATGTAGCAAATGCCAACTACTAGTAAACGCCTAAAGCACCAAGCTAAATTTTCATTGAAATTGCTCCAAAATAGCCATTTCTAATACCACAATCAAATTTTAGAAAAAAACGTTTTTGGATATACAAAACTATGAGATTGTGTAGTACACTAATTTCAAAAGATAAAAAGAAAATTAAAAAACTTTGCCATGCAAATTGTAAGATATTTGAGTCTAAATTAAGAAAAAGCCATTTTTTGTCCTTGCAAAACCTATGGCAACTGCACTTCACAAGGTCACATTTGTATGAACTCTTTACAAAATGGTTGCAATTCTTTGAATTCATTCTTCAAGGCATGCAAGTTGGATACATACTTGAAAATTTTCAAATTATTTGGAATTGTACAGCACATTGGAGAGTAATAGTAAGTAATAAGAAGTGGAGAATGATTGAAAATACTAAATTGTTAAGAATTTCATTGTAAAAATGAAAGACACCAATCCTAAAGGTTTGGCAATTGTGATAAACAATTTGCATGCTTTACTTTTTTTTTCCTTTCCAAAATCTTGAAAATTGAGTATAATAAAATACTTCAAATTTTATTTTAGAGAAGAGAATCCATAACTACCCACAAACAAAAATTCATCATGATTTTCATCTCATTGAATAGAATGGAGGGATTTAGAGTTTTTCACACAAACCTAAATCTCCTAAACTCAAATTCAAATTTGTATTTTTGAAAAAATTAATTTTTTCTGATTTGCCCAAATTGCTTGGCTAAGGAAAAAACAACATATAAGGGCATAACTTTTTGCTCATAATTCCATACACATTGAAATATAGTGCATATGAAAGATATTCCTTGTACACACCTGTTAAAATTTTAACCTAAAGTATGGAATCTCCAATCACAAGTACTTGCCTAAAATCACTATGTTGCCAAAAAACATAACTTGGTCCTTTAGGGGTTGAGGTTATAAAAAAAATTTGAAGTGTGAGTTTGACTAAAGTCAAAAATTATTTGCTTTGGAGAAGAATGTGTAGCATTGTAGGTACCTCAAAAAGAATCATCCATATCAATACATGAAAACAACTATAATAAAACCAAAGAGACAAGCTCAAGGCTAGGAGACAAGCTCACTTTTTGTGATTATGAAAGGCATAAACATCAACAAGTACACATTAAAAAAAACCAACCAATTCAATGCTCTATTGGCAAATAAACCAAGTATAGAAAAGGATCTATCTCATTCAATTAATATAAAATAATTGGCAATCTTTTATATATGAACTTTGGTATTGACAAGTACTATTTAAATATAAGGATCTGTAGTTGTTGTATGATATACGCATACTAAAAAGAGAGATAGTAGAGTTCTATTTGTTAGTGGTCAATTCTAGCACACAAGCAAGAATACTAATCCTTGATAACAGCAGCTGCAATTTGCAGGACTAGCAAGGTCATGTTTTATTAAAATATGACTATTGTAATACACAAAAGTGACTATATGTAGTCATATCCAATCTCTTAGACAACTAAACATAGTCATTTATTATATACATTTGACTAATTCTAGTCACAAACATTCATACAAGATGAAATTGATGTTCAAGATGAGTCATACAAGACACTAATTTGATTACATGTAAATGTATTTTACTCTATTATCACTATGCTTCTATTATCACTTTTCTATTTTCAAAAATCCATATCTTTTGGGTATTTATTTCAAATTTGGACTTATTAGTATTGCAAGAAAGGTCTCAAAGATCTTTTTTTAATCATGCCATTTTGTTCCATTTGACCAAAATATGCTAAAGATAGAGCATATTAGCTATGGAAACCTCAATTTGACATACAATGTATTGCACTATTGCTTCAATGCCTTAGCCATAGCATTGTCAATTGTAAAACACCAAAAATGGTTGGAATTTGTCAAATTAGCTAGCACTTATGA
Organism: Ulota crispa; assembly: GCA_963920765.1. Taxonomy (NCBI): domain Eukaryota; kingdom Viridiplantae; phylum Streptophyta; class Bryopsida; order Orthotrichales; family Orthotrichaceae; genus Ulota; species Ulota crispa. The sequence continues at coordinate 13,653,482 of OY987249.1, read as the reverse complement.
ATGATCACAAAGGGCAAGGAAAAGAAGAAGAAGGCCAATTGAAAGATGAAAATGACAAATTCTAATCATGTATGATGACCAAAATCTCTAAAGAAGTAATAAGAGGGAATTTCAAATTTCAGCTTGACTTTGACCATACCTTGTTGAGACCTTGATAATCAATGTACATTGCACTCATTTAAGATTTTGAAACTTGATACAAAACCTTGATTCACTTATTTTTTAAATGATATTATAACCATGGCATTTGTTGTATTGTAGCTTTTGAATTTTTTTTTTTGAATTAAGGCCCAATGATAATTGGATAAACTGCTTGTAGTCTTAACTAATTTGTTGGATGACTAAAGGTAGTCATATTATATAAATTTGACTTGTTCTGGTCATACGTAAGTATAATAATAAAAACTAATGTCTAATATGAGTCATGTAGGATAGCAATACCACTGCGCATAGTCATTATTGAGTTTTGGGATGACTAAGAGCAATCATTTGTTATGTACATTTGACTGGCTCTAGTCATACACTGTAATACACACCATCATAACAAATGAGGTTGTATCCTTACATGCACTTGCATGAATTTCAGAATATTTCAAGACATAAATAGTACTTTGTAATAGTAAATACTCATGCATGACTCCCTTGATATTGGATGCAAAGAGGAACGGAACAATAGAGTAGGCATTTCCCTTATTAGTATTTCACAAACTCTTAGAAGTTTAAAGAATAAATCTTAATCTCTAAATACTAGAGGCCTTTCTAAATTTCTTGGACTTTTCATGAAACTCAACAGTCACTCAATATTTTCAAAAATTTTGTCAAGTTTTTTTTATTGTAATTGTACAAATTTAAACTAAACATGTTAAAGAGTATCTGCAAAAAGAAATTACAACAAGATCACTTATAATTTGATAGGTTATAATGTTTGAACATGAAAGTGGGAAATTGCAAAAGTGACTTGAAGTCTTCCAATCATCATTTCACATGTAAAATCTAGAAATTTGGTTACCAATAGAAGATGAGGTTTAAGGTTGTATTTATTTGTCTAGAACATAATATTTGTTAAATTGGGAAAAAGAGTACATTTTAGGACTTCTAAAGGTTTTAGGTGATCACCTAAAACTGAGCTAACAGCTTTTTTTTTGGTACACATGCCCTCACTTGAGAGGAGGAATTTGCAAGAGAAAAAATCTTAGTGGCTTAGACTAAATCTGATACCTTTGAATGTGGTTTAACCCATTAACGTCTGGTCAACCAGTTCCTAGTCAATTTTTACTCTTTTCAGTTTGTAGAAAGAGAATGTTAAGGAATTTGATGACATGGCAAACGAGATGGGTCTGGGGAATTGGAAAGTGAAGAGTTTAGGACAATAACCAGGCCAATTTGAGGTGGCATGTGGCTAGAGGGTTGAAAAAACTAAAAGAGTACCAATTGAAAATACGCCAATAAATGCAAAAAGATGGCCATAACAACTAAATAGTGAGCATAATCTATGATGCATAATACTAAGCCCTGCAAGATACTTCCATTTGTACAATTAGATTTGTGGTAGACATCTATATTCAAAAGTTTTAAAATTTCCCCCAAATGGCCATACAAAGGATTGCCCACCTCTAGAATTGACCACAGTTGTTAAAGGGTTAAGGTGACTTTTTGGGTTTAAGGTGGAGTACAAAATGGTACCTTTGCTTTCCCCAATTTAACAAATATGGTGTTCTAGCTATAATCATTTCACAACTTTCAAAATCTATTATTATATATTTTTTATAAAGAATTTCTAAAGTGGATTTTTCTCCAAGCTATGGTGTATTTAAGGCTCATTATCAAGAATTTTTTATACTAGAGAACACAAGATTGTAATGGACACCCTTGTACAAAATCATGAGTAGAAAAATCATCATAATTCATTTTTTAAATCAAATTTTTGATGTTGAAAACAAACTACAAAAAAAATTGTGTTGAATTTTTTAAAATTAAAATAGTGATTTGATAAGGTTCTATTCATCTTCAAAGATTTGTAAACACCTCAATTGGGTGTTTTCGGCATTTAGGGGTTAACACCTCAGAAGAAGCAAACAACAATAATTGGGAAGAAAACTTATGAATATTGCAAGGTGCATAGGCATTGAGATTTGGTCAAATAAACAAGTACAAGAGAAAGTCAAATAAGAGGAATGGATGTTGATCAAATGTCAAAAGATTGTAAAGCACAACTTAGAATTAGCAATCAAAATACAAGACAATCCAAGTGGAAAAATAAATAGTCAACCAAAAACCCACAATTAGAAGAACATGTTGAGAAGAAAGGCAAACACACAAACCTAATGAAAAGTAAAGAACATTAATAAAAAGGAAATGCAAGTGTATCCCACATATATTTGGTATATACAAAGCAATGGCTCCTAAATATAAATGATTATGTAGTATCAAAAACATCACACAACCCCTTAAAAACCCCTAAAAACAATAAATAAATGAAAGAGGGAAATGTAGAAGGTCCTTGAACCCAATGTGGCTTGGGCCCTCCCTCACCCAAAAATTTATATGACTAGTGGCAATCACGTAGTCAAGAGACTTAGTCATATCCGCTCCCTAAATCCAAGAACTTGTTCCCAATGATGTTCCCCTTGAGGTCCCTAAAAAAATTCAGTTACATTGACAATTTTATGATTAGAGCATGACTATGACTAGGAGACCAAAACCACTTGATTAGTGGGTTGCCCATTTCAGCCAAATATGACTACACAGTCATAATACCCTAGTCATAAAATGGCCTTTTCCTTGTAGTGAGAGCCTATGAACTTGATTGTGAAAAAGAGAGAAGTCCGGTCTAGTCACCCCATTACTAGGCTCCTTCTATTTGTTCAATTTGAAAACATTACTCCTCTTTTATCAACATAGTATTACTTTAGAACCATTACTAAGCAGGTTAAATTAGTGCTATTACTTTATTCTCAATAGTAAAAGTGTCATTATTGAAGTAGTTTTGAAGCATTTGTAACCTCAATCTATGAGACTAATCTTCGCACAATGTATATGAGAATCGTTACACATTAAACCCTCAACTGGATTGTTCCATCATACAATTAGAAGCAGGGAAGGAGGGTGGAGTCAGTTAAAGACACTGCAATTCTTTTTAATTTAGATGAAAAACAACATGCAATAATTGCATGATAAAATCCAGCATCCAATCACCATGGCTGCAATATCAAAAAGTAGCGATTACTCAGGCTTTGACCATACTATGAATAGAGTTTGTACAAGATAGTATTTTATTGGCTATGATACTCCTTACACAATACTTGATTATCAACTTAAAACAGATCTTGATCTTATTAGGACAGATCTTGTTCTTATAAACCCCTAGAGGATCAAAGAGCCCAATATGGTCACAGGAGGTGCTTGGAGGTGTGAAAGTATACAAAAGAGGCATATTTAGCTCAAATTTTGGTCTGTCACTCAAGTCCAAATAGAGTTGCTTGTTCAAAAAAAATTTCTGTTCCGATGGTTGATCCTTGAAGCGCCTACTTTGCTCTAAATTCTACTTGGAATATGGAAAATATTCTATTTTTCTAACAACTAAAGGAAGAATGTCTTAGGGCAGACAAAGGGAGCAACTTAGAGAGTGGATGGGATGGGTGCTCTCATATTTTGTATTGTACAAGGGAGAAGTTTGGTGATGTGTCACTTTTGTTTTTTTTTTATTTGGGCAAGGTTTCTATAGCTCTAAAGTAAAGAGCTAGTGGAATCTAGCTACTTTGAGTGACCATATCTTTTGGAGTTTTTATCCATTTGTGGAGTTTTTTTTTCCATCAAGTATAGCAAGACACAATCTCATAGGATCAGCCATTAGGTAAATTTTTCTTTTGAGAAAATATTACTTGAAAATCCAAAATCCATATTTTGAACTGTTGCCCAAATTGGAAAACATGATATTCTTAACAGTGGGGATTTTGCAGATTTACTTGGATTTCAAATCAAATTGGTTTGAAATATTTGATTTATAGTTGGGTATAGAATGACTGGTTTGGATCATGTGATTACTTGTTCAACTTACCAAAAACTTGGGGAATGTCTTGAAGGTTTCATGTTGGAGGTATGCTGAATTTTCTTAGCAAGATGCTTAGGGGTTAAAGTGGATCTTGGGAGTTATGCTATTAAATAGACAGCAATCTCTGTATATTTCTACAGATTTAGGATACACAAAGATTCTGTAAAAAATGGTCCAAAATTTTCAAATTCTTGCAAATTCTTGTACTCACTTGCAAATGTATACTATAGAAACATGCATTCACCTATGGTCATATCCATACATGAAAAAAATGATTGCAACAAATACAATTGTGATAGTTCAAAGGAAAAAATTAGCTAAAAAGCATAGAGCATACCTCCAAGCTTAGGAAATCACGCCTCGCCTGTGCCCATGCCCACCAAACAAACAACCAATTTTTTAGTGGACGTAAACAAGGAGTCAATAGCATGATTTTAGTTGTTATCCGGATCAAAGTAGAAACCAAGCAACTAAACGTAAAGCAAATTTTACTAAATCCGCGTTGTACTATGCACACAAGAGACAAACACATATTATAACAACAAACCCTAGCTCTCAAGGTTGCTCAATGTGATCTAATAACAAGGACCTGGGTGGCCATTTCCGTCTGCATGGCACGAGGTGTTGCAACTAGTAGCTTGTATGCAACAACCAACGTTTGGGCTCTAAGAAACTGTGCAGCGCTCGCTTTGCAGGAGCTAGCACAAAAAAAAATCGGAAAATAGAAAAAAATTGATATTTAGGAAACAAGCTTGGAGCTTGAATTTTGGACAACATCTGTTAAAGTTACGTATTTTTATTGATATCCCCAGTTCTCACAAATAAGTTTGAAATCTAAATTCCGAACACCTTTGAAATTTATTTACATCCTACATCTTGACAATTTTAAATAATGTAATAAGGCAATTAATTTGTAAAAGCGTAAAACTTCAGTGTGATCTTATTTTTGGATCAAAAAACTAATCTGTGAAGCACAATCTTTGATGCCACTCTATTACTCTATATATTTAAATGCTTTTGACCCATATAGCCACCTCCTTTGAGGGCCTTCTTTTGAGCTCATTTTTCCTTTAACTCCTGAGCGTCCCACAGCGGGGATCCCGTCCTTTGGGATTTCATGGGGCGTTTTGGGGACCTGATTTAATTTATTGTTTTTGTACTAAACTACAATTATCAAGGTACTTAAGTGGTCCTTGCAAGTGAAGTAATGGCAAGTCAAGTCAAGCATTGTACAAGTAGCTAGGAAGTCATGATTGCATGGAACACCATATGCGGCGAGTTGGCAAGGAACATCTTACATGCTGCAATCAATCAATATCCCTTGCAAACTTCCTTGCAAACTTCCTTGCAGTGTATTTTGTGGTAACAAGGAATTCATTGGCAAGGGTTCAAACATGTTCTAGACCCTTTTCAAGGTAATTCTCATCTAACTCTATCAGACATTGTTTTCTGCGCCATTGCGGTTTGAAACCCTCAAACTTAGCATTCAAAGAAGTACAATTTTTGATAATTTGCAAGTGTGTGCATTCACATCTAATCTTGCTACCCACAAAATTTGAGATGAATCAAGGACTAATAGAATTTGTAAAAATCAATAAATAGTGATTACATGCCAAAAAATGAGATTTTGTCATCACGTGTTGTTTGATCAAATGTTATAATCTTGCATCTCCCATGGTCAATTGTTCCCAAAATTTGCAAACGCTTTTCTAAGTAGGTGTTCCACTGTTTTCAATGGTCACTTTTTGTGGATCATCCAATTGACTGACATATGATGTATCAAAGTTACAGTCTCCGGAATCCCTCATTTTGGTGAAAAATCTCTGTGCGCTCAGGGGTTAATGGTGAGAAGATAAATGGTTTGTTCGTGTAAGTTATTTATCACCATTGGATGCTCACAAGTCCATTGTGCAAGATAAACACAATGGTCATAGATGTGAGCGCCAATGATAATATGACAGCCAATGTCAATGAAGAAGTTTAAGAATTCTCAAATCCAAACCATGAAAACAACCATATTACAAATGTGCCCCTATTTACATTTGCTTTCAAACTATGCCTTTGCTAGCAATTCTTTTTCATGTCCTTATTTTTTAAATGGAAAATTTGATGGATACTCTTGAAGTTTACAATATCTGTATAGATATCCTTGTTTTTTCAGAAATTGCACAAACATCCTTGGACCATAATTTTCATGCGTTCACTTTATTATGCATGTCACTTTCTTCTTCCTTTGGGCGCACATTACTTCTTCTTTGTTCCATTGTACTCTCTTCTTCAACATTGATCATGAAGGAAGTACCAAACAAAACAAATGAATGCTTAAAATTTATAGTCCAAAAATACTTATGCAATTTCTAAAAAAGCAAGGATATCTATACAAATATTGCAAACTTCAAGGTTATCCATTCCATTTTCCCTTTTTTATCAGCTTACCCTAAAACATTTTGTGCAAAATCACAAATGCATCAATTCTCTTAGAAAACCAGATGATGTGATATAAAAGCAGACTTGAAATAACTTGGATTAACTACTCCAAATAATGCATTTAGGTTGCTCCATACTATATAAGGTAGCCGCCCTCATACGCGTGAGTTTAAGCACTTTAGCATGGTTAGGGCAATTTGACAAGCGCAAAAATCATATCATTAGATTGGAAATAGAGAACAAAAATTGTTAGTTTAGTTTGGGAAGTTATCCACGCAGTTATGTGTGCGTGGGTATTTTCCAAAGTGCTAAACCATTGAAATTGTAAGAACCATGTGTAAGAGATGCTAAAAATAAGGCTTGTTGGTTCTTAAATAGTGAGATGGGTACTCAAAACCGTCATACCAGTCACCCACAACCATCACTTTGTCACCCATAATCATCACTTAGTGCACTCATAAGCATTTGCATTTGTAATTATGATGTCAGTGACGCCCATGGGGACAATCATGTTGATGGGTGCGCCTACCTTATGTTGACCATGCTTGGATCTCACATGGTTTACAACTTGAACGTTGTTAATTTATTTTTTAGAAGTTTTGTAGTGGTTGCAAGGCGCTTAAAAGAAGTTGCAGTAATTAGTGATGGAAATCATTTTTACAGTAGTAGAAGAGTAAGATATGAGAATTGGTATGGGACACCTAAATGCACTATTTGGTGGAGTAGCTAGGATCATACGAACGGAAACACGACCAAGTAACTTCGACGACTGTGTTTCCAATGAACGTAGTTCCGACGATAGTAGGTTCAACGATAGTAGGTCCAACGAAAGTAGGTCCAACGATAGTAGGTCCAACGAAAGTAGGTCTGACGAAAGTAGTTCCGACGAAAGTAGAAATCGTAAAATCAAACGGCCGAGTAATGTCAACGAACGAAGTTCCGACGAAAGTCATTTTGACGAAAGTAGTTCCGACGAAAGAGCAATTCAAAAAATGGCTCGTTCAACGGTGAGCGCGCCCATCAGGCTCAAGTCCGTTACTCCGTTACCAGCCTCAACGGCATATTCCCACCACCCCTGCCAGCCATTCAGCCATCCTCCATTCCTCCTGCTCCGCCTTTTGTTTCAATACTCCATCACGAATGCGGAAAACCTCGTTACCTCAATAGCAAATCCTCGTGCTACTGTTTCATAGCCAGACGTCCAACACTTTCGTATTCAAATTTTGCACTGCTTCTCTTGCCCCGTTTTCCGGAGACTTCTTTTTCATGTTTTCTGGTTTCCGCAGTACTAATATAATCGTTTTTCAATGTTTTCATAGTTCAATAGAGTTTATAATGTACTTACATTTTTAGAAGAGACAAACTGAGCCTTCTACTATTTCAGAGCCAGTCCTGCACTTTTGTATTCAAATGTTGCACTGCATCTCTTTCTTTAGTACTAATCCCCGTTTTCCGGAGACTTCTTTTTCATGTTTTCTGGTTTTCGCAGTAGTTAATAAGATTGTTTTCCAATGTTTTCATAGTTCAATAGAGTTTATAGCGTAATTGCATTTGTAGAAGAGATAACTGAGCCTTCCAGTTGCAAAAACCTGTGGAAACTCACGCACTTGGTTGTACCTGATTTGAAATCCGGCCGGGATACCAATTTTGGATCTCCCGCTGCTCTTCTTTTTCTTTATGTTCTTTACGTTTGGTCAACAAGTCTGTTGGAATACAGCGTCGTAGTCGCAGTACAGTACTACAGGTGAATAGTGATTGCTTAGGCAGCTGTTGAGGTTGAGGCGCCGTGTTTCTTGGACATTTCCGGAACGTCACCGTGTTTGAATTAGTTTGTTAGTCTGTGTGATTTGGCATTGGACTGTGGTGAGAGTTTGAGCGTGTTCAGACTTCAGAGTGTACGGAGTTATGGTTCTTGTTTTTAAAAGTTGAGAGCGTGCATTTTGTGGTTGATTGTGACCACGGGGAATAGAGTTTGGTGTATCTTGATTACCGACTGACCTAAGCAGAGTAGAGAATTTGAACGGAGTAGGATTGGAATCGAGGATTTTTGTGAAAGGCGGAGCGGATTGCAACGGTGAAGCTGTAGTGCTACGCGAGCCAGGGTTTGTTGAGAGGCAGCCACGATGAACAGCCTTCTGAATAACACCGTCGGGAAGGCCAGGAACTATGTGGATCTCAAAAAAGACGCTCGCAGGGGCGACATTGAGCTCGGGGAAGCGCCGATGGGGGCCGGCGGCGGGGAGGCGGACATGACGCAGTTCTTCGAGGAGGTAGGAGTGGTGAAGAGCGAGATGGAGAAGATCAAGCAATTGCTGGAGAAGGTGAAGGTTGCGAACGACGAGAGCAGGACGGTGCACAAAGCGCAGGAGATGAAGGTGCTGCGGTCTCGGATGGACGCGGACATCGCGCAGGTGACTCGGATCGCGAAGTCCATCAAGGCGAAGCTGGAGGTGCTGGACAGAGCCAATGCGGAGAGCAGGGGAGTCCGAGGGTGCGAGGAGGGGTCGCCTACCGACAGGACGCGGACGTCGATCACGAACACGTTGAGGAAGAAGCTGAAGGATCTAATGGGGGAGTTTCAGATACTGCGGCAGAGGATGATGGAGGAGTACAAGGAGACGGTGGAACGGAGGTGAGAATGTGGCTGGGTGTGTGGAGTGTGTTGCGTGAATGGGGAGCGAGGCGTCGGTCGTATGTGAGGAAGATTGTTGGTAAGAGAGAGAAGCTCTTGTAGCTGAATTTGTGCTTACCTTCCCGCATTTCCTCCTCGATTGCTGAAGATCCGCAGGAAAGTTTTGTTTTTGGCGATTTTGTGCCCAGTGTAGTAGTTGTTTATCGCACAGCTAGCATTGTGCATCGTTTTATCCTGTAGAAGTGCAGAAACAGAGCCTTTCCCTCAGTCTGGTACTTACAATTTGACTTGAAGCAGCGCTTAATTTATAGACAGCCAATATGTATCCGGTGTGAGAGCGTTTGCGTCATAGAGCGCGTCATCGAGTTTGTGAGGCACATTGTTGTTTTCGTTGGGCTCCAAGTTTATTTCTGGAATTTCTTTCTCTTTCAATACTATTCGCAGCAATTATCACGGCTTAATTGGTGAATCATCATGCACGTTAGCTGATAGCGAAGTAGCAGCGATGATAGTGTATTGTTCCACTTGTCATCACTGCCCGCACTGAACAAAATCTGTCATACTCTCGAATTAACTCATCTAGCAGGTGTCTGATATGGTTCCTGAATTTTCTTCCTCTTTATTAACACTTACAAATGACCAAGTCTTGAATGGTGTGACTCACATTTCTCGACTGTTTGGATGAGCACCCTGAGTAAAATTGTCCCGAAATTGAGCTCGGATGCTTAATTTACACGATTTCGTTCTCTCGCTAAGTCCTTAAACCAAGTTCATGCTTCACAGAGAGCGAGCTGTCGTTGCTCAGTCAATCTAATCGAGACTTGACTTTTCCTTGTGGCAGGTACTACACAGTGACAGGTGAACATGCGGATGAAGACACAATTGAGAACATCATCGAGACTGGAAACAGCGAGACGTTCCTGCAGAAGGCAATTCAGGAGCAGGGGCGAAGCCAAGTGCTGGAGACAATCAAGGAAATCCAAGAGAGGCACGATGCCGTGAAGGACATCGAGAAGAACTTGATGGAGTTGCACCAGATCTTTATGGACATGGCGATCTTGGTCGAAACGCAAGGGGAGCATCTGAATGATATCGAACAGCAGGTGAACAAGGCGGCATCGTTCGTTTCCAAGGGAACTCAGCAGCTGAAAACTGCGAAGAAACATCAAAGGAACACCCGGAAGTGTGTGTGTTTTGGCATTGTGTTGGTCATTTTGTTGATCCTAATTGTCCTTCTGCCTATCCTGAACAATGTAGGTGTTTTTAGTAGCGATAAAAATAACTCTTAGAGTCTTTCTTTTTGGGAAAGGTGCGTGTCTCAGGACAATAAACATTAGTGTAGAGCTGGAGACGTCTTTGTTAATGCAGTTCAATCATTTCTTTCGTCTTGTTTGTGTCGAGGACACGTGAAGAATTAAATTTAGAGCGGGGTAGCCGTTTTTGTAGATGGTGACAGCATTGGAGGCCCTCTGGAGTATCATACAGCTCGATGATAGCTTAGGTGAGTATGTAGAAGGCCCTGATTGCGGTATTAAAATGTCCAGGGAAGTGCCTCATCTCCTTGCCGCCCACTGTGACGGACAGATCTGTATATTGTATTGCAACATCTGGTCTTTTGGGACCTCTTCCTTTTTCCTTGTACTCGCTCTGTGAAGCTATGCAATGTGGTTACAAACGTTGGTATCATGCTTGAGGTCATGATAAAATCTCTTACCTTAGATTTCAGTTATATTGTAGATATCTTCAATCCTTTGGTGATAAATTGTGACTTACTTCGGTGAAGTTTTGTCTGACGTGTTGTATTGTAAGTACATTTACTCTTATCCCAGTATTTCCTTATGTCCATCTTTGATCAAGTGTAAGTCAAAACGTTCTCATGGTTACTTTGTCTTGTCCCGACTCGTTTAAGTGCTTCTGTTTGTTAGAAGGCTTTTAAACATCCTATTAACTGCCCGGAGCTTCTGAGAAAAGCAGGCTTAACCCCTAAAGGACCAAGCCATTTTTTCTGCGCAAAACACAGAAAACTGCCACTTTTGGAGAAGCAAGTACAATGGTAAGAAAAATAGTTTTTTACAAGAATTCAATCATAGGATCATAAGATCTTACAGTAGACTACAAGAGGTACACGTGGCAAAAAAATCAGCGTGAGATATTTACATCTAAATTGTGGAAAAACGTTTTTTTTTACTGCTGCCCAGAAATTTCAGAAGGCTTTGACCACTCTTAGATCAATAAAATTACTCTACACAAAGTTGAGGTTTATTTTTCTCATGTAGGAGACCAAGTTAGGTATGTGTGGGAGAATTTCAAATCAATTGGAACTATACAACACATGGGATAAAATAGTAAGTAAAAAGAAGTAGAGAATGAGTCAAAACACTAAATTGTTAAGAATATATTTATTGAAATGAAAAATGCAAATCCCAATGGTTATAATGTTATGATGAACAATCTACATCCTTGGGTTTTGTTTTTTTTCCAAAATAATGAAAATTGAGTAAAATAAAGGACTTCAAAGTTTATTTTAGAGTAAAGAATCTAGAACTGCCCGTAAACAAAAACTCCTCATAACTTTCATCTCATTTATTAGAATTGAATGATTCAAAGCTCCCCACGTCTATATAAGTCTAAAGAACCCATTTCAGATGTTTATTTGAAAAAAATGAAATTTTTAAAGAAGCTTTTGGCTACTTGGGGAGCAGCATTTTCCATATTTTTGTGCATAACTTCTTCAATAAATGTCGGAATGAAGAAAAAATTACATTCCCATGTAGATCTTTGAATTCCTCACCTTCAATAAAATTTCAAAAAATCAAACAAAGTTATTTAACCATAGGTATATGCCCAAAATCCCAAATGTCCCCCAAACTAACAATCGTCCTTTAGGGATTAACTCCCTGTATCTCCATGAAAATGGCTTGAATTTTTTTTGTTTGAGGCTGCATGCTTTTCTATTTTCTGAGTTGGGGTGGAATTGCCCTTGCTATTGACCAAAAATTTGATATTCGTAAAAGAGTCCGGTGACATTAAATTGGCTAAATTATATGCGTATTCAATACAACGTAGCAATTCGTCGAATTCATTTTAATTTCCTAACGTAATGAATGGAAGAAGTTCTCTGGAAATGAAAAGTTGTTCATCATATGGTTTTTTGTAATCCAATGACTGGTATCTATATCTATATTATAAAGCGTTGTTCGTATGCCAAGCAATTCTCTATTATGGAGCATGAATTATCTATTATAAAGCATGAGGTATCTGTTGTTCACCTATAATTTGAAACTCAAAAAGGGGAGGGAAAGGAAAAGTCATGAAAAAGGAGGGTGGATAGTCACCTGAAATTAAGTATGAGGGTTGGTTCAGATTAGCGATTAGACAAAATTTCTTAAACGTCATTGGTTGAAATGTAAGTTTTGTCCATTATAGTGTTCATACTAAATTTTTGTACAATATTTGAACTTGCAAGGTCACCATCCAATGTGTCCACCTCAGTGGACAAGATAGTGAAGTTTTGAAGCTTGCCCAAAGGGTGGCACCAAACTTGTCTAGTAGAGGAAGAGCACTCCTTTTGTTGCAACACTTTTCCAACTCTCTATTGTAACGTTCTTTTCAACTCTCCTGCTTCATTGCAACATTCTCCTCCTTGTTCCATTGCAACAATCTTCTCTAACATCTCTTTCCCAATATCAAAACCCTTGCATGTGTATGTTGAGATTTGTCTTTGTGCATTTCAAGTTGTTTATGCTTTCTTTGTGCTTTTTTTTGTTATCTTCTTTTGTTCAAAAAAAATGAAGTCCCTTTGTGAATTTGAGAACACCACTGCCATGAACCACAACATCTAAAATGCTAAAGTTACAATAAGGAAGGACCATGATGGCTCCATGAGCAAAAACCAAAAGCAATCAAAAGAAATTTTTAATAGACTTTGAAACCCTAAACCCAGCTCCTTGAATACATACAAGGAGGTAAAAATTCAAGGAAAATCACACCTAAGTGTTCTAAAGAGGCAAAGGAGAAGGGAATTCTAAAATATGTGTTTAGTACAAAAACATTGCAAAAAAACACAAAAAGACAAACACATAAGCGTTCTTGAAAAAAGCGTCGGAAGGTTTGAGATTGCTAGAGCAAGTCTAAATTGACAACTTTTGTACTAGATAGCACACCTAATGGCATGACAACATGGAGTGCCCCTGCTAGATGAAATAGTGGACGAGGGGGCATTTTTTCCCTTTCGTCCAGTTACTAGTAAGAATTGGGCCTAAAATGATTCAAAGCATGGCATACTTGTTCTCATACTCTCACCAACCAACTTCACTTTGAGAACATCACTTAATGGATCAATTTGGTGCAAAATCCACTCAATCTCACATCAATATGTATACAATATTTCTAAGTGACTAGTTTGTGCAATTTGAGAGCCACTAGAGGACTTTATATGTTTAGCAAATCAATATTACTTTTGGTCTGTGTAGCTATAAAATTTAAGGGCATAATATGTTCTCTAACACCACCTCAACCCCTCAAAGTTCTAAAAGGAGTTACAAATTTTATCAAGTACAAATTTACTTTGAGGAAATGAGTGCATTACATTAAAGTACTTTAGTTCACCCTATTTTAGAATTATTACAAACAAAATGTCCTTGTTTGTTACTGTCAAACTATTCAAATAAATTAGGCTGGCTTTACACTAGGAGTTGAGGCTGATTTCTAGCCTATGACACGCCCAATCCATGGTTTTGATTGGTTCATATTCTACAATGGCCTCAGGGCCTTTACACTAGGAGTCAAGGCCAAATTTTTAGAACATATTTTGATATTTAAAAAACAAGATCTGATTTGGCCCCAACTACAAAAATTGGGTCTCCTAAAATTTTGAAGCCAATTCTTGGCCTTGGGGCCGTTTTCAGATTTTATTGATTTTATTAAAATGTGTTTTTTCAATAAAAAACATTCCCTTGAGATACTCAACATTGTAGGATGGAGTTAAAATATTAACAATTATCCTTAGCTTCTTTTTTTATCCTTTTTCTCTTGAAATTTCAAAATTTACTCTATTGGCCTCAACTTTTTGGCTTCAAAGCCTTTACACACAAGAGAGTTGGCTCCCATTATATTTGTATTGTGATAGGCACTTGGGGCTGTTCTTGAGGCCATTTGGGCTGAAATTTTGGCCAAAATGGCCCCAAATTTTCATGGCCTTGACTCCTAATGTAATGTAGCCCTTAGTCTACTTATATAAGAGCATTCACACTACCAACCTTGGTAAAATGATTGTGATTGTATCTTGAGTTGCCTATATCTTATCTTTATTGAATTATTATTCACTATGCTTTAGTACCTTTGAGTAATTAGGTTTGTTTTTTTATTTCTCTTCCTTTAAAAAAAAATCTGTGATACAACACAATATAGTTCAAAAGAATTCTTCTAGTGTTCAATATTACATATACATATATATGTATATATATATATATATATATATATATATATATATATATATATATATATATATATAGATAGATGACCAATGTCAAATATGAATTTGATTGGTTGTTTCTCTAGTGATTGGTCATTATTATTGGTCATGGCCTTTGGACCACAAGGAAGGAGACATTGTATCAAGGGAAGCTACCTTGAGGAAGTTTGAGTATATTACTTATTAAAAAGCCAATCAATATTACATGGATAGAGCCTCTAATATCATTCTTGCTTGTTTTAACTAATACTGTACAAGATCCACTTGTTTGTTATCCTTGGTGAATATGCATGGTTAGGTAGTAGAAATATTGATAATTCATACTATGCTTTTTATTACACAATTATGTTGAAAGTTTTTCCTAAAAATCTCATATTGGTCACGTTTTTTGTGCTTTCTAAATACCAAGATTTGAGCCAACAAAAAGTAAGCTCCTTTTTCTATTTGCAACATAGTGCTAGACTTCAAATGTCATGTATTATCTTGGTTGTAAATGATCTCAAACCTAAGAATAGTATTGCTAGATGAAATTCCATTTTAACATAGTCCTAAATGAGATCATGAGATTTACATGAAAATAAAGATAATTTTATGATGAAAAAATAGGTCTCAATCCTCAAGGAAAAAATATGATTTTTTTTAAAGCTTCTTGTAGGAGGAAACCAAAACATTTTTACACAAAACTGCATTAGAAAACCAAATAGTTTTGTGCACCTAGGGAGAAGCAAAAAAGTGCAAGCATGAGCTCTCTCAAATTGAGGAAAGAGACAAGAAACCATTGTTGAAACTATCACAGCAAAGGAAAAGTTTTGTCTCATCTAAGATATGAATGGAATGAAGAAAAGTTGATTTTGCTTAGAAATCTATTGAGTTTTGAAATGCTTGAGTAGATTTTATCCAAAACACACATGATGAAATGTAGAAATATATACTTTGACCAAAACCATGTCCACCTTTAATACCATAAGAGCAAATGCTTGTGCTATCCCTAAAATAAAAAATCCAAAATTTACAAACAAACTTTACATTGCAAACTTGTTTGCCAAACTTGGGTTTTACAATTTTGAACGAGCATAAAAGTTTGTCAAAAGACTTTTTAAATATGAGAAACTAAAAAGCTATGTTCCAAGAGGTTTGTTCCAACAAAACTAAGGTAACCAACCGTACCCATACTTGAGCGGTCTCCATTGTCGCACTCTACTTTTGGGTGTTGTCCACACACTCTTGAACCCATAGTGGAGCAATAAATGCCACTTGCACAAGCAAATCTTGCCACATGTCAATTTAGGAGCTAGTTTGGGAGGGTTGAGATTGGGACCGTCAAGTACATGCATAGGAACACATCCAAGTAATTTCAAGGGTAGTGTAGAGTTGCTAATAGGGACCCTATAAGTTGCAGCTTTGCCTTTTAATATAAAATTATCTATAATACCTTTTCCCACAAAATTTATGTTCCATGATAGCTTGTTGAAAGGCTAACCCTACAGATTTTTTTCCTGAATTTTCCGAGACCTTGAAGTACCCTAAACCTTTAAACGGTCGCGTATGGGTACGATCACCTTAGCTCGCTTTTCAAATAAGGTACTTCTAGCTTCTATCTCGATGCAAAGCTCCCCTCCCCTGCGGTCTAGTCTAAATCCTAAGCTGAAAACTCCGGTACCCACAATCCTCACGATGCACAAGCTTGTGGGTCTTGCGAATTCCACTCTGCTCCGAGGCTTTGCTGCAACCAGGGCCCAGCAATTCGGAGTGAAGCACAAACAATTCGAAGTTGGAAGAGAAAATCAGACTGAAACGTTGTGTCATGTCAAGTCTTGGAATGGTGCTCTCATGGAGGATTCGCTTAGGGTTTGGGGTTCAGGGTTTAAGCTCGTTTGGGTTATCAGTATGGATAACAAGCATACCCAATCACAAGAGCTGAAGAGCTGAAGAGATGGTTTCATTTCTTTTGTTTTGGCTCAACGCTAGAATTGATGCTGCAAATATTTCTGTGGAGAACCACTGAGGGTGTGTTCCGGACCGAATATTCAGGATCTCTTGAAACTGCGCTGTCTTCTAGTAATGGGATCAACGTAGTAAGGGCGCGCAAGGTGGTCAAATGGCCAGTCTGACTCCTGTTGTGTCGGTCCCCAAGATTCCTCGATTGCAGTTAGGTCTCGTCCCCGGACGTGCACATAAGTTGTATAAGGTCAGGACGATTGGGGTAGTCTCTGCTCTGAGAGCTGAGAAAATTGAGGTTGGAAAAGGTGTTAAAAAGAGCTTCAAGAAAGGAGTTGAGGAAGGCAAACTGGCGGATGATCCAAAACTGAGGCTGGAGCTCAAAGTCAAGATTGCTAGTCTTGAGTGCAATGCGCGCAAGGCCAAAGCCGGCAGGCTGCGGGGACATACACTTGGGGTGGATCTCGGCGACGTAAGAACCGGGTTGTCAATCAGCCTTGGAGGTTTTGCACCACGGCCTTTGACTGTCAGTCCCCTCTTCTCTTCCAACTCCTTTCGTGCAAAATTTGAGCATGTCGAATCCAAACCGTAAACCCATAAACCTGTCAATCCACAAATCCTACACGAAATACTGCATTTAGGTTGCCCCACACTAATGGTTGATCATGATTGGATTTCAAATGATTTAAAACTTCAACTTTGTTAATTTATTTTTTTTGGCAGCTTTGCAGTGGTTGCAAGGCCCTTTAAAATTTGTTTTCTTGTTGTAATTAGTGATGAAAATCATTTTTACAACAGTAAAAGTGTAAGATATGTGAATTAGTGTGGGGCAACCTAAATGCACTATTTGGCGTAAATGCTAAACCCTAACCATAAAACCCTAAATCCTAGCCCTAAAACCTTCTCCTTGATGGAGTTTATTGGCTCTACGCTATCAAATAGTGCGCCTTCACAATTCCTGAACATAATAGAAACGAGGAATCACAATTTGAAGGAGCCTCTTACAAAAGCTTGCCGATTTCAGGTGGTGCGATTGAGGGGTGACAAGTTACTGGAAACCTTATTGCAAGTCGCACTGCAGGAGGTACATTCCATTCCTCTCTTGTTTTCCACTCAGGCAAGTTCGGACTACGGAGACTTGTTCGAGAAATCCGTTGTTTGGAAGTGAGCGTAGAGTTGGATTTTTACTAAACATTCTACTACCCAGAGATTTCCTCTCTGAGGCCTTGTATCAGAGAATGGAATACCCCTCGTTGGGTTTCTTGAGGAGGGGTTTTAATTCAAAAGTTGCCAGTTACCTCACTAGCCTCTACACTAAATAGTGCATTTAGGTTGTCTTAACAATTAGGTTGCCTTACTGCTCATTGCTTGGTCACTTGGAGGCGCATGTGACTCTCTAGATATTAGGATTCCACATGATTAACAATGTACACTACACTAGTTTGTTTTTCTGCAACATTTTTTTGTTGCTAAGTCCTTATTGTTGTTAAAATTTGTCTATTGTAATGATTGTTGATGAAATTTATTGTAGTATCAGTAAATATTTATATAGTGTAAAATGTCAAGAAATTAGTGTGGGCAACCAAAGTGCAATATTTAGCGTACTTAGGAGTGTTTCGCATATTTGAGCAGCCTTCAAACTTCAAATCTGACTTGCAGAGGTACATCAGAGGGTCTTTTTTTATTTATAGTTTTGGGATGAATTGGATATGGTGTTGATGTGTGATTGGAGTGCGTGTTGCTGCAGAAAGCAGATGAGTTTGTGGTTGGCCTACCGAAGAGCTGGGATGGCAAGGACTCCGAGCAAGCCAACAAGTGTCGGAGCTTTGCTGGGAGGCTGTCTTATCTTGCGGCTCGCCGGTAAAACTCCCTGCAATCGCCGAATCTCTTGCACCTTATTTGTATTTTTTTTGTCAATCAGTATTGAAGTGCTTGTATTCACATTGCTGCCCACAAACTGTGGAAGCCAAAAGACCTTGTGATCTAAAGTAGACTTGTGGTGTACTTCAGAGGGTGGCGAGTATACTTGCACGACGAGTATGGCACTTCTCAGGATGCGCTGGACTACATGATTGACATGTACACGTTCCCTGCCCCGTTCCCTACTCCATTTCATAAGCAAGACTTTGCAGTTTTTATGATGAAGTTGTGATCTCATTAGAGCAACCTCAATGGCCGCGCAGTATGTGAGCGCTAAATAAGACAGATAGCGTTGGAATTTTTTTGGCCCTTGTGCTTGAAGTGCAAGATTTGGGGTGGAGGAACCCAATGGTAAACTCGCCAAACAAAGAACCTGTGTTGTTAACTTAGGCAATTGATAGTGCAGTATCTATTGAGAATTGGGCCCACTTGTTGCCACAGGGCCCACTTGTTGCCACAATGTTGTTGACCACACTTCTTGCTTCACTTTGCGTGTGTAGCAACAAGTTGCAAAATACTCTTGGTTGGCGTGCACCTTGGGTCCCGTATTTCTTATCCACCTTGATCTTACAGTTTCTGCGCCTACATGGCGCGTCCATTGAGGCTGCTCTTAGAATTATAACTACAAGGCTCAGTGCCTTCATACTCTTGTCCATTGCTAACCTAGTTGTCTCATTGGATGAGTTCCTGTTCATCAAACGTCCCATGATGTACATGAGACATATATCTGTCTCGATGATTTGTGTACGTTGTGATTTGATGAATAGGAACCCGTCCAATGTGACAACCATGCATGCCAGAACCTGCAGCTTCAGAATCTCTAAGTTGATATCAATGTGCTGATGGGGGGAGTTGGGGGCACTTGTTGCAGAGGCAGTAACAGGCGATCACGAAAGGACCAACTGGACGCTTACGCCGCCATGGTAAGTGCAGCCTCCGTTTAATCACTGCCACCGCTGGGAGACCTGCCTTCGAAACCTCCTCGTCTTGAGTCCAGAAATTTTTGTACCATTTATGCTTTTTTTACTCTCTTTTTCCCGTACGGTTTTCTAGAAATCTTTACCTGCTTTTTGCACCTTTTCTAGACGAGATTGGGATCCATATTAATCACAAGAGTGAGCTTGTTATCATGTTCCAGCTTTTTCTTCCCCACATCTGAGATTCTGTTGTTGTTTCTACCTTTATTCTGGTTCACTCTCCAACCATACATTGCTGTAAAGTAAAAGATAGAGCTTCATGTCGGCCATTGCTCAGTCGGAGGTTCTATTTAAATGAAGGAATAATGCCTTACAAATAGTGGGTAACAAGTGCTTTCCAACACTGACCTTTTCCAAAAGACCTCCGTTTCCAAATAATTTTTTTAAGGAAGTGATTTTACTGGAAAATTCTGCTTGGAGATCAAGTATTGTATCGTAGATCTTCCTCAACTTCCTCCTGCCTAGATGCCAAAGTTCTGTGTATGTACTAACCGTGGTGGTGATGCCATGTGTAGGCCCTGCTTTGCACCTACTTTGAATCGGACGGTTCTCGTGCTCAAATTGTTGTCCCCAAAGCTCTGGAGCTGCAGCAGCTGCTGTGCCAGGGACCCTCGGCGCCGCTGCGTCCCCACCGGGACGACGACGACGATGACGACGACTTTGGTGATTTCGACGATGACTTGTGATCCACCATCACCAAGCGAGTTGCTTGGTCAGCAGTGCAGGATGTTCTACAATTATTCCATTTAGCAAAAGATCTTGTTTATCCCGTAAGAGTGAGTGCTTGGGAGGAGGATGCAGCGTGTCTGTTTGGAGCTTTTGAGGTAAAGCAAGTACTCCCTCTGTCCCTCTAAAAACGTCCAAAAAGCTTCCTTGCAAAGGATTAACTATGTTTTTATAGTTTGTGCTAGTGACACATGCATTCTAGAATCAATATACTATCTACCAAATGTATGAAAAATTTCTAGTTTTGATATTGTTTAGGCACCCAAATTCCATGCAAAAAGTACAATATTTGTACATCTGCCAGCTCATTGTTTTAGTGTTTTTCCTAGTGACACATGCTCTCTAGAATCAATATACCATCTACCAAATGTATGCAAAATCTCCAGCTTTGATGTTGCCACTTGGGCACCCAAATTTCATGCAAAAAGTACCATATTTGTGCATGTTGTTAGCTCCTCATTATTGATGATTTAAAGATTAGTAGCAAGAATGATACCTCATATGGGCAAGGCCAAGCTTGCTAGGAGAGGAATGCTCTCTCATCGCTTAACTTGCCCCCATGACATGGCAAACGCTTTCTCAATGTTTGAAATCAACAAAAGGGAGCTTTTTAGATGTACAGATATGTGTCTAATTTGGATGTTTTTAGAGAGACAAAGGGAGTAGTTATGAGAGGCCATGGTGTGAAGCCTCTAAAGGCCAAGCCCAAAGTCCAAAATCATAATATTCAATAGACCTTCCAAATTGAATAGCCAAGATCTTGTTGACTTTTAATTATTTTATGAGAAAAATTTGATGGCTTCTCAATCATAGTTTGGGTCTCCAATTTTGCTAAACCCAAACTTTTCTTGACCGGCCGTTGTTTTGGATAAAAGGATGATATTATAGGGGGTGATGAACTTTGGACTCCAGTGTAAAGGGTTAAGAGGCCAAACTCTTGGTTTCTTGCCATTTGATTGGTAGAATTCCACGACCTCTCAAGCTTTGACCATAGTGTGAAGTTGTCCTTAGTATGCTATGATGCACAATTTCCCATTGTATAATGAGGTATACAAATCTTACCAACTGCCCACTTTTGCCTACTTTAGCCATTCAATTTTCTTGATGAAACGTGGAGTATAGTTTTTGTCAAAAAAATTATCATTGCAACCTTATGCAATCCCAATCAAGCATGCTTTCAGTTCCTAAAAACAAAAACTCCATATTTGGTGAATTATTTTGTTAGAAATTCATGGTTTCACATGATAATTGATTGAAAATTAGTGGTGATCAAATTTTTGAGATATGATTTCATGGATATGTAGGGAACATCTATATGCACATCATCTATGCTAAAAAAAACCCCTCAAATAACAAAAATATGATCTACAAAAGATTCAGTCTAACTTGTGAAAGGCCCAAATACTATAAAAAATGTAACTTTTTATGAAAATCAAATTTTGTTGTTTGACTCAAATATTGTAATTAATTTTGTACTTCTAACTCTTAAACGCTAACGCGGATGTTTTGCATTTGCTGCATCTGAAAAAACAGCGTGAAGAACAATTGATTTTGGTTTTCATTTGATTTTTTTTAGAAGTGTTCATAAACACATGGACTATCATGGAAGGCAAAAAATTATCTCGTTAAATGCTCTCATATTTTTAGGTAATCCAAATTGTGATAAGATTCAAAAACACGGTGTTAGGTTCTAAGCTGCCCTTCTTGCAATTTTTGTGAGAGCACCATGCACTGTTGACTTTTGCAACTTTGAGAAATATTATTATAATTGTTGAGCATTGGATGAACAGTGAAGAATCATTGTAGCTAGGCTGGTCACCATGACCAGCTTGGCGTTTGAAGGTTAAACATGATATTTTGTTTAATTGATGAATACTAGTTAAAAAATAAAAATATATACCTTACAAAATTTGAACATTTTACAAGTTTCACTAAATCTTTTGTAGATCATAATTTTGTTACTTGAGGGGTTTTTTTAAGCATAGATAATGTGTATATGGATGTTCCCTACATATCCATGAAATCAGATCTCAAAAATTCAATCATCACTGTTTTTCAATCAATTATCATGTGAAACCATGAATTTCTAACAAAATAATTCACCAAATATGGAGTTTTTGTATTTAGGAACTAAAAGCATATTTGATTGGGATTGCATAAGGATGCAATGACAAAAAAATTTGCCAATTGTATTCTACATTTTACCAAAAAATAAGTGGAGTAGGTAGTTGGTAAGATTAACCTTTGAACCATCGAGCTACTATAATACATAGTGTGCACGCTACTGCATAATTGGCATTTGCTACCAACAAAAAAGTTTTAATTTGGGATCTTGACTTCTTCACTAGAAGAACATTGATCTCTATTCTAAGTTCTTTGTTGATCTCAAATGTAATAAAGGTGTGGATGCACTCCAAATACAAGAAAAATACTCCATATGGGCTACTTGGTTGTTCAAGGGTTAACCCCTAAATGCCTAAGGCACTCAATTTTGGTGTTTACAAAACTTTGAAGATGATTAAAACCTTATCAAATCACTAATTTTAGTATTTTCTTTTGAACACAAGTTTGTTTTGAAGTCTATTTTCAGCATCAAAAACCTGATTTAAAAAATGAATATTGATGATTTTTCTACTCAAGATTTTGTACAAGGGTATACATTGTAATCTTAAGTTTTCTAGTGTTGGAAGATCTTGAAAATGAGCCTCAAATAAACTAGAGCTTGGAGAAGAATCTGCATTAGAAATCCATTTAAAAAAAAATACAAGAGTAGATTTTGAAAGCTATAAACTGACTAAAGTTAAACATGTAATGACCTCAAACCTCAAATTTTTTTGATGACCAACTTTTTAGATTTGACATGTGAAATGAGGATTAGAAAACTTCAAGTCACTTTGCAGTTTTAACACCCTTTTGTTCAAACGTTATAATCTTTCAAACTATAAGTGATATTGTTGTGTTTTTTTTCCATATAATCTATAATATGTCAAGATTAAATTTGTACGGTTACAGTTTAAAAAAATTTGATGAGATTTATGAAAATGTTGGTTGATTGTTCACTTTCCTGAAAATGCTAAGAAGTTCAGAAAGGCCTTGGACATTTAGAAATTAATGTAGTCCACCTTAAAAGTAGTAAATCCACTTTTAGTCACATTTAGTTTAAAAGTAATATCTGGTAAAAGCTAAAAGTGCTTTTAACCATTTTTAATCATTTTATCACTTTCCTACTTTCCTACGTGCATATTTAAGTCAAAAATGCAAATTTCTTGGATTGCAAAATACCTTATAATGACAAATTGGTGATAGATTTGCGGTAGTCGTCTTTCTCTCATCCAAAGATGGAGAAATCAAATTCTACAAACACATTATTTGAGAACAACATTGTTGGGTAAAGAGGAGCACGCTTTTGAAATAGGCGGGGTATTTAGCTGCAATTTAGTGTAGTTGGACTTTTCAATTGCAAGTTCTAAATAAGGATTTTGAAGAACACCTACTCTTCAGAATAACCTCCAATTATTGCAAATTGTCTATAAAAATTTTAGATACAATATTATCCCTAGAATGGGCATGGTTGTTTACTGCAACCTCTAGATGGAAATTTTAAAGACAATATTCTCTCTAGAATGAGCATAGGTATCTATTTCAAAATGTAGATGGACATTCTAGAAACAACATTGTCTCTAGAATGGATATGGTTGTCTACTTTAAAAATTCAAACTTTAGATGAAAATTCTAAAAACAACATTGTCTCTACAATGGGCGCGGTTGTCTATTTCAACCAAAATCTCTAAATTACACTTCAAACTATGTTACTATCTAAAATTGAAAAAAAATAAAGTGGAGTTTTCTCTCCTTCTTAGGTAAACCAACCATTGCCTCTTTAAAGCTTTATAATTTGTGTTATAGCTTAAAACACAAGTAAATAGCAATTTGAAAAGCTAACACTATCAAATACAATATATAAAAATTTCACCAAAAACTAAAACTGTGTCAAAAAGTTATAGCAAATCAAAGTTTGGACATCTTAATTGAGAATGACACCCAACCTTTCAACTTCTATAGATCATAACTCTTTCAAAAATCTTCCAAATTATTTGAGTGATAACAATCTAAAAAGCTAATTCAACAAGCTATCACTTATGAAAAATTAAAAAAAAAATCTTCAAATAAGCCAAAAGTTATGACTCATCAAAGTTGTGGCCCTCTTCTTGTAAAAAGGCAGCCTACCTTCTAACTTCCTCTCAATATAACTTTTTTAGTAATCCTTCAAATAACATGTGTAATAGCAATTTAAAGAAGCAATCTTACAAGCTATCACTCCTACAATTTTCAAAAAAAAACATCAATCCAATAAGAAGTTATGACTCTTCAAAGTTACAGCCTCCCTTTCACCAAAGACATGCAACCTCCAAGCCTTTGCTCCTTCATATCTTCCTCTTGATTGCTCCAATTCTCAAGTTTGATAGTTTTTTAGAAAGTTTATATAATGATTTTTACTTCCTCAAAATTTTGTAGCAAATGAATAAGCTATCTAATTTTCTATGAATGAACAAAATTTCTGCCCCTTCACATGAGAGATAGCAGATCTTTCCCTACTCAAGCAAGCACAACTTTTGAATGTTAACTCCAAATCAAGCAAACATAGAATTTTTGGAAATTTCACATAAAGATACACAAATTCAACAAATCTCACTTCAAAATTCAACATATACAATGAGTTATGGCTCTTGCCACATTTGGGTCTCTAATCTCACTCTCCATTACACTCTAAAAGTTTTAGAAACTTCTTAAGATGTTTTTGGCACATGGATCAACTCATACTCCTTTCACGTGGGTGGCCACTACTCCCATTGAACTCCCATAATTTACTATTATTCTTATCTTGAGATTATTCCACCTCAAATTTTAGATTAAAAGCAAACTACTTTAGGATTTTTCCAAAACTACTTCCACCAAAGATATCTACATCATTTTTTTTCATATTTCCTAATAAAAAGAACAAAGATAAAACAAATACCACCGTAAGGTGACCACATGCCCTCATGGGCATACAAAACTGCTGAAAGCTTATCTTCAATCGCAAAGCTGTGAACTTGGTTGACTGGAGAAGCGGCGTTCTTTAGCCGCTACTTTTACTTCAATTCTTTATTTATTAAAATCAATACCAAACTAAGTAATAAACGTACATGTACATGATAGAGGTATCTCCATTATGACAATGTGGCAACACCTCCTGCTCAATCACGCAAAAATTTAAATCTCTAACCAACAAGCTTCCAACTATCTTCAAATGTAGTCTTGTGGTTGCAGTTGTCTTATATAGCAGCAAAACTGCCACCATCTAAGTATGCTATGCGTATGACTTTCTAGTCTATCTCAATTTGAGCAACATGTTCTGTCGACCAATGATAGTTCAAGCATTAAATAAAATTTTGAACAATCAGACTAAATTTGCAATCTCACAATTTGACCAGCTGATGAGAAGAATTTGGAGAGCACCTTCAATGTTTGCCATATTGTCACTTTGACGCAATGTTTTAATTTGCAAAAGGCCATTGATCATTCCTACAATCAGCTATCCAATATTCTGCTTGATCGACATGACAATGGTGTTGTCCATATTTCCAAAAGCTTTTGAAACGTAGGATCTTTGATCACGTAAGAATCCATCAACAGCCATGTGCGTGATCAACCATAGTCCGGAGACTTTGTGCACCACCTCTCCTTCATCAAAGTTTGCGTCATGTTTGACGTTGCACTTAGTTGCTAGACACGATAACAAGTGCTGAATCTCTTCATCTTGCTCTGACATTAGAAGATTTTTTGCATGCATGATTTTGATCGTCTTGTTAACAAACTAGAACATGGCAGAAATGGTAGTAACAATAGGCTAATATCACAAAGGCAGAGTCAATTGGTCAGGCCTTTGTCCACCAAAAAAAACAACATGTTCAAGACACTTCTTGGTTTGCCAAAGGGTCTAGTCTCTTGTAGCCATCCACCACGTCGTCATTTTGGGACACTTTGCTCTCATTTGAGTAATGAAAACATCTTGTTTCCTCAAACATGAGGCAATCTTGTTGACCACATTCATGAACCGACAGTCAAACAAGTTATTCAACTGTGCCTTACACCCAAGATCAACTTGATGAATGAGGCACCATGAGCAGTAAATGTTGTGGGTGGCTTCTTTCACTAACAATGTCACAACACCACCTAATCGGCCGATCATCACATTGGCACCATATGATCCAATCCCGAGCAATTTAAAGCGCCACTGTATGCATAAGATATCCATCATTTTGATAACCATGCTAGACAAAATAGTTGCCAGATGACAATTGTGAATCGAAAGTGCTAAGACATGCAAATTATACAAGATGCCACTGCAGTGCATACAAATTTGTACATCAAATTACGAATGCCCTAGATGAGTTGATGCATCCATTGCCAACAAAATTGCCCAAGTGCTTTCCAATGCTAGTAGATAACGTAGCACTTGCAAGTTGCAGGCGATAAGCACTTGAGCATAGTTAGATACGTCCGTGTCTGACAAGCAACCAAGCCTGCTACTCCCAAGGTGGCTCTTGGTGTGATCCATGACGGAAACTATTTGTCGAAATGACAAGCCACTCACCAAATGATCAGCTACAAGGTCGAATTGCAGCTTGTTCTTCACAACCACTTCGTATACTGCATCACGACCTAAATTGTGTCCACAAAAACATAAGACTAGAATCAGGAAAATGCGTTGCCAGAACTTGATCCCAAACTCGTCATTGCCACTAGCATTATCTAATTTCAATTCGAATGAGCATCAAATCCCTTCTGAGCAATCTGACATGCCTCAGTTGAAGTGCTTTTTGTTGCTCATTTGTCAGCAAGCCTTCAAAAATGCACAGAGGTACAATACAAGTGAGGTCATTAAAAAAGCTGTGCAATCGTACCACATAAAATGAAACTGAACTTCATGTAACCAATCAAAAATTCCCTCAATATGCTTCCATGCATTCACCGGATTCGTATACATGTCCAGTAAGAATATGGCCGTTAAGTTTGAGACCCGATGTGATCCCTCCGTGATCTTTTGGGTTGAAGAACATGTCTGTGATGATGGTGTCAACGATTGCAGCGTCGACCAGGAAAGTTGCTTTCTCCACTGCCTTACCAAAGTGGCTGAAGATGGTGTTCACAAACAAAATAGCATTGCTAAAGAATCTCTTCTTCTCAACATCTGTTGCCGCCTGGTACTCAACCCATTTGATGGGATTTCTGATTTTGTGATGCTTCAAGTACAAATCAATGCGGAAGTGAGGTCTTGTCCATTGTTTCACCTTCTCCATGTTTTGCCTTTGACGTTGGTTGCCACCAATCGCAATATCTCCAACCTTGCCATTCTCCGTGCCAAAGGTGATGCAGAGCTGGCAAGCCACACTAAAGACAGCATTTGTATGAGCATCACGTTCTATGATTTTCAACGCATATTAGAGAGCATGACTAGGTAGGAATCTGACACAAGATTGTTTAGCAAAGGCCATTGTAGACTGAAAATAATCCAGAAAGAAGTGAGCAATGGTGGAGTACAAAATGGTTCGCAAAGAAGAGGATGGTGTGAAGAATGGTAGAGTGGGAAATTGTTCGCAATTAAGTGGCACCTCCCTTCCAACCATTCTCCCAAGTGGCGCATCCATGCACAACTTTTAAACGGCTAGGCTTGAAAATGGTAGAAGTTGTACATATTTATAGATTTCCAATTTTGAAGGTGGCACTTAAAAGTGATATATGGCTAGGTTTAAATGTGGAAAAAGTGGCATGTATTTTTAGATTCCCACTTTTAAGGTGGCTTGGGTTAATGTACCCCATTGTATAGAGGGGTACAGCAAGCTTACAAACTGCCTGTTTCATGCATTCAGTTTTTGTATTAAAATGTAGAGTATGATTGGTAAATTTTTGTCAAATTTTTTGTCATTGCATCCTTATGCAATTCCAATCAAGCATACCAAATTTTAGTTCCTAAAAGCCAAAACTCCATTTTTGGTGAATTATTTTGTAAGAAATTCATGGTTTTACATGATAATTGATTGAAAAACATCGGTGATGAATTTTGAGATTTAATTCCATGGATATATAGGAAGCATCCATACGCACATCATCCATCCTAAGAAGAACCCCCTTAAGTAACAAAAATTTGAGCTACAAAAGATTATGTGAAACTTGTAATAGGCTCAAATTTTGTAAAACATATAAATTTCTATGAAAATAAAATTTTGTTGTTTGACTCCAATATTAAGTTTGTATCTACACATGACATTCTATTTACTTGATAAAAATCAAATTAAAAAATAATAAAAATTTGTTTTACAAAATTTGGGCCTATTACAAGTTTCACATAATCTTTTGTAGCTCAAATTTTTGTTAAGGGGGTTCTTATTAGGATGGATGATGTGCATATAGATGCTTCCTTTGTATCCATGGAATCAAATCTCAAAAATTCATCACCAATGTTTTTCAATCAATTATCATGTAAAACCATGAATTTCTTACAAAATAATTCACCAAAAATGGAGTTTTCATTTTTAGGAACTAAAATTTGGTATGCTTGATTGGGATTGCATAAGGCTGCAAATACAAAAAATTTGACAAAAATGTACCAATCATACTCTACATTTTACTACAAAAACTGAATGCTTGAAATAGGGAGTTTGTAAGCTTCTTGTACCCCTCTCTACAAGCACTACATAGCATGTAAGAGCATCTCCACTGATGGCTATAGCTCACCCAAAGTGCATGAAAAGTAGCCAAGTCTTTCTCAAAACCCTCTCAAACTCTCTTATTTAGCAAGTCTAGCAAGCCACTCTCCAAGCCACTATTCATGCACTATTTGCCCTAAATTTAGTGAGCTTTATTCTCTACTTCCCTAGATAAGTGGTCAACTGCTTATTTATGAGGTGTGTTTGAGTGGAAGGCCACCTTTTCATGGGTGGAGATTGAGAGCCTTCAGGCCTCGCTAAACCAGATGGTAAACTTTGAGCGAGTCTGGAGATGCTCAAACAACCTTCCACAGGACGGGACCAATATCAACAAAACTGGCAACTTCACAATGTATTGCAAGAACGTTTCCTGGATTCTTCCGTTATTACAGTTACACAAAGATACATTCTTCCAATGGAAGATTCTGGTTAAGCTGAATCTTCAAGTTCGAAGAAGACAGTGTAAATATATGCAAGACTCCTACAAAACAAACGGATATATCGAGACAGTTTTGCTGCAATATCATTTAGCAGGTATTTTTAACACAAACAACGATTTTAAGCTTTCACAAACGACATCTTGATAAAACCCTCATCAAGCACATATCCACGCAAGCGAGATCAGTCCACACCATTCCAACAAGATCCTCTCATGACCCAACCAGTAAAGAAGCAGTTCCCAGTCAAGTGACAAACACAACAGTTTAGCAAAGCGCAGCAAGGAAAATTGCCTCAATTAAAAAATAATACTACGAACATCCACGTGCAGAGCTACCACAAGCCCTGCCATCTCCGGTCCAGAACCCACGTCTGCCTCTGCTGCGCTTGCAGAAAATATAT
Organism: Ulota crispa; assembly: GCA_963920765.1. Classification (NCBI taxonomy): domain Eukaryota; kingdom Viridiplantae; phylum Streptophyta; class Bryopsida; order Orthotrichales; family Orthotrichaceae; genus Ulota; species Ulota crispa. Next base: position 13,623,748 of record OY987249.1, on the reverse strand, counting down.
CGACCAACAACACAATCTCAACAGCAGCCCCGCGGCTGCGCTCGCAACCACGTCTCCCTCATCACACTTATGCTGCTGCTGCTGCTCCACCAGCTCTATTCGCACTGTCATTCACTTCTTCTTCGCAGCCGCCTTGGTGATCTTGGCGCCCGTGGCCTCCTTCTTCTCCACCGCCTTGATCACGCCCACCGCCACCGTCTGCCTCATGTCGCGCACAGCGAACCGACCCAGCGGAGGATACTCCGCAAACGTCTCTACCGTCATCGGCTTCGTCGGAATCATCTTCACGAACCCCGCGTCTCCGTTCTTCAGGAACTTGGGCTCCTTCTCCAGCTCCTTGCCCGACCGACGGTCCACCTTCGTCAAGATCTCCGAAAACTTCACCGCGATGTGCGATGTGTGGCAGTCCAGCACCGGCGCGTACCCGTTCCCGATCTGCCCCGGGTGGTTCATGATGATCACCTGCGCCGTGAAGTTGGCCGCCTCCTTCGCCGGGTCGTTCTTCGAGTCCGACGCCACGAACCCTCGCTTCAGGTCCTTCACCGCCACGTTCTTCACGTTGAACCCCACGTTGTCCCCGGGGTGCGCCTCCAGCATCGATTCGTGGTGCATCTCCACCGACTTCACCTCAGTCGTCAGCCCCGTCGGAGCGAAACATACCAACATACCCGGCTTGATCACGCCCGTCTCCACGCGTCCCACCGGCACAGTTCCAATCCCGCCGATCTTGTACACGTCCTGCAACGGCAACCGCAGGGGCTTGTCTGATGGCCTCTTCGGCTCCGACACGCTGTCCAGTGCCTCCAGAAGCGTCGGCCCCTTGTACCAGTCCAGGTTCGTCGACCTCTCGATCATGTTGTCTCCCTCGAACCCGGAAATCGGCACGAACGGGATCTTGTCCGGGTTGTACCCGACCTTCTTCAGGTACGCCGACACCTCCTTGCTGATCTCCTCGAACCGCGCCTTGCTGTATTTCGGCGTGGTCGCGTCCATCTGAGCCACACAATCCATTCCAAATCCCCTTGTCAGCCATACGCTCCATCTAACCCACAATAATGCAAGCAACACCCCCCTAAAACCGCTCAACCTAAACCGCAACTCTACGTCCATACCGTGACCCGCCCAATCTACCCATCCTAACATCACAATAACACAGCCACTCTTCCAACATCCCCCTCAAAAAATTCAAAAGAGCCCTTCGTCGTCTTCCCAGACAGGCGACTAGAAAAACAGAAAAAGATCTTACCTTGTTGCAACAGCAGATCATCTGCTTCACTCCCAGCGTGAACGCCAACAACGCGTGCTCACGTGTCTGCCCGTCCTTCGAGATACCGGCCTCAAACCCTCCAGTCGTCGAGTCGATGATCAGCACCGCGCAATCCGCCTGCGACGTTCCTGTGATCATGTTCTTGATGAAATCGCGATGCCCAGGCGCATCAATCACCGTGCAGTAGTACTTCACCGTCTCAAACTTCCACAGAGCGATATCGATCGTAATACCACGCTCGCGCTCCGCCTTCAGCTTATCCAGCACCCAGGCGTACTTGAACGACCGCTTGTTCATCTCCGCCGCCTCCTTCTCGAAGCGCTCGATCACACGCTTGTCGATACCGCCCAGCTTGTATATCAAGTGACCGGTGGTCGTCGACTTTCCGGAGTCGACATGGCCGATGACCACGATACTGATATGAACCTTCTCCTTACCCATCTTGGATTATCTGCCAAACCACAGTTCCAAGGAGAAGAATTAGGAACACAACGAAACATATTTCAAGGCTTACGCTTAGTCATAGGAAAAGAACCAGACGCAGCTTACAAATCTCGCCCTCCATCCGCTCACGGCTACAGCCGGAAAAAATTCAATATTCACAGGATCATTTCTTAGTCAGACTGACATGAACAAGCTGGTTTGACCACGATAGCCTCAGAAAGGGCATATTACATCGGCACTCATCTCCTACACACACGCTCAAGATCTTGCACCAGAACCAAAGGACTGCCGGAGAAACCCTAACTTATTCCAGCCGACTCGTCCAACATCCCCGCATCCACACGGTAGCTGGGCCAGCAATCACGCACAAAAACGAGAACCGCATCTACGAATACAAAAGCAACCACGCCGACACAGGCTGTGCGAACCCTACCAACCAGGGAATCCCTCAAACAGCCCGTCGCCGACGCACATATTTAACTTACCCTACTTGCACACACCACGGTACGTCGAACCGCTCGCAAGAAAAAAAAAAACAGAAACGAAATCGATATTGCAATAAACACGCGAGAGCGTTGTGATCATCGTACCTAGAAACGACGAGCAGTTGAGGATGCACAGCACCAAACAGCAGCGGCAGCGGCGAAAACGCTCTCTGAAGAGAGCTCTCAGGTCGAAAGGGGGAAGCTCAGGTCTGCAGCTGCCCCTTAAAGGGTCTCCCGCGACGTTCTAGCCGTTAGATCTCTCATCTAAGGGCTCAGATACACTCTCCTCTCGGTTTCCCAACCACGCAGTTGGACTGGGGTGGGTGGCTCCCGTATCGGAGCGAGTAACCCTAAGTGCATCCTGATTGCAGTTCTGTTAACCTATCACAGCAAAATGGATGAACTTTTTTATATGGTCCCTTTTACATTGAAGCTCTAGACTTCGAGTTTAAATTAGGAATCTCAGTATCCTTGAAGAAACCGTGTTAACTCCTAAGCGTCACAAACAGAAGTGCAGTTTTGGGAGAGCATTCTAAACTAAATGGAATAACTTGGAGTGTAAGTAACAATTTAAAAATCCATCTTAGAGTGCAAATCTATAATTTGTGTAGAAATTCACCATATGGATATGGAAATTATAAACTTTGATGATTAAAGTGTTAGCAAAATTCATATCCAAAAAACATCATCTGTGATGCTTAGGGATTCAGGCATATGTTTCCACAATTGGGATTTCATACAAAATAAATTCAAATGGGATAATTTACAAATAAAACATCACTTCTATCACTTCCTAAAGTAACATACCTCAAAGTTACAAAGCAATTAACCTAAAAGGGTTGTGAGCATTCCAATGCAACTAATTTTGTCTCAAAGTGTTAGAGTTCATCTTGAATTAACTCACTTTAGTCCTAAATTTACCAAAGATATGTCTTCAAATAAACTCCTATGAATCCTTGATTAACCTTGACCCTTCATTGCCTAAGTGGAAGAGAACTATCCCCATTTCTAGTGTATTTTGAGATCTATTGGCAATGAGGGGTTAAACATGTATACAAACCATGTTTGGTCATACACCTTCCTTGTGAAGGATGATTTTGATTGACATTGCTTTGTTATGCTTGGTTATGCTTTGTTGTATCAGGTTCTCCAAAAAATTGCATTTGATAAATCCAATTTGTTCTTGTCAAACTTGGTAGAATAGAAAGATTTGTAGTTTCTCACACATTTGTTTTGTAGATGAGAAGGTTTGTGATCATTTTTAATAAAAAATGCAACGGAATTGCTTTACGACCATACAAAGTGTGAGCAAAAAATATTGCATTGCACAAGATATAAGAATATTTTAATTAAGAAGGTACGTATGTATCATTGAAAACCAAATTGCAATCATAAAGAACTATTATGACTTTGTTATTCAAATTGTTGTGTTACTCATTTTGTGAGTTCAACTAATTAGTTTTAAAGTTTCAAAAGCTTCATATATATTTTTAATTATGACATTTGCTACAAAGAGGAAATTCTCTTATTTTTTGAGCAGTCTTGTGAATTTGAAATACACCACTTGAAGGTAGCATTCCAATCAAACATAATAAACTTGATATGCGTAAAGAAGAAATCATGTATTTTGTGAGTTCTCAAGTATTGTAGTTGAAAAAATATGAACCCTCCACAAGGTCCTTAAGAATGGTCTCTCTTAACATTTATTGGGCATAGACTAGGTACATTAAAAGCATGTGTGAAGTGTTTTTACCTTGTATGACTTTCCTATTGTACCTCACAAAAACTATGAATAGAAAATGGCAATCAGGTACTATGTCACAATTTCTTAATTATTCTCCTACTATTGTCCACAATCATAACTAATGTTACCCTCACAAGTACTAGGTTAAAGATTTAAATATAGAAAAAAAGGGCCATGGTAATATGTACATGTAATTGTGACACCCAATGAAAATTGAACATGCCAATGTGAGTCATGATTGCACTCAAAAACATAGTAGGGTATAAGGACTTGCTGTTACTCCAAAATACAAATTAAAACAATTAAGGAGACCCCTCGAGAGGAGTTCTTAGGGACCTTGTGGAGGGCTCATAGTTTTTCTAATGGTATTTTTTAGGTTTGATTTGAAGTAGAAATGTAAATTACTTCAAACTTTAATCATGTAGGTACATTATATTGTGAAAGCTTATCATGTTTTGTTGTGCATAATTCAAAAATGAAGAAAACATGTTGTACTACAAGTTTATGGTTTGTGAAGTATTCATACTCTTTTTAATGTTAAATGAGCTACATACTGAATTTTATACATTTGGAATTAAATATTATTCGCTTGCAATTGCAATTGATGCATAAAGGGATTTCTTTGGAAGTAAAATCTCAAGGCAAAGAGCTTCCGCGATTTTTTGTGACGGTGTGCCTCAAAATTTTAACTTGTGGACAATTTTTCCAAAGATAATATTTCTCATCTTATGTTAATGTGATAAAATAAAACATATCTACCAGGGAGTAGTTTTGCATGTGTACTGGAGTATATGCACATGCATAAATGAATTGTGAAATTTGAATGGTTACAATATTGCATATGTAGTTTTCAATTTGCAACATGTTTTTTTTTTTTTTTTACGGCATAAGTTACGAAGAGGGATTTTGAATTCTAAGTTTTGTACAGAGGTTAAAAGAACCTCTAATCTAACGATACATATTTTGCCGCTTTTGAACGCTATTTCTGTCATGTCGTATAATATTAATGCATTCTTGAAACTAATAATACTTTTAATGATTCTTTACATTGACTAACAAACACAAATGATACATTTCTTTGATATGGCTACTTCTTGTAAGACATTAGATGTTGAAATACCTCCAAGTACCTTCTAAGATTTAACTTTGTAAACACATCATACTTATTAAATGTTGAAGCAATTTTGATTTTGTAAAAAAACATTGAGTGTGAATTTAGGAAATCCTTTTAAGAAGCTTGGGTCCCAAAACGCCATACATTTACGGTCTCCATTTGTTTTAGGGAGCAATTAGGTGGACACCCCCCAATTGCTACGCGGACACCCCATAGTCCAACTTATTAAATTTGAAATTATTGTTAAGCTGAAATATTTAATAAAATCAAAGTAATACTTTAACGTACATCTGCATCTACAAGCAATGCAAACATATAACAAATTTGTCTAATTGGTAATGTGATTAGGAGTTAAACCAATTGCTCCTTTCATTTATTGGTTTAACTCTGGCTATGTCACAAATGAAACATATTTGTTGTATGTTTGCATTGCTTGTAAACACAAATGTATGCAAATTCATTGCTTTGGTTTTATTTCATATTTCAGCATAATAATAATCTCAAATTTAATAAATTGGACTATGAGGGTGTTTGCGTAGCAATTGGGGGGTGTCTACCTAGTCATTCCCTTGTTTTATACACTCCATATTTATTTTCAGTTTACATACTCAATAGAATAGGTTGTATAAGAATATGTTGTCTAAATAAAAAGTGTTCCAACAAAAATGAACTACTTGTTAATTATAGAAACTCAAAAAAGTATAGCATGCAAAAGAAGATTTTCTCATTTTTTAATTAAAAGGATTATGCGCACACAAAATCAACATGTATTGTGTTTCATTATTAAATTCTTATGTTATTGCCACATTTTCAAAAGTGAAGCAAATTTCTTTCTACATAGTCTTTTAAGGGTCATTTTCATGTTTTGAAAAGGTAATTCCAACTTCAAAATTAATGGTTTAGGTTGTAGTGCCCAAAAAAGGATGGTAAAAAAGATGCAAAAGAAACTTGCATTTGGGACACGTTGTGATGGGACAACCACCTACTTGTGCTTATAAGAGGCAACAATGGTGCATGTGAATAAGGTTAGAATTTCAATAAAGCAACTCCAGAGAAAATTGTTTTGTGGTTTAATTTTAAACTTTACTATGCATGTGTGTAGAGTATTTTGAAGGATTCTAATGGAAAGATTAAATGTATAAAAACCATGTTTAAATTGTGTTTAGGACAAATTTGTAAGGAGCAAATAGTTAGTTTGAACTCAATTGTAGACAAGTGTATGTGTTTAAGGATGTAAATATCTGAAGGGGTTAGACAAAGTACGCATCATTTTTTGTTTAAAAGGAAGTTAATTGATTTGTATAAAACCTTCACTTTGTTAAAAGAGATTTTTTTAATTTTTGTTGAAATATATTTTTCATATTATATGGTCTCAGTTAACATGAAATCAATTTTTACATTGCCAAATGTAAAATAAAATTGAGAGTAGTAAAACTATACAAATATGAAACCACCAATTATTTTACTCAATATAATCAAATGACAAAATTGAATTACAACATTGTTATAATGAAATAGTATAAGCACCCGTTGGTCCGACGGGACGCAAAATAATTTCAAGCCAAATTACGTAAAACATTTTCCTAGAAAGAAAATAATTATTACTATTTATTCATGCACTCCAAATTCAAACTTTACTCATGCAATATAATATTTGTTTTTGTTTACAAAGCATTCCCTTGCATTAAAGCATTTTTTGTTCTTTATCCATAGAGTTTTTTACCCACACAATAAAAGAAATGTCGCACTTTTCTTGCGCAAAAAAATATTATTTACTTTTTTACCTACACATGTTTTACCCACATAGTAATTATTCATGCAATATTTTTATATTTTTTAATTTTATTACACACGCAATTTTGTTACATTATTTATTATTTACCCATGTGTTATTTTACAGACACAATTTTTTCCTATGCAAGTTTTTACGCAGGTTTTTATTTATGCAAGTTTTTATCCATATATTTTTTCTAACGCAAATTTTTACCTATGTAGGCTGTTAGGTATGCATGTTTTTTACTCAAGTAAATTTTTATCCACACAGTTTTATTTATCCACATGGTAAAAGGATTGCAATAAAATGATTGCCACTCAATAAATCATATTTAGTTATATATATATAGATAACACATAACGAGCAAAAAGCCATTTGAAATTTTCTCCCAAGAAGTTGATGCCTGTATATCTCATCAATTTTTCATAAACCAGAACAACAAATTATTGTAAATAATTGCAGCAGAAAACAAAAATTCTATATCAGAACATGTCATTACTTTTGAGAAATAATCAATATAAAGCAATAGGCACAAAAACACCTTATGTATAGTTTGAATATAAAAATGTCAACAAGTACAAAATCAATTAAGATCTTGTTTAAAGAACAAAGAAATTAGACTTATCTTATTAAGAAACATTTTCAAATGTTCTTACATCAATAGGATGTCAACAATTAGGGACCAAAAGTTTTATTTTCCTTGAAAAGAAAAAGCTTGTGCATTATAAAATCCCTTATACTTTCTTTATAAAAAGTTTCAACAAAAAAACAAATCCAATCTCTTAATTTTTAAAGTACAAAAAATTCAAAAGAGAAACATAAAAAAAGCACTTTTCATGTTTTGTAGTTAAGAATCATTTCAAATGACTCCAATACCTACTTTGCTAAAAACCAAATGCAAGAAATTTCCTAGTGTAAACTTTTAGGGAAATTTTCATGGATACCCATGAGGTTTGCAATATTTTCATAGATACCCAATCATGCTTTTTTCAAGAATATCACAAACACCCTTGGACCATTTTTAGGTTTTTTTTTTTTTTTTTGTTGCACATTCCACTTCCCTTCTTCCTTTGTGCACACGCATAACAAGAAAGTACTAGTGTGCGCACAAAAGTAGAAGGAAGTGACACGCATAAAAAAACAAACAACTAATATTTATGGTCCAAGGGTATTTGTGATATTTCTGAAAAAGTGGGGATATCCATGAAAATATTGCAAACTTCAAAAATATCTATGAAATTTTCCCTAAATTCTATACCCTTTGAATAGAAGTTGAGCACCTCTAGGGATGACTTCACAAGTAGAAATAGATTTTAAAATTACATTTAGATAGGGAAAATATTGACCAAAAACAATTTAAATAAAAAAAGTGCAAAGAGGGACCCTTTCATCTATAATATTTGCCAAAGTAGTCCAACATCACTTCCCTTTCATACAAATGCCCGTGCAATACTCATAGACTCATCTATCCAAGCCTTTTTGGAAACATGCTTTACTATCATCTACACTTATCTTGTATATGCCATATAAGTACCCATGACTCCATTGATTAAATTTGATCAAAGAATGCAACATTTAACTAATTTCTATTTCCATAAGTAATAAGATTGAAAGTGTTGTTTGTGAAGCATGGTAAGCTACTTCCAAATCCAATTAAAGATAATTGCAAAACACCTTAAAATTCCTACATCTCATCTAAAGATAAAAAGTTCTTTTCCTTCACATCCAAAACTTTCACAAACCTTGACCACTCTTATAGTATAAAAATTTCTCTACACAAGGTTGAGGTCTAATTTCTCCATGTAAGAAACCAAGTTAGGTCTGTGTGGGAGAATTTTTCAAATGAATTGGAGGTGTACAATATACTCAAAAAAATCCTTGAATTTTGGAATGTCATGAAATTTGCAAATATACTAGGCAAAATTGGAGGCATTATGTACATTTCAAACTTTCAATTTACATAGATGCAAATGGTGAAAACCAAGGAATCTTAGTAAATTATCACATGAATAATAATAATAATAAATAAAAAATTACAATCCATTCAAAAAATAGACTTTCAAAATTTTACAAGAAGTATGTGGAATGGAGGGTTGGGTGGCCCATAGGATGGATCCATTCCACCCTACCCCTGCTCTTGGTCCTTGAGCTACTACAAATTGCCAATTCTAGCCCCACTCAACAACTTTCTTGCACATGATAGCCCAAATTGTCAAATTGTCAGCCCCCTCCCCTCCTCCTCCACTTGCTAGCATGCTTGTGATCATATTCCAAATTGATTGTCAACCCCTCCTCCTCCACTTGCCAGCATGCGTGTGGTCATATTCCAAATTTTTAGTTTGTCAGCCCCTTTTTTGCGCATGCTAGCTTGTGTGCGGCAATGTTACAGATTGTTAGCCCTCACTATTATGGATTGTTAGCCTTCACCATTGTGGATTGTCAGGTTGGGCATTGTCTGCACCTCTCTACCCTCCTTTGCCTAATTTGTTTGTCTTTCTTGTTCCTAAAAGAGCCTCTTTTTGGAGTCAATTCTCACATACAAAGGAGATTTGCTGCCTACACTACTTGGCTTTTCCCTCCATTTTTGATAAATTTTTGCGTAGCTTCTTTGTGTATTGTTAGAATGAAGAAAAAATTAAATGTCTACATATGTTTTTAAACTCCTCACTTTCAATAAAAGTTTCAAAAAAATATGCACATAAATTCAGCTAAAATTACATGCCCAACATCTCACTGTCCTTAAGGGAACAATGATCCTCTAGGGGTTAAGGACGTAGAAAGTTTAGAATTACATGAATAGCTTTTAACTAGTTGATTGTGTCACTTGAACATTTGAATGTGTTTTTTTTCTCATCTACCTATTTAATATTCAAAGTTTTCCAACCAAAATAGTAGTTGCAGGTGCTTACTAACATCCTATATTATCTAACAAACATTCATAGTTGTCCATCTAAAATCCATTCTTGTTGAATCAAATCTCCTATTTGACCTTTCACTCATTTAATTGCATACCTGAGTATAAAATGCTATTTTGCCTCTTTAACATCCAAAAGATGTATTAATCTTTTGTTTTTCATGACTAACCTGGATTGCTCTTTTAGAATCCAAACTTGTGATTGCCCTTTTATTTCTTTCAAAACATTGACATACACTCATCCTTTGAGAGCCCAAATTGATGGTTGTTTTCCAAAATCAATTAAATCAAGTACATACACCACTTGCATAAGAGGCATCCAATGTCATCTAAATATTCAAAATTGCTTAACCCCTAAAGGATCAAGCCTTTTTTTCGATGAAAGTGACTAAAAATTGCCACTTTTGTGGGAATGAGTAGAAAGGTAGGAAAACAATAATTTTGGAAATCCAACCATAAGATCTTGCCCTAGACTATATGAAATACTTGTGGAAAAAAATCAGCTCATTTTAGATGTAGAGGAGTGAGATATTGACATTTGAAGTGAGAAAAAAAGTTTTTTTTTCCTACTGCCCAAAAATTTCAGTAGCCTTTAATTGCCCCTAAATCAAAAAATTGCTCTACACAAAGTTGAGGTTTTTTTCCCATGTAGAAGACCAAGTTACATATGTGTGGGAGAATTTTCAAATGAATTGAAGGTGTGAGTCATACTTTGTAAAATCTTGCAATGTTGTAAGGCCATGAAATTTGCATACACACTAGGCCAAATTGGAGGATTTATATAAAATTCAGAAATGTGAATTACTTTGATCCAAATGGGTGGAAAACAAGGAAGCTTAGTCTACTAAAAATTGGAAATAAAAAAAAAAATCAAAAAACAAAATTCACAAAGAGCTCAAAAAAGTAAAGCACCAAAGGTAAAAGGAATGGAGGTATGGGAGTTCCATACCTGCCCGCAAACTAAGACTTTTCACTCATAAATCAAAATTGAATGATTCAAAGCTCCCCACATATGTAGAAATTTAAAGACCAATTTCAGATTTTTATTTTGAAAAAGTGTCATTCTTAAAAAAGTTTTTGGGTGCCCGCTCTCCCCTGTTTTTCAAAAATTCATGCATAACTTCTTCAATAGTTGTTGGAACAAAGGAAAAATTAGATGCCCACGCAATTGTTCGAATTCCCCATCTCCAATAAAAGTTTCAAAAAATCACGCAAAGTAGTTTAGCCATAGATACATGCCCAAAATCTCTTTGTCCCCCAAAGGGACAATGGTCCTTTAGGGATTGAGTATCTGCAATTGCCCTTTCAACATCCAAAATCGGCAAATTGCCTTGCACCCATGTGAGGTGCTCTCTTGACATTGAAGTTGCCCTTTTGACACCCATGTCAATGTAGAACGTGAAGTTAATGCCATATTTATTAAATTGGAAAAACGGGGGTCCCAAATTGAACTTATCTTAAACCCAAAAAGTTACCTTAAACCACATTCAAAGGTAATAGATTTAGTTTAAGCCACTAAGATTTTTTCCCTCGCAAATTCCTCCTCTCAAGTGAGGGCACATGTACCAAAAAAATGCTGCTTAAACCTAGAGTTGGGTTTAAGGTGATCACCTTAAACCTTCAAAAGTCCCAAATTTGAACTTAGTTCCCAAATTAACAAATATGGCGTTAGTTGCTCTAATGGCTATGAAGACATTTAGTGTTTTAGATGTATATCTCATATTTAGTGAATAGGAACTTATCTAAGGTGTTAACCATATTTACATTGCATATTTTATCACTAAAAAATCAAAATTTGAAACATTTTTTTTAACAAGAGCAATCTCATGTTTTGCCTTATACATTTTAGTGACTTGTTAAACATATTTGTTGGATTCATGATTGTTACTTTGGACAAGATCTAGCCAAAAGATGGGATATGTGGCAAAAGAAATCTTGACCACACAAGCATGCATGTTAGTCCAACATTGTCCAATGTTGTGTTTTAGGATTTTTGATCAGAAATAAGGAAGACAATTTTTTTTAAAATTATCTTCACTACGTGACATGGTTTTAAATCTGCATCTTGGCTTCATATTGGCCACCATGTGTGTAACTAGTAAACTTTTTACCTTTTTTAAAAATCAACTATGAGTTTATTAAATTGGATGGACAAAAGCTCAATTGGATGTATGGGATATACTAGTAGGCAAACAAGCACTTTTTCCAATGGGACAACCATGGTTGAATTTTAAGATAAATTTCAACCAGAACAAGCTTACTATCACATAAAATTGAATAGAAGAAACTAGCCTTTTTGAATAATCCATTTATCATAAGACATTATATAAATTGGCTCATTATAAAACTATTGAGTTTCTTGAAAATAAACAAAAACATGTATCCTATACAATCTTTTTCTTAAAGAGGACAATGAAAAGCTTGAAAAAAAATCCTTTGCATGCCTTCTAAAAGGTTGTTAGTAGAAGCTTGAGGAGATGATGTTTTGATGTTGCACTTGAGAAGAATCAAAATAACTTGTATTTGCAAAACAATTATTGTGCCTGAATTATCTCTAGCTAGAGATAAAGCCGAATGCATCTAATTTTCACTAAAAAGTTTAGGAACACTCCCCATGATGTTCTCAGCAAAGAAGATAAGTAAATATACAAATATAATAACAATAGCAATTTTAAAAAATTGAGCTTAATTAAATTGAATAGCCACAAAGGTAAAAAACACCATATTCATTAAAATGGGAAAATGATGGGTACCATTTTGTACCTCACCTTAATCCAAAATAGTCACTTTAAACTAGATTCAAAGGTATTAGATTTAGTCTAAGCCAATAAGATTTTTTTCCTTGCAAATACCTCCTCTCAGGTGAGGCCACGTGTACCAAAAAAAATGCTAGAGTTTGGATTAAGGTGACCACCTTAATCCTTCAAAAGTCCCGCTTTGTAAGCTTTTTCCATTTTTAACAAATATGGCATTAAAACCAAAAATGTTTAAAAACTAAAAGTTAACACCTTGGGGCTTGGTGCATTGGTGTTCAAATTGTTATGTAGCGTTAAAAAATTTAGTAGAAGTTTTTTTAACACTTGAACATTTGAAAGTGTTTTGCAGCCAAATCAATACATAGAATTTTTCTTGTATTTTTGAATGGATCCACACCTTTATAGCATTTGACATCAATAAAGAAGTTGAAACATAAATCAATGTGGTTCTAATAAGCTATTTGAGATCCCAAATTAAAACATCTTGATGGTAGCAAATGTCAATTATATGGCAACACCATTGTTGTCACATTGGACCCCCTTTTATTGGCATGCTTGTCTGCTCAAAGTACTTGATTGAACTAATGTATGTCCAATGTAGTGAACTCATAATTGATTATAAAAACAATAATAAAAAACTTTTTTTGTACGTGTTAGTGACACTCATTGTTGTAAACATGAAGTCAAAATATGGATTTAAAGTTATTTTGCACAGCAAAAATAACTAATAGTAATAGATTACTCCTTTTTCAGGTCAAAAACCCTAAAAAAACCTAGAATACTACAGTGGACAAACATTCATCTGTGTTGCCCACTTTGTACATTTGCTTTTCTTGTAGCCAATCTTGCTCAATGTGACAACCATGAACAATGTCCAGTATCTACTATGCCCATGGGACGTTTACGTGATGAAGCCACATTTGTGGACAACTGAACACTTATCATTGATTCACCATAGCACGTGTGAGCTACACATCCCATGATGGGTGCATGTGCACATGACATGACAGGCGCCCTAACAACCAACCGTTAAAACCATCAAAAAATCTAGGTCGCCACTTGCTTTCAACATGCCTAATTTGCACGTCAACGAAACCCCGTCGCATCACTAGCTTGCTCTTGGCCTACAACAACTTGACTTCACAGCAAGTATCTACAATCGAATCCATGACTCAAAAGCGGTCAGATCAGGAAATTTGGACTTGCTCAAATGCATTGATCCCATATTAGAATTTAGTAATTCGATAAAGTGGCTCGATCCGCTGCTAAATGTGCTATAAATCTAAATTACATACTGTACAGTACTAGATTCCTTGTATTCACAATTTCTGTACTGTTGCTACAGTACAAGCCAGTATAAATCCAACAAAATTTGGCCAAAAATGTCAAATAGTGGTTGATTTAGAATGCTTATGACTTTTTTTTTGGCAAATAAAAATTTCAATTGTAACTCTTATTCTAAGACCTTCCTGCTTATAGTTACTGTCCATTACATAAGTTAGTACAGGCAATAATTCTCAGCTATACAAGATAATGAACATGTCAAGGGATGGTTCCAACAAGAACTGTTTGTTTCTTTGCATAATATGCAATAATTAAGAGCTTTAGATCCTTATACCTTTAGCAACACCTCAGTAGTCACTAACAATGGAGTTTCCCTCTTTACATTTTCATGAAAATGTTTTTCTGTCAGGGAATTATCTTATCATGGAAAGTCGTTTTGTCTAAGGTAACGTTGATTGAGGAAGTTTAAGTAGGTTGGCGCTTGTAAAGAAGCAAACAAGTCCCACCTTCCTTTATTAAAAAAAGTGAGGTGGAATGACCTCAAAACTGTGAGTGACTCATGATATTATCATTAACATCATTGTTGATAAAATGCTGTATTTCATTAGGTCTATATAGGGACCGAGAAGGAAACAAACATTGAGATATTAAGAGGCATAAAGGAGTGCTTGAATAGCAATTGTAACCGCTTTGCATGCTTACTAAAAGCTTTTACATATCTCACACTTCGAACCATTACCAATCTTCCTATATTACTTTTCTCAGTATTTTTTCTGATGAAGTGTAAACATTGGCAAGAGAATAATGTCATGTAAACAAAATTGATGTTCATTCCTTTGAACTTAATGATCATTTGATGTGAATTCTGGGTGTCTAACTATCTTCATCTTTCTAGTGGTGATTTTGCTAGTTTTCTGCAAGGCACTAAACCTCTTGTAGTACTGCTTTGTAATTAATATGCTAAATTGATTATCAACATATGACTGATAATGCAATAAACATGATGTTAAGAAATTTGAAAAAAGAATGCAATTCTGGGACTTTTGGATTTTATGAAGATTATAAAATCCAAAAGTCCCAACTTTACATGTATTCCCAAATTACTTAACATTGCGTATTTGTGTTTAATAAGATTTTCAGTTTTGTGGGAGACCAAGAAAATACTAGGATTGGGATATAATGTTATAAATATAAAAAAGAGAGTATATGAAGTATTGAGGTGTGAGCAATTAAGTTCTGGTAAAAAAGCTTACACATTTCACACCTTGCTAGTCAAAGTCAATAAAGTGAATTTCGATCAATGCTCCTGGAGCTTTTTAGTTCACTCACCTACTGTATCTTATTATATTTATCGTTTTCACTCTCCTAAATTTTTTGAGGGACATCTTGAGTGTGCATGTCACAAGTGCAAGCATGTTTTGATCGTTGCAGATAACTGTTCTCCCTTAATGAGAATTATGGATCACTCTTCAAAGTCGATCCAGCATGTTGACGATGCATCAGATAGATGGCTACCCCTTCGAGTTTAAGTTGAAGACCAGTGGAAGATTTTCCACCTTCTCACAAAACCTGGGTCGCTGATAATTACTCTATACTGGAAGATAGCAAGCAGAGATCACTCTCGAAGGGTAGCGACTAGCGAGAGGACTCACATGTGTACTGGCCTGTGATCGCTTGCTCGAACAACTGGTACACCTGAATCCTTCAGCTATTGGACTTTCACTAAGCAATTGCGTCTGCCGTTAGAAGGGTTAAAAAAACAAGAGACGCAAAATTGGACACACGAATCGCTCAAAGCTCCTTGATGCGGCGCTGTGGGGGCAGGAGTGCCAAGCAAGAGGGGGAGCCATGCAAGTCTTGATGCTCCAGGAAGATCAAGACCAAGATGTCCTTTCGGTAGAGCCGTCAATGCCGGGCCAAGAGCCATGATCAAAAGCAGACTGCATGGTGCACAGTTTAGCAAGATGATATGGCAGCTTCGTACAGTTCAGCAGAGTCGTTTCATCGTCAAAGTGGTTGTGCCCACATTGAGACTCGACTAAGACCTCTGCTAAATCTCAGGCCCCTCAATAGAGTTTATTCCTGATTGACTGTCCAGAGCGGTTGGAGATGCAGAGTGCCTTCTCTACCACAGAAACGCACGTCGTGATTACCCGAAGTTCCGTTTTAGCTTATAATAGAACTACTGTAACTTCCGCCTAGTCTGCACACTAACAACAAAAGGGCGGACGCTTTCAAAGGCGAATGTCAAACCTCTGTATTTTGAAAAAGGCCCCTCTGTGCTAGAAAATGGAAGTCAATGAAAACTCACTTGCGATCCTTAGCTTTCTAAAAACGCGAGTAGTCACTAAGTTCTGCAAAGTCCTCAAGAACAACGTTAGCAATTAATCTACGTCCACATGCACCTTATTGAGGCTCTTAATGCAGAGCTTCAAGTAACCTTCAGAAAACTAAAAGCAATGTACAGCAAATTCTACAACCAACAAGCACAAACTAGTTTCATGTTCAGCTTCTGCTGCAGCAGCAGCTAGGATCAAGTAGGAGTTTCACGCACTAGCGCGCAGCCCGAATTGCTCAAGATCGATGCTCTTGAACAAAAGCGAAATTGACGACGTGAGCAAAGGTGGCAATTAAGACAATGACCACTGTGTCAACATGGACAACAATGATGGTGAAAAACAGGTGAGAAACGCGACTGGGATTCAGGGAACGGCGGTGGTACGTCTGCGAGTAGCCAACTTGTGCTGCAATTTTTTTTAAAAAAGCGCAGTGAGATCCAAAGGGAAAAAGAGGACGTATGAACGTAGATAATGTGTACTGACAACCTCTGCAAAAAAGTTGTACGCAAGCAATCAGTTTGCTGGGTCTCACAGCAGTAGATCATCAGACTTGTGCAAACCAGTTGCTTCCGATGTCAGTTTCATTTCATTTCCTGCACTGGTCCTCACCAAAGTGTGTTAGATGCTGCTGGTTGCAGGTACTTAACCCCTAAATGCGCAAGGCACCCAATTTGGGTGTTTGCAAAACTTTGAAAACAAATTTATTCTTTTCAAATCACTATATTTGGGTTTTTTTGTTGAACACAAGTTTATTTTGAAGTTTGTTTTCAACATCAAAAATTTGATTTTCAAAATGAATGTTTATGATTTTTTTATTCATGATTTTGTACAAGGGTGTCCATTACAATCTTGAGTTTTTTAGTGTTGGAAGATTTTGAAAATGAGCCTCAAATGCACTAGAGCTTGGAGAAAAATCTGCATTAGAAATCCATTTAAAAAAAAATACAAGAGTAGATTTTGAAAACCGTAAATTGGTTGAGGTTAAACATGTAATGACCTTAAATCTCATATTTTTTTGATGACCATATTTTTAAATTTGACATGTGAAATGAGGATTAAAAAACTTCAAGACACTTTTGCAATTTTGACACCCTCACGTTCAAACGTTATAATCTTTCAAACTACAAGTGATATTGTTGTGTTTTCTATTTCCATGTAATCTATAACATGTCAACTTTAAATTTGTACGGTTATAGTTTAAAGTAACTTGATGAGATTTATGAAAAGGTTGGTTGATTGTTCACTTTCTTGAAAATGCCAAGAAGTTCAAAAAGGCCTTGAATGTTATATTTGTTAATTTGGGAAAAATGATACATTTTGGGACTTTCAAATTTTGATCTAAAAGTTTTAGGAGGCCTCCTAAAACCAAGCTCAACGTTTTTTTTTGTACACTTGCCCTCACTTGAGAGGAGAAATTTGTGAGGGAAAAAATCTTAGTAACTCAGACTAAATCTAATACCTTTGAATCTGGTTTAAGATAACTTTTTGAGTTTAAGGTGGAGTACAAAATGGGACACCTGTTTTCCCAAAATTAACGAATATGGTATTCTTGGGCATTTAGGGGTTAATTGAAGTATAGGAGGAATCGTTGCTTAGCTTAAGCACAGAAGTTGCAGAAGAAAGCGGTGAACGCAAGGCATGAACGTGGAGGCAAGTGGTTATGAAGGATGAGCATGCACTGAGAAATGTGACAATTGCAGAAGGGTAAAATGTTGGCTGTATCTTGCATGGGCCCGCCCTTCTCCCGTCTCCGCTGAACTTTCTTAGAACCTTCTCCGTGCAATTTGATTTTCTTAGTGTCCCGTGTTTGGTATTTCAAGATCAAATACAATTGTTGGGATTTTAATACTTATTAGTCAAACTGAACGTACTTTGAGTTGTCCTCAATTCCTCATGTAAT
This sequence comes from Ulota crispa, assembly GCA_963920765.1. Taxonomy (NCBI): domain Eukaryota; kingdom Viridiplantae; phylum Streptophyta; class Bryopsida; order Orthotrichales; family Orthotrichaceae; genus Ulota; species Ulota crispa. The sequence goes on along the minus strand of OY987249.1, from coordinate 13,605,727 downwards.
ATTCCATTGTGTGCTTTCAAAGGTTGCAGATTTATTGCAACTTTAACCCTTAAATGACTAAGCACTGAGCACCCCTTTGCTAGTTGCTACCAGTACAATATGGGGTAATTTTTTTGTATTTGGAGGGCATTCACACCTTTATTACATTTGAGATTAACAAAGAAGTTAGAATATAGATCAATGTTGTTTTAGTGAGGTAGTCAAAATTCCAAATTAATTTTTTTTTGCTGGTAACAAATGCCAGTTATACTACAGCATACATAGTATGTATTATAGTAGCTTGGACTGCTCGGTCCTTTAACCCCTAAAAGGACCAAAAATACCATTTTAAGTAAATTGGGAAGAAAATGCAAGTTTGGAAGTTTTGAATTTTGTGTTTTTTACAATGTATTTACTATTTAGTGAATCTTCTTCAAAAAACAAAAAATCCAAAAGTCCAAAAATTGCATGTTTTTCCCAAAGTTCTTGTGGGGAATAAGGTGGATTTTGAGCAAGCTTTTATTATTGGGATTTTGATCTTTTTTTTGAGATAGATTTTTGCAAGGGCTAAGCAAGGCATAGTTTTATTTTTTATTTTTTTCGTTGAAATGGATTTACTGTTCAAAAGTTATGGAGGATTAGAGGGGAATTTTAAGTGGAGGGATAAGTCAGGCATGCTATTTTTTATTATCTTCTCTCAAGAGTAACCAATGAAGGCATGACTCTTTAATGGAGTATATTCAAAGCAACAATATATTAGATGGTTATATTATTATATTACTATATTAGATAAAAACACCAACCTTTGAGTTGCAATAGCTATTAGAAATTTGGTACTTTTTCAATTATTTTGGTGGTTGCCAATAAAGATACTATCTTCCAATTTACTACTTTGATTTTTTTAGAAACAACTTTTGAAATTTATTTCACAACAGATCTCAATATAATGTGAATTTCAATTACTTGTTTAAATTGCAAGGCTATGAATGGTGCATTCCATGTCGTTGTTGCTCATGAAAACTTGTGGAGATATGACTAATATGATTTAAAGCATGTTGAACAAATCTCTTTAGCACCTATGGTGCAAAAAAATGTTCACAGCTTGTGGTCAAAAGAACTTGAAAATTTTGAGCAAAGGTCAAAAAAAATTTAGACTAATTTCAAATGATCATATCTCTAAATCTGAGTGATCAAACATCACAAATGTTTCATCATGAATGCAATATTTGTTAATTTTGAAAAACTCAAATTTGAATCTTTTGAGTTTTTACATCCTCAAAAGAATGTTTATTAAATGCTCTTTTGAGAACATAAATTTCAAAAGTCTCAAAATAGAGTTTATTCTCAAATTAATGAATGTTGTGTTCATGTGTTCTTGCATTAATCTGTTGCAAAATCCTATGGTTAGATGTTTACAAAATAGAAATAACTTATTTTTGGGATCAATTGACTAGAAATGGTAGTTTTGAGTATTCTTTGAGAAAAAATGGGCTCAGTTCTTTAGGATCACCTCTAGGATTTAGGGTCCAAGCATTCTTGAGTTTATATTTAATAAAAACACAAACATATTTCACTTTTGATAAACTTCCAAAATGTCTTTGTTGGCATTAGATGTCTAAATTACAATAACTCCCTACTTTACACTATTTTAATCCACAAATGATGCTAGACAAAGCTATGCAATTGTATTGCCCCTAAGTTTTTGTAGGAAAGTGTTCATGTGGATTGACATGCACTCAACAAAATGTTGAATTTAAAAAGAAAACAAGCTCTCCACTCTAGAAGATGGGCAAGTGAAAAGTATTTACTTTTGAAACAATATGTAGAAAACCTACTAATGGTTCTAGTAAACAAAAAACTCAAAAGGACTATACAATAAACAATATCAAGAATTTCAAAAGTTTAATCATTGCAATTTGTTGAGGGCATTTTGGGTATTTCATGAAAACAAAGAATGTTTGTAACTTATCTTTTATCATAACAAGAAATTTGGCCTTGGATTTCCAAATTTTGTGAACACGAATTTGGAAATAGCAAAAAAATGTTGTTTCTAAATGTACAACAACAAGGTTTTGCAAAAAAAATAGGACCTATATAAGTAATGCAATGGTCTCCTAAAAGGTAGCCTTATTATTTTGATGGCCATGTTCATGAGTACTATTCATGAAAAGGTTGTTGTTTATAAAATTGTTTATTCTTACAACTAACTACATCTTACATTGTACATGAAGAATCACCTTATAGTGTAGCCTAAATTTTGATTTCCTTGAAAAAATTTCACATGCCAATGCAACATTTTCACTAATACTTTGTTGATAGCCATAACTTTATGTGTTTTTCAAATTCAAGTCTCAAAGGAGCAACAAAACAAAGCAAATGCTTTTGTGAAGACATTTTTCAATTGGAAAGTGGATTTTTAGGAAGCTAATTTAATGCAAATTTACATAAACATTTTCCCAATCATTGTCAAATTTTGAAATTTAATTTTAGGTTCAATTCATTTAAAAAAGTGTAATGAAAGTGATAGAAAAGTGTGATAAATTTTGATATATAATATATGTTGCATTAGTTGGGAGTGTGTAATTTTTCAAATGCAAATCAAAGTGAATTTTTGTCAATATGGCCATATTATCCCTTACAAGACCAATTGTCCCCGCGGGGGACAAATGGATTTTGGGCACGTACCTTTAGCTAATCTATTTTTTGTGATTTTTGAAACTTTTATCGAAGGTGGGAAATTCAAAGATCTACGTGGGAATCTAATTTTTTCTTCATTCTGACATTTATTGAAGAAGTTATGCATGAAATTCTGAAAAAAGGCAAGGGCGGGTAGCCCAAAAAAATTTCAAAATTGTATTTAAAAAAATTAAAAATCTAAAATTGGTTCTTTAGATTTTTATATACATGGACATCTATAAATCATTCAGTTTTGATTGATGAGATGAAAGTTATGAGAAGTTTTAGGTTGCGGGTAGGTATGGGACTCCCAAACCTCCATTCTTTTTGCACCTTGTAAACTTTGTCACTTTACCTTTTTGAGTTCTTTGTGTATTTTTTTTACTTTTAAATTTTCCAGGTTGTAGTAGACTAAGATTCCTTAGATTTTACCATTTGGATCAAAGTAATTTTAATTTCTCAATTTTACATACATCCTCCAACTTTGCCTAGTGTATATGCAAATTTCATGGCCTTACGGCATTGCAGGATTTTACAAAGTATGATCCACACCTCCAATTCATTTGAAAATTCTCCCACATTTACCTAACTTGGTCTTCTACATAGGAAAAATAAACCTCAACCTTGTGTAGAGCAACTTTTTTGATATAGGAGCTGTCAAAGGCTTCTGAAATTTTTGGGCAGCAAGGAAAAAACTTTTTTTTTCACTTCAAATGCCAATATCTCACTCCTCTATTTCTAGAATGAGCCGAAATTTTTCCCACACGTACCTCCCATAGTCTAGGCCAAGATTTTACAATTAAATTTTCAAAAAAAAGAAAAAATACCTTTCTACTCATTCCCCCAAAAGTGACAATTTTCAATGATTTTCAAAGAATAAAGGGCTTGGTCCTTTTGGGATTATACAAGTCCAATTCTATTCTTATTTTTTAAAAATTCACAAAATAGTGCATGCATATCAAGTGCTTCACTCATATGATTCAATGCATGTTTTTTTGAAAAAAATGTGCTTTTTCTCATGCACATATGCATTTCTTCATGGTTTTTCAAGTGTAAAATGATTTTTGTGTGCATCACTACAATTTTTAACAATCTTCCACTAATCAAACCAATTTTTTTTCATTTATCAAATGTGCAAGATATCCATGAAAGTGATATCAAGAGTTGGAATTCATTTTCTAAGTTGACTATGTATTTAGTTCAATTTTTTTGGTATTACAATAAGTTCCATAGAACACAAATTGTATTTCTATATAGACTTTAGCAATGCACTATTATGCACTTTGAATTATGTGAACACCTCAAAACTCATAATGTTTGTATCTTTTTGCCCCAATAAAAGATTAAAGCAATACTACTAAAGATGATCATATTTTGTTATAGAATAAATTTCTTTTGTAAAAATCCATGTTTTTATCTTTTAGTTTGATTTTGTATTATGGACTTTGTTGCCATATTTCGATATTTTAATCCATTTTTTAAGGTTATTATGAAATGAAATCTTCTTCCTTCAAAATTCTATATTCAATGATAGTAAAATTAAAGGATTTTAATTGTCCTTTATATTATAGGATTTACAATGCTATACATTCTTTAATCATGTGATTTAATACCAAAGAAATTAAAAAGAAGCACATGCAATACTAAAAAGCATACCATATGATTGATTGAATTTTGATAATATTTTTTAGTTTGCATTTAGGCATAAGTTAATCCTAGGTGGTAACACTAGCTAACTTTATAAAGACTTATAAGAGGTAAATTAATGAAATTTTGCTGAGTACTAATCAAGTTTTGGAGGTATGATGGCTTAAGTTCATGAGCTTCTTGTTGTTATAATCCTCATGAATAATTTTATTTTTGTGTGATGCAAAATGTATACATCAAATTTTGTAAGATTTTGTTGGTTGTTAAATTTGAATTTCCCAAAAAGTCATATGTATTCAATATAATTTGAACAAGTAAAGATTTTGTCAATTACATACATATGTAGATATTTTAGAATCATGCTGTCTTTGTTGGCAAATTAAAAGTGATGATATATTAGGCTTTATTTATTATCAATAAATATAGCATTGGAACAATTTAATTTAATTTTTTTAACTAAACTTTCAATAATCTTAGAAAAATTATAGGAATTTTGAACTGATTGGCTATATCATTATTCTTTCTATTAGGATGGCTATTATTCATTTCATTGTTGAAGTTAATGATTTATTATAAATTTTGTCATCAATTTATTCATAAAACTCATTTTCAAAATGGAAAAACTATTACTAAATTTTTAATTTACTATCTCATAATAATAGGATAACTTTCTTGTTGTTGAAAATGCATATTTTTTGGTAAATAATCAAACTATAAGAATAATAGACAAAACTATATTGGAGTTTAAACATTTTTAAGTGTACAAGCAATTATGTTATTGGATAAAATTTCTAAGAATATTTTGTTAAACAATTTAATTGTAAGCTCTTACATGTAAGCCTTCCCAAAATGCTTTAAAAATGAACAATCCAATACAATTCTTGAAAATGGTGTTTTTAATTGGTTCTTTTTTATTTCAAACAAGAAAGTATTACGTAAGTTTTCTTATGATTCTCTTATACATTTGTGTTATTAGCAATTCTATCAAAACACAATAGTTACATTTTTGTGGTATATTTAAATATTTGAATTATTTCGGTACCAAGTTTGTGTTTGATCTATGTTTCCATACACACTTTAGTATGCTAATGTAAATATTAATCAATTGAACATGTAAAAAACCAATTTATCAATTTCTGTTAACAATAAGAGTATTATTTTGCATTTGTAGATGATCAATATGCGCTTGTACATGACAACAACCAAATGAACCAATTTTCTCTTATAAATCAACAATCAATTTACAAGTGCTTGTATGTAAACAACCAATCCATGCTTGTTCATTTGAATTTGAAATTGTGCTTTTATGGACTTTCTAAGTTTCAACCACTATTGTCTTTTCAAGATTAACTTATTTATTGTTTGTATGTATCAACTAATTTAATCTATGTTCTTACTTAGTTTTGAATATTGTTATAAGAGATTGCAAAGTTAAATAATCTTATCATCTAATCTCTCACCTTGATGCTACTTTTTGGTCTTATTTGTTTTGTCATTTATTCTACTCAAAGATGAGTAATTAAACTATCAAACTAGATGTTTTTTGAAAAGTCATGCTCATTTGAAGTCAAAACAATGAAGAGACATGATTGAAGTTGGTTTGAGAATGTGTCAAGCTTGTGGCATCCACACAAATGTTAATCTATTCCAAAGGCAACAACAAATGGTGGAAGTACCCCAAGAGGCAATAGATGGAGGACAATCCAATTTGGACAAAATGCAACTCAATGCTTAGTGAAAATAGAGGACAAAATAATGTGGACACACATCAATTTAGAGCAATTTTGGAACAAAGACAATATGATGTGCCAAAAACTTTAAATATTGAAGTACACATTTTATACCACTGCCAAACACCAATAGTAGAAATCATAGATTTTACAAAAGTAATGAACAAGAAGTTATTCAACACAAAGTTACTAAATAGTCCAACTAGATTGTCTTACCAATTAGGTTGCGTGAACAATTAGTTTGCCTTACCCTAGAAAGCCATCTCATGACTCACCACTTGGCCTCCTAAAGACGCATGCAACTCTTTAAAATTTTTAGGGCGTCACATGGTTTACAACCAAACAATTTTAGTTCTTTCTTCCGTTGTTAGTTTGTCTTTTGGCCACTAGTTTGTCTTTCCACACTAGTTTTTTTTTCTCTTAATAGTTAATTTTCTCCAACTAGTTTGTCTTTTAGTTGCTAGTTTGTCTTTTAGCCCGCTTACAATTTGTCTTCATGCAACCTTGTTGCTGCCACTCCCTTTAAAATTTGTTTATTGCATTACTTATTGATAAAAATTATTGTAGTACCAATGAGTATTTATATTGTATAAAATGTTAGGAAATTAGTGTCAATGTGTTATTCATTGAATTGGGAATAAACTTATGTATTGGGACTTTTGGATTTTTTGTTTTTAAGAGTTTTGATTTAGAGTGAATATTGTGATGATTTCTTCAAGACCTTACATCAATGATGAAATATCTTACAAAAATTATCAAAAAAACTCACTTGAAATCACCAAATATTCTCACAAATGCAAAATTTAGTACTCTCAAAATACATTTTGGAACACTACTTTTTCCCAATTTAATGGATAACAAGTTTGTGGAACAACCCAATGACACTACTTAGTGTAATTGAAATGGCAAATAAAATGGTTGGAATATGAAACTACTAGGAAGAAAAACTGGTTACATTTTCCAATTATAATTATACCATATTCTAACCCAACCTTCAAAAAAATTCTTGAAATTAGGAAATATCAAAATTTAGTCGATGAAACTCAAAAATCTCCCCAAACTTTGCCTAAATTTCAAACGTTAGCTTAGAGGTTCTAAATTGGTTGTTCTTCTGTAAAGTAGTTGGCTTTTTTTAATATAAACATGGAATATTTGGACACATTCTATGCATGTCTCTTGCACATTCTATTTCCTTCATAGCAATGAAACCAATCTTTGTGTAGTGGTTTAGCTGATTATAAGGCTCCAAACTTATGTTAGCCGTTCTTATGTAATTATTTTCATTGTTAATAGTTCCAAAATTTCCAAAATGTAAACGTCATCCCAATACGGTGACTGAGCAAGATGTCCTTTCTAATTTACCAGTCTCAACGAGGGAGTGAATTGGCATGTTTATATATAAGTTTGTGTTTACGAAAAAATACACACACGTGCGTATAGTGTATGAAGTTGAAATTTTTGAGTTTTGAAATATGTAAGAGTGGAAGTAGATTAGACTGGGTGGCAGTGTGAATGGGACTTGGGATCCCAGCCTCGCTACGAGCTCGACCAGCTTCGAACAGTTCTCAGTTCGCACAGTCACGTACTCGGCCACTGCACGCTCACGCTGCCACTCCGATCCTCCCCCCCATAGCCGCACCGCCCCCTGCTCTCGCGCACGCCTCGCATCTCATCGAGCTCCTTCACCAAGGCTGTGAACGTCCCGCCTGGCCATGGCGTCTCTCTTCTTTACCCTTCTTGCATAAACAGCATTATCAAGCCCATAGCAGTGTAGATCCCGCACCGGATACTTGCAAAGGAATTAAACGTTTAATTCTTCGAGCCTCGTTGTCATGGTGTCACCAAGTTTTCACTAAGTATGTAGCTGTCGTCGTCCCATTTCTAGCAGTAGATGATGCGGATCGGAGCTAGCTCGAATAATTGTATGCAGAGGAGCTTGAAGTGCCTGTAAGCGTTGGTTGTGAGAGTACCTGTGATGTGCGCTTGCGATTCTTTGCTTGAGGAAGAATTCGTTCAGCTTCCGGCATCGTGGCGAGTGTAGTCGGTCGATCGTAACAGCTTGGGTGATTTGGCGGGGTATGTAATCTTTTCTCTTCGGTGACTTGGACATAGATCATATATATATGTTCCAAGCATCTCCGATCGTCGAGTCGACGCAAGGACGCTTTGCAATCGAATCGACTGCTCGAGCTGATCAATACTTGTGTGGGAGTGTGACAGTGGCTGATGTGAATTAGCCGAAATGGGTCAGCCGGAGGACGTTGAAATTTTTAAGAAATGAGGCATCTTTTTGTATTATATTTTGGGGAATATTTCTTGGATACTCCTGAAGTTTGCAATATTTTCACAGATACCCCCTGCTTTTTCAGAAATTGCATAAACATCCTGTTTGTTTTGTCGTGCATACCACTTCTCTTCTTCCTTTGTGCTCACGTTTCTGGTTCATTTACATTCCCATTCTTCAACATTGGTCATTAAGGAAGTACGAGCACAACAAGTAAATGCCTACAAATTATGGTCCAGGGTATTTGTGCAATTTCTGAAAAAACAGGGGTACCTACGAAATATTGCAAACGTCAGGGGTATCCATAAAATTTTCCCTTTCTTTTTTTGCTGTTGTTACTTTGCTGAATGTTAATTAAAAAGATGCCTGTTTTTGTGTGACGAGCGGTTGATGGGGTGGTACAGGAGCTAGCAGTGTAAGAGACAACCGAGGGAGGATGAGGATTAGAAAGAAGCCTCGAAAAGCGAGTATCGATGAGGGTGAGCAGCCCGTTGTGGGCCCTGTGGCACCTCAGCTGCTCAAGGCATCGGCCATCGAAGATGTCCTGCTGGAAGAGGAGACGAGGACAATAAGCAGGACTACGTTGGTGATGGAGCCTGCTTCACCTGGCTTGAAGAGTAAGCTGGTTCTTCCAGGGGAGCAAGGTAAGCCGCCAGGCATTTCGATGCTGCCGAAGCCACAAGGGCACATGAAGCTTGCGAGTAGTGCACATGGAGGCTCGGATTTGTCAGGGGACCCGGGATGGCATGCAGACGATGGCCAGAAAGATGCTTCACTACAACACACGCAGCGAAACCGAAAGAAATGTGCTTCTACTCCTGTCCACATTGGAGAACAACCTGTGGTCGCTCCACGTATTAGTATACTTGAGGTGCTTTTTTATTGAGTGCCGTGCTGATATCTGGGGGTCTTTTTTTGTTCTTTCGTTAAGTTGCCCTTGGAAATGTCTGACGCCATAGCTTCCCGGTTCAGTACAATTAGAGGGCATGCAAGCAAATGCTTTGAATGTTCTCACTGTTTTTTTGCCGATCCGAGTCTGCCGACTTGATGTACGCTTAAATAGATAGATTTCCTTGATTGGGCGTGAAAGTCCTCTGTTTTTAGGTTTCTACTTAAAGTAGTTCGTGACAAACAGAGTTTGTCTTTGCAGGTTGAAGGAGACGGGGGAGCTTATGATCAGGGTGAAGAATCAAAGGGGTTGACGACGGAGACATTTCGTTCTCCCCTTGAAGAACTCATGAGCAGCCTGGACCCAATGCTGACAGAATCGGATGCCGAAGCCCAACAGATTCATCCTTCGAAAGCACCAGAAGGCTCCTTGCTGCACTCTTTGTATCTGCAGCTTTTGGCTGCTGGCAGCGAAGGGATGATACTGGCAGATCTTTTCACAAGCTTTAGGATGCAATCAGCATGGCCGAGATTCGCAAGCGACTGGAAGCATCAAGTGCGGTTCCACCTGAAGAACAATTCACACTTCAACGACGTTCACGGTTGTTACCTTCTTTGCGGCAACCAGCTTGACGTGCAACAACAGCCCCAGCACAACTCGGCAGTAACTCTTGACACAGCTGGTCATGTTGGCTCATCTCGGCAATCAAACCGGCAATTAAAAATTGACGATCACTTGGCTCCAACGGTGAAGCCGGCTTGCTCTAAAGGCAACCATGAAGGTTTGATAAACGTCATCACTCCAAAACCTTAAACCCTGAACACCAAAGCAGATCATTCTCTGCATTCTCTTTAAAACCGATAGACGTTGACAAAATATTTTTTTGTGCTGTTTGACTTTTCCAGGAGTCCAGACTCGGAGAAGAACATACCAGAAGAAGCTTGAAGCAGCTCTGACCCAGTCGGCGAAGGAGTATGAAACTTTGCAGCATAGTCACGCCAACATGCACATGGCTGCGCTGGTAGCAGATCCTTCAGGTTCACAGCCAGCCATCCCTATGCTGAGCCGAAAGCGGAAGTCTTCATCGAATGACACCGAACAGCTGGATGATCGTCCGAATCCCATTCGAGGTGCCTTGAAGGCAATGCAGAGCAGAATTCTCTCAGAGACGGGAGTCCAGACGGGCGTGCCATGTGCCAGGAGAGAAGAATCTAAGAACTGGCGGTGTCCCATGATGGCTATGCCGGGTTACACCCTTTGCAAGCATCATCGAAGCTTACGATGGAAGGTACTGAGACATCAGCAAAGGGGCAAAACCAGGAAAATTGCGTATAAAGAACCAGTTTCGAAGAGAGGCATATCCAAACCACCAAATCAGAGCTTTACCGAGGCAGGAGGAGTTGATGCCGCAGGGCTTGGTGCTGCAACGATCCCACTTGAAGAAGAAGCGGAGACCGGTAAAACTACCAAACATTTACTTGCGTCCAGAGATGCGTCTGGATCGTCGACCAGGACTGGGCAAGCCCATTCGTCTCCGCTACTTGATCGCAGTAACCAACTCACGAGAGCAATTCCAGGGACTTTGATAGCACTGCATGCGAAGATTGTCGCGGAGAAGGGCACCCGAAGTGGTGTGCGATGCGCCCGGACGGACAGAAGCAGCACCAATGGCCGTGCTTGGCAGTGCCCCTTGGACGCCAAAGTGGGCCGCACGCTTTGTGAGCATCACCTCGTTCTTACTGACATAAAGAACGCTCGATACGCGGCGAAGATCGCTGCTGCCAGACGTGAACTCAACCCCAACAAGCGCAAGCCTGCGATCCACAAACAACGCAACCAAGTGCCGACGCTGCAAAATCCTCGACCGTCGACGTCAGTTCCAGTCTCTCCGACAGACACCGTGAGTCGTGATGCGAACAATGAGGAGAATCCTGTGCAGGGACAGTCAAGTGGCGACGACGATCATGCAGACTCCGATGCAGAGCCACTGATGCTTATGAACGCACCGAAAAGACAGCATCGGGGACAGCATGTTGCAGCGAAGAAGACCGCTTCGAATGTGATGAGTGCGGCGATGAAGACCGCTTCGGATGTGAGTGCGGTGAAGGCGAATTCTCAAGTCCACGAAAACAGACGCGTGTTTCGGCCCCCGACGATCCCACCTCTGCCACCGAGGAACGCTGTTCGAAGGAAAGCAGCGATGAACAGCAAATCTGTGCTTTGATTGTGAGCGTTACAGAGTTTTCTGCGGTGCCAAGCAGCCCACTGATTTATGACTGAATGTTTCTAGATTTCGGATGCCAGGACTTTTTCACATCGTTAGTTGTTGCAGGTCGCGTAGAATTGTACAGGATTGTGATGACTCTTGAGGTCGGCCGATACTTTGCAGTTGCCGCTTTCGGCAGTTTTTGTGGAGCTTGATCGAGGTCCAGTGCATGATTGGGTTCCTGTCGTGGCTTCGTCTACATGGCAGTCATTCCAACAGTTGTACTGTGATTTTCGTAATTAGATCAAGTGGCTAGAAACATTGCTACATGTGTGATAATTCAACTCTGTCGGTGAGGATTTATTTATTTTATTTATTTTGTTGCTTTAAAATATGTATCAGTGGATGCTTTGCTGAATTTAGCTTACATTTGTGATCATTGGTGCATGGGGAACCGACGAACCGTGGATCCCGCTGGGTGTACGACTGTACGTGCCTGCCACTTAAATATGATTTTTAGATCCTCTAAAATGGACAGCTTATGTGTTTGTAGTTTCACTAAATTAAGATAATTACACCTAAAATTGCAATTAAAAAGGATTTTGAAATTTTAATAGCAAAATTCAGTGCTAAAGAGAGAGGTCGTAGCAACAAAATAAGTGACAATTAGGGCCTCCTTCCATGACAATTAGGGCCTCCTTCCATGTGAGGGGTGAGGAGTAGTTTAGTAAAAGCAAGATTGGTAGTGGGTGAAGGGGTGAGGGGTGGTTTTGTAAAAGCAAGATCAATTGTGAGTGAAGCCATGAAGGGGGTGAAGGGTGGTTTTGTAAAAGCAAGATTGGTTGTGGGTGAAGGAGTGAGGGCCAAGGGGTGGTTTCTTAAAAGTAACATTAGCAAAATTATGAACCTTTTAGATGTCCCCTCCAAACCCCTTTCAAAGGACCTCAATAAATGTTTTAATTTGTACATTGAGGTATGAAAAATACTATACAACCTACTTTTCCCAATCCAAACTTTGAGTGCAATGGTGGCTAAAAGCCATGAACTTGATATTTGTTAATTTTGGAAAAATTGTACATTTTGGGACTTTCAGAATTTGATATGAAGGTTTTAGGTGGCGTCTTAAAACCTACACATGTCCTCACCTAAGAGGAGGAATTTGCGAAGAAAAAAATCTTACTGGCTCAAACTGAAACTAATACCTTTGCATCTGGTTTAAAGTAACTTTTTGGATTTCAAGTGGAATATAAAGTGGGACACCTATTTTTCCCAAATTAACAAATATCGGGTTCATGGGTTTCAAAGGAACAAGACACCATTCAATGACAATGGTACACAATACCAAAAAAAATTATAAAAAAATCAAGGTACAGATCGTACAGTACTTGATTATATCAAGTTAAATTTGAATACCATAAACTCCATATTCATTAAAATGGGAATTTTCCATTGAAATGAGAGGTAATGTAAAGGTAATTGCAAAAAACACTTCATAGTTTTGTCTCAAAATGCCTCTTTTTGCGTGTAATACTGGCAATGCTACCAATACTCTAAATACTACACAACATTATCGCAATGGAAATTTTAATTGTCCCTCCCATCCCAAATCTATTGGAAACAAAGCACGTGGCATGTCATTTAGAAAGGTCAACTATCAATAATGGCAATTCAATGAATGGATGAAAAAAAAATTCACATTCTTAGATGATGTTAGTGGTCAATGGTACTACATAGTGCCAATAAATGAAGAGGAAAACTACATAGGCATGAGGAGCAGAAATTATTAAAATTTCTAGGCTGTTATGTTTTAATTTTTAGTAATTACAAAAAACCAAAAAAAATAAAACAAAAATTAGCCATTTGAAGCCTCTTCGATTGATTTGAAATGATGAAAATATTTTTTCTAGGAAGATTTTTGTCTATAACCTAGCAGGGAGATATGATGCCCACTTTGAGAAAATGTGCAAGACATAGAATTTTGAGATTTGCAAAACCGGTCAATAAATTTGTGTAATAATGCCTCCTGAATTACTATTTTGATTTGTGGCCAAAAATTTGCATTTTTTGATTTAATGCAATATTGAAAACTCCCAAAACTATTTAGATAGACATACAATCGGTATTCAATTATAAATAATTAAATCATTTTTTAAAATACTAGAAAATTATTGAACGTCAGTAACTTTAATGTTTTCTTTATTTTCAAATTTCAGGTCAAAAGAATTTGTTAAGCAAAAAATATGATCCTAATATCACCCGCTATCGGGTTGAGAGGAGCGCTCTTTGAAAACACGCAAGATGTCTTGCTGCGATCGTGCGTTGCTGACTAAAATTGTATTTGGACTTGATCTTCACTCTTCAGATTTTTAGTCTTCCGTTGGCCTATCTTATGGCTGGTTCTAAGGGGTATAAAGATTAAGGTAAGGATAAGAGTCCACTGAATACGGGATGGATAGATTAAGATAGCAAATACGAGCTGCCGTCTGTATGACGGGATCCTAAATTCAAATTCACGATTTGCTGGTCAAAACTCCAAATCGTGAGAACAAAGCAAGTCTTGACCATGTGGGTGATCAATCCCACTTCGTCACCACGACAATAAAAGAGGTTAAGTTTGGTTTAATCCAAACTACCTACAATAAAGTTTACAAAACAGAATGAAAATGAAGTGACAAATGAGCCTCCAAAACGGGCTAAAAATAACAAAATCACATTCCGCACATACATAAAAAATAAACTCAAAACATTCTTCTTAAAATCTTTATGTTTTCAAATCTTTAAGTCTTCAAATTTTCAAGTCTTCATGTTTTTAAGTCTTCATGTTTTACTAAAAACAATAGGAAAATTTACAAATAATAAGTCCTAAAAAAGCTACAACCTTTTATCTTGTGGCACAAATGGCTCAAAGATCCAAATGCTAAACATACTAGTAATTTTAAAAGCTCTTTTAACCTTCTAACATCTTTCTAAATTTCAAATCGATTTAAGCTACTGTCCAAAAGTTATGCAGATTCAAAATAAAAGTTTTTTTTTTCTCTTTACAAACTAAATACTGCCTCTATAAACCTCTATAACTTTTGTTCTATACATCACCCATAGAAACGTGATATTAATTTGGAAAAATGATACCACTGGCTACAATTTCAAAAAAATTCACTTAAAAATAAAACTCTATCTAAAAGTTTTAGTCAATCAAAATGTGAATCTCAATTTTTTGGAAAGCACCAAAACCTTCTACTTCTACACGCTATAACTTCTTTAATAAGACTCCAAATGGAATGATTGAAAATAATTCAGAAAGCTATTACAACAAACTATCACTTCTAAAATTTTGAAAAGAAAATTTTATATTATCCAAAAGTTGTAGCTTTTCAAAATTTTGGCCTTTTCATAACAAAAGGGCAGCCACCTTCAATCCTTTACACTTTCATAATTTTCTCTTTCAAGCTTCAAATCTCAAGTTTAAAGACTTTCTAAAAAGCTAAAACTAAAATGAACACTCTTTTCAAATTCTGTTGTAAAATAATATATAGATCATAAACTATGGCTTGTCAAAATCTCAGCTTTTCTTCATAGTTTGATTTTATAACTCCAAAATTCAAACACTCATAACTTTTGTATCACAGCTCTAAATCAAACTTACAAATTCATTTTGGAAAAATAAACATACAAAAAACAACTTTTTTAAATTTCAATTTAAAATCATTTATACACAAAAAATTCTCTCACATCAAAGTTTTGGAGTTTCTTTTTTCTTCCCACTAACACTCATATATTAACTTCCAATATACCAAAAAAAATGTCCTCCTTAATTTCGACCATATCTAAGGTAAGAAAGTAGGACACATCAATCTACGCCTTTCTTTATCATAACCTCACCATAAATACCAAACCCCTTTTTATTTAAACAAAAACAAAATATATGAGCCTTCCAAAACATCTAGATAAACATATAAAAATGATTAAATTACAAAATAAACACCACCGTAAAGTGGTCACGTGCCCTTGCGGGCATATAATAGCGTCAAACGCTTGCCTTCACTCGCTAAGTCTTGGATTTGATTGGCTGGAAAAGCGGTCGTCTCTAGCTGCCCGCTGGTCCAGATTCAAACTCCATCAGAGTCATTGAATGGTGATGGCGGCCCATGGCTTGACAGCTAGTGAGGCAGGAAATTGGCTCAGCCAACCTGCTACCAATCTCCTTGAGCTGTGCATGTGACAAAACGGCACAGTGCACTAGAATCTATATCTGCTGCGCTGTCACCAAACCGTGGTTCTTACCACAACTACCTCTTTTGCCACAATTGTTGATTTATTGAAATCAACACAAATATTAATAAATAACAAGTATTTACATGATGGAGAGATCTCTATCAGAATGCTGCCCAAGAAAAAAGGGATATAATGTAATATTACTGTTTCTTGCAATCACCCGTAAAAGAAATTCAACAAAAGATTTTATGTTAATTCAACTCAATTTAAATTGAATTGCAATATAACCTTTCAAAATTGACCTATGACCTAAAATTGAATGATTTTATGTCTTATTTGATTATTTTGAAAGGTGCCCAATCTCCTATTTTAATGAATATGGTTTTCATATTAAATCCATGCCTTTATAGCATTTAATACTTATATTGTACAATAGAAAAATTATACAAGGTAACAACATTTCATACACAGTTCTAGGGTATCCAACCAGGAGAGCAAGATAAGCCACAAAGGCATGTAAAGCTTGCGAGTGCGCATAGAGGCTCAGATTTGTCAGAGGACCTGGGATGGCATACGGACAATGGCCAGAATGATGCTTTGCTTAAATACATGCGGCAAAACAAAAAGAAATTATGTGCTTTTGCTCCTATTCCTGTCCATATTAGAAATTAACATGTGATCGTTGCATGTATGCACATACTTGAAGTGCTTTTTATTGAGTGTTGTGCTAGTATTTGGGTGTCTTTTTTTGTTCTTTTCTTAAATTGCCCTTGAAAATGTGAAGTTTGCAAGCTTGGATTGATAAACGGTAACATTACTCTCATGATGATATCATAGTTTTCTCGATTCAGTTCAATTTAACACCTATAATTCAAACTTTCTATGGGCATGCAAATGCAGTGAATAATCTCACTATTTCTTTGTTGATTCAAGTCTACCAAACGCTTGAATTGATGTGGTTTGCTAATTGGGTAGGAGATTCCTCCGTAGTAGGGCTTGACTTGATGTCGTTTGTGATAAATTGAACTTGGCTTTGCAAATTGAAGGAGATGTGGGAGCTTCTAAACAAGCATGGTGACCAATTTGATGTAAGCGGCGTATATCAAATGAGGTATTTTTGTTGCTTTATAGCACCAAAAGTTGGATGAAAGTAAAATGGGCAATTGAGACTGTTCTACATTTGGCATTGACTGAACAAAAATATTTTTTATATTATTTTGAATGTTTTTTTATTCAAAATTACATTCAAGGAATACATTTGTTTTTAGATATTTGTAATTTTGTGTCCATATACATAATTTTTTAATGAATAACCAAGAATTTTAAAATTGATGAGTTTTTAGACATAGATGCTCCTAAAATGAACCTTAAACTTTTATATGCTTTATGTGTATTTGAGGCAAGATTTTAAGCTCTCAATTTTGCAAGTAGGTCGCAATTATATGTGGTTATGTTTAATAATGATAAATATGGGCATTTGGTTCAAGTAATGAAAACATTCTCATATGAAGTGCTTTCATTATTATTGTGGAATTTGCAATATTTTTAGTTCAATGTACCTTTTAAACTTAAATTCTAATATATCTATAAGGGTGATTGCAAGAAACACTTGTACTATTTTTTGTCCCTTTGGTCTTTAGAGGGTGGTTTTTTGGCTATAACTTTTGCTTCATAAATTTTTTCTTTTTGAAATTTGAAATGGAGGTACATGTAATAGTCAAAAAAATTTAGTGATTTTTGAATATTTATAAAATTAGTTTGCTATTTTTTAATAGCCCTTGATTAGGTGTTTACTTTGGCCATTTTGGGGGTTTTGAGTACTATTCTGACCCCAAAATGCAAATTTGAATGCCAAAATTCACGAACAGATTCTTATACTAGAGTTACACAATCTGACAAAAGATTTTTCAAAAATAGTAAAATATCCACCTTCTACATGTGCTCAAAGTGCACTACTTTTGTGCAAGTGCACAAGACACAATTTATTTTTCCCAAAAGTGAATTTGATGGAAAAAAAGCACCTTCAAGTTAGGAAAAATGACCAGTTCTTGGTTTTTTTATTGATTTTTTTACTATTTTCTAAAAAGCAAAAAGCAAATTGTCCTTTTTCTTGTTGTTTTTGGTCTCTCTATTTTTGTGCACAATTTTTAGAATATTTTTTTTCCAAGTTTTGAATGTCACAAATATAATACTTTAAGTGCTTTCTAAAAGATCCGTATTTTATTTAATTTTTAAAAAACTATTCTAAAAGCTCACAATACTACCAATACTAAGGCTCTTTAAGGCTTTTTGAGACAAAATTGACAAGTGATTCTTGCAACGACCCGTAAAGAAATTTTTATAATTCGTTATATATTTGGAATTCATCAAATGTGCATAACACAATAGGAACTAATCTTAATTAGCTCTAATTTTGTAATAATAAACCGCAAGAAAGAGTCTTTTTTAAAGCCATAATCAAATTTGACAAATGTACAATAATTTTTTGGAATGCATAGACATTAAAAATTTATATCTGACCTTAGTGACCTTACTTGTTATGATATTACTTTACAATGCATTGATATATATATATATATATATATATATATATATTTTATGGCCCAAAGTCTACGTTTTAAAGTGCTTCAATGTGACGTTTCATCAAAAACAAATTCATTCATGCTAAGAAACTATAAAATGATTGAGTAATTAAAAAACTTTGTTTCTTTACAACCAATTTGATCACATAAACTTAGGTAATATACTTGTATAATGATATTAGCAAAAACATACAAAAATTCAAAGAAAGATCTTGGTGCAAAAGAATTAATGTAAATTCTTAGCAAACTCAAATCAAAATAAATAAAAATTGCTTCTCTCATTGAAAAATTCTCCAATATAAGAAATAAAGTGAGTAATGTAAAGTTTTGGAGAATCATAAAAAATCAGAAATGATTGACTTTCACTTAACAATTATTTTCAAAAAAACATTAAATTGATTAGTAATGAAACTTCTGCTAGTAAACAAAATTTTCATTTAATTCTACAATCGGCCTTCTAAGCTTTGATGATACAAGGTGCTTAATCAGGATTTGAAAGGAAAATTTGATTGATTATTGCATTTGGGTTTACATGTATATAAAAGGATTGATTTAGCTATTCTATTTAAGGAGTAACTTAACCCTGGTTGCCAATGTCACAATGTGGCTTACAAATAATAAAAATGGACTTGTTCTTATTAATAATGGATAATTTTCATCCACATCCTTTCTTTAAAGAATTGACTTAATATACGTAGAGCTCTTGTTGAGAAAATGCCTTTAATTGAGGAATTACATAATTTTCTACACAAGAAATGCAAAATTCACAAATTACTAAACATGCATGTGCAATATAATTAGCAACTTCTAGTCTTCTAGCTTTTTGCTCTAAATGTATAATTTAGTCATGAAAAGTATGTTTTTGAATTATAGCCCAACCAATGAACTGAAACTTTTTAAGTCTAGTTTCTACTTAGATTTATAACTTTGAAAATTTTCAAAGTTTAAAGATTATATTGTGATTTGAAATTTGGGCCTATAATTAAAGGTAGTTGTTTTTCTAATTATAGCGCACCTTAGAAATATGGTTTAAACTACAATGCTCCACACTTTGATATATAAATGAGGCAAGCTTCATCTTTTTTTACATCAGCTAGTGTTTATATTTGACATGAAAATGTTTACTTATTCTTTCAAGGTTTGTAGTTATATCAAGCAAGAAAACTTGGATTTTTTATGATTTATGATACATATGTAATTTTTTTCTAAGAAATAAAAATCAAATGTTTAAATTTTATTTAATGGTAAAAATGAACCATGCATGTTGAAAGGTTTTAAAATTTGACCATATGGTCATTGGCTCCTCCCTTTAAAGATCAAAGTGCACCTAAAATATTCTTTTAGAACTACAACATAATTCTCTTTTCACTTTTCAATGAAAAGTGATAGTAGCCATGCATAAACCCTTTGAAGGTCAACCATCTAATTCTTGTTGTGCATTGCATATTAATTATTTTGCTTTACCAACTAGGTTGCCTTAATCTAGAAAGTTACCTCATGATTCATAGCTTGACCATTTGGAAGCACCTGCAACTCTCTAAATACTAAGGTTCCATGTGGTTACATCCTAGAGTTCACTAGCTTGTTTTTTCGCAATGTTGTTGTTGTTGCTAGTCCGGCTAAATACTAAAGCTCCATGTGGTTATAGTTTGGATGCTAGTCTGTTTGATGTTGCCATTTATTTATTACAATAATTATTGATGAAAATTATTGGAATGCAAATAAGTATTTATGTAGTGGAAAATATCAAGAAATGGGTGTGGGACAACCTAAATATAATATAGAGTGTTGAATGACATTTCATTTTTTTCATGAAAATGAGGTTTATCTTAGATTCAAGTCCAATAAAAATGGAAAATTTATTGGACATCCTTACAATTTGTTTTTAGAATTTTATCAATTTCCATAATGAAGCAATTTATGGCATTTGCAAGTTTCTAAGGTCATGACAACTACACTATTCAATGGCCTCAATTTCTATATTTTAGAATCTAAATTGGTTCTACCAAAATCTATACAAAATAGTTTCTCATTGTGACATGTATCTATACCAATAAGCTTATCTTTAAAGAGTTATACTATTTGGAGTTGCTTTTTTTGGCTTTTAGAATGAAAATTTGCATTAGTTCATGTTTTTTTGAATAATTTATTTTAAAACTTGTGGAATCATCTCATTTCAATTTTTAGCAAAATATGTATGAGAAACGTTCCAACCAAAACATGGAACGTGGAATCTTCTCATTTAGAGAGAGAATTGTGCACTTGCAAATTGTATACTCAAAAATTAAACTTTGGTATGGAGTATATAACTCACACCAACTTTCTTATGACCATTCAAATGACATATAAAAAAAACATTTCAAAGACGTTTTGAAGTGGTTATGCTGGTATTCTTTCTCTAGATATATTGCGTAGCACACCATTAATCATAAAATTTGAATTAATTGACACCATTGACATTGCAATTTGAAGTAATGCAGAAGGCACTTGTATCTGTAACACAAATATGTAGCATATGTACAAAGACTCCCTGCACTATAATTGAATACAAATAATATTAAATTTGAAGATATTTAGAGTGTCTTATGCCTTACATGTTGCACTTATTTGTGCTCATCTTTCAAGAATTCATTGTCCATGTCTTCCAATCATATAGTAATGTACTCTAATAGGAGTGTGGTTTGGTATGAACTAAAATAATTAATTGTGCTTTCAACTTCACACTATGCAATAGAACAAATGACAATTGTTACTTTCTTTGCCAAAATGGCATTAGATTCCAAAAAAACCAAAATATATACAATTTGTCAAACATGATCCTCATATCTGCTATTCTTGGGTCTTGGAGGGAGCACTCTATGAATATTTTGAGTACCCCGTGCAGCAAGGGGGTTTATTTTTTGGGGCTATTTATCTTATAGGCAAGAATTAAAGGACCCTATAATTACTTATAATTGGCAAAATGGCTTACTTGATGGAACTCTATCATTACTTATACTTTCTATTTCATTGTAATTTATTCTAGGCTATATTCTTTATAAAAAAAACCTAGACTTGAAAAACAAGTTAAAGATAAAAGAATTAAATAAAAAAGTACGTAACTTTTTTTCTCCTAAAGCCTTGAAGCTACCCATTTTAATTTGGGAACATTGGGCATTTAATTGCAAAAAATAAAATAAAAATGCATATGACTTAGCTGTGCACCCAGTTGAATACACATGCTATAGTAGATTTAGTCTAGAGGATCCAATATTAGACAGACTAAAATATATGTACAAAATGCTAATGACCCACATTTGAAGGCTACCTAAATTACTTGCAAATGATTTTTGGCTTTCAATGGCCTCTATCTTATTTGTAAGCTTTTTATAAATTTTACCCAAAAAGAATAAAATGCTATCTATATTCAATAGCACGTTGATTCTAAAATGCGGGAAGTTACCCTTAAGTCTTAGGTGCCATTTCTATGGTGGATAACCAAGCTTGCTCTAGCAACCAAACCTTAATGCAAGATTATAATAATAAATACACCTTTTTCTCTTTCATTTCATTGTAGAGGAAAACAACTTAAATAAACACTTCTTTATAATACACTTGAGTTTAATTTCACAAAAAAATTGTTGACCACTCTCCTAAATAACTACTTAAACATGATATTTCCTATTTTCAACCAAGAAAAACATGCATACGGGAGTCACTCTTTCACATGCCCATATAGAGGAAGACATATCCCCTCTTACCATGTGAACAAAGCAATACAATAAATAATCACAAACTAAATTAACAACAAAAAAAATTGAATAAAATATGGAAGTTTCGCCAGCTATTGTCATTTGAGCCTTGTGGTTTTGCTAAGACAAAAAAATGAGAAATAAAAAAGACTTAAAAAAAAATTAACAATCGAATTTCAAGATTGTTTGCAGTTGAAAGTTTATAAATAAATAAAAATTAAAAGAGTCAAAATATGAAAACACAAAAATCTATAGCTGCCCTTTTTCTTAAAAAGGGAATTTAACTTTTTTTTGAAACTCACTCTATAATTTTCTATTTCTGTTAGATATTCTAGTTCATTTTTTGTGGCAACCAAACATACTTGGAGTGCATGACACATCTGCTACTCTAGTGTCAAGCCTTTGCTGCCAATTGCTGCAAAAAAAATAACATACAAAGGTGGAGATGGACATGCAATGGGAGACAAAAGGATGGATGGGTGGAGAGCCTAAAAGATGGGCATCTAATTATTCACAACTACTTACCTCAATTAATTGTTCAAGAAATTCATAAATAGTGATAGTCTTAATCTTGGGCAAATTACCTTTTCTATCTAATGATTATTTTATTGTACCAAATGCTCAAAGCAATGCAAATAGTAACTTTTTTTTGGGACCATTGTTTGCTTTAGGGATTGCAAATACATTTCCACCCATTCTTGTGTTGAATAGCAACAATGCAATCCAAAATACAAACACATATAAAAGAAGACCTAACATTATTTGCAAGAAGAGTTTTATATTTTGCACAAAAGCCATCTAATAAATATTAATACATAAAAGGCAAGTAACAAGATCCACTCAATATATAATGCTTTTTAGACACCACAACATCCTTTAGGAGCTTTGAGAATGCCCTATTACACTTGAATACAATACAAAAATTGGAAACCATAGATTATAATAGCCTTGTTACAAAGTAAATGGATTTTTAAGAAGATTTTTTTTTATACCATCTTTGTTTCAAGATTTGTGCAACCCCATTATTCAAGGTTGGCAACTTTGTACACCAAATTTAGCAAATCATTGAAACTTTACCACCAATTTCAAAATCTAACTACAACAACTTCATGTTCATCACATCTTCAAGTTTGGTTTTGCACTTAGGATATTTGCCATTGGATTCTTCAATCTATCTACTGTTGACCACTTTTGTTCAACATTTTTTTTGCAACATCAATGATTTACCATCTACCTCTCTTTAACTTAGATTGATGGCAATAACATAATTCATTTGTGATTATTATAACAAATATAACACATATTTACTTTATTTTGGAATCCCTATTAAAGTAAACGCAAGATATTGATTGTTCAACATACCAATAAGGAATGGTATCAACAACTCACAACCTTTTTCACTCCAATTGTAATGTATTTGGTAGTATCTAAAATTGCCAAAGTAAGCGTTGGTTGAATACCATTATTTTCATTTTAAATGCAAGATGTGAGAAGACATGCATCAAAAAGAGGAAGAAGACATTGCAAAAACAACAAGGCATCTCTATCTAAGATACTTTGATTTTTCTTCTTTGAATTAGGAGATGGATGCAAGATGTAGCAACTCCATTCAAGAACATAATAAAGATCAAGAGAGCGTGTACATGAGATCATGTCCAAAGGTTCAAACCCCATACAATTTGTTGAAGTTTCAAACTACATCTTGCACCATGTTGTGGAGTACTTTGGCAAAAATAATTGTTATTAAAAAAATCTTCATACAATGTCATAGTGAAGTAAATAAAAATTTCAATGTTGAGGGACAACTTAAAATTAACTTTTATGCTACATAAGAATTGGAGAATTATGGCACAAGAATTTTTGAGAATTGAGCTTTCTTAAATTGGAAAATGCAACTAACTAAGTCCAAAGTTGATGCAATTGTCCTCATTGTATTACAAAGAATGTAGAGCGCTCTCAAGGAGGTAACTTACCACATTTTAGAAACAACATGCAGCACAATATAGATTATTTTATTCTTTTTGGGTAAAATTTATAAAAAGCTTACAAATAAGATAGAGGCCATTGAAAGCCAAAAATCATTTGCAAGTAATTTAGGTAACCTTCAAATGTGGGTCATTAGCATTTTGTACATATACTTTATTCTATCATATATTGGATCCTCTAGACTAAATTTACTATAGCATGTGTATACAACTGGATGCACAGCTAAGTCATATGCATTTTATTTTTCAATTAAATGCCCAATTTTTCCAAATTAAAATGGGTAGCTTCAAGGCTTTAGGAAAAAAAAAGTTATGTACTTTTTATTTAATTTTTTCTCTTTAACTTGTTTTTCAAGTCTAAGTTTTTTTATAAAGAATATAGCCTAGAATAAATTACAATGAAATAGAAAGTATAAGTAATGATAGAGTTCCATCAAGTAAGCCATTTTGCCAATTATAAGTAATTATAGGGTCCTTTAATTCTTGCCCACGAGATAAATAGCCTCCCAAAAGAAAACCCCCTCACTGCATGAGGTACTCAAAATATACATAGAGTGACCTCCCCAAGAGAGCACTGCTTATAATTGTATCATGCAAGTGACTATAAGTTAAGCATGGCAACGTGAGTTTTGTAGTGCACGCAAGGTAGAACATGTAGCTCTTTACATGCTTTGAAGCATTAAAAGCAAAAGGGGCTCATTTGCAATGCAATTGTTGGTCATTATTGCAAAGTTGGTCCCTATTTGGCATTCACTCAAAGCGATACACAACAAATAGTCTCCTAATTGGTGCACATGGAAGGAGCTTTAACCATAACCCCAAAAGGACCTTGAGGATAGAATGTGTCCTCAACCAATTTTTGAAGTAAAATAAAATCTTACAAAATTATTATTTTTAGTAGTTTATGTTTTTGAAAATTTCTTTTTGAAGTTTAGTTTTAGTTTCAACAATCTGATTTTGCAAATTATTGATTATGATTTTTTTGTTCAAAATTTTGTGCACGGGTGTTCATTGCAATCTTGACTTCATGTAGTGTTGAGGGCTCTTGGGAATGAGCCTCAAGTACACTAATTTTTTGAGAAAAAATCCCATTAAAAATTCACTAAAAAAAAGGAATTGCTAAAGCCACACCCAAAATTGCTAACGCCACACCCTATAAGCATGCATTTTGCAAATTTCATGCTATTTTTTATTCAAGTGATTTGTCATTTAGTTAGTCAAGGCATTACCACCTTCTTGAAAGAAATAAAAACAAACATAATTTTTTGTTGAACATTGCACCATTGCTATTTTTTTTATGTATTTTTTCTTTAAACATTTCCAAAGTCCTATATTTTTAGTTTCAAATTCAAGCACCTCTAGTTTTTTAAAATATAGCTTTAGAATGATAAAGGTGAAACAAATCTTTTGATCCAAATTTAAAAAACTAACATTAAATTCTCATAATTCATGCTCAAAGCACACCTAGGGGTGTGATGTTAGCAATTCTCTAAAAAATTGTAGAAGAGATTTTGAGAAGTAATAAAATTGATTGGGGATATGCATGTTAGGCCTTGTAACCTCATATTTTCTTGGTGACCAACTTTTCAAATTTGACATGTGAAAAGAAGATTGAAAGACTTCAACTCATTGTCACAATTTTAACACCCTCATGATCAAACATTATAATGTTTCAATCCATAAGAGATATTGTTGTGTTTTCTTTTCTAGTGTGATTTCTAGCATGTCTAATTTGATTTTGTATGGTTACAATTCAAAAAGAATTGATACAACTTATCAAAATGTTGGCTTTTATTCAAATAAGGGCAAAATTCCTAGAAGCTCAAGTAATTCAAGGGTCCTTTAGGGATTAAAGGCTTTTGACTAAGTTTTCACCAAAACCGCTCCAAAACTATCATTTCAAGTACAAGTATCAAATTTTTGAACACATGTAACCATAAGATCTTGTAGTATACTAGTATCCAAATATTTCAAAAAAAACTCAAAATTTCCGCCATGTAGATTGTTAGATATTTGAGTTTGAATTGACAAATAGCCAATTTTTGTCCTTACAAAAACCTAAGCAGCTGCACTTCACAAGGTCATATTTGTATGAAAATCTTCCAAAATGGTTGTAATTCTTTGGATTCATTCTTCAAGGCAAGTTGGGCACACAATTGAAAATTTTCAAATCATTTGAAATTGCACAACACATGGAAAAAATAGTAAGTAGAAAGAAGTAGAGAATGATTCAAAACACTAAATTGTTAAGAACTTAATTATGAAGATGAAAAATGCCAATCCCAATAGTTGTGATGTTGTAATAAAATCTACACCTTTTGGCTTTATTTTTTTCCAAAATATTGAAAATTGAGTCAAATAAAGGACCAACATTTATTTTAGAGTAGAGAATCCATATTTGCTTGCAAACAAAATCTCCTTATAACTTTCATTCCATTGATAAAAATGGAATGATTAAAAACTTCCCACATATATATAAATCTAAAGCTCAAATTTCAAATCTTTTTCTTCTTATAAATGTAATTTAAAACAGAAAAAAATTGAGCTGCATGAGTTGCCCAACAAACAAAGAGGACTATATATCATGCAATAAATTTTAAGCCATGTAGTCAAAAGTTATGAAAATTGTTGGACTTTAAAACTACTCCTCATCATGTGTGAAAATTTCTAAGAAAAAAAAATGAAACACCCATGTGTAGTGAGTTACCCAAAATCACTATTTTGCCAAAATAAACGTTGTTTAGTAGGCACTTAGGGGTTAAAAATTTGTCTGTTTGGTTACTTTCCACCCACCCATGGGTCACTTGGGGTACTATTTATCTCTCGATTTATCTACTATTTGGTTTCTGCCCAAAAAAAACTGAACCTCTTCAACCGTCCCCTCAAGTTTGGAGGCTGCATTGCTGTAATGTAGGCGCAGCCATAATTGTGGAAATAAGGGTTTTGGAGTAGGTAAAATAATTGACTAACTTTGAAAAAATACTATAAGTTAGGAAGTGGAAATCAAAAATATTGGCATCAATTTCAAGGTTCCAATTGCAAGCATCTGTTCACAAAGATCTTTCAAAGTCCAAAATCACTGAAATTGTAAGAACCATGTGTAAGAGATGCTAAAAACAAGGTTTGTTGGTTCTTAAATAGTGAGATGGATACTCAAAACCGTCATGTCAATCACCCACAACCATCACTTTGTCACCCATAACTACCACTTAAGTACCCATAACCATTTGTTTTTCTATTTATCACTCCTTGATTTTGTCAATGACGCCTAGCCGCCCATGGGGACGTGACACCCATGGGTGCTCCTATCTTACCTAAATTGTTGATTTGTAAGTCTAAGTAGACAAGGACTCTATTATTAAGGTCCTTCCCTACTATTTTGAAAAAAAAAAAAAAAAAAATCATTTTTTAAATTTTGGCGTACTTTTTCGTATCAAATTTTAAAAGGATATTTATAAACTTCCATGTATATTGCATTAAAACTCAAAGTTAGAAAGTGAGAATTCAGCGTACAAAGATTAATTGGTTTACACTTTCTGCAAGGAATATTTATCTATGACATTCTCAATTTAAGGAGCCTCCATTTTTATCATCCACTAACTTTCCCTAAAATACTTCATAATAATTTAGGTCCTTACTTTTTGATATTTTCAATTCTTTTCAATTGATGTTTAACCCTTAAATGCCCAAGGCACTTTTTGAGCTTCTATAAATTTGTTCTAAGTTGCACAAAAAGTTGAAATTTTGATAAGTTGTATTAGTTTTTTTGAAATTGTAATTGTACAAAATCAAACTACATATTTTAGAGATCACATAGGAATAAAAAACACAATAATATCACTTGTGGATTGAAAAATTATAATGTTTGATAAAGAGGGTGTTAAAACTATGAAAATGACTTGAAATCTTTCAATCCTCTTTTTACATGTCAAATCTGAAAAAAATAGTCACTTGAAAAATACAGGGTTGAAGAACATAACATACATAACTCCAACAATTTACGGCTTTTCAAAATCTTCTTTACAATTCTCTTAAATGAATTTCAAGTGTAAATTTTTCTCCAAGGTTTAGTGTATTTGAGGCTCATTTCCAAGAGCTCTCAACACTAAAAAAAAGTCAAGATTACAATGGAAACCCTTGCACAAAATTTTGAAGAGAAAAATCAGAATCAATCATTTACAGAACTGGTTTTTTAATGCTAAAACTAAACTTCAAAAATAATGGTGAAAAAATCAAATCTACTAAAAATAGCAACTTAGTTAGGTTATATAGAAGTTGAAAGTATTGTCAACACCATAATATGGTGCCTTAGACATTTAGGGGTTAAAATGGATGATGAATTTTATTAATTCCCTTGAGCTACATTCTACTGGCTTTTTGAGGGTGCAATGAGATGGAAGATTTAAAAAATCATAGAAAGTCAACTAAATGAAATGTCAAAAAATATAGTTGTAATTTAGATGTAATTAAATTGTTTACATGAGAACTATAGTAATATTTTGTTATTTAATTTGTTTTTGCAAAATTGATTACAAAATATGTTAATAAAAAATAATCTTACCATTTCAATTCAAAATTGATGTTATGTTCTTTTGGCTAACTCAAAAGTGTTTTTTATGCAAAAATGCAACTGAGTTCTTGAAAAGATGGAAACTTTAAATGCATTTATATATATGTAAATCATATCGATATTAAGAATCAACTACATTAGTTTTTACAGAGTTTTGGCATTCATGCTTGAAGGTTACAAACTTACTTATAAGTTTGTAACCTTTATGAAAAATTATGAACACAAACTTCACAAGATTTTGTTTTGTACCGTACAATTATAAATAAAAACTGAAACGTCAAATAAAAGTTTGTTTTTTATTTGAAAAGTATCATGCTTCTATTTTCACCTAAACCACTGAAAAATGTACAATGAAGATTAGGGATTTTAATCTTATAAATTTAATTTACAATATTTTATTTCAAAACATATCTCCAAAAAATTAGGAATGATTTTAGCTTTCATAATTGACTTGATCAAATGTATATTCGAATGATTATAGGGAATTACTACAGCAACACCTTAAATTGCTATTGGGACACCCCTAAGAGCACAAATTTTGATCATTAAGTGCTATTTTTTATTTATTCAAGTGGTACATTATTCATTCAATCACATCATTATGACCTTTTTGAAAGAAAATAGGATGAATAATTTTTTTTGTTGAAGTATTATTGCACCAATACTATTCAGTTTTGATGTATTTTTGCTGTAACTCAAAAGTCTTATATTTTTAGTTTCAAATTTAAACACACCTGTTATTTTTTGAATATAGCATAGAATGATAAAGGTGAAACAAATCTAATGATCCAAATTAAAAAATCAACATTATAAATCACATTTTAGGTTCACAAGGGGTGTCTTGTTAGCAATTTAGGGTGTTGCGGTAGTAATTCCCTATTTATAACTCAGAGTATTTGTCACATTTCTCATAATGTATTTTTTTGTAATAAAATATTCTTATATTTTATATAATAGTATTGAGTACTTGAATCCATTTTCCTTCAAAATATCAATCATCAAATTGCTATTCCTAATTTAGTTATTTTATAGTGTACTCTAGTTTTAATCTCAAAATAGTATGAACAAATTTTTTCCCAAGATGATCAATTGAATTTGTATTCAAAAAACGCAAATTTTAGGTCATTTGAAAGATTGTATTTAATAACAATTAAGTAACTAAGTTTTTGGAATAATGTATGTGGGAAAATTAAATTTTCATGAATTTTATAGAGTTTATGAATTTGAGAGGGATCATGTGAGAACAGAGCATGCTACACTTTACAAATATAGACTTTCTAAAGGCCCATGAGTGGGTAGGAGGGGGGTGCATGACCTCGTAAAACACCATATTTGTTATAATGAGAACATTCCAATGAAATGAGAGGTAAAATACCCAAAATTCAAAAAAAAATGTCAATTTGACAAAAAAAAATTATGCCAATTTAGCTAGATTCAAGTAGAATTGACATAAAACCTTTCAAATTTGACTTAAAATTGAAAGGTTTTATGTCAATTTAGCTCGATTTGAGCTGAAAACTCTCATTTTAATGAGAATTGGTAATTTTGGATGAAAATTGGTGATTTTGGTCAAAATCTAACATGTTTATTTTGAGAGGTCCTCATTCTCTCATTATAACAAATAAGGTCAGTAACCTTGTTCCCTTACACAGAAGTACCAAAAAAATAAGTCAATAAGTTTGACTAGGGAAAAACCACCCTTAGCCAATTTTGGATTTCTTGGATTTCCAGCCCCATCATCATTGATTGTGCATAGAAGGACACCCTTAGGACCTCCTTTAATGTGAGAGGAGTAACCGATGAAACTCACTATAGCTCACCAATAATCAATCAGATGAGAGTTATGATTTTCCTAAAATCCCATCCTCAGTGGGCTCCATCTACTACCCTCACATGTGGTGAGGTCTTAATAGTCCTTGTTGCAGATATTGCGATTTTAAAAACAACACAAAAACTGCAGAATGTGGGCCTCTTTAGCTTTTAACCCTTAAACGTTCGCTGGGTGGCCGTGGCTTGCCTAGACTGTAACTTCAATAGTGTTTGTATTGTAGCTTCAACAATGTTTTGATTAATGGGCACCAATAGTATTGCTTCTAAAAGTTTCAAAATTCAATATTGCATGCTGACCTCATGAAAATTGTTAGAAGGGCAACTTGGGACCTAACATCATGATTTTGAATTTTCTCACACTTTTGGTTACCTAAAAATATGAGTATATTTAATAAGATTGTTATCTGCCTTCTATGATGGATCATGTGTTTACGATCACTTTGGAAGAAAAAAAATAGATGAAAAAAGACTTTTTTTTGTTGTATAGAATGTTTTTTGAGGGCCAAAGGACAATAAACATTCTCATGGGCGTTTAGGGGTTAACCCCTAAATGTCATGAAAGCCCTTTGCGGCCGTATGTATGGCTGTATGTACAAACAAATTTGAGCTGCTCCAAGGGTTTTCCAAAAAATGTTATGCATCCACCATCATACAACCCTTTAATATGTATGGTTGTAACACTTAATTTCTAGCTGATCCAAACTTTTGAATATTGGTTGCAACCGTATTTGGTATTGTATCTCCAGAGCCCAAGGGCCCTTCAAGGGTTAAGGGCCCTTCAAGGGTTAACCCCTAAAGGATTGAACATGCCGCTGCAACCAATACAATACGAGGTATTTTTCTTGTATTTGGAATGAATCCACACCTCTACTACATTTGAGATCAGTAAAGAACTTGGAGAATAGATCAAAACAATTCTATTGAGCTACTTGAGATCCCAAATTAAAACTTCCTACAAGTAGCAAATACCAATTATACGGCAACATATATACTATGCCCTATGGTCCTTTAACCCCTAAAAGACCAAGGAGTCTACTTTGGGCTTGATGAGAATTTGGGCAGGCTCTATTGACATCATAATTTGGAAATTTTTCTTAAATTTTTCAAGATGGATGCTACTCATCATAATCTATATGTGAAGCTTTATTTCATGTCATTCCAATAAAGTAATGCACAAGTCAGAAGGTTTTTTTCAATTTCAATGTCAAACCAGGCATCAAAAAACATATTCTAAATTATTTATTTATTTATCTATAGAATTGTATAGATTGATACCTACTCAAAAAAATTGAATCACTCAATTCCAAATAATGAGGTAAGAGCTAATAGGAGTTTTCTTTTGCGGGCAATGAAGGTAGAAAAAACATATAAAGTTATCTTTAACTCTCAATTTTGAAAATTTTCAAATGAAAATGAAAATGAAAATTACTAATTGTTTGTTACAGCATTCTCACCATTGTGGATTAACAATTTTCAAATTCTTCCAAAACTTATTAGCATATTAGTTATATCTATCATTCATCACTACCTTTCACTTTACAATTTTTGTAAAAATGAATCCAAAATTTTTTTGGTTAAATTTTTTATATATGCTTTCAACCCATTTTCCAACATATTGCCAAAATTGCACAAGAAGTACAACATATGTGTTTTTCTCTAAAAAGTTTGAAAAACAAAACTTCACCTTTCTGGAAGGACTAGAAAAGCCTACATTTTGAAGTTTAGACACATTGATCTTACAATTGGTGGGGATATTCATTCTAAAATTTTGGGACAATGTATTTGTGCAAGTCAACCAAAGGATCCTACAATTGGATTTGTTAAGAAGTAAGTTTTGATGAAGATTTTGATCCTGGTTTGGGGACTAGTATTTTGAAGCAGTTTTGGGCCTCTAAACACAAAAGAATTTTAGGGGTTAAGGGTTAACGTAAACTTTCACAGATAGAGGACGGGTTTTTTGAGGACAGTTTTCGAAAAACATTTGTGACGGAGGAGAGTAGGAGTATGGAGTAAAAGGAATTTTGCGACTGGAGTTGTGTGAGTGGCGATGTAGAGACTTTGTCAGGGTACAGTACAAACTGATGCAGGTATGCCGCCTCGTCTCTCTAGATTTCCCAAATGACAACTGCCAAATAACTTAACTTACGTCAATCCATGGCGGAGACTAACACCGAAGGAAAAAAACAACAACAAAAAAGACATTCGGGATCAAAGTTCGAATTTTTCCCGTCAATACCTTCGGAGCAGATTCAGCAGAGCCGATTTCATGGGACTGACATCGATCGCGAGACACACTGCCGAAGTTAAACACGATATGCTTGATCTGGTTTCGAGCTTTGCTTTCTTTCTAGCTCCACTTGATCGGCAACGGCGCTGCTCGAAATCCTCAGAAGACCGAGCGTCTTTTGATTCGAACGCGTTATTCGTTAAATTGAGGAAAACGGAGTTACCATTTTGTACCCCACCTTAACCCTTAAAGGACAAGGCTATTATTATACATACTATGTACGCTGCTGTATAACTGGCATTTGCTATCAACAAAAAGCTTTAATTTGGGATCTTGACTACCTCACTAGAACAGCATTGATCTATATTCTAACTTGTTTGTTGATCTCAAATGTAATAAATGTGTGGATGCACTCCAAATACAAGAAAAATACATTATATTATACTGGTCGCAAAGGGCTGCCTTGTCCTTAAGGGGTTAAACCCAAAAAGTCACCTTAATCCTTGAAGGGCCCAAACGTCCTTTGCGGCCGTAATGTGATGTTTTGCTGGTATTCAAGGGATGTCGTGGCATTTTCAAACTTTAGTGTACGCTGACGACTTGTAGGAAATTCCAAGCCGGATCTAATTGTGCATTTTTTTTGAGAAGCGACCTTCTCAAATTCTGTAGGTTGAGGTTTGTATCCGCACTTGCATACGATATATGTACAATACTTGATTTCTACATCGATGAGGCCACCTTGCCTCCACAGCAATGCAAGCCATACCAGACACGTGGCCGTATTGTGGAATTGTATGGCTCATCTCTACGTGGCCTAGCGCCTGTTAAAGTTGCCTAAACCATGCGTATCCCAATCCGCTACAGATACGTTCTTGTATCTTGTAGGCCCAAGGGCCCTTCAGGGGTTAAACCACATTCAAAGGTATCAAATCCAGTTTGAGGCATTAAGATTTTTTCCCTCGCAAATTCCTCCTCTTAGGTGAGGACATGTGTACCAAAAAAACAGAGCTGAAATTAAGGTGGCCACCTTAATTCTTCAAAAGTCCCAAAATGTACTCTTTTTCCCAATTTAACGAATAACGCGTTTTCGTTATTCAAACGACAGAATGAGAAACACTGGCTGAATCGAGAAACGCCGACTGAATCGAGAAACACCGGCTGAATCGAGAAACACGATCCACTGCCACAATCAAGAGAGCAATGCCGTAGGAATCTTAGGATGCGTTATAAAGGATTACCTGATATTCTGGGTTTCCAAGCTCCGTTTCGAAGAGGCGCGGTCATGCCCCTCCAGAAAGCTACAAATCTCCGCTTGATTTTTAAATGGGAATTGACATATGTATCACCCCTTTTCGGCTATTCTACCACACACAAGTGTGATAGAAAAACATCACTAATTTGAAAATATAGTTTGATATAGAAATTGCAACTATAAATTTTTTTTCTAGCTCCAGATCCCGCTCATAGTAGGGCATTTTTTTTTTGTGTCGGTGCTTGTCGTCAGATTTCAATTGTCCAAAACCCATTAGTTTAAAATTGGAGAGATCTGCCACGATTGGCTTAAATGCGTTAGATCTATCACCAGACTGGCAATGTTTTGCCAGAAAAAAATACGCTAACTCATAGTATCAATTTAAAAAATCCAAATTATGTTTTTTTTTAATTCAGATTTTTTAGTTCATCCTATGAGCTGGATCCGGAGCTAAAAAATTTAAGATGCAATTTTTATGTCAAATTGTATTTTCAGTTTTTTCATAGTGTGCACCTATTTTGATATTGTAAATATTGGCCATATATAATATGTGTGGTAGAATAGTTGGAAGGGATGGTACATATATCAATTCCCTAAAACTCTGTCTCTGGAGCGATTTCGATGAGGCGATTGTCTTGCACCAGAAGCTATTTGGGGGGCCAAAGGGAAGGTACGAGGAGAATAGACGGAGCCACGTGGGACGAAGTGACTGGGTAAAGCTGTGAATATCTGACTAGGATGGGGTGGGGAGGCTGACGTGGACGATGACCGGGGCTGAATACCCCTGGCCAGACAGAGATCGAGACATTCGAATTCCCAAGTGCCCAACCGCCGCTCAAGGCCGTCCGGCTTCAAGTGAAATCTGTGGGAGGGGTTCCACCCAGCTGCTGCATACCCTGTTTTCTGAGGATTTGCACACACACGCTTCGCACGCTCTCTTCTTCGAGGTACTGTATATGGCCGCTTTTCTGTGGCTCCGTTTCGGTTATTTTGTGAGCCGAAGGGTCGATTACGGCGAGCTCCAGTGGCTTGCTCAACAGCTCTGATCCCGAACCAAGAAAGCGGCGGAGATGGAGAATACAGATCGCGATTGTGGCGACCAGGAACATTTGACAACAGAGTGTAGTCGACGAATTGACACCGGCGGAGATCTCTCAAGGTGAGCGCGTGTGCGGTAATGTGCCTCCACAAACAACAGCATCATTCACTCTGTTCAATTCTCTCATGTTTCTTAAGCACGCGCACGATTTGACACGTTGTAATTTTGTTTTTTACAGCGTTTGCGAAGTTCGATTCCACCAAATAGTTCTATGATTTGTTGAAAATGGAAACCCTAAGTCAGCTTTCACCAATGCACAGTTTCAAATCTTTCCAGCCAAGACTACGGATCGTCGCATGTATGGTTCCCTCGGCGTGCCAGAATGGAATTACGTCTCATTTGCGAGAAGAACGATAGCCTTTTTGGCGTGAACTGCAATGTGGATCGGCATGGACAAAGGCTAGTAGCACCGCCCGCGATACACGATCCAGCACAAATTAGGGTTTCGTAGGGCTGTCTACGTTCTCTCATCTCTCACGACCTAAATCCGAGGGAGCTTGAGCTTGAGCGGCGCTACCTAAGCAAGAGCATTGAGACTAAGCACGGGTTATATAAGCGGCGAATTCTTCGTGATTACAGATTTCGAGGGTGGCATAAATGGCGAGCACCGACAGCCACAGCAGCTTGCCGCCATCGCTATCACGAACTCAGTCTCCGTTGAGTCGGTCTCCGTCAGGCAGCGAGGGCGAGATCACGTTTCCGATGTCCTTTCCAGAGATCAACCAACACATCGACGTGGAACACGAGATAACGCAGTTTGTGAAGGAGTTAGACGCCAATGAGGGTAGAGAGGAGTTCGTCTTCCGCACTAAGTTGCCGCAAATCCCCGTGGAACTCTCCAAGCCTGCGTTGTCGGCGTCGGAGACGAGCAGGGATTGGGGTGGAGAGATCGCCACTCCCACTTCCACCACCGGCACGTTCGACCAGTTGTCTTCGCTCAAGATGACATACTACGCTTTCAAGGAGACGACGGGCCAGAAGACTGGCATTCCTGTGTCACTGGTAAACCCTCACCTTCCATAGCTCCTTGGCAATTTGCATTCAGAACATTTTTCTTTCTACACTACTCCATTGCATCTTCAGCATGATACTGAATTGTCACTTGCAGCGATGACAAGTTTCTGATGCTATGGAGTCTGCTCGTGCAGCTAGCCGCGCACCTTGAGAGAAAGGAATCACGCTACCCTTCATTCCTTGGTTCTCGGTGTGTAAGCAATCAACTACAAATAATCTCCTCTTCCATTTATCTTACTTCCGCTGTAACCTCTTTTGTCCACATTGCTCTTGAAAAGGAGCTGGAAGCTTCAAACAAAGGTGACAACTCGTACCATATAAAGTCACACTTTGTGGACAAAAGAGATGTATGTTTTGAATGTTTCTATAATAGCTTCCAAAGTTGGCTTTTTGAATGTTTGTATTATAGCTTTTAAAGTTGGCTTTTTGTGTTTAGCTTGGACACGTAGGGTTTAATGAGATCCATTTCAAACTATAGGTGTGAATCCTCGTCATCTGCATGGTGGAGGAATAACAAAGTAGGCTGGAATTGGTGACCGTGAATGGGGGTGCAGGAGTAGCGTGAGCATGACGGGGTCCACGTCGGCCGGGTCGTTCCGAACGTTGCAACGAAGTCCCAGCCGGAGGACGTCCATGGAGATTACTTATCCTGCGCTTTCTCCCCAGGTACTTTGAATCAGTTGAACTGTAACTTTTTAAATACTTCTATGTTTTCATAGTATTATCTTGATATTAATTACGACATATGAAGGAAGAGTTCAGGTGTGAGTGTGTGTGG
Organism: Ulota crispa; assembly: GCA_963920765.1. Taxonomy (NCBI): domain Eukaryota; kingdom Viridiplantae; phylum Streptophyta; class Bryopsida; order Orthotrichales; family Orthotrichaceae; genus Ulota; species Ulota crispa. The sequence goes on along the minus strand of OY987249.1, from coordinate 13,569,036 downwards.
TATTGGTTGTGAAGGTGATGGAGGTGATCAATTCTCTGGAAATTCACAGGAAGAAAGCTGAAAACGAAGGCAATTACATGGAGGCTCGAGCTGCTGCCCAACGCCTAAACGGTGTTAAGGTAAAAAATTATTTTATTGCAAAACTGAACCCAACCAACCTACCACATTGAGAGATCACATAAGAAATTCAGACAAAAAGTTGAACTTGGCTCTATCTGCTCTTTACATCTCCCGAAAAGCACACTGCTTACATATTGGTTAGAATTGCTTGAACTGACGCGACTAGTATTTCTCTGCCTTTCTTGTTAGAAAGTTTGTACGTGACAGATTTCGCACTGGAAATGCGCTACAGCTACTGAAACTAGGTTTTATTCAACAAGTGTATGTATTGGTAGGTCTTGGAAGATAATAAGAGGAAAGTAGCTATGCTCAAACGACATAGCGTGGAAAGAGAAGATGCTGAAGGCTCGTTCAAACAAGAAAGTGCTGAAAGAAATCGGGTGAGTCAAGTTTTTGTAATCTCGCTGTGAAAATTACTATTTGCGCAATTGTTTTGATTGGAATACTATTGGAACTTTGGTTTTTTTTGGCAATTTATGATTGAAAGACGCTTGTATTTTGAGCAGCTCTGGGAAGAGAAGTTGCATGAGTTCCACAAAGCCGTTGTAGAACATGCAGCGAAATTGAAACGTCAACAGATTGGCGTTTTACAAGCCTTTAGAAAACGAATGGCTGAGAAAACACCCACTAAACCTCAGTGGTCTCGCGAGCTTCTCAAGCATAGAAAAGTTCAGGTACGCTAGTTTTGGCTTGGAATAAATCTCGAACTTTACCAAATCACTTTGAAAAAGACTAAATTTATCATTCCAGATTCGATGATTATAATTGCACGGTTCTAACACATTTGTTCAAATGTGTATTACCACCGATTAACTGATGATGATTATTTGTGTTCTGGTAGACCTTTCTTGCAAAACAAGGGAAATATTTAGAGGCAGATGAAGTGAAACGAATTGCAGACAGGATGGAGCACATCGAGCTACAAGCAACACTGGCTGCATTTGCAGCCGAGGTAGCTATCAAAGAACAAGCTCTCCGGGCAAAGCAACAAAACGAAATGGAGGTGTTGTTGCAACGCGCTGCTCAGGGGCGTGATGAACTTCGAAAGACGAGAAAACTGGACCTCGAAAGATGCGCACAGGTATAGCACACACCTTCATCTTGTTGTCTTTTCTTTTAATACCGGTCTAAGTTTTGAAATGTGTATATGAGATAAAGATAGCAACACCTAAAAACCAGCCCTTCCTAAATCTTGGCTACAATACAATTGATCTTTTATTCATGAGTTATCCATATGGCTTTAACAATTTCCTCCCGTAGGTTCAATTGCCTTTTGATTGACTCAAGGTATGAATCTTTTTGACCCACTTGAAGGGATATCTCTCATGGTGATATAGATTATGAGAACGTACACCACGTAAACAACATAGCCGAAATCCAAAGTTTGGTACATTTGTAGGTTAGACCTAATTCATATATTAGACAAATAATAGAATCATCCTTAAATTCAACACGGTCTTGGCTTTGTGGTTGAACCACTCCCAAAAAGGCTAACTCATTGGATTCGTACCTTTATTTTTTCACTTAAGTAACGTCAACACCCTCCTGCTGAATGATTCTTCAGGATAGTTCTAATACATGCTGATCATTTTTCAATTGCTAACAGAAACATTAAAGACTTAAGTCATGTTAATGACAGGAAACTCTGCTCAGTTGCTTAAACTATGGTTTCTTTTAGGTGTTGCTATCTTAGATAAATTACGATTCTGTTACTTTTGACCATGTTACATTGATGTGGTTTTTCCACAGAGACACAAGAATGTTGTGAGGGAATTACGGACCTTACAAAAGCATGAACACACGAGATTTGAACAAATAATAGAGAAACGTGTGACCGAATTTAAGCAGAGTGGAGGAAGTCTTCAGTTACTTTCAGAAACTTTGAGTGGTATGGACTCTCTGATGCTCCCGGGTATTCCTGATTGTCCTGTAGGAGACGAAGCTGCACCACATGACAGTGGTTCACATGCATGAGGTTGATTTTCCATTGATTTTTCATTGCTTTTCATTGATTTTCATTGATTTTATTTTGAGATTGATTCTGGCTTGTGAGTGTGCTACGTCTCAGCGTTCGTGTTTTCTTTAGGCATTGGAGTGAATTGATGTACACATGACATTGGAGGTGATGTCGATTGTGTTAGACTAGGTTTTAGTTTAAGTCCCAATTTTTTTAGTTTCATACATATTATATTAGTTACCACACCCAAAGTCTCTTGTGTATTGTACAACTGTAAAAAGAGTACGAATTTTGTCTTTTTGGCGCTTTTGGAATATAAATTCTCCAGCATCGTGTGTTACTGTACTTGTGTTTGGTAATCATGAAGTCACCAATGTCTTGTGTATGTGGTGGTGCAGTACTAATATACAATGTTTTCTCTTTTCTATTTGGCTTTCCATGAACTTGAAATTTGGAAAATTAATATCCATACAATTGGGATGCTGAGTAGCTGTATACCCTAACCTCGTTAATCTCACACCCATTCTAATATTAGATCCTCTGCTCCCTCACCCGACAAGGGCATAAATTTGACACTATCAATAAATAATTGAAGGGCACTCTCTTCTAAATGTCGGGTGTCAAAAGTTCCTACTTTGTGAAATTAACAATGTAAAAAATGCCACCTTTATAGAATTTGGGTGGCTTGATATGTTTTCATTCAGTTTATGTAGAATCGCATGATCAATGAACACATTCTTATTTTTTGGATGTGTAAAAACAACACTATTTGTGAATTTTGAGTGTCCTATGGGACACCTTCATATTTCTATCAAATGTGATCTCTACATATAAAAACCTGAATTACATGGAAATTCATGCTTTGACCCAAATCCTAATAAATATTCTCTGTAATTCACATTATATTCTTATTACCACACTATCACACTCATTTCATAGGAAGATGTTCATATCATGTATGATAATGACAACAAGGAGATTGACAAGCATAAAAAGCAAATTTTGGATCATCTACTTGATGCTCATAACCTTCTATCTATATAACAGAATACGATTTACCCATTTGGCGATCCTTTTACTGCAATATTTTTACCGTGTGGGTAAAAAAATTTGCATGGGTAAAAAAATTGCACTTATTAAATTTGCATAGGTAAAAAGTTGCATGATTAAAAAATGTATGGGTAAAAAAGTGTATGGGTGAAAAAATGCGTGGGTTTGTAACAAAATTGTGTGGGTAAAAGACATAAATATATCAAAAAATTGCGTAAATAATTACTATATGGGAAAAAAATTGTGCTGGTAGAAAATTAATAATATTTTTTTTGCATGAAAAATTGTGACATTCCTTTTACTGCGTGGGTAAAATACTCTATGAGTATAGAACAAAAAGTGCTTTATTGCAAGGGAATGTTTTGTAAACAAAGACAAATGTTTAGTGCATGGGTAAAATTTGAAATTGAAGTGTGCTGACAAAAAGTAAGAATTATTTTCTTGCGGAAGATTTTTTTTGCATAATTGGGCTTGATCTTGTTTTGCGTCCCGTTAGACTAATGAGTGCCTATACTAGTGTGTATCAGTGTGTTTTTTTTTGGCAACAAAGTGTTGGTTTTAGCCACTGTACGTCGTTCCCTCTAGAAAATATCCAATGTTGACGGGACAACAAAGCACTTTGTCTCTAGACAAAAAAAAAAAAAAAAAAAAAAAAAAAACTCTTGTGTATATAACATTCCATTGTTTAACCCTTGAAGGACACAGCGTGCCGTTGCGGCTAGTAGAATACGAGGTGTTTTTCTTGTATTTGGAATAGATTCACACCTTTACTGCATTTGAGATCAACAAAGAAGTTGGAGAGTAGATCAAAGCAATTCTAGTGAGCTACTTGAGATCCCAAATTAAAACTTCTTACTAGTAGCAAATATTGATTATACGGTAGCATATATACTATGCCCTATGGTCCTTTAAGGGTTAGGAAATTTTCTCCCTTAGGTTCTATACGATACCCTTTTTCAAAAAGAAACATCTCTTCTTATGATTCCTAAAACATGATTGTTCATTTAGTTGCCACATAATTGACACCTTAACCCCTAAATGCATGTGACACCAAATTTTGATGGATTTTACACTAGAAACCGGTGCCTCAAGCATTTAGGGGTTAATAGTAGCTCACTTAAGGTCTTTCATGTAGTTGGCAACAAATAAAATTTTGCCAATACCACCAATAGTCTAAAACTCAAACTTTTTTTTTGCCATCCTCCAATAAATAATTACAAACAAACAGTTTTTGCCAAATCACATGTCTTGCATGCATAAAATTATGTCCTCATGGGATGTTGATAGTAGTATTTGAAATACGCACCTTTGGACTAATTGAGTAGTGCTAGCACCACTCCTAACACCATGTTGTGCAAACATACATTTAGAAACTTATGAACAATGTTATTTCTTTCTAAAAAGTAGTGCATGATAGATAACCAACAACTATAATTGCCGTGATAAGAAATTAGTAAAGCAAAACACATGTACCCATCAGCTCAAAAGCAATTCCACCAATAATAAGAACAAAACCTATGCTTCATTTCCATCATCTCAAAATTTCAATCCTTTTTTTGACAGAGCAGTAGGCTAGTCGCTCCAATTTAGGAGTTACTCCCGCTGTCCCTCTAAAAACGTCCAAATTAGACACATCTCTTGTACCACAAAAAAGCTCCCTTTTGCTAATTTCAAATGCTAAGAAAGCGTTTGTCAATTGTCATGTTCAATAATCTCATGAGGGCAAGTTAAGAGATTGGGGAGCATTTCTCTCCTAGCAAGCTTGGCCTTGCCCATATGAGGTATCATTGTTGCTACTACTCTTTGAATCATTGATAATGAGGAGGTGACAACATGCACAAATATGGTACTTTTTTGCATGGAATTTGGATACTCAATCATCAACACCACAGTTGGAGATTTTGCATACTTTTGGTAGAACGTGTTATTCATTAATTTGGTAAAAACATGGGTACCATTTTCTACCTCACCTGAATCTGAAAAGGCCTCTTGAATTTGAATTCAGCAGGTAACCTAAATCCTAGTTAATGAACTCTATCCAAAATTTTAGAAGCTAATGAACTTTCTGTACAAAAAGAGCTTATTTATGGATGATATGGATGATGTATATTACATTTCATTGGAAAACAGTCAACGGATTGTCAGATTCCCAATTCAATGAATATGGCATTCTCTAGAAAAAAAAAAGCCAAAAATCCCACTTTGTACGTTTTTTACCAAATTAAGGAATAACGCATTGTAGATGGTATATTGATTCTAGGATGCATGTGTCACTAACACAAAGACTAAAATAATAAGCATTCACAAACTATGCACAAACATGGTACTTTTTGCATGGAATTTGGATGCCTAAATGCCAATATAAAAACTAGAGATTTTGCATACATTTAGTACGTGGTATACTGATTCTAAAATGCATATGTCGCTAGCGAAAAGGCTAAAAACACAATAATTCCTTGACAAGGAAGCTTTTTGGACATTTTTAGAGGGACAGAGGGAGTATTTATTATAAGTGTCGTGCATTGTATGACTTTTACATACAGTAGTACATCGTCAGAGAATCCCATACAACTCACATGCAGTATGGGCTGGTGACATTACAGAGGCGCCAGTGCCAATTGCACGGTGGCGAAGTTCACTCATTGTACAACAGAAATGTGACCATGGATCCAATTGGGAGTTGAAGCAGACTGAGGGTACCTTATCTTGTGGACCATGGGAGTTGGGAGTTGGTGGAGCTCTGGGACCCAATCCATTGAGAGCCCGGACCACCACATTCCTTGTGTTTGCTTCTACTAAATTACTCACTTCTCCATCCTCATCGCCACCATCGCCTGGCTTGGAGCTCACAGTGCTGCGGTTCTGTGTGCAGGGATTAATAGGCTTTTTATGTCTGCAGTCCTGCTCTTGCTGCAGGTTTGAGATTTTATACTACAAAGATGTCGCCGTCGATGTCTTGGTGAGAGTGAGTGCACTTACTAGTGATGATGGCGCAGGAGTCGGTCTTCAGAGTAATCATGTTAAAGCCGAAGCTGTCGAACTAAGTATCAGAGTGAGGTTGGTTTGCTTTTTGGGGGGGTGACACCGAAAAAACTATGGATGCGAGCACAGCTTGGACTCCTAACAGAGGGTGGTAGGTTAGTGGTAAGAGGATGTTGGAATCACTGAATTTGAACACGGGCCAGCTTGGACTTTCGAGGGTTTGTTTGTGATGAGAGGATGTCATAGAGATTAGAGGTGTGGTTCCCACCGTATACTACGTCCTAAGTCCCTCAAAGATCACAGGTGCAGAGGGCTAAAATCGAGACTTATAACGTCAAACATGTCTCCGAATCACAAGTCCTAATTCACTTAAACCGTACCTTTTGAAAATGTTGGTGTCAAGAAAGTGGAACTTTGTTTTAAAAGTAGGGTTTAGCAAAATTTGAAACCCAACTCAACTCAACTCAAGAGACAATTTTTTTGTTAGCATACAACTTTTTGTCATTGTTTCTTTTTGTTACATTCCAGCGCTACAAAGTAGGATTTGCCGTTGATCTCGCACTTCTAGAGGTGGGGTGTGAATGTCCTTTAGGATGGAATCGAGAAATTTGGAGGAGAGCACACTTCAATCTTTGAGGTTGATATGTTTATGATGAGAGGATGTTGTAGAGAAGGAAGAGGAGGCTCAAACTATTTCCAAAGTCCCATTGAGTTCTCAAAGTTTGATTGGAGGAAACTTTAAGGTGTAAAAGTAAGTCTTATAGGCTCACACAGTGTCTCAAGTCCTATATATGCGCGCATGGCAACACTTAGTTGCTACGAGTGTACTATGAAAATATCAGAAGTTGATCACAATCAACCCTCCTCTAAAGGTTGTGAGTTGGTTAGACTATGAAATGATGTATTTCCATAAAATTGGTGCACTTATTTGGGTTTACGGTAGCCTCTTTGAGCCAGTTTATTGTTCGATTGGGCTGACGACATGAGGCCAATTGGAAGGTAAATTTCTCTCCGTCAAACCTTCCACTTCGGTAGGAATAAACACAAGCTTTGTATGCTCCGGGGGGTAGCTTAATTTACAAAGTCGGTCAAGTTAACTATATGACGAAGAAGCATCTGGGCTTCACTAATCGCAAAGTTAGTTTCGTTTAAATTTTTAAGGTATTGGGTTGTTGCTTAATCACAGCACACTTACCACGGTTAAGATGTCACAGATTTTATCAATGGATGCACTGATCACAAATTAGGTAGCACGTTCCTTACCTGAGGCTTCCAGTTGTTTGGAGAGTTTTCCGTGATCAGAATGAAAACTTTATTGTGCATGTACCCCCCATTATTGAAAGAATCGTAGTCCATTGAAATACATTGCCTGGACATCGCACGAGTAGTTATTATCGATTATTCAAGCTGGAAGTACTAGTGTCCCAATTATGAGTCTAGAGTACTCTTGAGTCCTGAACCATGAGTATTTGATCTATACAAAGAGCATCTATGAAAAACCCTAGAACTTACATGTTAGAACGATATTTGCTCGCATTTTTTAAAGGAATCTAGGGCATTTAGATCTGGATTATTTTCATTCTGAAGTACAGAGGTCCCAATCAATCATGAGTACTGCATCCGCAGAATAGCCTCTAGAGGTATAACAGTTCGCACGAGTCGTCGCTGACTGATACCTTCATTGTACCTGAGTACCTCTCAACCCCCGTGAAAGGGCCCTCACGCAAATGGGCTTTCTACCTTAATTTGTGTGACCGCATATGAATAGTAAAAACTGCAGATCCGCCCAAATTAGGTAACAGTGCCTTCAGGCTTCATTGTGCAACGCTGTATGCAAAAACTCTATTTGACCTACCATGTGTCCGTCCAGCCTTCTATTTTCAAGATACAACCTGCCTGAGTGAACATTCGACACTCAATCAGAGCTGAGCCGCTTCAAGTACACAAGAGCAGCAGATGTCATGAGTTTTTGGTTACTTTCTTTCTAATCTTTGACTAAGATATATCTATTCACCGTTAACGTAGGTTCTGACTACCTCGAGAGTAGATCGTCTATCGAAATGGGACCTCAACGGAAAGTTAGAGTTGACAGAACCCGTCCATGCGATTTCTTGTCACCAAGTGAGATGGAAGTCGAGGTAGACTTCATTAGCAGTACCGTCGCTGAGATGTAACGATATCGTATTTACAGTATTCTACACAAGCAGCCATATGATAAAACTAACTAACCTGTTTGTGCATGTCGGGAATGAGATGCAGCTAGTAAGGCCGCCCCGATTCCTGACCCATCATTTTGTAGTCTCAAAAACACCTCGTAGGGTCCATTGGATCCCACCAATTCTTGTAGAGCTTCCTCCATATACTTCCGGTAGGGATGGTGATGTTCGTAAAGACCTCCATCCATGGCCACCACAGTCTTTTTCTTCTTGCGAGGCATGGCAAATCCATTTCTCGAAGGACCAGCTCTACCGATCTTCTTCAGTATCCCATAGAGACCTGCGGCAGCCAACCTTCCACCCCGCTGACCAACCAGGTCGCATAGGTCACGCACAATCCTGCGCTGTTCAAGGGTGGTGCTCTGGATCTGAAACAAGTGCCGTTGGTTAGTGTGGTATAACCCCGCAGTGCGCAAGTTAAGAATAAAAGAGCTACTTCGAAGACTGACCGTCAACAATAGTGACTTTCAAAGCATGTCTCTAACCTTCAAAAATGCAGGGTGTGATTTCTTATATAAGGCACATCTTATTGTCTTCCTTGAATGACTTTTGCCAGTTCCTATAGATATAATAGCAGCCACTTTGGGCCATTTGAAAATACAGGAGATATGTGGCTAACAGTCACGTTTCTTGCGGAAAACACACAAAACAATTGTGGGCACAAGGACGTTACTTACTCCAAGAACTTGGTGCAGAACATTCGCTACAGTTAGCAGGTCAGATGAAGTGTCGGCATGGATTTCAGAAACGTGCCGGGTTCTGCAGATACAGGACGCTGTTTAGTGAATCAATGCAGACAGGAGCAGATTCGGCAACAAGGCCAAGGCAAGAGGCAGTTAACAGATAAACGTGACAATGACAATTAAGTATCTAGGGATGTGAGGTATACTCAATAGACCGTCGCTCTCTTAGTTTCCCTGGGACAGTGTCCCCAAACAATGCTGCATCTTCAGCAAGCTTGATCAGCATGTGTCGAATAATTTCGCCCAGGTACATTCCTGATACCATCTTTTCAAACCACTGCGGTGCCCATGGACGTTATTAAGAAAGTGCTCAAGTGAAATAATTGTGATGTCTTGATTACAGAGTTCGTGTTTTAAAGTGCTTACTTGGTCACCAGGATTCACACTTTCCATGTCCACCTCCTCATCAGCAAATGTCCGTGGCAGCCAAGCTGTTCGAAAGTTGCCCCACTCTAAGTTGATAACCTGCAAGTCACGATAATGGTGTAGAATTGTTCTTTAGACATACTACTTTTCACTTTTCAATCCCCTCCAGCATCTTGGATATAAACGTAGGCTCTCATCCCAAACAACCAGGAATATGTACATAGTTTTAAGACAATCCATACTATGCAGCATACAATTCGAATCTTGAGTGAGATAGGCAGCCCTATTTGAGGCGCCTGCTCTCCAAAGACCCTGACGAAAATTGCCAGAATGTCTACAGAAAAGGCGTAAACCTCACCATCTCCCCTGATTTGGGAGGTGACTCTGTCCATTTCTTTACAGCATCGGCTCGTTCTACGTAACAAGCATTCGTCCCTGTTCCAAGGATGCAACCGATCATTGTCTCTTCCTGAAAATTGTACCTGCCTCCGGCCAACGTGCCAACAGTATCGTTAACCTGCACCATATGCACAGATTAGCGATTCTTGCAGTGAACGGGCTTCCGCTTGATGAAGATTCACAGTACAGGTCCTCAATGCAAGAAAAAGATGATGTTAACGGTCATGCTGCTGACCGACTGAGCATCTTACCAGGGCTGAAATCTCAACATTATGACCACTGCGACCAATCGCATCCTGGAACTGCTTTACAATGTCTTTGCCAACCTGCCAGCACAGAGCCCCAATGGAGAACAAGAGTGCTCAAGTGGAGACTGGAGCAACAACGAATGATGACGACTATGAGCTTCGCCTGGTAATGCCGTGCAGATACTGAGGTTTAGCTACAGTCGAGCTTTAATCCTCGAACATTCTCTTAATTGTGTACTGCTTATACATGTTGCATGCAAGTATGTGAAAGTTAATTTCTTATTTGCTGAAAATGTGCACCAAGCAAGAAAGATGTACACCAACGTACCGCATCATCGATCTTAAAACCTTTGGTCCAGTGTATGACAATCCCTGACTTGACGGATGTTTGTCGAACAGGAAATGAGAATGCAAAGCCAGCCTCCCTGGCTTTGTCTGGATTTGGGTCTAGAAATGAATCTTCCGTGTCGACGAATGCAGCAAGTATACTCGAAATGAAGTCAAAAAGAGCCTGCAATCACACGTGAACACATTCAGGACCCGCCAATTCATGCATATCTGAAAACCGAACCTCGTTATGGTGAAATCACTCCTCTCAAAGGAAAGGAAACATCACCTTGCCGGTGCCGGTCATAAGCTCACGAGGAATAGCAACCTCCTTGTACTCTTGACTCAATACTTCCCCTTTCTTTCCACCCAAAAGTACTCGCAAAACCCGAAAATTTGTGCCACCAAGATCCACAGCATAAAACAGCCCTGTCTCCTCCCTGTACATCAAATTCCCATAAGGAGTAAGTAAGTACCTTGGACAAAAGGCACGATACGAAACCATACCTGAATTGCTCATTCTTAAATGCTACCATGAAGGCCGTATTAACTTGTTCCTGGTGCTGAACATAACGTTCTAAAACGGTGAGGAGGCCGCTTCCTCTCCGCTGTTTACAATACAACTTTCTTCACGTTCACAGAACCACCATTCACAATACCAAAGACTGACAGACATTAAAGAGTGCATGTGAGAATGGAGTAAAAAGTTGCAGATAATGGCAAAAATTTCAATCCTAAACTAAAGATCCTGTGCAAAGAGACTCTGGAGTCTTTTTGGCAAGAGAGAGCTGAGACGGCTGGTCAAGAATGTTACACACAACCTTGTTCGTAGTCTTTGTAAGATCAAAGACTAAACATTAGGGTTTCAAATCCTGCACGAGGCCTGCAAGCCCTAATTCCTCGCTAATAGATCGTACTATTCGAGGGAAAGGCCATGGAATACAGCAATAATATCTACCGATTACATATCCCAATGTACTTCACAACATTGCAGCAGCACAGTACTATGAGACGTTATGTCCATAGCACATATTTTTCAAATTTCAAGACCTAGATCATCTCGCTTCCAACTGCAGATTACTGCAGATTACTGGAAACTACAGTTTGCTCGAAACCACAACCTTGTTCCCGATGTTTACAAAATCAAAGGAACAACACTAGGGTTTCAGATCCAGTACAGGGCCTGCGAGCAAAAATCTCAAATCAATAGGTCGGACACTCAAGAGAAAGGCAAAGGAGGAGACACCAACAACATCTACCTGTCATACATCCCTATGTCCTTCATGGCATTCATAAACCCCTTCGATCTTGGACTATGAGACGTCAATTCCGATGCAAAAAAGATCTCCAGATGTTTAAAACATATAAACAAGAAAATTTATTTCTTGCAATTAAAGATTGCAGAAAAGTACAGGACACAACGCAGATTGGATTTGAAAATGGATTTTTGAAAGAGAATTTTGAATTTGTACGCACCCGGAGGGCAAATTCTCCACGTACGAAGGCAACATCTTGAGCTGCTCGCTTCCGCCCTCGCTCGCCAACCCGGCGTTCATCTCCTCCACCAACGCATCTGCCACCTGCCGTAAGAGCGGCAGCGGAGTCGCCGATGCCACTCGCAACTCATGCACCATCCGATCCGCCCCGCGGTGCACTTGCAGGCGCTGCAGGTTTTGAACGGCCGGGTTTTCGATGGACATGCTCCTCACGGTGGTCAATCCTCTCCGCACGCGCATGCATTGCAGCTTCACGTGATTCTCCCAGCCGAGCAGGCCACCGCAAGCCGGAAGCGCAATGCACTCCATCGCCACACTCCACCAAATTGCACCAGAATTGGCTTCAAGAATTTGGAAAAAAACGGAGAAAGAGAATTGCAGAAGATTTCCGATCCAGCCAGGCGATCAGGTGGCGAGGAATAGTGGACGGTAGAGCGATGGCAGTCATGAATTTGTCGTGACGATGGCTTCGTCGCTTGGTGAAAGCAATGCAAACTGGATGCTCAAGACCATGTTTGACGGAAGAAAAATGGAGGGAACAAATCTTCTTAAAAATGTAGATTCTGAGAAATCTATCATTTTTATGGATATGTATCAGCCGATTGTTTTGATTCGTCGGTTGTACATAATGGCTACATCTCGGCTTTGGAGTCTGTTTTCACTGATTGGATAATGAGGGAGGTTAGATTCCATAACATGAGGATAAGATATTTTAGGGTCATGACATCCATTAGCATCAGTGTTTAAACTGGAATTTTGTGTTTGGTGCTAGTTTCGCAATTGCCTTTTTTCTGGGTGTAAATCTGGTTTCTTTCATTTATTTTTTGGTGAAGTCCGCAGCGATCCCCAGCTTTTTAGTGCAAAAAGACATTTAAAGCTGTGGCGTAACATGTGGAAAAAGGGGGGCAAAAGTAGTCCCTTCATTGGTGAATTTTGGCAAACCATACTTAGTGTTTTCTCTGGTTTTGGTGGCTCATTTCAAGCTCTTCAAAAAAAACTAGCTTTCTGATGATTTATTGCCCCAAACAAAAACACTGATGAGCATGCTTAACCCCTAAAGGACCAAGGGTGTTTTTTGAGGAAAAATCTCAAAAACTGAAAACTTTTAGTGCATTGCCCAAAATTGAAAATGAAAACCTTTTTTCTCAATTCCAACCATACAAAAGTGTGTCAAATAGATAAGTTAATGTGTGCAAAAAAAATCAGCCTATTTGACAGCGCGGATTGTAAGATTATAACATTTGAAGTGAGAAAAATAGCTTTTTTTCAATCCTGCAAAACAAGGTCAACAGACTTTGAGCCTTCCTAGAGTAAAATTTTTGCTCTACACAAATTTGAGCTTTTTGACCATTCACAAGTATATGATGTTAGGTTCACTCATGAAAGTTTTCAAATGCAAAGTTAGAATCTAGCATATTCTAAATCACCTTGCAGTGCAAGGAGGTTTAGTGAATTGACAATACAGTAGTCATTCTTTCATGATTTCTTGTGCAATGAGGAAGTCTTTTATTAAAAATCTGAATGGCGAAATGTTAGAGACAATCATTTAGAACATGTGAAAAAAAGCTTCAAGAGTTTTAGATGTATAGATTGAAAGATAATAGAGCATGAAGCTAGAGAAATTTAGTTTTCTTGAAACTACCCATGCATAGTTAACAAAGTATGACTCCCTTCTAAATGTGATGTGAGAGTTCAATTTTTTTTTTTTGGCAATTGTACATTATGTTTTTTTAGTTATATACTTGCCAAATTTCAAAAATTGATGAGAGTTTTAGCATAAGATTCTCCAAAGATGCCCAAGCTGCCCAAATTCTTTTGGATAACATAACTTTTGAACCAGACATTTGATTGGGGAAAAAATTAGATTTCCACTTACGGGATACATATTTGCTCCTCGTGTAACAATTTTGGGAACATCCAATAAAAATTAACTTCATATGACCTTACCCAAGTTCTCAAGTGGCTGTTGAACAGCCACTTGCTCCTTGCTCCTAGTTGAACAGCCACTTGCTCCTTGCTCCTATTATTGAGTTTATAATTATGAATATGAAATTAAATCACTCGCATGTTTCAAGATATGGTTCAAGGTGTTCATTTGTGTTTTACTTAATTTATCACATAATTCATTTTTAGGTGCAATACAACCTTTGAATTTTCCTCTTTGACGGTTTTCCTATACAAATGAAAATATTTTCACTTCCTCTTTTCTAGTTAGTTCTATTACAAAATATATTTCTGCTCCAATTATGACAAATTAAGTCGTGACAAATCCCCTTTATGGTGCTTGTTATGCCATACAATTCGTTAGGAATAGATTTGTTCACATTTAAAATTTCCACCATATTGGTTAAAATGTGTGAAAATGAAAATATATTAATATTTTTTATTGAGGTTTTATAATAAACACAAATAGCTTGTGTGTACTGTAGTTCATGTAGTGCCTTTATTCTACAAGTATTTGTTTATGCATTTGAGTATGGTGTTATACTCTAAGCCTCAAAAGAATTTATGGATATTTTTCTACGAATCTTTTTTTTATCTTTTGGCAAATCATGAGGTCCAAAAGAAGCTATAATATTTGGTGTTTTAAGACATACACATAGAAAATATTATGGCAAACTACTAACTTTCTAATGCAATAACTAGACCTCTACTTGAGTAAGTATGTGTACAACTTTTTTGATGAGAATTCATTTACAACTTAAATAGTGGGGCTTACAAAACCAAAATTATATAGTTTAGGTGTTCAACTAAATTGTAAATCCACATGCTAAGACATAAGTAACATATAATGTTATAACCATTCACTCCAATGCTTTAGTATGTTTAATTGCATTAAAAGCAATCCAATTACACATCTACATGTGCTTTGCTCTAAATTATATTAATTCAAAATTCACAACTTTTTCATTTAGGGGTTGAAACTATCAATTTATATTGGATCATATTGATTGTGAAAAAAGATTAAAATGCGTATGACATGTACCTTTTTGGGGTACTATATAAATATGCAACAACGTTGGAAACATCTATTATTTTATAATAAATACAATTTGCATTGAAGAACACAATCAAGGATGAGAACATGACACTCTTTTTCTCTATGCTATTTTACATTTACAACTTACATAATTATATCATCTTTTGTCTTCCATAAATTATGTATAATCATGTTTTTCACTACTAGAACACACTACATCATATGTAATTTTCTTATAAAATTTACTCAAAATTAATATATTAGGCCCTATATTTTATTTTTTTGCACGTAGTTTCTATGCTTTTTTGCTAGTGTCTCCCAAGAGTGGGGAGAAGTAAAGGAGAAGGCAAGGTTGAAGGGAGAGGGAGAGGAAAAGATAGGGAAAGGTAGGGTCAAAGCCATAAGAAATTTGAGGGGGAGGGAGAGGAAGCCAAATTCAAAAGGTGGGTGAAATGTCATTGGAAACTTGGGAGGTACGGAGAGGAAAAGGGAGGGAAAGGTGGAGTGGAAAAGGAAGCGAGAGAGACAAACAGCAAGTGAGCCTCCGCAAAAATTAGGCAAGGCAATCTTGTTCACACTATGTTCCAACTCCAGTCACAGTTTGGAGTTATCATGTTGATCAACCCCATTTTCAACCCAAATCTCACCAATATTTTTGTATAAATATTCATCATGGCTATTTTTATTACTCTTTTTTGGTCTTAATTTCACTAAGTTGATAATTATCTTCTGTTGAGGTGGGACTTGTAAAGACGGGACATGGGACGTACTATGAATTGCCTCTCAACCCTTTGGAGACCACCAATCATATTTTGGTTTAGGAGAGTGGTTCTTGGCCTATATAGAGTAAAATTGCTCAATAATTTGGAATTTGGTCTTGAAGAATGCTTGTGATCACACAACATTCAGTAGCACTAGCAAAAGCTGCCCTCCCTCCAACAGAATGGTGTGGAAATATTCCACATCATTCTTTAGTTATGGGAACATTTGGCTAAATTTGTCAAAGTTTATAAAATAGAGGCTCAGTTTAGTGCATATACGTCAATGTGGGGGCCCATCCATGTTAGAAAGAAAGAAAAAAGCAAAAAAAAAAATTGTCAAAATGTTCATGGATGATACCTAAAGAGAGGAAAAGGTAGCCTCTCTTGAGGCTACTAAATGTTATGCTCAAAATTTTGCATCCAACCAAAAAAAACAACAATGGAATTGGGTATATAAGTTCATAAATAATGGTGTTTATACAACATGGCCTCAAAGTATGTATCCATATTTGGTCAAAGATGGATCAAAGCAAGAACGCAATATGTCAAACATCCAAGAAGAATGTCACATTTCAATTGTGCAACCCTAAAAATTTCAAATTGCTAGAGAAATATGCTTGTATTGTTTCTCTATATGGTAGTAGTGTAATTGTAGTGTTTGAAGATCTATTGAAATGGTGCTATCAATTTGTTTTTAAAATATTTCTTCCTACATTTAAGGCCAATTCTTGATTGTTTTCACCAATTGGATTTTCCATAACCTTACTTGGTTAGAAATATAAGGCTCTTCTTATGCAAAACTTGTATGAAGCAATGAGATCCAAAACCACACAAGCATGAAAATTAGAGATTTTTCATTATAATATTTCACCTCCAATAGTAGATCTTGTTGAAAGCTTGATACTTTACAATTAACAAGGTGTTCTTTGCATTTGTATGGTTGAATTATTCAAATTGGGTCTACATTTAATTCAATTACACATCTAAATTTAATCTAATGCCCCTGTTTCTAGTGGCTTTTGTGAAAATGTGTGTGGTCTTTAAAGGGTTAACATCCATAAAATCAAAAGAACCCACTCCTTCAAAATAAGTTTCTTTCTCTCACATTTGCTGACAACCTTAGCATAGTGAAACAATCTAGTAAAGAACCCTCAAAAGTGTTTTCAGGACCTGAAGAATCAATGCACAACCCCTTGTCAAACAATGAAAATGCCATATTCATTAATTTGAGAACTATGTTCAAATTTGAAGGTTTAAGGTGATCACCTTAAACCCAACTCTAGGTTTAAGCAACATTTTTTTTGGTACACCTGCCCTCACCTGAGAGGAGGAATTTGCAAGGGAAAAACTCTTAGTGGCTCAAATAGAATCTGATACCTTTGAATCTAGTTTACGGGAACTTTTTGGGTTTAAGGTGAACTTCAATTTGGGAACCGCGTTTCCCAATTTAAAGAATATGGAGTTTGAAGCACTTGTTGCACCCTTCTCACCCATCTTACCCAATGGTACCAAAAATTGTAGTAAATGCCATATTTGTTAAATTGGGAAAAACGGAGGTACCATTTTGTACTCTGCCTTAAACCCAAAAAGTCACCTTAAACTAGATTCAAAGGTATCAAATTTAGTTTGAGTCACTAAGATTTTTTCCCTCACAAATTCCTCCTCTCAAGTGAGGGCACGTGTACCAAAATGAATGCTGGAGCTCAGAGAAAGGTGACCACCTTAATTCTTCAAAAGTCCCAAAATGTACTTTCTTTCCCAATTTAACAAATATGACATTAGTAAGAACATTTTACACCATTGTTTCATTTCTATAATAACTTGAAATCCTTGTTTTATCTTAAAATTTTATGCATAACACCATATTCATTAAATTGGGAATTTTGTAACATTTTGGGTTTAAGTTGACCAACTTAAACCGACCATTAGGGTACAACTTGGGAATCTGGTTTTCCCAATTTAATGAATATGGCGTTGCATGTGTACACACATCTCACGAACAGAGTCTTCAAAACCAAAACCATCCAATATAAACAAAAAATAAAACAACTCGGTTTACAACAACAGATTCTCAACACCGTCACTATTTGATCAGTCTACAAAACACAAAAATTCAGATTTCTTATATTGGCAGATATTCACAACGCTGGCCCGTATACGAAAATTTGTACTAGTACAATGAAGAGATTTAAAAATGTCAGTAGAACATATGAATATATCTAGCGCTCTGAATTGCGCTCACTATCAAACCCTGTAGCTTTTACCACTAAAAAAAAGGTCTTCAACGTATTTCCTCCTTCCAGAGAAAAAAGCAGCTTACATGCCAAAGTGGCAATTCCAAAGCAGTCACCTGATACTTCAACCCGAGCATTTGGATCTCAAGCTGCAAATACTACTAACTACTACTACCACCACCCGAGCTAAAAAATAAAAACCTCATTATGCACTAATGCAAACCGTCATATACACATATATCCCCATGCTTTCAATATGATCTTAAAACTACTGTGCTTTTCTAGACAATCAGCCAACTCTTTTCCAGCAACGGTTTAGGGTTCAGGGAATGTCTGAACCCCGACACCAGTGCATGCAGACTTGCAGAGTCAGTTCACTGCTCATTCAAAAGGATCTCATCATCTCAAGCTGTGAGTTTCAGCACTGACATAGCTGACCAATCTAGAAAGCGTGTTCAAGGCCAATGTGGCGAGAAGCTAGTGATCTAAAAAGCCGAAGCGAAACGACCTAAGCTTAGAAAGCAGTAAGGCCGACGAGGGAGAGCAGAGCAGCGGAGAGAACTAACGACAGGAATCCCGATGGCCGCAACAATCCAGCGCCGTTCAAGTTGGCCTGGACCGCATCAGGCGGCGAGGCCACGGGCGGTGTCGCAACGGGAGCGCTCGGCGGTGTAGCAACAGCAGGACTTGGCGATATAACTACGGGAGGACTCAGCGGAGTGGCAACAGCAGGGCTCGGCGGTGTAGCAACGGCAGGGCTTGGCGGCGTCGATGCAGCAGCAGGAGGGGTGAACAATGTAGCCGGGGGCGGCGGTGAGAACTCAGGCGTAGGAGCCAACACTACAGCCGGGGATGGCGATGACAGCTCCAAAGGAGACGGAGCGACCGCAACCGGGGGAGGGGCTGAGAATTCCGCCAAAGGAGGAGGAGCCAACTGGATCGGAGAGGGAGACAATGCCAGCGGAGAAGGAGCGGCAGCAGCGGTGTTGCTGAGATCGAAGCAGCCATACAAGCAGTAGGAGCCGTTCGTGGCGGGGTCGAAGACAAAGTTGGTGTTCAAGTAGTACATGTACGGCGTCAACTTGCCCGGGGGGAAGAGGGTGGTGTTGGAGAGAAACTGGCGCATGACGGAGTTGCATTCCGCGCCCTCGACCGGGTATAAGTTGTGGGAGAATCCATACCAGTCGCACGTCGCCTGCACGCCGTTGGCGTCGAGGCAGGGAGGCGTGGGGCCGTAGTCTTCGGTGGGGACGTCGGGGTAGCCGTCGGGGCGCGGGAGCCCGTCTCGAATCGTTCCGGATGCGAGATCCACGACTGCTGCGAGAACGAGGACGAACGCCACCGTCGTTCCCCGCATCGGCGCCATCTTGCTCTACGTACCCAGGGCTCTGAAATTAAACCAGTCCTGCAATCCTTGGGTGCCTCTGCTTCTACACGACCGCGACTGTTGCTGGCAATGAGGAAGATGGTCAGTGACGACACAATTCGTGAAGTCAAGCGTTCGAAAACCAGCGCGCGGAGAGCGTGCGGAGACGCTACCGCGACGGCACTCAAATCGGATCGGCTCGGCGGCATGCGGTGATTGTGGGAGTGTCCGTGGTCCTTTTTGTTGTAATACCCTGTAGCAGTGTAGCTCACGAGTGTTGCATTGTCAACTCTACCGACTCATCTTGTTGCAGCACGGTGATCGCCGAACGCCGACTCCATGTTCGCCTGTTCGGGGAGAACCGGTCACCGGTGGTTTGCGACTTTGCGTATTTGCTAGCCGGTGGAAATGCGAATGAAAAACCGCTTGAACTTTGAAACTACAGGAAGAAAATCGTCCAAGTTTTCAAAAAAAGTATTGGAGTAATCATTGGGAATATGTGGTGTAGGCACTTGAAAAACTGGTGGGAAACGGGTAATGCCGGATTACAGGCCACTAGAAAGCAGGGTTTATATTTTGCGCGAAATTTGCGTTGAGAAGCAGTAGGATTTTTTGAAGAGCGTATTTAGCGATATATTCTTCCTTTTGGGCGGTTGAAATCGCTGATTTGCTCCCTAATGGCCTAATCGTGAAATGATATCGCTCTATTTGGATGAATGAGGATTATTTATTATGAAGAAATGAATTTCATACATATTTTGCATATGGCATACATGACCATGGATGAAATTAGCTTTGTCACTTTAGCAAGGATCGCCTTTTGATCTACCCAAATTATGTGATACGAAAAAACCCGGCTAGAAAGCAGCGTTTGGAGAGAATTCGGCAATGTAACCGGACCAGGCTCCAGCTTCGCCGGCAAACCCCCTTATTTCTATCAGCATCAGTAATTTGTGCTTCATTTTTATAAGAGGAAATTACAAAATGAGTAACAAAAATGAAAGAAATTACAATTTGGGTAATGGTTTGAAAGTAATTACAATTTGGGTAACAAAATTCGATAACTTGAATGGATTCTGCAACTATTGAAGGTGCAAATCGTTGAAGCCGGTATCGACGCCATTGTCAACTTGTCATTGGTCATGATTCTTGTTCTCTCAGTCGCAATCAGTTGCAACCCTTGCTTGCACCTAGTAGCCAATGTTTGCCAAACAATTGTAAATTGTACATTATCAAGGAACAATCACTTACCATTTGCTCACAAGTACAACTTCAGAAATTCAACCACCGGGTCAACTTCACACGCTCACTAGTTGCGTCTCTCATGGATGTGCATTGCGCACCATCTTCCAACACAAGTTGATTCATAAGTAGCGGTTGTATATCAATTAGACGCTGCGCAATGCAAATCCATGAGTGAGACGCGGCCGGTGAGCATGTGAGGTTGAAGTTTCTGAAGTTGTACTTGTGAGCAAATGGTAAGTGAATGTTCCTTGATAGTGTACAATCTACAATTGTTTGGCAAACATTGGCTACTAGGTGCAAGCAAGGGTTGCAACTGATTGCGACTGAGAGAACAAGAATCATGACCAATGACGAGTTGACAATGGCGTTGATATCGGCTTCAACGACTTGCGCCTTCAATAGTTGCAGAATCCATTCAAGTTATCAAATTTTGTTACCCAAATTATAATTACTTTCAAACCATTACCCAAATTGTAATTTCTTTCATTTTTGTTACTCATTTTGTAATTTCCCCTTTTTATAACCAACTCAAAGTGTCGGGTAATTTTTATGTACCCCTAAAGGATGTTGCTTACCAAAAATGTTGTTTGCATTCACACAAAGACCATTTAGTACTTCAAATGACAAATGTCAAAAGTTCCCCAAGAAATCCTAGTTGACCAGTTGTATGTTTATGACTTGGCTTAAAATTTACAACTCCAATAGAATTCATGTGCTACCCAAATACCTCATCTGTATACAACACATGAGAGCCTATACAATACAACAACATCCATCACTAGGAACAAAGGTAAAGCCCAAGTAAACAATGGCGCAAACAAGTTTATTTAGTATAACTTGCAAAGGCAAAAACTCAATTAGAGACCTTACTTGAGACATTATCCAATTGATGTTGGTGTCAATTTTTAACCCCTAAAGAGTAAAGACCATTGCCACCTTAGGAGACAAATGGGATTTTGGTCAAAGGTCTAGGTGGACGTCTAATATTTTCTCCATTCCAACATTTAACAAAGGAGTTATGCAAGAATTTATCAAAACTAAGGAAGGAGGGGCAGTTTGTGCATGGCCTCTCCTTTGTAAGTGGGTGTTGGCTCCAAAGAAGGTCAGCCCTTCTAGGCACAAGGTGTGGACACTTGGGCAAAGGGGAGTGGAGTAGAAGGAGCCCTTCTTGGGGAACTCTCAACCCTCCATTCCTTTTGCCCCTTGTAAAATTTAGTACTTTAATTTTTTGTGCAGTTTGCGTATTTTTATTTTTATTTTATTTTTTCCAAATTGTAGTGGACTCATAGCTCTTGCCTCTCACAGTTTAGATTAATGTGATTCAAATGTCTGAATTTTAAATAAATCATCCAATTGTGCCTAGTGTACTTGCAAATTTTAGGACCTTTTGGCATTCAAAGATTTTTTGAAGTGTGTTTTACACCTCCAATTCATTTGAAATTTCTTCCACACATACCTTACTTGGTCTTCTACATGGATAAAATAAACTTCAACTTTGTGTAAGGCAATTTTTTGCTATAAAAGTGGTCAAAGGCTTATGAAATTTTTGGGCATCATAGAAAAAAAGCTTTGTTTCTTCACTTCAAATTTTGAAATCTCACTCTTCACCATCAAAAATGAGCTGATTTTTTTTTTTTGCACAAGTACCTCCCATGGTCTAGGTCAAGATCCTATGGTTGAATTTCCAAAAGAACTATTTTTCTCATTCTCCCAAAAGTGGCAGTTTGTAGTTCACAAAAAAAAAGGACTTGATCTTTTAAGGGTTAAGCTAAATTGTCCTCTTTGGTTAATATTTTATAATTTGTTATGATTATGGGTTTTAAAGTAGACAAATAGATAGATTTATGCTTGATTACACTTTGTTTTTTTTAGGATTCTAATAAAGCTTGTGTATAGGAATGCTTAAGAGTGCAAGCAATGTGATTCTAATGGAGATATTTTCAAACGAAAGAGTTGTAATCGTACATTAACAATGTGAGAACAAAAAAGAAGCAGATTGAAAGGGGAGTTGGGCAGAAGATGCATGTGTAAGCAATGTAATCTTTGAGCTTGTTACACTGCGTGAAATAGATACAATTGGACGTTTTTAAATTTAGTTGTGTGGTCATAGCTACTTTTGATGTTATTTTTCTTGCTAATGACCCATCAACACATGGAAGAGTACAAATCTTTTAGATAGATTGTCCAATGCTTCACAATCAATCCATGTTTTGGCAACACCAACGCTATTGCTTGTGTTGTCCTTTAACCCCTAAAGGACCAAGTGTATTCCCGGCAGACGCAAAACGTCTACCTCAACGTTTAAGGGTTAAGTGCAAATTGTGAGAGATATAATGAAAAACTAAGTTGCTTGAATCTCAAATCTAAATTCTCACATTCAAATCTTGTGTGTTTGCATGAGAAACCAAGTTGCACAAGACTTAAATTAAATCTCACATTCAAATATAGAACATGTTTAACATCTTAAATGCTTCTTGATAGAAAGCAAAGTTGCACAAAACTTAGATCTTAATTTTCACATTCAAATTAAACTTTTCCAAAATGTTGCAAGTATTAATAAGTTACAAGTGAATTGTGGTTGTTTGCTAGCAAATCTAGTTATATTTGAAGTTAATCCGCACTCTCCTCTCTCAATCATTGCAATATCCACATTTCTAAATCCTTCATCAAACCCACTAGAACAAGTCATCTTGTTGCACAAACAAAGTGCATTAACAAACACTTGTGCTAGCAACATCCTTTTGCCTCTATTCTTGCTTTGTATCATGCAAATAACATAATGAGATTTAAGGAAATAAGCAATATATATTTATAGGCTTTATTTCCCCAAGATTCAATGCATTCTAAGCTCATCATTTTCCAAGCGCTAGAACAATGTCAAAATTAGATTCCACAACTTGCTCCATGATCAAAATTTTGATTATATAAACCACAAGTATCACAAGTATTATTTCATTCCAAGAAAATTGTAGGTAAAATGCATAGATAATTAAAAGTATGCAAAATTATTTTGTAAGAACATTTATAACTATAAAGTTTTGTCGACACCAGCTTGGGCATGTTGGTGTCAAAGAATATCTCCAATAAATAGACAGAACCTCGTTGCATTAGGACACTGATATTTGCACATGAGTTTGAAAATTTTGTCAATTGGACACTGATATGTTATTATTTTGCATATGTTATTTGAGCACTTTCTTGAACCAAAAAACCTGTATGTGACCAAATAATCAAATAATTAAGCAGCATTAATAGAAAATTACAGTTAAAAGAGAAACTTGTTTGGTTATCCCCTAAACCCCGAGCCTACAACCGCTTGGTTACATGTCAAGGTTTTTCATTCTTTTATTTTTTATTTTTTCAAAAAGCAATTAACTCCTTTTTATAGGTCATAAAATTTTCAGATTTTAAAATGTTCATTGCAGGTCTGTGTTTTGGTGCAGAATATCATAGTGTAAACCAAATTTCCGTACCACTCTATGATTAGAAAATTTGGAGATTGTGGCAGTAAAAATAAAAATCAATCAACAATAAACATTCAATTTTTAGAATTTTCCGACTTATCAATAGATACTAGAATTCATGACCTTCATTTGTTAGCTGGTCTATTCAAAAAATATGATCTCTATAGTTTAAATTGCATTCAGATCAAGAACAAGGAGCTACAGTTTACAAACATACACAAGGCAAGCAATTCCCAAAGTAGCCAGGATTAGGTGAAAGCTGTTGTGTTATCATAAATAAGCACTATTCTAAAGTTGTTCAAAAGCTTAGCCATCAATATCATTCCTGGGCTAAGTTATATGACTTCAGATTGTGCTAATATAACTTCTGTACGTGACAGTCATAGCAATTAGAAAGTCGGACCTGCTTTAAAGCTGAGATCTAACTGTGCTTAAAGTTAGACTTCGACCTTCGCTTCGCCTTGGAAATCCCCAAATTTTCTCATTAATTAGTTTACAAAGAATCTTTCATCCAGAAAAGCTTCTCATTTCAAGGAATAAAGGTAGTATCCATAAACCTATTTCAGAGAACCAAACCAACATAGAACAAGAGACGGATTGCCACCAGCACTTCATACGACAAAAGACCCTAAAAACGATCTACAGTAAATGATATGGGCAGAAGCAACTTCTAATACAAACACGTGCTGTAAACTGACATGAAACCGTTCAAAAAGGAAACACTTTAGCAGCAGGCATTGAGACCCAAAATTCCAGAAAGAGGTCAACCCTGACCTTCAAAAGCACTCGTGGAATTCTTGAGATGTAACACACGAGACTCCCAACAGAAGAAAATATATGGATCAAATCACAGACATAAAGTCTTGACCACTTTACTGATATCACAGAAATGTAAATTTTCAGAACACAAGCTCATGTGGCTTGACACCAGACTTCAAACTAAACCTGGCACTCAGGTAGGTTTTCAATTCTGGAACTGCTTCGATAAGAGGAATCAGCTTGGCGTCAATAGCCTTCTGGTCTTCCTTCTTCTCCTCTGACAGGGTACCCACCTCCTTCTGCGTTTTACAAAGGTTCACAGTCCGAGTTAGAACTTACAACGCAATATGCTGGAAGGTCATATCTAAACATAGAGCTACAACTGCTGCCATAATCTCGAACTTGAATTTACTCAAAACTGGTGACATATGCACATTGTGAACTTACATCATTCTCAGCTTCAAAAAACTCAGACTCTCCCTTCTTCTTCTTGGTGACTTCCCTCTTGAAGTAGGAGTCAGCGTACTTAGCAACATCGGCAGATGAGATATCGATCTTGGTTGATGTCGCAATAACGTAAGCCTGGTTCACTCTCCTCAATGGGACGCCATTCACCTTGAATGGTCCTGAAAAACGTGCAACCATCAGATAATAATCCTACGTCAAGTACCAAGAACTAAAAGCTAAAATCTAAGTTGTTTGGCACAGTGAAAACAAAATGCTATTTTTTTTAAAGACGTCGAGAAAGGAATTCAGCGAATACTTGATACCATAGTTTTCCTGCTTCTAGGTCTTAATGTCCAGATTTCTAGAAGAGCTGCGCTCGTGAGAAGGAGCAATTGAGCATAGAGAGAAAAGAACCATCGTCAAAGCACGTTTACCGAGATCTTCAAAACATGACTGAGGAACTCTTAGATTAATTAACAGATGGGAACTATTAGAGTTAACCGTAAGAGTGACGAGTCCTTGATCGCCATAAACATTATAACCACGGTATTTAAGATACTAATAAAACTTGGTGCACAAAATAGATAGAGAAAAATACTGACCAGTAACCAATAGAAGGCCGGATTCCAACTGCTTCAGGAACACAACACGCTTGCCCTTGAAGTGACCAGCCAACAAAATCAGAACAGTTCCTGGAGTGATGCTTGACCTGCACATCCCATACACTCCAAAATTAATATGATTGCAGTTTGCCTCAAAAGCCACCTAAACCAGCGCCATATACAGTCGCACGCAAAAATTATTCCTTCAAACTTCGAACCCGCAGCAAAGACATCCAGAAACCGAAATTAGGCAAATCTACTAGCAAACTCCAAAACCCTGACAATGGTAAATTCTTAGGTCAAAATGCATTCTAATGCAATGCAACTCTATAAAATTTGGTGAATTAAATTGAAACAGAGAAAAGCAGCATAACCTGAACGAAACCCTAAAGACCAACATTTACATCCGAAAGTGCACAGCAAGTAATTCTGCTACATTAAACCTCAAAACTCTGGTAACAGTACGTTCTAGGACAAATCACGGTTTTAATAAGCGATGCTCCATACTTGTACGGGAACGATACTGTAACAGAGACGAGTAGAGTAGACATAATAGAACCTAAAAAACCGAGACGTACCGGAGCTTGGGCGCGTTGATGACCTTGTTCTTGTGCAAGGGCTTCTTGACATCATCGGCGGGGTAAAACTTGGGAGCACGGACGGCTGGAGCCTCGGCGACGGCAGCCTTCTGGTGTGTGGGGAAGGTGCCGCCATTCTTGGCCTTGATGGCCCACAAGCCGCGCTTGTGGTACGTCTTGGACCTGCCGTTGCGTCCGATGCCCCGGACAAGCTCCTTGTTCCTGCTCGCTCCAACTGGCTTCGGGGCCATCGCTACGGACAAAGAGAAGGACCGTGCACGCAGCTCAGCTCGGTGCGAGGGGCGTCGGAGACAAAGAGGTCCGCCGAGAAGAGCGTCCGCAGCCTTCAAGGGGTGAGCGCCGAACCCTAATCCGATAACAAATGAAACACTAAAAACGTTGGATGAAACTCATCCTGACCTTTTTAATATCACATCGTACGTACTTTTGTCAACTTTCAGTACCAAGTTCAAACTTCACTCTGTGCTCTCAGGGGAATGCTAAGGTATGTACACCCAAAAGTGACACTTACTTTAGATATGGTAATTGGGAGGGTGTTTTGAGAATTTAATGGCATGCGCTTGTCAGGAAATGGGTACACATTTAAGGAAAATTGTCTTTGGAATTTTTTGAGATCATATGAATAAAATATGAATTATTGAAGGCAACTCCCTAGACTTATCTATTGTAAACACTAGATTCTTGTAAAAGAGACAACAAAAAGACCATGTCATGACAACAAAAAGATCATGTCACACTCAAACATAAATCGCCATTTACACAATTTATGTTTCCTTATGTCAACTTGCATGTTTGATTAGGGTGCACGTGTGTCTTCTTTGGTTGCAAAAGTGCTTACTATTAGGTTTAATTTTAGATGTCACTAAATGGTTGATGTTACTAATGGGTGTGCATACCTTAACTTGCTAAAGTAACCATACCCATGCCCGAGCATTTAACCCCTAAACGTTTGAGCGTGCCGCTCCAACCAATACAATACAGGGTATTTTTCTTGTATTTGGAATGGATTTACACCTCTACTACATTTGAGACCAACAAAGAAGTTGGAGAATAGATCAATGCGGTTCTAGTGAAGTACTTGAGATCCCAAATTAAAATTTCTTATTGGTAGCAAATGACAATTTATGTCAACGTATATACTATGCCCTATGGACGTTTAAGAGTTAAAGGTTTAGGTACTTCAAGGTCTCAAAAAAAATTAGGAAAAAAACCAATAGGGTTAGCCTTTCAACAAGCTATCATGGAACATAATTTTTGTGGAAAAAAATATTGTAGATAATTTTTATATTAATGGGGCAAAGTTGCAGCTCATATGGTCCCTATTAGCAAATCTAAACTACCCTTGAAACTGCTTGGATGTGTTCCTATACATGTACTTGACAGTCCTAATCCCAATTCTCCCAAACTAACTCCTAAGCTAACTTGTGGCAAGATTTACTTGTGCAAGTGACATTCACTACTCCACTTCAATGAGTGGCAAACACCTCAACAGTAGGGATCAACTTTGGGGATTGCTCGAGTATGGGGAAGGTTGCATTATGGGCTCTCACAATCACATTAACTTATTGTAAGGGTGGAGGCTCAAAAAGCAACCCTTTAAGGGTTGATCTTCTTTTTCATGGCCTTCCCCAAACTGGAAGATTTTTGTGTAATTTTCAGACAAAGAGAAATGGATGCTAAATGTAACTCAACTATTTTCATATTTTTTGAGGCATTATTGAATTGTTGATGAATTTTCAAGTTTTATGTAGTAGGTGCCTATTTATGATTCTAAATCTCCCATAAACCGTCCCCTTGTAATTTATAAAGAGATTAGGTGAAATCAAGACTTGTGATTGGCTCTTGCAATAAAAGACACATTTTCTTTTAAGATTAAGGAGAGTCCATTCAAGAACCACCTCACATCCATTCTTGGGCTACCTATGGGACTCATTATCTGATAGGGGTCACTTTTTGAGCCTCCCCTCTTAACAGAAGGAGCAAGATCAACAGTTTAGTGCCAAGCAATTAAATACATTTTGTTAGATAGGTTTGGTTATTATAAAACCATTTATTTGTAGGGGGAAATTCATGGATACCCATGAAGTTTGCAATATTTACATAGATACCCTTGTTTTTTCAAAAATTGCACAAATATATTTGGACCATAATTTTTAGGCAGTTGTTTTATTATGCATGCCACTTCTCTTTGTTCTTTGGGCGCACATTGCTTCTTTTTTGTTTCATTGCTTTCCTTTTTTCAACATTAGTTATGAACAAATTACAAGCACAACAAATAAATGCCTCACGCTTTTGGTCCAAGGATGTTTGTGTAATTTCTGAAAAATCAGGGATATCTATGTAAATATTGCAAACTTCAAGAGTATCCATTAAAATTTCCCCTTATTTTTATAACAATTGATCTGTGACTTGTTAACTTATTAACTTAATGAAGAAGGCATGGTTTAAAACAGCATCAAACAATGGCAAGGTTACTGGAAACCAACATTTTCTACATCCACATTTGTCAAGAATGTTTGCTTTAATGTAGATTGATATTTTTATTGTGTTTTGTCTTTGCTCTTGAAGAAAGAACTTGTGTTATGGTTTTGAGTTGAAAATGTCTAGATTTAAATGTTCTATTTTAATTTCTAAAATGGAAAGAAATCAACATAAGAGGATGTATAAATTAAGTAAACAAGATAGAGTAAACAACAAACGAATCATGTGTGGGTTGCATTATTTATTAGCAATAAGCTTTCAAAAAGAGAGAATTATTGAAAACATAAAACTTCTTTTTTACAAACAAGTGATGCAAGAACTTTCATTAGAAAAATGAAAAAAGAGGTTGATGCTATATAAAGCTGAAATGCAAGTGTAGAAAAGGCCTTGGGTAGACTAAAAAACCTCTTTTACAAACGCATCTTTTTCTAATATATATCTCTCTCAGATCGTAATGAAAAAAGTTGAATAATTTCTGTTTGTACTTGCTTTTTTCATTTTCTATTGCTACTGACATTTTGTGAAGATTATAACATTGAGATGATAACAACAAAATTAGTAAAATTTTATTACGCATTAAAATTTTACTACACATGCCAATAACTTCAGTTAGTCTGATACTAATGTAGGTATTTGTTGGTCCGACAAGAGGCAAAATAAATTCAAGCCCAATTCCACACGCTGTAAAACTTTTGTTTCGTTTGTAGTATAACAATTTATGTTCTTTGGCCATGCAATAAAACAATTTTTGTATTTATTCACGCAATAAAAAGATCCATTTTTTGTTTTTACTCATGTACAAAAAATATCCATTTTGTTTTTACTCATGTACAAAAAATATCCATTTTGTTGTTTTTACCAATGTAGTTCAATTAACCCATGTAGTAAAAAAACTACCCACACAGTCCAATTTATCCATGCAGCAAAATATTTTTTTATTTTTATTCATGATTTTTTATCCATGTAGTAAAAGGATCGCTAAAAGGTAAATCGTATTATGTTATATAGATAGATTCATCAAGTTCAAAACATTTTTTCCCTACCATCAACACACAAATTTCATAGGTTTAGAATTTGTTTTATCAAAATCATTTAGGTTTTTTTTTAATACATCAATCTCAAAAGTTCATCTAAGATGAATGCACCTTAATGGATATTTTTTAACCTGCAATTTACAGAATCATGTTTTTAAAATACAAAGTTGCAAAATTGAGATGACAAAGAATTCAAAAAGAACCACTATTCGTAACAACCAACTATATGACTATTAAGGTTTAAATCTCACTTATATTTTCATCATAGGTTCAAAGTTGGTCAGCATTACTTTCTACCCTTCTACTCAAACAATGCTTCCAATTTCAACTTGTTTGTTTTATTTTTAATTTAAAATGACTATTCTTCCAATTTGTTGAGTTACTTTCAACTTCAAGCTCTTTCATCTTTAACTTCAATTTTTTAAATGCAATGGAATACAAACTGCAATTTACCTCATGCTAACAATTCCTCTCCACATTTTTGCAACTTTATTCTACATTTAAGCCCTAAAGGACCAAGTGGCTATTCAATAGCCAATTGAAAACTTGGGTAGGGTCATATGGAGTTAATTTTTATTGGATGTTCTCAAAAGTGTTGCACAAGGTGCAAATATGTATCCCCCAAATGGAAATGTAGTTTTTCCCCAATCAGATGCTTGGTTCAAAAATTATATTGCCCAAAAGAAACTAGGCAGCTTGAGCAATTTGGGCATCTTTGGAGAATCTTATGCATCAACTCTCATCAACTCTTGAAAATTGGCAAGTATGTAACTAAAAAAATATGGTGTACAATTGTCAAAAAAAAAAAAAAAAAAAAAAAAAAAAAAAAAAAAAAAAACTCTCACATTGCATTTTGAAGGGAGTCAAACTTTGTTGACTATGTTCAGGCAGTTTCATATATATATATATATATATATATATATATATATATATATATATATATCCTCTAACTTCAGGCCCTATTATCTTTCAGTTTATAAATCCAAAGCTCGTGAAACTTTTTTTTGCATCTTCCAAATGTTTGTTTCTAACTTTTCACCATTTGAATTTCAAATAAAAAACTTCCTCAATGCACAAGAAATCATGAAAAAATGACTGATGTATTGCCAAATCACTAAACCTCCTTGCATTTTAGGGTGATTTAGAATAAGCTAAATTCTATATTTGCATCTGAAAATTTTCAAGAGTGAACCTAACGTCATATACTTGTGAATGGTAAAAAAACTCATTTTTGTGTAGAGCAAAGTTTTTACTCTAGGAAGGCTCAAACTCTTTTAACCTTGTTTTGCAAAAGGTTGTTTTTCTCTTTAGACATTATAATCTTACAATCCGCATGGTCAAATGGGCTAAAATTTTTTACACACATTATTTGATCTATTTTATGCACTTTTGTATGATTGAAATTGAGAAAACAAATTTTCATTTTCAATTTTGGGCAATGCACTAAAAGTTGGTAGTTTCTAAGGCTTTTTTTCAAAAAACACCCTTGGTCCTTTAGGGGTTAACCCTTAAGCACCCAAGGGGCCAAAATATGGCCTCCCGGTTTTGAAAATTTTCCTTGTTTGACCGTTATAATCTTTTCAATATACAATGAAAGGACATGTCATTTTCCTTAGAACTCCGGGCCTATGTTTACTACCAATCGGTAACGGTCAATTTTTGTGAATCTCTTTTAGGTGATAGTTTGATTGGAATGAATTCCAAAAAGTTTGCATTTGAGTGAATATGTGCTGAGCGCTCAGGGGTTAACAACTTCCTCTGTGGTTCAAGACCCCTGTAGTTAGATACAATCCTCTTTGCACCATTGCTAAACATAAATGCTTTGTTTCAATCCTAAACCAAGTCACTGCATTCCTTTATCACATTGTTGCTAATTCTTTGGTGCATTGAAGCCTTTCCTCATTGCATTGGCAACCTCCAACTAAAATTGCACATTCCAATTCCTTCTTCAAACAGCCCAAAGGCATCTCAAATATTTTTAATCAATTTAACTCTTCCCCTATTACAAATTCAACGTATCCCTTTATTTTTTACTATAAGTACCAAGTAACATTTTTGCTTGAAAATAGAATTTGAAGTGAAATTTAGCTATGAAATTTCCCCCATAAAATGTATATTTCAATTTTATCATTCTAAGGTTATATCGTAGGTTATATTCAAAAAAATTGGAGGTACGTGAGTTTGAACCAAAATATATAGGACTTTTGGTTTACTTAAAGCAAAAATACATTTAAAAAATAGAGATGGTGCAATAAAAGTTCAACAATAATTTGTATTTGTTCTTCTTTCTTTCAAGGAGGTAGTAATACCGTGACTATTGAATGAATGATAGACCACTTGAATATTAAAAAAGCATTAAGTTCTCAAATTACATGCTCATAGGGGTGTGGCATTAGCAGTTTTGGGTGTTGCTTTAGCAATTCCCTTTATTTTTTATCTTTAAACACCTCAAGTTATTTATTTGCAACAATTCTTGAATTAAAAGATGTTGATTAGCTATTTGTTGTATGTGTTCATATTTTGTTAGAGACATTTCCATAGAAACACCAAACGGGTTTTAAGCTATTGATTTTTGTAATTCTAACTATTTAGAAGATAAGCTACACAAATTTACAATAATTCTAATATAAGCTTATGTTATTAAAGAAATCAAATTATTAAAAAATGTATATATAGATATTTTTTATAAAGACCTTATGCAAAATTCATAAGGCATAATATAACAACCCACTTGTTAAAAGGAAATTTGTAAAGCAATGTGAGAGCAAAGAGTTTAGCATACATGTAAAGTATATTAAATTAATATACTTATCAATGAGAATCCAAATCCTTCTTCGATGTCACTTACACATTTACTATGTACTATTGTATCTCTCCATTATGACATGTGAGAATATTTCTAGTTTTAAAATGTCAAATATGAAGTGGTTACAAACATGTATCAAAAAATTGGATAAGGCGTAGAGGCAAGTTGGTTACTGGACATGATGAATTGAGTTTAGCTTTATTCTCAACCGTGAATCTTGAAGGATTTTCTTACAATTCAAAGATGTAGGGAAATTGCATTATTCACAAAGGATTTGGCACGTACATACTCTACTAGTTGTGTTTTTTTGTTTTTCGAAATTGTGTTAATTTAGTAAAAGGTTCAAGCATCTAATTGTGACATACCACATTTCATTCATCATCCAACTCATTTTCTTTTGTTTTGAATCCATCCAATATAACAAGCAAAGAATCTAAGGCAAAATAACTTGAGATCTAATCTTCAAATTTTCTCCCTTAACAAAGATCAAAGTGTAATCTTGCAAACTTTTGTGTTACTCTTGTGAAGGTATAGAATTGTTGTAGTAACTAATTTCAAAGTAGTGTATGATGAAATCTTATATAACATAAATTTCTCAAGGAACATATCTTTGGCTTTAGCGCGCATTGAAAAATCTTGTGTGTATGAAAGAACTTCAAATTGTTTGAATGCAATTCTTGTCTAGGAAAAGAGCTAGTGTGCAAATGCAAGGTGAGTTACAAGATTAAGAAAGAGCTTACAAAGAATAGCTTGAGAATGAAGCAAAAAAACATGTTGTGCAAGCAAAAGTAGTTGGTTATGACTAGGGGTAAGTATGGTTAGGGCTAATGCCACATGACAAAGATCATGTTAACCGCTCTTCTATTCATTGTTCTACCATATCCGTTGTATTGTCCTTTGTTAGCCATTTCCTTGGAACAATAGCTGCTTTTCATGTTGTAAAATCCATCAAATTTTTGTTACAATTGCTTTTAAAGGATTTAAAATTTTATTCTTTAATTGAACATGCCTTCTACCAATGCAAAAGAAGAAGAGGAAATAGAAAGAAAGAAGTGGCAATTGCTTAAAAGGCCAAGGAATGCAATTCAAGGCAACAGCCTTAATCTATTTGCACAATGTTTGAATGTGATTTGAAAGTAAAGAAGGCAATTAATTGTTAATTGTAACTAATTGAAGAGACAACCATGGAGTGCATGTTGAAATGGGAGCAAATGATTGTATGCAAGACAATTTTTGTCTTAATCTCCAATCAAGATTTGCTACTAATTGAATCCTACTTGACGTGATGAAGAATTATGTGTTTTTTCTTTGAGACGTTTTTGTCGGATCAAGGAAGGTGGGCATGTGGGTATAGGCTTCATCTTCTTCATCATTTTGCAAATCTACTACAATTTAGGTAACACATGTCATTATCTTTTGTTATGTAAGTTTATTTCTTGCACTAAGTTTAAGTGCATGCTTTT
This sequence comes from Ulota crispa, assembly GCA_963920765.1. Lineage (NCBI taxonomy): Eukaryota > Viridiplantae > Streptophyta > Bryopsida > Orthotrichales > Orthotrichaceae > Ulota > Ulota crispa. The sequence goes on along the minus strand of OY987249.1, from coordinate 13,534,891 downwards.
TAAGCATTAAGAAAAGGGATAGTTTTAGAGTTTTATGGCTTGTGGGTTTACCTTCCATATCATGCAAATATGTTGTTGGATGAAATCCAAATGCAATCTTGATATGAAAATTTGTACCAAAGGGAAGAATGTTCCAACATCAACGTGTCTAATGTGACATTTTTAAAATTAATGGCATCATATGATGTGTGGATCTTAATCTTGCTAAATTTGAACACTTATCTTAATCATATGTTGTTGTTGTATTCCACAAGGAGGTCTTTATGAGCCAAGATCATTTTAGGTTAAGTTTGAACCATTATGGTGGCTCCTAATTAAGTGCATCTCTTAAAAACTAGAAAACCAACTATCAAAGTACAATTTGAGAATTTCACAAATGTAAGAACTTTTATTGGTTTGCTTTGATAATTTTAGTTTTTAAACAAGTCAAGAAAACACTTTTTATCCAACCTAAATTGTGGAGATTTTGCCTTGCATAATTTTTGTGATTCATGATATATCTACATCTCCCCCAAATTACCACTTTAGCATTTTTTTTAGATATTGGCAAAATCTTAAGCGTTGTTGAGAGTTGAGCCTATAAGGCAAATGATGTGGCATTTGTATAGGAGTGTAACTTTTAGAAGATGTATAGAGCTCTTAAGAGATTTTTGAAAACCAAAATTGAGATGAAATACACAATTTTTTTATACGTGGCTATGAATTTTGTATGCAATTTTGAAATGGGAGGTTCAAAACCTTTATGAATTGCAATAGACAACAGTGCAAAAACCCAATTTTGGGAATTTTGAATTTTTACATTCTCAAAAGCCTATTTACAAAATATGTTTTTGTGGACATAAAACCTCAAAATCTCAAAACACGGGTTTTTTCCAATTTACTGAGTATTATGTTCAACTCAATTTCAATTCAAAATCAATCACAACCAAACATTCTACCTAGTCATACCTCCAAAAAAAATTACATGTGCCCAAGCAAGAAATCATGTATTCTTAGTAAAAAGGGTCAATATGGAAAATGGGATCATGTTTCTTGATGTCCCAAGTATCATATGTTTTATTGTTGAGATTTCATGTGTTACTAAGGTTTGAGTTTGTATCTATTTTTGCAAATTATCTAAAGGAGCAATTGTACACTAGATTCTACCACCAACCTTGTCAAAGATACAATTTCCTTTTTTTACTCAATTTTTTTGTAGTTTCTGTCTTTGTCTCTTGCAAATTACAAATGCTTTGAACAAATCTTTGTTTTAGTTTCATGTAGTTTACTTAACTTTTTGTTGTTAGAAGAAGAGAAGAAGTTGAGAGTTTGATTGTGAATTTAGAGCATAGAAATAGCATGGGCGTCAATAGTGAGTGATGGCCATAGTGTTCCTAAACTCCATGACATGGGCTACCAACCAAATTTCATTGTCTCATCAAACCACAAACTTGTATAAAATTATTCTTTCAAAATACCCTATACAAGTCTTCTTTCTAAGCATTGAATTCCAAATGAAAAACTATTTAAGGAGAGCTCACACTTCACAAAACTTGAGCAACCTAGTACTTCATCTTATTTCTAGAAAATAGCACTTGGACTCACTTCAATTTGGTGGTTGTAATGCAAGTTTTGTTTTTGGATGCAGTTTAGGAATTAATCCAACGCTTTTTGGAGAGCAAATGCACAATTCTCTTTGCTTGAACCTTAAAAAAATTGCAATCACTAAGAGCTCTTCAAATTAGCCACCAAGATATGTCATTGAATTGTATAGGCGCATGCAAAATCCACCCAATAAATCAAAATTTGTATGTCACTTCAACCAAAACAAATGAAACAATGTCTTGACGTTGGTTCTTCTAATGTTTTATTTGAATTTAGCTTGTTTCATAGGATTGCACTTATAAAATGATTAATCCAAAGATCATTTATATCAATTCTACTCCTAACATGCTTGTTTATGTGAAAATCTGAGGCCAAGCCCTTCCAAAGTTTGTCTCTAGCTTTCAACTATTTCTTGTTATCTCATTGCATTAGAACCTCTCCGTTTTTGTTGAATAATGAAACTTGATTTCCAACCATGGTTATGATGTTTTGTAATTCATCTAACAAATACTTTGTTTTGCCCAAATGCTCTTCTAAATTTTGATATGATGTTTCTATTTTTTGCACAAATATGTCATTTACATTAGTTTCATGAAAGCAAATTTTCTTTCTAAGTATTGCTTTGGTTAAAGATTCTATACAAGTTTTGAACCTTATCATGACAAAAGTATTCTTGATGCAATAAGTAGATGCAAGTGACCAAATAACAATCCTTTGGCGGCTAAGGTGGACCTCTTGTTGGCAACTTCATGGCAAGCTCCTTTGGCATTGGCAGGCCAAACTCATCTCCAAGGGCGCATCCTAACAACGCCTTCAAAGATAGTCTCAATGCAGGACATGGAGGCAATTTGGGTGCTAGTAGTAGTAGTAGCGGTGGTAACAATGGTGGAGTTAATAACAAAAGTGTGGTTTTCAACAACAAAATGTTGCTTACCAATCCACGATCGCCAACTGCAAATAGCAGCTTACCTATGCCCTCAGGGCGAGGAGGCGCAGCAACAACAACTACTACAAGCTCTGGAGGTTCTTTAGCATTGCGTGGCGGCACTGCTGGCATTGGTCCACGGCTGCGAGCAGAAGGCTTAATGGCACCACCAGCATCAGACGCTGCTACATTGCGTCGGCAAGTTGCAGCATTGCAAATTGATTTGGAGGCACATATTGATGGAGAACAACGGCTCCAAAGTATTAATCATGAGCTGCGTGAAAGGTTGAATGAAGTAAAATCTCTCTCTTTGCTTTCACTATGCCACAAATTTTGTTATATTTATGAAGGTATGTATAAGTACGCAATGATTACATACCACAAAATAGTTAAATTTTTTTTCTCCAAAAAAGTAATGTGGCATCACTTGCTTGATAGGCATCCTTGGTAAAGTGACACTAAAATTTAATTTGGCAAAGAAAAATGTCTAATTTGATATTTGCTTAGAAAAATCAAACTTAATTGGGAAAAATATTCATGTTACATTTACTTAATTTCAAATTGTAAAGGCAAATTTGGATTGTGTGTTGCTGAAAATAATTGTTAACATTATGCTTCTAAATCTTTAATCCCCTTAGCATGTGTTGTGTCCAATTAAGAAATTTTATCATGCAATTTACAAGGATCACATATAATAAAACCTTCCAAATTTTCTTTGTCTTGTAGCATGGCTTTTATTTTTGGACTTTGAACCATTCAAGTTTAGTCATAAGGTAGTACGCTTGAAAACCGTTCGCTCATTTTGAACCATCCAGTAGCTTGTTGTGAAATGGTGCATTGGTGATTCTTACATTAGCCTCTTACAACTCATTGAATGCATGGAAGAAAATTTGTTTATAATTGCAAGAGCTAATCATTCTCCTTGCTTCCTCAAATCTTTTCACAACTTGCAAGTGAATGGTTCTTGGAAGGTCTAAGGTTAATAATAGGTACCTATGACACATGCACTTTGAGAATTCATAAGTAACTCAAAAATGCTTCAAAAAATATGAAACAACTTGTGTTGCATTCAACATCTATTTCTCTTTGTCTAGAAAATGAACTAAAAATCCTTCCATCCACAAAAGACCATGAAAAAGAGGGATGAGCCCTTAGGCGATTTTCAAGCGTACTACCTTAGGTGCCATGAATCTAGATTCTTTTCAAAACTAAGGGATTTTAAGCTAAGAAAAATGCTATAAACTTGTCTTACAAGAAATAACATTCATTGTAGTTAATTTGTTGCTTTTTCCTATAGTTGTTTTTACAAGTGATTATCCTTAATTCATTTGATGTCACTTTTGAATTTGAAAAAAATAAAATACACCTCAATGGTTTATGCCATTATAACACTTTTGAACCATATTATGGAATACATATTTTTTGCAAAGATTTGAATCCATATTACTCTACATTGTAGAGAATATTTGCAACATTTGAATCATTTTGTGAGTATACTTTTGCGAAAGAGTACCAAATTTAAGATTTCTCACACTATATTCTGGGCATAAACCTCAATGATGAAGAACTAGAAATGATCCTTATATAATACGTTCAAAAAAGTTATAATAAAAGAACCACACTCTAAATCAAAAAATGAACTAATATTGTATTTTTGCTTGTTATGTTTAACAGGTTAGAATTATACATGAAACAAAATCATGAAAATGTAGAAAGAGCTGAAAGTGAACTCAATACCCTCCATGAAGATATGGAACAAACTTTAGAACTCCAACGGCGTTTGGCACAAAGGTAAGTAATAGTAGCAAGGTGCTATATTTATTGTGTTTTTGTCATTTTGTAAATATTAGTTAAAATAACTAGAGATACTTTATTACAACTTTTAACAAAAATGAAACATGAAAAGAAACCAAGATGAATAATTTCTTTCATAAAACAAAATATACAAGAGAACACAGCTGGATGATAGATCAAATTGTCGTTTTTTTAATTGTTTCAAATAGAGCTCAAATGCTAGAAAGAGAAAAAAAAGATTTGGAAAGCACAATGACTAAATCTGCTCAAGCATATGAAGCAGAGCGAGCAACACTTAATAACTGCATATCTTCTATAACTCATGAATTACACACAAAAGGAGAATCAGAAGCAAAAATTGCATTTCTTGAGGTTTTTGATGAATGCAATCTAAAAACTGTCTAATAAAATGCTATATGTATATAACTGAATTTAAGAGAATATGTTCATTAAGTAAAGATCTCATTGCTATGAGTGAAACACGTTTTAAACAACTAGTTTACAATGATTGCAAATGTCTACTATGACTATAATTGAGTCATCTAATAACATCTCTAGTATTATCTTGTGAGGGTTTGACGCACTTCAAGTATGGATGATTAGTGCTAAGGGCCCCTTAAAATACTCTCATGGCACTCCATCCTAGTGTGTCAAGTAATGATCCTTTGAAACACTATTCATCCTAAGTTCAATGTGCTTTGCCTTGTTTTCCCCTTGATGAATGGTCAAACGATTATTTATGGGGTATGTTAGAAGTGCAAGGGTGGATAACAAGAATTTTGAGGCCTTTACAAAAATAAATGTAGTCTCTCAAAGTGTTAAGTTTGAAGTACAATGCTAAAAATGCTTTAATAGTCATTATGGACATTTGCAATCATTGTTTACCAATTGCTTAGGACATGTTTCCTTGTAGTGCATGTGATTGATTTCCTTAAAGTGATTAATCAAATTAAAAGATTTTTTATTATCAAGTTGGAAATATCTTTGTTTTCTTTAATCTATTTTAATACATATAAACATGCCCCTCTATGTGCAGTCAGAATTAACAAATGCTACAAACTTAAAAGATAAACTAGAGGAGCGATTGCATATTATCACTGAAGAAGCTGATCTTCTCAAAAGGAAACAAGAAGAATATAGTGAACAATTTCGTGAACTTTTTGAAAAGGTAAAAAATAATTGAATGAATTATAAAGATTAAAACACATCTACTTTTGTAATATTCTTGGAGTTATTTTTTGAATTTTCTTTTCTTGTTAAAAATTAATTTAGTCAAATATTTTATGCAAATTTTAAACATAATTATATAGATGAAATGAGATTACATCATGTTCATAATTTTTATTTTTATTTTCTTAAATATCACCTTGACAGGATGAAATAGAACACAAAATCACACAAATGGCTAATTTATCTACCATACGAAGGTATTTTGGTCGTTTAAAAGAAGCCATTAGAGATCAATGTATTGAAAGAGCAAATACGCTACTAGCACAAAAATTCTATAATTTAAAAGTGTTGGCTTTTGGTTGGCGTATGTTTCACATGGCAACTAGTCGGACAATTTTAATTAAGAGAAGAATTGCACATTATAATAAGGTATTTTTAATAATTCAACCCCAAATTTTGAAAAGTATTATTTTGTGTATATCTCATTCAAGTTGAATTTGTTATGTTTGTTTTGTTTTTTGAAGTATTAACAATCTCTAAAGTTGGAATTGATAACAACTTGTTCCAGCAAATTTTAGAAGATTGTTACTCTATTTGGATAAAAATGGTACGAGTTAGTCAAATGCAAAAAAGGAATTTTATAAGACATGCAAAAGAAAGAGCTAGACGCATTTTACTTTTTTGGGAAGACTATGTAACTAGGGCACATGCAAATCCCAGAAAATACCAAATTGCATTCCAACATTATAGTAATTATACTAGAACAAGAACTCTTGAAGCTTGGAGAAAAATTGTAAGGCTTTGGACATTAAATGAGGAAGATGAAGACATGCTCTCCAAAACTGCAAAGACTCACTATGAAAACTTTAGGAAAAGAAAAATAGTAAATGAATGGAAAGAGTGGTTGAGATATGTAGTTCGACCAAGAAAAAGGAAACTATTAAATGTGCAAGCACATATCAATAAAATGACAATGAAGCAAGCCTTATCAGCATGGCAATGTGTTATGCGCATCCAATGGATGACGCGTATTAAAATGGATGAAGCAATAAAATATGAAAAAAAAAGGATTTGCATTAGAACCATGTCAAGGTATTAATGAATCATAAATAAATTATCCATATAAACCGAATAATAAATTCTTCAATTATTATCATTTGATCCACACTTAAAAGGGTTTTGTGTTATAAAAGATTACTTGCCATTTTTGCAAAAATATTTGAAATTGAAATTCACCAAATAAAAATATTGTCATGTTGTATGTTATAAAAATTGATTCCATACTAACAAATAAAGCATAGTTTTAGTTAGACCATCAAGATACAACTTTACATTCTTTAGAAAATATGGACATGAAATAACGTTATTAAAAACTTATATTGATACTTAATTTTATCTAAATACTAGTGTTTATTATCAATAAAATGAGTATTACATTATATATACATACATACATATATATATATATATATATATATATATATGTATATATGAACATATGAACATATGAGATCATTTTTAAGATTGCATTATTATTTACCTACATAAAGTAATTCAAATATATTGATATGTTGAGTTGAATAGAATAAAGAATCCAAACTTGTCTTTCTAAGATTATTGAAGTGAAACATATTTTTGCTCTTTGAAAAATAAATGATTTGTAAAAAAGAATCTTAAGAAAAAACTTCACAAACCACAAACTCAAAAATACTTATGAAAATCAAAAAAATTAGATTGTTTATGCATATGACAAGTCTTGATCCACTAATTGTAAAACCTTTGTTGTCTTGATTTTTATGGGATTAACCACAAGTGTCTAGATTTTATTGTTTGCTGAAGTGAATGATTTATATTTCTACATTTAAAGTGTAAACTTTTATGATTTTAAAAAATCATTTTGGTTTGTGGAATTCAACATTTACCTTTCAAAATTTGTATCACTTTCTAGGTTTAAAGAAGCACTTCACAATATTGATGTTGAAAGAAAACTTAAACTACAAGCAACAAAATTCCAAAAAGCAAAACAAGGTGTATCTATTATTAAAGGTTGGCAACGTTTGACACGACAAAAACAACATGGAAGAATTTATCAACAAGTTGCTTTACAGCAATATGCTAATCATCTGTCTAAAAAGGTACAAATCAAAATTAAACCTCCACCTTTTCATGACATGAATAGTAGCAATGTTTTATTTTTTCATTCACAAGTATAAGAAAGTTTTAGAATTGTTTTAAGGGCCATTCAAGTTGAGAGGCTATGGAAGTTCATTGCCAAGAGTTTGACATTTGGACATGACTTTTGGAAGCTTCACACCAAGGGCAGTCAAAGGTGTCAAAAATAATATTTTATTGCATATTTTCAACACATTTATTTGATCTCTCAACAAAGTTTAACCACTCATCCCATGGTGTCTAGACTTGATCGGCCATAGTGTGAAGCAATCCCAACGCTAACATGATTTTGGATTTGAAAAAACGTGGACATATGTATATGTGCATAAGCGTGCATGTATACATATACAGAAACACATGCGTTTATACAAACTAATATGTACATATATTGATGACCATTTGAAATACTAACATTGAATGCGAATATTCTTTTAACTTGATTTGGTTTCTTTTTTTTGGTATACATAGATGTTTAGAATGTGGACAGATGCAATTCTTATGAGTAAAACTAAAAAAAAAGCAGTTCGAGAAGTGAATCAATGTTTGGCAAGAGCATCCATGATTTTTTGGAGGGATTACCATTACCACCATTTGCTAAAGTAAGGATTTTACAAAAAAAAACACAAAACACATGATTAGTTATATCATTTTATTCTTTTAACATTATGCACTTAAAGCATGTACATGGTTTTATGTGAATTTAGAATTTTAAGATACATACTTAGGTTTATGTATTCATATGAATTTTGGTTTTTTTTTGGATTTTGGCAAAATAGGAAGAAAATGACAAGAAAAGCAATGGTGTATAGAAAACGAAAAGATTTACAGGTATTTAAAAGCACAAAATGCGACTTTAGTTTTGTTAATGTTTATAAAGCTTTAACTTGGTGCTTCTTTTACTTGGCTTCATGTAATCTAACCATTAGATGTATGATTTGAACACGTTTTTATAATCAACACCACAAGAAAAATATGTTCTAAACAATTGGTTCATAGTAATTGTTTATGTCCACAATGACTATTAGATTACTCAATTAAAATAATTGTGGATATTTGCAACCATTGTGGACCAATTGTTTATTTTGACCTTTTTTTTGTACTACAACATTTGATTTATATTGGTATGAAAACCCATCAATTATTTTGTGAATAATGTACATTTGTAGGTAGCCAAAAAATGTTTAAGTGAGTGGTGGGAACTAATGGCTTGGAAACGAAGAGCAAACCAACTTGATTCATTATTGGCGCAACGGCTCCGACGGACTCTTTTACAAAATAGCTTACATAATTGGATGTATGCAACTTTTGATGGCCTCTTAGTTGCAAATGCAAAGTTTCAAGATGATTTAATACAAGCTCAAGTACAATTATTTATTCAATCATTCATTCAAGTTTCCATTAGCACTTTAAATCTACTAACTTTGATTACCTCAAAAACACCAATTCAAAAACAATCAAATTCTAAGTTAATTGCAAAAAACAAATTGACCATTCATCAATAACATTGAAGTTAATCTTTAAATGTTATAAACACATCATTTTTTACCAATTTAAATTAACATTATTGTATTTCAACAACAGATAACCTTTGCAAAATCAAAATTATATATATCTAAATTTTTAGGGGATTTTTTTGTTTGGTTCTAATTTCATAAAATTTCAAAATATAAAACTTTTGATCTTGTTTTTTTATTGTATTTCTCACTTATTCCATTTAAGGTGATTTATTTCAGTCTCAATGTAAGGAGCAAAAAAACCAAGTTTCAACTGTGGATGTGGAAAATTTACAACTCATTGATCGCTTACACAATATGTCATCTGAAATTGCTTATTTAAAAACAAGTGTAAATGAAAGGACTCAAGAATTAAATGAGCTTCATAGGGCTCTAGAAGATGCAGCTATGGTAGAAAGTTCCATGCGAGATGAGATTGAACACCAACATTCTCATATAGAAGATTTACAAAATGATAACATATGTTTGCAGGTTTTTGTTTTCATTTTCACTTTTATTTTTTTTTGCATATTTTCAAGAAACAAATGTACTTTTGTATATCTAACTCCAAGATTCACCTAATTGTTAGCGCATAATTATATCATTCATCAATCATAATGGTTTGAAACATAGTATGAAACATCACTACAAGAAAACATGCATAAACAACTAGTCCAAAACAACCATAAATAACTCCATACTCAATCAATTGAGAACAAATATACATTTTGCATTACAAGGGATTTGGACCCAAAAATGGGCCCCTTCCCCCAAAACTATGGGAACTTTGGGAACACTTCCACAACACTTCCACATAGGCAATTTGCAGTAGTATGACATGGCATTAGGGCGACCACATCAGACATTATTATTTAATTATTATTTTTAGAAAAAAAACTTTTTTAAAACTTTGTTTATTTTTTATTATTTTATTATTTTATTATTTATTATTTTATCATTATTATTTTTTTGACAACCAGCAGTGGCATTGGGAACATCCAAACTCATAACCCTTTCTTGGGTCCAAATCCCTTATAATGGGACTTTTGAATTTTACATTTTTGAGAGTCTTTTGGTGGTTTATAATGAATTTTATGATGATTTCTTCAAGATCAATGATGTAAGATCTTGAAAATTTATTGTAACATTCACTTTTAATAGCCAAAATACTCTCAAAAATGTAAAATTCAAAAGTCCCAAAATGTTTATTTTTCCCAATTTATTGAATATGGTGTTAAATGTTCATAATAACTGATAAATGACTCAATTATAGTCATTGCAAACATTTTTAGTAAGCATAAAAATAGTTATTTGGAACACATTTTCCTTCAAGTGCGTGATATCAAGTAAGAAACAATAGATTTCTAAATGGAGACTTTTAAAATGTATTTACAGAAAAGGATTCAAAGCAAGAATGTAGAAGATACAGCTGGAGAAGTTCATCACACTCTAGAACTTCAAAATTTAGAACAAACTTTACAACAATTGCGAATTCAATTGGCGGAGCGGACATCCCAATTGGATTCCTATGAAAAGGTCAAAATTTTCCAAGTTTTTCTTGATTGATAAAAGCTCATACCAACAATTTGTGTATCAATATTAAAAAATGTGCTTTTTAATATGATATAGTATACAGTGAATTCAAAACCAAAACATGACTATTCGAACAAGGTTCTTTAATGCTATCAATATTAGGATCAGTTAAGGTCATAAAAACTTAGGGCCATTTTAACCAAAATTTTAGCCCAAATGGTTTTAGAAATCAACCCCAATCACCCACTATAATATGAGTGTTATGAGGGCCAATTCTTTTATGTGTAAAGGCCTTAAGGCCAAAAAGTTGAGGTCACTACTGTATTTTTGAAATCTTTTAGAAGAAAGGGGACAAAAAAAAGTAACCAAGTAGAGTCATTTATATTTGGAATCCATCCTACAATGTTGATTGTCTCAAAACAATGCTATTTAGATAGATGTTCACATTTTAATAAAATTTGCTAAAGACCCTAGGGTCAAGAATTTGCTTCCTATTTTTGAAAAACCTACTTTTGGAGATGGAGTTGTGTCAATTTTTTTTTGAAATATTAGATTATGTTCTAAACTTTTGGCCTTGACTCTTAGGGCCGCTTTACACTAAGAGTCATGGCTAGTTTCAGCCTTAGACACGCAAAATTTTGGTACCTAATTGATTAATATTTTGAAAATGACCTCAAGACCTTTACACTAGGAGTCAAGGCTAATGTTTCAAAACATAGTTGAATACTTGATCGGACTTGACCCTAAGCTCAAAAATTGGGTCTTCCAAAAATGTGAAGCCCATTCTTGGGCTCAAGGCCATTTTCAGATTTTATTAAAATACAATTGTTTGAATAAAAATAATCTTTTGCAATTGAGATACTCAACACTATAGGATGGAGTAAAAATATTAACAGCTCTCCCAAATCTTCTTCTTTTTATCCCTTTTGTCATAGAATTTTCCAAATTTGCTCTAGTGGCCTCAAGTTTTTGATCCCAAAGCCTTTACACAATAGAGAGTTAGCCCCACTATATTCATATTACGATGGGCACTTGGGGCTGTTCTTGAAACCATTTGAGCTCAAAATATGGTTGAAATGGCCTCAAATTTTCATGGCCTTGACTCCTAGTGTAATGTAGCCCTTAGTATAAAGACCTTGAGGTTGTTTTTAGAGTATCAACCAATTAGAAACCAATATTGGAAGTGTCAAATTGTATACACAAGCCTTGACTTGTATTGTAAAGCTAAGTTTAAAATTGAATAGCACTACAAAATTTGAAGAATTTAATAATTATTATTTTGTACTATTTGTGGAATGTAGGCATTAAAAGAAACAGCCGAAAGATTAGAAGGGGCATCTGACGAATCACAAGAAAAGTTGACAAGTGCATTTGAAATTGCTGGATCTTTACGAAAATTGTTAGAAGATCGTGAACATCAATATGCTAGTCTTGAAGGAACTTCTCGAGTAAATATACTAAACCACTATCTATATATTCATAAAAGAAAACTAATTTTGATAACACTAGTAGAAAACTTTGTCCAAAACAATAGAAAATCAGCAATTTCTTGTTGTTTTGGGCACTTGCCCAAGCCAATTGACTAATTTAATAGAATTCTGTAAAATAACTAAAAATATATTATGTTGATTTGGACACCATTATATAAATCAACAAGAAAATTGGAATCTTTGAGAATCTTTTGGGAATCCTTAAGAATTCTTTATGAAATCTTTGAGAATCTTTGAGAACCTTTGAGAGTCTTTGAGAATCTTTAAGAATCTTTGATAATCTTTGAACATTAGTAGCCTTTAAAGTCTACTAAAAACACAACCAAAACAATAGAAACTCAACAATTTTTTGTTAATATGGACACTTTTGGATAGGACAAAACAATAGAAAATCAACAAGTTTTTGTTGATTTGGACACTTTTGGACACTTCCTTAATTCAACAAAATTTTATATAAAAAGTACAACACTTGCTATTTTAAATACCAAAGTTTCTTTATGAAAAAATATAAAAGATGCCCCTCAATTCTTTCAGAAAATCATATATGTCCCTCAAAAATTAAAAGTATAAAAAATACCCTTGGTTTTTTGTAAAAATATCAACAATGCCTCTAATCTACTAGGAAAATATTAAAAATACTCCTCAACTATTTTAAATTATCAAAAAAATCCTTGTGTAATTTGAAAAAAAAAAACTATCTTTGGTTTTGTGTAAAAATTTCAAGTAATCTTTATTCTTAGATTTTGAAAATACCATAAATACCTCTAGTATTTTTGTGCCTTTTTAGTGCAATTCTATTTTAAATATTATATTAAAAATAAAAATCACTATGTTATTGATGCAACAGTTTTTGCAATAATAAATTTATATGCAAAAATCCTACAAAGAATTTGAACAACTTGACTATAAGATTGAGTTTGCAATTAATTTGCCTCTATTTTTAGTAATTTCCATTGTTGTTCTAGTAGTTACAAAAACTTACAATAAAAAAAGTGAATTATGGGAACTTGCAGTAGCCTCAAAACTAACTAAGGGTATAGTTTAATTGATATTCTTACATAAAACCAAAGGGAGATTTTTATATTTCAAATAACACAAGAGTATATTTGCTATTCAAAATAAAAGAGCATTTTTGATATTATCTCAAAATAATAGGGGTAGAGTTGATACTTTGATAAAAAAACAAGAGTATTTTTGATATTTTGAATCATTGAGGGGTAAATTTCATATTCTGAAACAACCAAAGAGCATTTTTAATACTTCCCCTTCTTTTATGAATGAGATCAACAAAAAAATTAAAATCTTATGAAATATTTTTGGAATTTTTTAAAAAGATTCAAAAGGCTTCAAAATATTATAGAACATTTTTAATCTTTTGGATACTTTAAAATTTTGATTGTATGATTACAATTTTTTAATTCCATAAGTATTCAAAAATTGATGTTTTTTTAAGCTAGCAGACTATGGAGGCTACTTTTACCTAATAAGAGTTTTGTTTTCAAAAAACAAAAATATATATTTAGAAATGAAGCCAACCCTCACTTGCAACAATTATTTTGAGATTTATGTATTTCAATCAAAAGTTATACAAAAATCAAAGGGGTGGAAAAAAAAAAATTTAAATTTCTGAACCCCTTCTTTGATTTTAGCTCATAACTTTTGATTAAAGATCTCAAATCTGAAAAAAATTGTTGGAGGTGAAAGTATATTACATTAACTAACTTTTTGTAATTTAAAACTTTTCAAAGAAAAGTCCTCTACTAGGCCAAAATAGGCTTCAAAGTTTACTGACTTTGCAAAGTAATTAATTTGTAGTGTACAAATAGATTATTTGAATCTTTATGTGCACACATGTGTGGGCATATTCTAGTGGTAATGGCAGTGGAGATAAGGCATTACAATGGAAGGCCGGAGGTCTGGGGTTTGACCCCTAGCCTAGGCGCTTTCTGCTAGCGCTGAAGGCGCTGCAATTGCCTCGTAGCTGCGCCTGCTAGCTGAATTTAAAATATATTTTTATTTTTTTTGTTTCAAAAATAGAAAATAAAAAATATGAAAAAAATATTGATAAAAAACAACATTTAACAACAAAAGTTAACAGAAAAACAACAAACTCTTGTTGAAAAGTCCCAAATCAACTTGACCAAAGTCATAGATAAAATTAATAGATTCAAGTTGAAATTTTGTTGATTTTCTATAAAATTTTCTATTAGTGTAAGTTGATATATATATATATATATATATAATATTATAGTAATACAACTATGTCTTGAATGCGCTTTGCTCCGTGTCTTTCTTATTTTTTGGTCATTCTCCCTTTTGCTACCTTTTTGTCTTCTTCCCCTACTTGAATTTCAAATTTTGGGTGACATTCAAACACCCAAAGTTTTGACACCCAATGCCTTATAATATGGACTTTTGAGCTTTTGGTGTTAGTAGAGACTTTTGAATATTGCTTGACAAACAAACAACTCAAGCTTCATAATGTAGATGAATTGTTTCATTTGGTTTCTAATACTACAAGAAAAACATGTCCTAAGTGACTAGTTCACAATGATTGCAAATGTCCACAACAAATCCAATTGAGTCATCTAATAGTCAATGAGGACAATTTCAATCATTGTGGACAAAATATTTAGGACACATTTTTCTTGTAGTACAAAAAATTCCATTTAATGATTTGATCAGTTTTCAACTGTACCTATAATTTGTAAATGAAACCAGCTTTTTTTTTGTTGATAATATGTAGCGACGAGAATTAGAACTAGGAGAAGTGCAAAGAAAATTGGCCTCAGCAAATTGTACATTGTGTGAGACCGTTGAAGCTCGAGATTCACGAATCGAAGAACTAGAAAATGTTTTAGCACAAAAACAAACTGAGGTATGTAGCTCTTGAAAAACAAGCATAGTATATTTAATTAGTAAATTGAATTTGTTGAAATTACAAGAATAAAGTGTTTTTTTTTATAAAATGATCTTCTGTAAAATAATATGATTTCAATACATACCATGCTAAAGGAGTAAAAGGAACATGATATACAATTAGATTGGTGATACACAAACACAACTTCAAGCTTTGGAAGTAGCATTGGACGCAAAAGAGAGTCATGTTCGCAAATTGGAATATGAGATACGGTTAATGTCTGGTAAATGTTTTACTCTAAAAGGCTCATTGTAAATAAATTGCATAAAGTTACATTATGAAGAGAGAGTTTGTTTTGTCTTTGTCTTATTTTTTGCAACAATTCATAAATTATAGCAACAAGCATGCCTTGCCTGCATTTGCGCAATCTCACATGTTTTTGCTTTTGCTTTTTATTTTGTTTAATATCACGTTCAATTTGTTCCCCTATTAATTCCATTTTCATCCTCCATTTTCCTCCCATTGGCAAAAATATGAGCCCTCCACAAGGCCCCTAACAACTCCTTTCAAGGGGTCTCCTTAATTGTTTTAATTTGTACTTTGGGATAACAAAAATTCCTTACACCCTACTATGCTTTTGAGTACAATCATGGCTCACATTGGCATGTCAAATTTTCATTGGGTGTCACAATTACATGTACATATTACCATGGTCCTTTTTCTCTATATTAAAATCTTCAACCTAGTACTTATGAGGGTAACATTTAGTTATGATTGTGTACAATAGTAGGAGAATAATTAAAACATTGTGACATAGTACTAAATTGCCATTTTCTATTCATAGTTTTTGTGATGTACAATAGGAAAGTCATACAAGGTAGAGACACTTCACACAAATTCTCATATGCTTCTAATGTACCCGGCCTAGGCTCAATAAGTATTAAGAGTGTCAATTTTTAAGAGCCTTGTGGAGGGTTCAAAATAGAAAAATGGCTTTTTTCCTTCCACCACAAAATTCCCAATGACTTTTCACCCTCCCTTTCCTAGCCATTTCATCTATCTCTTCTCCTCTCTAATAGAGAATTTGGAATTTCTCTAGCCCACACTTTTTCCTATAGATGTTAAATTGAAAATAATATGTGCATACAACAAAAAAGAATTCAAAACATATATGTTGAACACATTGTAGAGCCTCATGGGGTGAAAGCTTCAAAGTTTGTGTCAAGTTTAAGTTCATATGCACCAACACCAACTCGAACAAAAACAAGTTCTCACTACCAAGGGCATCCACAACAATTTCATCACCAAAGTTCCCTCCAACAACAAAATGCACCGTCCGTGCCCCATAGTCCAAGTAGAAAGCAAATGCCCACAATTCTACGGTCTCATGGTCGTCCATCCCAAAGTAGCGCGGTGATGGGATCACCAAGGTTACAATCAATACAAGTGCAAGAATCTTTGCGTGATACATATGCTCAAACTAAACAAGCTCTACAAAGCTCTAGTGCAGGTCCTAATGACATTGATGGAATAAGGTTTAGGCCTTCAACTTCTGGTGAGTTAAAATCATCACCTAATCAACCATTTCTTTGTTTTTATGTACAATTATACTTTGCCTATACTTTACGCAATCACACATGTTTTTTCAAAAAATTGGTTGCTAATTTTGTCCAACTTGTTCTTCTCTTTGCCTTTTATTTTCACCATCCCTCTCTTTCTTCCTCCCTCACAAATTTTGGTAACTATTCACCTTCCCTCTACTTACTTTATTTTCTCTCTCTCCCCATATTTTTGATGACTTTTCACCCTCCTTTTCCCTATCTTTTTCTCTACCCCCTCCCTCTCTAAAAGAGAATTTGGAATTTTCCTTGATAGCCCACACTTTATAATATACATATATGTATGTATAAATGTGTTTGAATGTGTTATTACCTAAAGCAATCATAAGTTGTATTGAAATAAGACCAATATTTGATACATCATAGTAGAACGTCAAGTAAATGAAAGATTGCAAAAGTCCATTATTAATCTTAAGCTTAAAATATATAAATAAAATATTGTTAAAGAATGATTAAATATAAATAAACTATTGTTAAAGAATGATTAAATATAAATAAAATATTATCAAAGAATGATTAAGAGGACCAGGTTGATTTTGAGAAATTGAAAAGCATTTGTAATTTCGTTTTGAAAAGTAAACTATAAATAATTGATTATCTACATCATTTTTTACAAATGCACACTAAACTTTTGATGATATTGCATAATCAAGAAACACAATCACCACGAGATCCATCAGGTTCAACAAGTAGAGTGTTACATTCGTCAATATCCGGAGTACAAATGATGGATCCATGTATTCCCATTGGTGGAAGTTCATCAATAGGAGGTCCTCCTATGCCTATAGGAGGTGAATCCAATGATGAACATAATCCACAAGCTGTCTTCTTTCAAGGACAAGATAACTCTCAACGAGATTGGGAGACTTCATTTGCTTTAGTATCAACAACAAGGCCAACATCCACTCTTGGAGGCTCAGAGCAAGAAATGGGCCAAGAAGGTGATCCCACTTATCGAAGTGACGGTTCTATGTTACGCATTTCTGACGATCAAAGTGCTGTTGATAGTTTACACTTTGAAATCCAACAATTACAAACAAGAATTATGAATCGGTTGCGAGAACCACCTACTCTTGGATCTGGTATTCAAGGATCTTCTCAAGTTAGTGCATACTCTTCCTTTGAAATCTCAACATTTAATTTAATCAATTGCAAAAATTATGGAATTTCACTAGAAGAAAAACATATAATAAACAATTAGGTCAATGATTGAGTAATTTTGTAGTTGTCACATAGTTGTTGTATAATTGTTCAATTGTTGTATAGTTGTTGTGATTTATGTATTGTCATTTTTCTTCTAATGTTTTAGGGGAAATTTTATGGATACTCTGGAAGTTTACCATATTTGTATAGATACCCTTGGTTTTTTTGAAATTGCACAAATGCTCTTGGATCATAATTTTCAAGTGTTTGTTTTGTTATACTTGCTACTTTCTTCATGACCAATGCTAAAGCAAGGAGTGCAATAGAACAAAAGAGAAATAATGTGTGCACAAGGGAGAAAGAAGTGACATGCACAATAAAACAAATGCTTACAAATTATGGTCAAAGAGTGTTTGTACAATTTCTGAAAAACTAAGGATATCTATTTTAAAAAAAATGGCAGACTTTAAGGGTTACCATAAAAAATTCCGCAGATTTTATGTTTTTAATACCAAATGTGAATGCTGGATATTTTATTAAGAAACTTGATTTGTCAAAAATGTAGGAGAGGTTAGTAGATGCCAATAATCAAAGGCCAACAAGCGGAAATCTCGTTGTTTCAACTTCAATAGGAACTTCACCAAGTTATTGATTATGTACTGGACATTGATGTGTTTTTATTATTGTCAGTTTGACCTACTTTCGGGCATAACTTGACAATGAGGTTACAATTCATGAGTAAGTGATCCAATTGATACCATGTGTAATCAGTTTATTAATTCACATGATATTTCTATGTTGTAAATACTTTGAGAAGCGGTAAATTTTAATTCATTGCTTTTACCACAAATAATTTTTCATTGTTCTTGGAAATAAGGTTTTAAGCTCGATTTAAAAAAAGATTTACTTAGTAGATGTATTAAATGCATTTTACGTCTTTGATCAAGTCATTTTTTGAGATATATGGTTTGAAGTAGAAAACTGTTTTGAATTCTATTGTTTGACAAACTCAATAGGGAAATTGTTATCTCAAACTATTTCATGATAAAGATTTGGTCTCACAATGATTGTACCATATGATGAATACAAGGAGTTACAAGAAAGTGCCTTTATTTTTGTTTATGTAATATTGTAAACAATGTGTTGTAGATTTTGTGCCAAGGTAATACAACAACTCTACATAAAAACACACTTCATTGTCTTATAACATCATCTATTTTTAATGAAGAATCAAATAGGTGAAACGGTTAAATTTTATTGTTGAAAACTTTCATCTATTGATTTATGAAGACCACCTATAGAGTGTTTTCATTTTATAACTATACAATGTGATGAAGTAAAAGCCTAGTATTGTTTGCAAATCTCTTTGCCAAATTAAACAGCTTGTTTTAGCTCATGCTACATTGTATCTATGAAAATTTCACATCTGAAATGACATTTTCTACAAGGCTAGCCAAATCTGATTATGCAAGTAATGCATTCTATCATTCCTAAGTGAAGGAGTTTTGTCGTTTGTAAATAAAGAATCTGCAATATTTTGTAAATGAATAAATCCAACATAAACCCATTTCCATAAATCACAATGGACCCCACGTCTATTACAAATGCTTATTTTAATTATAATTTAGATTATACACAAATTCTAGATTTTGTGTGCAAAGGGACTCCTTAATATTGAGGAGCATAAGGCAAAGTACCCTAGTGTGGACACAATCATTGGTTTGACATGTTGGGTTTAAACGCTAGATAAATATGGAAGCAAGAAAAATACATTTCATGTGTAGGAGAGGTGAAACTAAAATTGAATGTGTATTACACCTTTTTATAAAACTTGTGAAAATGATGGAGCTCATGTGATCCATGGAGGATACTTGATTTCTCATCACCACCATAAAATAAGCAATCCATGACCACCATAAGATTATTAATGACAGTACTTAAAAATGTCCTCATAATAAACATACAAATGTCTATAACAATTTGGTTTGGTTGCTTGGTTTGTCCATTGTGGCCAAGTGGAAATCCTTTTACAAAAGTGGTATAAGCCCAAAGGAACCACACAAACGCAATAACATTGATGCCCATTTGAAACATATAATTTACTTCAACGCAACAATTATGAGTCTCCTAGGAGTGAAAATGACTCTTGTTTTTTATGAAATAATCAAGCACCACTTATCCTTTCATTGTTTGAATTGAAATGAGACTATAATGTGTTGCTTAAAATAGAAGAAATGTTCACAATGGGATAGTTTACCTTAAATCTTTTAAAGTTTCAATGCTTTACAAATATACCTCAATGTTTTACAATAATATCTCAATGTTTTGCACACATCTCTTACACCCATCTCCCAATGCGTACAACACCCATATCTTAATTTTTAGCACATCACCTATAATGTTTTGTATTTCAACAATTATTTCTTGACTTTGCATAGTATGAGGCAAATAATATCCCAAGCTTACAATCATATAAAAATAATGGAAAATTTCATGGATACCCCAGAAATTTGCAATAATTTCATAGATACCCTTGCTTTAGCAGAAATTTCACATGTACCCTTAGACCATAATTTTCAGGTGTTTTTCTTGTTGTGCATGTCACTTCCCTTCTTCCTTTGTGCGCGCGTATAACAAGAAAGAAGTAGTATGCACACAAAAGAAGAAGGGAAATGACATGCACACCGAGAAAAACACCTGAAAATTATGGTCTAGGAGTATTTGTGAAATTCCTGAAAAAGCAAGGGTATCTATATAAATATTGCAAATTTTTGGGGTATCCATGAAATTTTCCCTAAAAATAAAACCGTAAACACCAATACTCACTAGGAGATTTTTTTTTGTAATCAAGGGGTCCTAATCAACACAAACATGTCCTAATCAATACTACCATATTCAAAATGTCCTAATCAATACTACTATATTCAAAATGTCCTAATCAAGAGGTCCAAATCAACACAATATTTTTGATTAGATCCTATTTTCTTGTAGTGACGCTGCAACTACATTGTCTATAGAGATCCTTTAGAATCATTCACCCCAAATGCTAGAAAGATCACTTTGTATGCTACATTTCACAACAACCCATTACAACATATGCACAGACACATAATGGACTTGAGATAGTTGTCTTCCAATGTTTTGACAAATCCAAATGCAACCATAGAACAATAAGCAAATTTGATAGAAACTAGCATCCTATCCAAACAAAAATCAGCACAAACATTGCTTGAACAAAATCCTTTGCATTTCTAGTTGCTCTTATACTTATAAGTGTAACAACAAAAAGTGTAAAGGGGTGTCATGTTGCATGACATTATTCTTGCCAACAAAAAAGACACATGTCAATAATTTTGTCAAGTAATGTTTGTGTAAAGTAAGGGCCTCACACAAGTGCAATCTCACGTTTGCGCCACTAATTACTTGGGCTTTGCCTTTGTTCTAGTGGCTTGAACACAAGAATGCCCTAGTGTGAGGAGGCCCTTACCCTACACAAAGCATGGATTCAAATAGTGTAAAATCCAACAACACTTGCAGCATGAGTAGAGTACAAAAATGAAGACCACTAGCCCATCTCACTAAGGTAGCCAGCTCTAAAAGCAATCTTGTTCTAAACCCTTTCTCAATCTAGGAATGAATGACATGCTCCTTCAAATATATATTGTTGTCATTGATGAGTTATGTAGGCTTAAATGATTACTTTTAGAAACAACTACCTTGGTACCAAAAAGAAAGATGAGGCACAAAGAGAGGAAAAAATACAATATAATAATGAGTAAAAATAGAAGATAGAAAACTTAAAGAGCTAAGAACCTAAGTCCAAATGAAAATTTTGAAAAAATGAAACAAATTTGGTTTTGGTTTTACTATTTGTTTTTTTATTTTGATTTGTTCCTTCACCTATACAAGTATGCCTTGCATAAGCTTTGCCATGTGTCTCTCTTAAATTTTGTTGATTTTTTGGAAGACTTTTCATATTACCTTTCTTGATTTGTCTTTTCCTCTCCCTCCCCCCTTGAATTTCTTGTGTCTCTCTTAATTTCATATGATTTTGGAGGTGACTTTTCACCCTCCATTTCCCTACCTTTTCTTCTCCCTACCTTTTTGTATTTCAAAATTTGAGTGATTGACATACATCTAATGCTCAACACCTAATGATTTGTAATAAAGAGTTTTGAACATTTAGTGTTAATAGATAACTTTGAACTTTTAATGCTAATAGAGGATTTTGAATAGCACATAACATAGAGATACATGAGGCTTTATAATACAAATACATTAAATGTTTTGCCCTTTCAAAGGGAATTGATATGGCATACCACACCATCTTGACTATCCCACCACACCCAGAGGTACATTTTAGATTTCTACCATCAAAAACCTGAATTTGAGAATTTGAAATTCAGATTTGGACTCAGAGACTGTGATCTTGTTTAGAATCACACAAAAAATTCTGAATGAGCAACACCCAATGAAAAAGCTTATATCTTTTTTATAAACAAAAGTAAAAGTAATACTTTTCCCCCAAGCTAAGCATTTTCATTGGGTATTGTTCAATTACAACATTTTTTTATGGTTCTAGACAAAATCCAAGTCTCTAAGTCCAAATCTAAATTCCAAATTCTCAAGTCTAGGTTTTTGATGGAAGAAATCTATAATTTACCTTGGGGTGTGATGGGATAGCCAAGAAGGTTTGGTACGCAAATCAATTCCCCTTTCAAATTGTCCTCTTGAAATAGAAAATGCAATGCAAGTCTTCTGAAAATGTAAGAATTTCGATAAAAGTTCTCAATTTTTTTATTTAGTTTTAGTTCTATACCAAATTTCACCTACTAAATAAATATTTGTGCAAATAAATTGCTATTTTCTAATTTAGTGATTTGAAATATTGTAATCACAATCTCTAAACGTCACAAAAAAAATAGTTAGATTGAATTGTAATATTGAAGTTTTCTCGACTAAACATAGAATATTACAAATTGAATATGTGAAGGAAGCAATTGGTGTGGTTTATTGCACATGTGTCATTTATAGTCAAGGTGGAAAAGCTTAGGTTTTTTTTAAAAGTTGTTCAATTGTATCCTTCTTCTAGGTTCCAAACTAAAACAGGGTCTCTGAATTTAAATGTGAATTCAAAATTTTCCAAATTCAATTTCTCAATGTAAGGTGTGTACACCCATAAGCATCAAACTAAGGGTTTTGAACATGATGAGTATTAATAGACAGTTAGCAAATTATAGGATCCTATTAGGAATAGAAAAATAATGGGTTTGCACTTTTGAATGTATTATTTGGATATTGTGAGAATAAGTTGTGAATTTTTAAGAGCAAACTACCATTGTACCCATAACCACTATCAAGATTTCATGTTCACATGTTATATACTCTTGTCATTACATCTATCCACTTCCACAAATTTTCCAAAATTTTCAGAGGTGACAATTATGGGGACACTAGCGCTTATGGGTGTACGTACCTTATCTAAATTCTCACATTTTTTGGCTATTGAAAAAGAAGAGCTTTTCCACTTTGGCACCACATCGACATAAGCTTGTGTGCAGTAAGCCGAGCCGAAGCAATCTTATCAAAATCTCACTTCTATTTAAACCAAATTAGTTCTATCACTAAGAAAATTAGTATTAATTCCTTTGTTGACCTGCTAGCTTTGAAACTAGTGCTTATTGTAACATGCAAGAGAAGATGAATACAATTAATTGACCAAACTTTTGATAACATTCATACGTAGTCCACAAATAAAATAAATGTACTACAATAAAATCTGACGATCAAAACATATTTGTATAAAATAAGTTTTTCAAATTTGAAACACAAGAGGTATACAAGCAATGAGTCTTATCACTTCAGCATGTTAGTTGGAAACACGTAATAGAAGTAATGATCTTAAAAATTAGTTGAAAAGCGCATTCACAATAAAAATAGCTGCCCAAGATATTAAATTTGAAAAACAAAATGCATTACACTTTATAATTCCACAATCGTTTTGTTGAATGCAAGAGGCTTTTTGCATAAAGGCCCAAGTAATTTATTCAAACGATTAAATGAGTTTTATTTCGAATGGCTGCTCAAAATTTTTAAAAATCTAAAAGAAGCAATTTAGTCATATAAGGGTTAGTTGAGCTATTCTTGTAAATTTTTTACTCCAATTGATTAGAAGTTAAATAATGGCAATGTAGAGTATCCTTTTGATGCTCAAGTAGAGAATCAATTTAGCACAATTTTATTTGTGTCTTAAAATTTTAACACCGGATGATTACCCGGTATTGCAGAAATCTTCAAAATTGTGGTATTTGGATTCCATATTGTATTGAAACTTAAGATAATAGGAGTCAATATCATCATAAAGGTTTTCAATTTGGTTCTTACTAAAAAAAGGATATTGGAATGTTGTATTCAAAAATGTCTTCAAGTACGTCTAATTCAATCCGAAATTTATCCAATGTAATTATTAATGACTATTTCTATCTAGATTATCCTCAATTTCAATAAAAGGGTTTGTGTTTTTATAATTTTAGCATTCAAATCTAAACATAGAGGATTGATTACAAGCCATGTATTAGTTCTTCAACGTTTGATTTAAAATCTAAAGTTTTTTAATCCATAATCAATAGTTTAATTTACAAGCACATAAATGGTAACAAAGAGTTTTGTTTCATAATTCCAAAGTATTCTATATTGTTGTGATGAAGATTCTATGGGAAAACCCTTCACAAAGCAAGCGTACTCCTTCATTGGCTCCTATTAATCTACTTTTGCCCATTGATTAATAAATTCAAGTTACAAGATATTCATTTGGTGATTAAAGGTCATTTTTTGGAAAACAGATAAAACCTAATTTTATCCACATTGGCCAACTTACCGCATGCTTCCTTCTAAGAAAAATTGTGAATTGTCACACTTGCAAAGCTCCCCTATTCCCACACTTTACCTTTTACATCCTCCTTAGGATATATTCACACTTGGTGTTAGGAGGAGTTTTAACAATATGAGTGCAATCTAAAAGTGGGTCCAAATGCATCTAGTTTTCCTTTGCTACTACCTTTCTAACACCAAGTGTGAACATACCCTTATACTTGCACCTTATGTATTGAACTTTCTTTGTACCTTCAAGTTACAAGCTAGATCCTCTCTGCACTCATAGGTTACCTTTTGAACCCTCTCTAAACCTACAAGTTACTTACTTCACCCTCCCTATACTTGCTTTTTACTTGTTGAAATTTTGGTGTACATGCTCTTCAATTCCTAGAATTTCATTCTACGTGCTCATTACTTGCTAGAATATATTTTTATTTGTTTACTTCCTTGACCCTTTCTACACTTGCACTTTACTTCATGCATCTATAGTATAAAGAGTGGATTGTGTGCGTGTCTCATGATATAATTCTCTATAACATCTTAAATTTTACATGAGAGGGAGAAGGGAGAAGAAAATGCATCCAAAAGGAGGGTGAAAGGTTATTGATTCAAAAAAAAAAATGTCTTTTATATGTTTGAGATTCTCTATTAAAAAATATTTGATGTTAAGCATTGGGTGTCTTCAAGTCATCCAAATTTTGAAATTCAAAGGGAAGGGAGATGAAAAGGTAGGGAAAGGGAGGAAGAAGAGCCACCTAAAAATTCACATTAAATTAAGAGAAACACAACACAAAGTACATGCAAGACATACTTGTGGTAAAACCACCAAGTTCACAACTTTTCTTGATATTTTGACCTCTATTGTAACTTTTCTAGGTCTTACCTTTTTATGTGCATTTTTCATTTTAAACCTCTCTAGGAAAACCTATGAAGATTGTGTTTGATTAGCTCCTCATCATTCACAGAAATTTTTACTTGACTCTTCATGCAAACATATTGGTACGCAGTCCTTTCTCCAATGTTACATGCAAACATCGCTTGTAAAGTGCAATTTAAACAAATATAGATACATGTCACAGGCAAGCCACTTATGTTAACGCATTGACAAGGTTTTAGTGCCATGCAACAAGGTTCCATAGAATAAAATTTTCACGTGGTCTTTCAATTTATAGTTGATGGTGCACTCATGATTTGTTATTAGCTCAAAAAAAGTGCTCATAGATCATTTTTGAAATGTTGTTTGTTAAATGGGCTTCATTATATTAGACAAATCTAGGCATTTTGTTTCTTTTGTGTAGATTGAATTATTGAAAGGAATGTTTCAATGTGATGACATTATGTAGGTCATTTGGGACATGAAACAACAATGGCGAACCCTAGACTCATTCTCATAACCTTTGATGTGGACGGAACCCTCATTCGCTCCCTTGGATCAAAATCAAATCACCTCCACAAGCGTGCCTTTGCTCATTCATTTCTTGAAGTTTTTGGAGTTAATGGCAATTGCGACGTTCTTCCAGTATGCTATTCTTTGTTTTTACATCTTCAGATTTAGATTTTCCTTTCTAAATAATTGCAACTCAATTGACACAAATACATTTATTATTAGGGAATTGCTAAAGTCACACCCAAAATTGTTAGCACCACACTCTTGTGAGTATGTTATTTGAGAATTTAATGCTTTTTTTATTTATTTGAGTGGTTCATCATTCATTCAACCACAACGTTATCACTTCCTTGAAAGAAAGAAGAACAAATTTTGATTTTAGTTGAACTTTTATTGCACCATGGTGTTTCTTTGATGTATTTTTGCTTTAAGTAATTCAGAATCTTCTTTTTTAGTTCCAAATTCAAGCACCTCCAATTCCTTTGAATATAATCTAAGGAATAATAGAAGTGAAACAAACCTTTTGATCCAATTTTTTTTTAAAGCTTTTAATTCTCACATTTCATGCTCAAAATCAGCTTTGAGGTGTGGAGTTAGCAATTTTGGTGTGGCTTTAGCTCCGTCTCTCTGAACTCACCTTACTCAACAAAATGGGAAAATCCCATGTTCCAAATATAAAATTTAACTTCATTTATTACTCTCGATGACAAGCTTCAGTATCCAACATTGTTTGTAGTTTTACAATTCAATATAAAGAAAACTATAACTTACAAACTCACTTGTTCACAAGAGATCACGCATAATGCTACTTATAGAGATTATATGATAATGTGCACTCTACTTGAAATGCTATTATCTCTATAGTGTGAATGTTTTCCCAAATTTTAAATATGCACTACAAGAAAAAACTTGTCTTGAACAACTATTTTACAATGGTTCTAAATGTTCTCAATGATTATTATTGAGTTGTCTAATAATCATTGTGAATATTTGTAGTTGTTGTGAACCAATAATTTATGCATGTTTTTCTTGTAGTGGTGGTGTTTAAAAATCTTGAGTATCAAGGACCCTTTTCAAACATTCTTGTGATTTTTCTCTTTTTTTTATAATACATGGTTTTAGGTATCTTTGTGTGATTTTTCAAGCTTTTTTTTTCTAATACTCAGTATTGCAGTGTCATGGAAAGACAGATCAAATGATCATCCTCGACTCGTTGGAGTATTATGGCATACCCCGACCAGTATGGTTTTTTTGAAATTGCTACATAAAAGTCTCACGGTTATGTTATGTGATTGATAAGTCCATGTTTTTGCTAGTAAACTTCAGAACACGGATTTGTGGTGTTTTAAGTGCCTTCAGTTGTTTGCTATGTATACTGATTTGCTTCTCTTTTGAGGAATTAATTTGAGTTCTTTGGAAAGCACTTTAGCTCACAAACTAAGAAGAACTACAGGGCTGATTTTGGCAAGAACAGAGAGTGGAGGCCAAAATGCGTGAGATTATGGCGAGTATGGTGGATTTCTTCAGAGATAATCGGAGAGACATAAGCAAGGGTTTAGAGCTTCTCCCTGGAGTGCGAGAGCTGCTGGAGACTTTGTCAAGACACCCGGATGTTGTCTTTGGCTTGGTAAGCTTGGTAATACTATGACAGGGGAATGTTACACCGCACTATAAGAAAAACTGTCTCCAGTGACACGTCCAAATTTACTAAAATGTCCAAATTGACAAAAATATGTTTGAATTGACAAAAAAATGTCCAAATCAAGGTGACCTAATTGACAAAAAATGTCCAAATTGACACTGCTCACTTGTAGTGCTATGAGCAAGGATCCGTGAGCTTAGTTTTTTTTTGGTCAAAATACTAGATGATACCTATAATCGTGTACACTTGTCATTTTGCATTTTATAGTTTCATTTCTTGAAAAACTTGTCATTTTTTTAGTTTATTCATTGACTTTGAGCTTCAAAATCAAATCATGCTCACAAAATTTTGGCTCATTGCTCATGACTCACCATTTTATGCTCACAAAGTAGCATTTTTTGAGACAAGTCCTAGCCTTGGTTTTGTAGTCTACGTGTCTCTTCTATGTTGTTTTTGGTTGGAATGTTGTATTTTACTTCTTCAATGAATTTTCTTTTGTTTGTGTTAAAAGTAAATACAAAAACTTTGAATCTTCGCACATATTGTTGTAGTATGTCACATGCTTCACGAAAAACCACAAGGGTTTGATTTGATGTTAGCAAATGCAGGTGACAGGAAACTTAGTGGAGATAGGGTGGATGAAGATGGAGGGGCTTGGTATCCGTCACTTATTTTCATACCCTAACTTTGGAGGGTTAGTCTCCCACCATTTCCACTTCTTAATCAATGGAAATTTCTTGCAACATCGTTCAAAGTTATACTTGTGAATTTGGCCTCAACCACATTCTACTTTGATATCTTAGTCTTTTTGTTTTTTAAGTGGTAGTATAGAACCTTTAGGCTAAACATAATGTTAAATTGTAATCACAATGAAAGATATTTCATTCTTGATCAAGATTGTCATATTGGACATGGGGCCAACTGTCCAATGTCAAATTATTCAGAAGTATTGAGTAAAATCTGAGAAAGCTAATCGTATTCCTAGATTTTAAGCACCTTTTATAATCAAAACCTTAAATTTTTCAACCCTATAAGATGTGTTGAACTAGGTACGTGGTTTGCTAATTTGTGCTTAAAGGGCACTTCCGATGACTCCAACTAGCTTATACAATAGTCTTGCTCTTAATTTGGTGGATTTGATGTTGAGGGCACATTCACACCCAGGGTGATGAAATTTGAGGTACATACCTAACCTTGTGGGTTTCAAAGTAGTTCAGAAATATTTTTCATGTGACAATGAACATACCCTTCACAACTGAGAGGTCATTCACATAAAAGCCAGGGGGAAAAGTAGCCTACAAGAGGTGAGCATGGAACAAAAGGATTCCACTCTCCCTATGGAATTTAGATACGCTCACTTTTCCCTTCCGACATCCAAATGTTTTGAAGATTATATTCTCATGAGACAACCTTCACAAGTTTAAGAGATAACCCAAATCCACCTTGTCATATCACATTGGATTAACCCTTAAATGCCCATGGCACCCAATTTGGGTGTTTACATAACTTTGAAGATAAATGAAACCTTATCAAATCACTAATTTTTGTATTCTTTTTCATTATAAGTTTGTTTTGAATTTTATTTTCAGCATCAAAAATCTGATTTTGAAAATAAAAGTTGATGATTTTTTTACTCAAGATTTTGTATAAGGGTGTCCAATGCAATCTTGAGTTTTTGAGTGTTGGAAAATCTTGAAAATGAGCCTCAAATACATTAGAGCTTGGAGAAAAATCCACATTAGAAATCCATTTAAAAAATATACAAGAGTAGATTTTGAAAGCTCTAAATTGAGTAAAGTTAGGCATGCAATGACCTTAAACCTCATATTTTTTTGATGACCAACTTTTTAGATTTGACATGTGAAATGAGGATTAGAAAACTTCAAGACAGTCACTTTTGCAGTTTTAACACCCTCATGTTCAAACATTATAATCTTTCAAACTATAAGTGACATTGTTATGTTTTCTTTTTCCATGTAATCTCTAACATGTCAAGTTTAAATTTGTATGGCTACAATTTAAAAAAACTTGATGAGATTTACGAAAAGGTCAATTGATTATTCACTTTCCTGAAAATGCTAAGAAGTTCAAAAAGGCCTTGGGCATTAAGGGGTTAAAGTTCAAATTATACCCCTTGGTGTAAACACTCAATGAAAGCTTGAATCCTAACCTCATAAGTTGCATGTATCCCCTCCGATGTGAATATGTTGGGGAGACCTTTCTACCGACACAAAGTAACTTGCAATTGGTGGCGCCTGCAGTTTTGGAAGCGACCACTGGAACAGAGGCGAGCTTGTCCACATGGCAGCAAGAAGGGCTGCCAAATTCTTTCCTGAAGGTTTCAAACTACGAGCTCATGTTGGCGACACGGTAACATACACCACATGTCTCATGGGATTTCGCTTATCCCTTAGAAACGACAAAGCCTATGACTATGTTGCCAAACTTCAAAATCTTTCAACATGTATAGTTCAGGTTTGGGTATTTTTATTATGTTTTTAAAAACAAAATTACACGTCTCCTATAAGTCATAAAGGTTTTAGATTTTTTGTGCTAGCACAAAAAGTCATTTTCAATACTAAGTTAGCTGTAAAAGTTTGAAAATACTGCATTGTAGAACATTGTGGCATAAACCAACCTTTTATGTCACAATATATTTAGAAATTAACACCCTTTCATTGTAGGCCCAAAGTTTAGATTGGAGTGGAATTCAAATTAATAAGTCTCATTTCATTGGTTGGCCTCAAATTCAAAAATGTTATTTCTACAACCAAATCTAAATTTAAACAAAGAGATAGAATTCGTTAAGTACACTAGAAAGAAATGATTTTTTATTGGTGGATTTTGCATCTTCTTGTGTAGAAAATTTTGAAGTTTCTCAATGAGGGGCTTTCCATCAACAAGAGTTGCATGAAGTCAATGAGCTTTTTCCAAGAAGGATTTGAATGTCATCCATTATCAATAAGAATAAACCCAATTCAATCATTCATAAATCAGCTCCCTAGGATTCCCAACTCTTCTCTAAAGCTTACTCCTTATTCTAGAACTCAAGACTAAGCTTAGCCGTGCGCTGTAGCCGAACCTTCAATTAAGTGCATTATAGAACAGAAACTCGTAGCTTGGCTTCAAGTTTTTTGTATTAATTTAGTAATAGTGGTAAAAACAATTAGCCATCTCCAAGTTACTTTAGATGCGTCTTGGATACAATGATGGAATTTTTTTGAGTTGCCTTGGACTTTAGCTCTTTTTAATGTTTCAGCGATCTTTGAGCTAAGTTTTCCACCTTCTACTAATTTAGATACTTTAGATTTGGAGATCCCTTAATTAGTATACCAAAGATATTAACAACATGAGTTCTACGCATAATGATAAATACTAGTTTGTCATTCCTCTATGTCTTTTCAAATATTCAGCACTTAAATATAAGTTCGTCCCCCTGAAAATTATTATTAGTGCTAACAGAAGCATTGGGTTTTTTTTGACATGTTGATGGATTTGTGGTGTTCAGCCAGCAGACGTTCAAGCAGCTCACTTTGGGGAAGCTCTTGCAATTGGTGTATGCACGGGTGTATTCTCAAATCACGATTTTAAAAATGCTGGATACGAGTGTGCAGTCATTCCCCCTTTTCCCACAGTTGTTCTCCCAAACTTAGCCAACACCAACGACTTTCTTTGTGCAGTAGGCGTGTGCCACCATATGTAATATTATAAGGTAACCTTACTCATACCCGAGCGTTTAAGGGTTTAGGGTACTGCAAGGTCTTGGAAAATTTAGGAAACAAATCTGTATGGTTAGCCTTTCAATAAGCGGAATGTTATTTTTGTGGAAAAAAAATATTGTAGAATATTTGATATTAAAGGGCAAATTTACAACTCATAGGGTTCCTAAAAGCAACTCTAGACTAACCTTGAAATTGCTTAAATGTGTTCCTATAATGGCAATTGATGGTCCCAATCTCAACCCTTCCAAAGCAGCTTAGCAACCGACATGTGACAAAATTTGTTTGTGCAAGCAACGTTCAATATTTCACTTTAGGTTCACCAGTGTATTGTGAAACCTCCAAATCTACGGTGCGGAATTGAGTACCGCTCAGGTATAGGTAAAGTTGCCTTAACAAAATATGATTTTTAAAAGTGTCCGTGGAGATTAACTCATGCAAAAACACATAGAAAAGCCACACGCACCAAAGTGCGTGCAGCAGGCCGTTGGTACTACGGATACCT
Organism: Ulota crispa; assembly: GCA_963920765.1. Classification (NCBI taxonomy): domain Eukaryota; kingdom Viridiplantae; phylum Streptophyta; class Bryopsida; order Orthotrichales; family Orthotrichaceae; genus Ulota; species Ulota crispa. The sequence goes on along the minus strand of OY987249.1, from coordinate 13,502,982 downwards.
ACACTTGTATGTAAATTTGTAAGCTAGTTCAATTAGTCACCAATCCAATGTTGAATTGTTTAAAAATATCAGAGTAAATTTTAAGGTTCAAAAGTATTCATAGATGTTAGGCATATTTTTGTATCCAAAATACTAATTTGTTCAATCCTATCTTTTCATTTGTATTGTTGAAATTTTGGTCTATCTAAGAAGGTTCTACCTAAGCTTTGGGCTTCATCAAGTCCATTACAACCATTGGAGTATTTTACTTATAGTCTTTGATGTAATACCTCTTGAATCCAAGAATCCCATAATCCTAAAAGGTGTAGTGCATGACACTTACAATCAACAACTCCCAAAAATGTCAAAAATAAAAGCTATTAAAAATGCTAAATCACAAGGAGGAAGCTTGGATTTTTTTCTTCATATTACTAGAACTGCCTTTGAGATAATGGTGTATGTGTTGTGCTTTATTATTTCTTATTACAGCAAGTTACTTGGTTATAAGTGTCATGCACTATATGAAAATATTGTAGTGTTCACAAATCAATTGCAAATCAAATGATAAGACTTGTTGATAAAGTGGTACATTTGCAAGCACTTGAAGTCACTATAAGGGAACATTGTTTATTTAGTCATTTTTTGTCAATTAGGACATTTATATGTCAATTTGGACATTTATATGTCAATTTGGACGCATTTAGTCAATTAGAACGTGTCAGTTTGGACACCATTTCCTTATAATGAGAGCACATCAAATGACACCAATCCTCCCAATATGACAACCTTGTCTTCCATTAAATTCGAGAGGAGAATTTAATTCAGATTTTGAATTTTATGAAATGAGCAAAATGTAAAATGTGTGTTGAGCTCCAGTTCTCTTGTTGAGATGCAATATTGTAAAACGTAGTCAGACATGGATTTGGAGCAGTGCAACAGTCTATAATGTTGTTTTGTACGCTTCAAGTGCAAATTGTTGCCTTGCTATAAAGTAGGAGGTCCTACAACCTTTTACAAGCTAATTTTCACTTTTGGAGGAGTTAGATCTCTTGAGAAGTGTTTTAGTAAATTTTTCTCTTACAAGTATTGAGATTAGCATCCCGTTCAAATTGTTTCATGATTTTTTGAAATGTGGAATTAGCTGTGAATTTCTGAAGTTGGAATGGTAAAAGTTTTGCAAGCATCCACACCCTTAGAAGAAAACTTTGTTGAAGTCAATATAAACTACATGATGTATTTTTGCTTATAGCACAAAAATTTGCGTTGTTCAACGCAAATTATTGTGTTAGAAACAAAAAGACATCATGTAGTTTATGTTAACTTCAACAAAGTTTTCTTCTAGGCCCTTGCAAACATCCACATCCTAAAATATTCACTATTAATATAGTGGGTGAAAAGTTCAGTATGTTTTTATATGAATATAATATTTTTATAATAAAAGCTTTTACAATTGATTTGAGTCTCTTACCTTGATTTGATCTCATACTATTTGTCTAGTATAATGTACCACCCCAATCAGTGACATGGATTCTAATATTGGAACTAACAGAAAAGAGAATGAAGAAACTAATAATATAAATTGGCTTTTACCTTTACACACTACAAAGAAAATAGTGAATTGTATTAACCAACTACCACCCTAGCAATTCCTCTTGGTAAATTTTTGATACAACATCAATTGCTAATTAGAATGTTATTGTAAATTACAAAACTAATTTTTCTCATGTTAGTATTACACAAGATAATTCAAGGTTAGTATCATTAACCATTAGGATTTTCAAGTCAACTTGCTTAGAGAGCTACAATCTAGACACAAAAGGAAAGATGCCTTAACCAAAATGCCATTATTCTACAATCACATTTTTTGCTATGAACAAGTTTGTATTCTTACTTGATGATTAAGTGTCATTTTTCTTTACATTATTCAAATTTTCAATTTGCATTCTCCTAGTGCATTGATAGTCATTCAGGTACTCAAGGGAACAACTCCCATAACCGTCAAATTAAGGGTTTTGAACATGATGATTATTAATAATCATCTAGCAACTCATAGGATCCTATTAGCAAGAGAAAAATGATGAGTTTACACTTACGAATGTATTATTTGGATACTGTGAAAATAAATTGTGAATTTTTAAAGAGCTGACTGCAATTGCACCTAATACCAACACTAAGGTTTCATATTCACATGTTATACATCCTTGTAATTACATCTATTCACTTCCACAAATTTTCCAAGATTTTAAAGGTGATGGTTATGGTGTTGCTATCTTTAATACCAATGTGTCAATAAACCCTTGTAATTAATGCAACCTTGTTATTACATGTTGAAGGTATCTCTTTATTCATTTTATATGAATTTTGGTCTACTTTCCATAAAATTATCTTTATTAAAATTTTGATGTTTTTGGTATTTTTGGTGGAAACTAGACTCTTTTAATATATATATTTCCTAAATCTATTCATTGCTTCCCTATTTGAATATGTTATTTTAGTTCAAAATGTTTTCCAACTATCTATTCACTTTTCTAGCTAATTTTCCAGTCAATTTGTAATTAATGTCAAAAAAAGCTTTTATAAAAAGTTACTTTAAAAGTTTGGTCTACTATAATCTTTATGCCACATTTAATTAAAAATAAACTTCCCAAAGTTCATAGATAATAGTCCAAACAATGTCTTGGTTTCCAAAACTTTGGAAGGTACTTGTGTAACATGGAGAGATATGTCTAAATAAAATAAAAAACAAAATTTTAGAAAAAGTAAAAGCAAAACATTGAGAACTCTTTGTTGTACTAGGGCATATAAATTTTGTGCTTACATAAATAGTCAATAATTAGTTATATATGTCATCTTTACATAGTATCCAAGTTAAAAAACTATAATAGTTTGATTTATTTTGTATTCACTAACAAAATAAACACTAAAAGCTAGACTAACTCAATTGTATCATACTCTAAAATAATGGTAATTCTAAATGTTCTTACCTTAGACTAGTTTTGACATGGCTACAATTAGCTATATACAATTGTCTTTTACAGATTCAATGTTGTACATAGAGGAGACTTGCAAAAATAACTGGGATGAATTTGGGTGCTTCATAGATCATTTGTACAGAAACATCTTTTACAATTGGGAGGAAATGTTTCTAATTGTAATCATCGCTATGGTTGAAAAATTAGACTATCATATACTACAATGTCCCTTTTTCCACCATTCATGAAAGTACATGTAATAATTTTCATTTAGTTTGAAAAATAATATCACATATACAAGTTGTTACTAATCCAATCCAACTTAATTCCTTCTATAACTCTCTAAAGTACTCCTACAAGAAACCAAAATTTTACAAATGCATTAGGGCATTATCATTTGCCTTGGATTTGATGAACACAACCGATAACACAATTTTTTCATTTGTTATTATTATATTGTAAGCAATGCTAAATTGAGCATTACATGTCATAAGCTAGAATTGTGATGAATACACATCACTGTCTTGATATATTCTACTACACTATTCTCCCTTTTTAGTGTATTTTGATGATCAACCTTAAAATTCTGTGTAATCAAAATGTCATATTATCAAGGTTTTTCAAAAAGAATATGCAAGTTCAATATAATTTAGAGCGCATACATAAGATGAAGGCATTAAATTTGAAAAAAAGTTCACATTGAAAAACCAAATCAATCTTTTGCACTATGATTGTGTAAATCTACACTCCTCAAATGATGATTATAAAAGTTGGCTATGGACATTATGTTGAGTTTGCCCATGGGATGTTGCAACTTTGTAACATGACAGATTGAAGATTGTGGAGAATTTTGTGATGCAAAATTGGATAGCATTTGAGACAAGGACAAAATCTAATGAGCTTGATACTAAATGGTTGCACCTCATTAACATCAATTTTATCTAATGATTCCTTGTTTAAGTCACATTTCAAAAAAATTGATATATCCCATGCTATATCTAAAATGGATTATGGTATATTCCACCTTGATCAAATTTTCACCATCCATTCTATGTACTCTTCCACAAGACACTTCTTCACTTCCATTGTAGGGCGCTCACATGTTCTCAAGTTCTAATTCCACAATGACAAGACAACATGTATCCAAAAGCTTCCAGCATTTGTAAATCTTTTCAAATATGAATATGAGGTACCTTTATAATATGATAAGTTGGACTCTAAAAATATTGTCTTACTAATGTTGTCATATAATCTCCATAAATTTGAACTAGAAAGTTTGGTTGACAAAATATATGTCACTAGAATATACACCCACTTTAGATTGTGAACCCTCTCTCCTAAAAAGCACCAACAAGCAGCTACACTAGGAAAGGCTCTATCCATGCAACATTGGATTAGAAAACCTGCACTCAATATTGTGTTTAGGTTGCCCCACACTAATTTCTCAACATTTCTCACTATATAAATATTTCTAGCTACTCTCGAGTAGATCACTCTATGCATTAATACAACCCATGTGTGGCAACAATTTTGACCCCCTGTATTATGTCCTAAAATTTAAACAAATGGAAAAGAAAAAAATATGAGTAGATTTTCCTACTTTGAAAGTTTATGTTTTGAATTATTGATACTTTTTTTTGTTAACTATAATTAGTTACAAATTTTTGAAGTAAAAAGATACATTGTAGAGCTGAAAATAACTTTCACACCCCTATTTTATATAAGAAAAAATTATGTAAAAATTACACAAAAAATTCTTAAAAATGAGGCTCTATTGAAAGTTTATACTTCTTGAATATTGATGCAAAGGTCATCTAAATATGTTCTCAATAAACATTTGAGTTGAAAAACATGCCATTTTAGTTCATTTTTCAACCTTCTCTAGAAATCATTTAATATATTATTTGGATTGAAGATTTTGGCAAGAGAATCCTATAGTCCTTATTAGACATTGCCCAAAATTATAGGTTGAAATCATAGTTTATTAAAAAGTAAATAGGGGTCAAAAGATCACTTGGCCACTCGTGATATACTCTAGGTACACTAAGTGATCTCCCTGAGCAGTTGCTACAATCATCAAAAATTATTGCAGTAAACTTTTTTTAAGGGCTTGTCAACAATAGTGAGGCTACAAAAAGACAAACTAGCATCTTCCAAGTCGTAAACTATGTAAAATTCCAATATTTAAAGAGTTGCATGCACCTACAAGTGGCCAAATGATGAGTCATAAGGTAATTTACCAAGGTAAGGCAACCTAATTGTTAAGGCAACCTAAATGCAATATCCAGGGGCGGTTCAAACTATGTCCCACGTCCCATGTGACGAAGTCCCACTGGAGTGGGAAATCCCATCTTTGTGGGCAAGAAAAGATGGGACTTGGGCTCAAAAATGGGTTTAGCATTTTGGTCGACTCAAACCTTGAGTGAAGTCCCACTTTTTTGGCGCCAAAACTTCCAAAAATGCTGCCATGTATGCACCATGTAAGCAAGTGGGATGTATGACTTAAGACATAGTATGAAACACACCAAGTCCCATCTTTTGCTTCTACGCCTATCAGATTCTTAGATTTCATCAGATTTCAGTGGGACTTGGGACGTGGGGGCACAGTCTGAACCGCCCCCAGTGTAAGCTTACTCAAACTTCCTCAGGGATGCTTCGCTCATTGCAAAGCCTCTGGACCAAATGCATGTTCACGGTCATGGGCACCGTCGTCTCACAAGTCCAACGGCGGAGGACCACGGTCATAGGCATTACCTTCTTCTCATCATCTTCTGAATGCTACCAAAACTTCTCCCTCCTTGCGAAGGTGGATTTTGCGAAGAATCGTACTTTGCAGTGCCGCGATGGAGTGAATTCGAGCTGGAAGAGGACGAGAAGAACTGCATCCGGCAACACAGACAAGTAGTCTCACTCCTGAGGCGAAGAGTTCGGAGAATCAATTTGGTGAATTACTCTAGGTTTCGAGACGGAGGGGGGCGAGTTTGTTTAAGCGTAGAGAATGGGTTTAGTTGCGGGCTTCGGCTACTTTCTGATTGCTTTGGGCCCGGCTCTCACTATCTTCGTCTCGTCGATAGCGCCGAAGCCGTTCCTCATCCTCACTGTGCTCGTCAGGTTCGTCCAGTTTCAAAGTTCTCACAAATCAAAGTTATCACAAATCCAGAGTCCAATCAACTGTTATCAATAGTGACAAATTTCAGCTCTTCGGATGTTTGACCGAGTTCTTCAGAGGACTGAGCCTGTTTTGACGAGAATGAGAAGGATCTAATTGCTGTGATAAGATCAAACGTGGTGTTCCAGGTATTTTCTCTGTTTTAGGGTTTCCTCTGGTTTAGGGTTTCATAATTCGGTAAGAATGGAGAAAGAGAGGTTGGAAATGTGTGATTGACAAAGTTGTGTGAACTGCTGCAGTGCTCTACTATGGCTGGTGAGTCTTATTGCTGCCTCGATTGTTTGGAGGGCGTTTCTTCCGGGACCGCCGTGGGTGTTCTTGCCGATGGTGATCACTGCTGTTGCGCTTCAAGAGGTTGTCAGGCCTCTCTACTGGCGATTATACTTGTGAGTCGCATCTCACGCCCTAAAAGTCGAAGTAGTTTGGATCTAAGAAATTGCAAGTCTTGTAAGCATATTTGATGTCATGAGATCTCACTTTATATTTCTTTAGTTCTTCGCATGTAGATTTTCGTAGGTACATAGTTTTATGCTGGTGAGATCGTAGATACATTGTGCTCAAATCCTTGGTATTGCATACTTTCAATTGGCTATTTTGTACTATAAAGAACCCGGAGAAGAAAAGACAGCATATCATAGGGTTTCTTTCTTCTTGGCTCAATGCTTTGAAAAATTAATCCTGGATTGAGAGTACTCTTTGAAGACTTTTACAAATCACAAAACTTACAGAGGGAAACGAGCATGCTTTGTGATACAGGCTGACCTCATTGGTTTTTATAAATACAGTAGGGTCCTTTACACTTTGGATAGTACTTCGCCGACTTTATTACCTATTGAACATCGGATTTGCATGCTGTTTTTTTGTTTACTATACCTATGCCCTTACAAATTCTATATTCTATGCTTGCAGGAAAGTAGAGAAGAGCATGAATGTGCTAGCAACGAAGCTTACGAAGCCTCAACTTAATTACGTTGACAGACTCGAAATTGCTCTTGGTGTGTTTTCATATATAGCTTGCATTCACTTTCACTCACCTTGTGTGCGTACTAAATATGGTTAAACACAGGGTTTGAGTATTAGTATATATTTGGTGGATAGACCCAGTATCTGACCATATTTATGCATTGAAAGCTTGAAAATGCAATAGCTGAATCTTTTGTGCTTGTACAACAGCCAGCGGAGTTGGACATGGAGTAGTTCATGCCGTGTTCTTTGGCTTGAGCATCCTTTCGCCTGCTTTTGGCCCAGCTACCTACTACACTCAAAACTGCAAGCATATGCCTCTTTTTCTTGTCTCAGGTATCCCCTCCTCGACAAATGGTTGAGTTATTTGCTTCTTTTGCAGTTTCTTCATCAATAGCTCTAGGGCGGTGTTAGCCACCCACCTTTGCACTGAAGCTGCACTGTAATTGGCAGTAATTATACTTGCCTAGGCACCAAGACCTCATTTTGGAACTCAGGCAATGAAAAGATCTGTGCCAAGGAAACAAGTTTTCCGAGAATGAGAGTAGCTTGAATACCCTGTCTTTTCCTTGAATGTACGTCCAAGATGTTTGCAGGTCCTTGCAAACTTGTTATGTAATATGTGTGTTGATTTTTGAGCATGCTCATTATCTTGTGAACTCTGTGTTGATGTTCCGTTTCTTACTGTGAGATTATCATGCGTATTGCAGCCTTGACTACTCTGGCATTCTTTCTTCTTCATACCTTCTCGATGGTTATTGCCTTCAATGCCTACACCTACGGCAATCGTTCTCAACAACTATTTGTGCCTGTCATGCATCTTGGTGCATCACTCTTGGTATGTTTTTTTTCACCATTCTTTATTTAATGAACAAAATCTGCTCATTTGATTTTGTTGAAGGAATGTTCTTACGCTGCTGCGTCTGTGTGTGAATCTCTATTATACACAACGCTTAAAAAACGAAAATTTCTTGCTGCTACCAAAGCACAAGCTTGTGATTCTTTTCCTTTTTAACGCGTGCTTATGTTCGTGCGCAGACTCTGGTCAACCTACTTCCAAACGGATGCGCAGCTGGTGTCCCATTGAGTTTTCTGTGTGCAGTGTTGACTATGGCTTACGGTGGGAAAATTGTGTGGGACAACTTAAGTGTTGATTCCTTGAATTACCGCAACTTACAAAGGATACAATTAGGACCAACTTCATGACAATGTAAATACATTCCTAAATTGGCTGTTTCATTTACTTACAGTCTCTGAGTTGAGTGCTCTGTTTTTATTTGTACATTTAATACTATCTATAAGTGATGCTCTAAAGACATCTTGAACCCTCAAACTTTTAATTTTGTTACTGCAATGTTGCTCAAACGTGAGTGTATTTATTCTAAAAATCAAGTATTTTTTAATTTTTGGTAGTTGGGTAATTGAAGAGATGTCGTATATATGCTTGATGGTTTGAAAATATAGTGATTAACGAAAATCACAAAGATGGTGTCTTTCATCACTACCAATGCCTATCACTTCCTTCATTGCCATTACTATATCACATGTTTTGGTCATTCTTGTTAATAATTCTCTCTTGAAGTCTTTGAGTCTCAAAAATTCATGAAATATTTCAAGGGGTTTTCAGATTGTGGTTAGTCTTGTTGGAAGGCCCCTCGGTTTCTTGCAAAAGTATATCTTCACTCAACATTTTATTTTCATGCATATTTTTAGGACATTACCGTAACATTCCCCAATGATTTAAGTTTGTTTTCCATACTGTTAGTAAACAATTATCAAAGTGTTTATTTTTCAATATGTTTGCTACACACAGGATTTGGTGTTCAATTTTAGAAATTTTCAGCACAACGTGGAATCAAGGGTTTTTTTATTCATACAAACCATCTTAAATACAAACCATTTTAAAGCAATGTATCCACGATAGATTAGCATGGAGAATTTCATATCATTCGTGAAGAGTGTAATGTATTTCTTGATTTCCACATTTTAGTATACTTCTTCATTGTGTGCAATTTTGACATGGCTTTTGACTTTCTGCATTAATATGGAATAAGGTTTGTTTTTAAATAAGCATTTGTACTAATGTTAGCATAGTCTTCCTTTAACCCTTTCACGATCGTGGTCGACTAGGGGGGTGGGCAAGTCAATTTTTGATCTTAGCTGATAATCGGGTATTGTGTGAATTGTTAGCTAGCTTTTGGAAATCTGACCATACAGATTGACTTGGAGTGTGGTGTTTTCATTAGGGTCAGATTTTTGGGGAGATTCATATCTCCATGTGCAACTTTATAATTAATCTACCCTGCCATACGTGATGGGATGTATAGTGTACAAGTGCAATACGTATATGGTTTGTATTTTTTTACATCCAGCTCTTTTTCCCTTGGAGATCAACACGTGGCGTTTCTTTTAGGGTAATACAATCAGTAGGGCAGTGGGGTTGTGATTAGAACACCACGATGAAGTTCCCAATGGGAGGCAAGTGGAGTCGGGACAGGTTCATGTGAAGCTTGGCGGTTGAAGAACTCCTACATCTAGAAGGGCGAGATTGCTCTCACAACATGGTACCCGAGCGCCCACGCAGAAAACGAACAACAACACCATTGGAACAAACAAGCCAACATCATTTTGATGGAAATAACAGAGAAGATCGAGACAAGCGGTTTTGTTGGAAAACATGAACACAACGTTCACAATGGCAGCATCAAAGCTGAGGTGGAGCCCAAGCTTCAAGAAGGCGGTTTCCTTTTCCAATATGCAAGGGTTCAGTCTACATGAAGAAAACCAACTCCATGACACTACAAGAGAAAAACCAAAGCCATCGTACTACATGAAAAGCATCGTGACTCGCACAATACGGCCCACAATCTCCTTGCACATTGGATTGTGCATGCCCGCCGTCAGCCATGTCCTGCACTTGCTCAGACAATCAATGATTAGCCTTCAGTTGAAATCATATATCAAACATGCAACAAACAAGGACAATCTTGGCCGGGCTAGATCGGAACGCAAGGGAATGTGGTGGGATGTTGCGCGCTACTTGCGCGTTGCAAGCCGAGACGAGCGGGGTCTCGACTATGCCATCTAGACAATGAAAGCATGCCAGGCTCCCTCTTGGCACGCACTGCCGGGGGAGACAGAGATCGAGACCACTTCTAGCTGCCATCTATCGTGGTGCACGGCCCATTCAAAAAGCATCACCACAAATCAAACAAACAATCCCCTCAACCCAAAAGTCCTTGCCACAGACCTTGCTTGCACTAACTCACATCCCAAAATCATCACACCGCATGTAGGCACATTCAACACTGCTACGCTTGTTTGATGGCAGCATAAAAAACATGGGGATAGGGATGGACATACCTGGTCCATCAAAAAGCGACACTCCTTCATTGTTTGCCATGACTCCTTCCTTGTCCGCCATGATAGCTAGTGCACAAACTACCACACTTTGACTCCCGCAAAATTGGCTTCAAAATCAGTCCACCTTTCCAAGTGTTGTACATCTTAATGGCCACATTCTAACGGCACCAGTGCAAAGCACATAACACCTACACTCCGGAATCAGTACATGAAAGCCTGATTAGTACAAGAACTACTCTCCTCTTGACAGAAGACAAGGGGACAACCAAGAACTGGTTCGAAAGGGAAATTACGTATAACATGAGGGAGGGTACTTACTTGTGCCCAAACGCAAACCACGAGAAAGCTAAGGACAGGTGCCGTGGACGTGAAAGAACTCAAAGCAATTAGCCGAGCACAAGCAAACATCTTCACAGTTCGTGCAGACATAAAAAATGCGCCGCTTGCAAATATAGCAAACTCGATGCAAGGTAGTTTTATGCGGCACGTGGAGGCCTCCCACTTCAGTGGGCCGCTGCATGACTCTGCGAACTCCTGGCATGGTTCTCTTTGCCTTGTAAGGCCTCCTCATCAAGGAATAAGCTAGATGCAGCTGGAACTCCTTGTGGGTAAGTGATTTCTTCCCCAACTTCTTTGAAATCTCTTTGTGAATTGTGAAAGCATTTGCCATGCTAGAGTCTAGGCAAAAAAAATAGACTCGATGCCACCATTTCTTTGTGGCGATTTGAGTGTTGTAGTAAGATTGATTTTGGTCTCCTACATCCACTCCTCCCATCTTCTGAGAGTAAAGGATCTGGATCAGGGGTGTTAGTACTTTGACTACCCTCCACTAGTAGAAAACTCCTTCCAAAACAATAGAAAACCAACAGTTTCTTGTTAATTTGGGCACATGCCCACGCTAATTGACTAAATTAACAAAATTCTGTAAAAAACTAAATACGTTCTGTTGATTTGGACACCATTATCTAAATCAACAGAAATTTTGGAATCTTTTGAAGATCTTTTGGGAATTTTTTGTGAATCTTTAAGAACCTTCAAGAATCTTTTGGGAATCATTGAGAATCTTTGAGAATGTTTTTTAAGAATATTTAAGAATCTTTTTGAGATTTTAGAATCTTTGAGAATCTTTTTAGAATCTTCAAGAATCTTTGGAAATCTTTGGAAAACTTTTCAAGTTTTTTTTAAAATCTTTGAGAATGTTTGAGAACAATTGAGAATCTTTGAGAATCTTTGTGAATGTTTGAGAATAATTGAGAATCTTTGAGAATCTTTTAGAATCTTTTAGGAATCTTTGAGAATCTTTTAGGAGATTTGAGAATTCTTGAGAATCTTTGAGAATAGTTTGGAATATTTGAGAATCTTTGGAAATATTCTAGGAATTTTGAATTTTTTTGAGAATTTTTGAAAATCTTTATGACTAATCTTGGAATCTTCTTGGAAGCTTTGGGAAGCTTTGAAAATCTTTGGAAATCTTTTGAGAATCTTTTTTGAAATTCAAAAAATCTTTGAAAATCTTTGAGAATTTTCAAGAACCTTTTTGGAATCTTTGAGAATCTTTTATAAATCTCCATGAAATTTGTTAAAGTACATCAAAATACTTATAGAAATAGAATCTCTTAGACTAAATTAGAGTTCTTTAGGAATCTTTTTGTAAATCATCAAAATACTTTAAAATATTTTTAAGAAAAAAACTATCACAATAGTTTAGGTTTGTTTTTGAAATCTTTCTAAAATCTTTTTGGACCTCATTAAATTTTTTTGAAGTTTTAAAAAATAAAAGAAGTTTTCAAAATAAAAGAATCTTTTAGAAATTTGAGTGTACATTGACTGGTTTTATTTTCTTTACTTTTCACAATTTGGTAAGATTTAAAATTAGCAGCCTTTAAAGTCAAGTAAAAACATGACCATAATAACAAAAAAATTAATAGTTTTTTGTTGATCTGGACACTTTTGGACACAACTTCACTAATTCAACAAAATTTTATATAAAAAGTACAACATTTTGTTGTTTTAAATACCAAAAATTCTTTACAAACAAATGTAAATGATGCTCTTCAATTCTTTGAAGAAATCATATATGTCCCTTAAGGATTAAAAGTACCAAAAATATCTTTGTGTTACATGATAACCAAGTGTATAATTTAATGCAAATTCTTACAAGAAACCAAAGGTGATTTTTACATTTCAAATAACACAAGGATATATTTAACATTTCAAAATAGAAGAGTTATTTTATTAATTTTCCAAAATAATAGGAGTATAATTGATATTCCTACAAAAAATAAGGACTATTTTTTATGTTTCACATATTTTTGGTGTAAACTTGATATTTTGAAAGACTTAAAGGGTATTTTTAGTATTTTTCCTTCTATTACTAACCAAATGAATTAAAAAAAAACAATCCTATAAAATATTTTTAAGCTTTAAAAGATGGGAATTGATATGTGTACCACACCCTTCCAATTACTATACCACACCATGAGGTAAATTTTAGATTTCTACCATCAAAAAGTTGAATTTGAAAATTTTGATTTTAGATTTGGACTTAGAGACCATGGTATTGTCTAGAACCATAAAAAAAGTTGCAATTCAACAACACCCAATGAAAAAGTTTAGTTAGGGAGAAAATTGTTAATTTTACTATTGTTTGTAAAAAAAGATAAGCCTTTTCATTGGATGTTGTTGAATTGCAACCTTTTTTATGGTCCTAGACAATACCATGGTCTCTAAGTTCAAATTTGAATTCAAAATTCTCAAACTCAAATTTTTGATGGTAGAAATCTAAAATTTATTGCAAAGGTGTGGTACAGTAGTTCAAAGGCTGTGGTTCACATATTGATGCCCTTAAAAAATATCCAAAACTATTCAAAAGTCTATAGAATTTTGATTTTATAATTGTAAGGATTTAATTCCGTAACTTTTCACGACTTCATGTTAATTGAAGCTATCAAACTATGGAGGCTATTTTAACAAAATAAGATTCTTTTTACAAAAAAACTAGCACTAAATAATAATTATTAATGAATCCAACCTTTGCCTGCAACAATTTTTATGAGATTTGTGAATTCCAAAAAAAATTTATAAACAAAATCAAAAGGATGGAAATAAACAATTTATTAAAAATTTCTAAACACCTTCTCTGATTTTAGCTCATAACTTTTGATAAGAAGATTAAAATCCACAAAAATTTGTTGGAGGTGAAAGTAAAATACATTTACCAACTTTTCTTAGTTCTAAGTTTTTTGAAAAAAAGTCCTTTAATGGGCGGAAATAGCCTCCAAAGTCTATTGGATTACTAAAGACATGAACATTTAATGTACAAATAGAATCAAGATACCATTATGTGCATGTGTATTTGCACATTCTCTAGTGGTTTTTAAGAATGTGTTAAAGTTGTGGAGTGTGAGAGGAGAGGTGGAGGGTTCAAACCCCACTACCAGCAGTTGTTCAACGGCTAGGGCAGCTGCCCGGGAGTTCAAGCAGCTGCCCGTCCCCTAAAAAATTCACATATTTGTAAAATAAAAACAAATTTTATGAAAAAAATTTAAAATTGAAAAGAAATAGAATTGAACAACATAAAATACGTAATAGAAATCAACAACATATTAATAGAAAATTGTAAATAATCAACAGAAAATCAACAGAAAAGTACATAAATCAACTTGACCAAATTCACAAAAAAAATCAACAGTTTTTGGTTGAAATTCTGTTGATTTTGTGCTGAATTTACTACTAGTGTACCTAAATTCTCTAGCATCTTATGGCATTGGGATGTTGCAGGTATTCAGTTGAAGAATTAAAAGTTTGAAATTTTGCCAGCAACTAGCAAGCAAGATCAACTATATGACTCTCAAAACAAGGAGCTTGTGACTCACATCCCACCTCGGCAACAACATCACGGAAAGACCAGCGTCCATAGCTGGATATGAAGCTCTTCTAGGAACCCATCATCGCTTCCTTCTTTGCTTCTCGGACCCCAACCAAAGAGCTTTGCGAAATGCCGATAGAACAAGTATTGCAACTGAGCTTCAGAGAGGCTCTCCAAATTTTTGTAACCTCGAGCAGCATGTGGAACTGGATGCGTGACCAAGTAATTGCGACCAAGTAACTGCGAACAAGTAATCCCACGAGCACACAACGCTTGTCCGCAGGGAATCGCTTCTTCTCTGCCCAATTTGCCAAAACTGCGACTGTTGATGCGAATTCTTGAGGAGGAGGAGGAGGAGGAGGGGCCATACATACCCATTGTGGCGCCTGCTCATTCCTCTTTTGGCAGCTACCATACGCTCTGCGCATTCACTTGCGCAGCCAACAAATTGCAATATTGGTGCAAATCTTTGCAGTAATGTTTCCTGACTCCAAAGCGGCAAACCTGGGCAGCTGGTCCATCTACTACACTAAATGGAAATGGAGATTGGCGCTCCTTGCTCTTTACGTCCTTCCCTGATAAGTGACGCATGTAAACAATTGACACCCTTTGTGAAATTGCCTACAGTAATCTCCATGTAGCAATCCCTTACTTTTTTGGCCGCTCAACCCCTCTAATCATTGAACCCTCTGTCTCGCCCCTAAATCCTAAGAGCATGAAACCCTACACTACAGCCGTAGAGGCGTACTAAATTCCTTAGCAATTCTAAGTTGATGGAATTCCTCTCTAAGCCTTGGATTTGCTCTAGGAGCCCCACCCAGCTTTGTTGTCACGCCTAGAGCTCATCAGATCCGCTTGCGTCACTTTGTCGCATATGCCAACTAGGCGCAGAGGTAACGGTCACTGACATTCCCAAAGAGACCCACTCTGCGTTTGCAATTCCCAACATCATCTATCACTTTTGTGTCAGCGAGTATAATATTGTCTCTTTCTCGTTGATGGTCATCTTTACTTGATTTATACACATTTGTAGCCATCCATCCCATGCTTCTCTTATTCTCATTCTCACATGCCAGGTCAACTATACTTGACCTCGGATCCATTGGAAGTGCCTTCAAATTCCCTAGGTCCGTTTCCTTTTGACTAAATCCAAACTCACAGCAGATTTTTGTGTAGCTTTCAAAATATAGCAAAATCAACCACAATACAGTTGACCTGCCCTTAAAGGGTTAACCCTAGAACAACCGTGGAGATTCCTGAGCTTCTACAAGTTTGCTATAATTTGAACAAAAAGTTAGCATTTTGATAAGTTGTATCAATTCTTTTTGAATCTTAACCGTATAAAATGAAACTAGACATGTTAGAGATCACATTAGAAAAGAAAACACAACAATACCTCTTTTGGATTGAAAGATTATAATGTTTGATCATGAGGGTGTTAAAACTGTGAAAGTGATTTGAAGTTGTTCCATCTTCTTTTCACATGTCAAATTTGAAATGTTGGTCACCAAAAAAATATGAGGTTAAAGGACCTAATATGCATAACCCCATTCAATTTGTGACTTCTCAAAATCTACTCTATAATTTTTTTAAATGAATTTCTAATGTGATTTTTTCTCAAAGATCTAGTGTACTTGAGGCTCATTCCCAAGAGCCCTCAACACTACATAAAGTCAAGATGAAAGGGCGGAGCTGCACTTCCACGGTGACTCCCGTCACCACACACAACACCCAGCCCCCCATTTTTCAGGAGGTCCAGGGGCCATGCGCAATCTAGAAACCACCGTGGGCGTTGCCTCTTGCATGAAAAGGTAACCGGCTCAAACGGCTCCCACTGCGCAATCGCTCGCGTATCGGCACAAGACCAACAATTGGCACACGCCGCCAGCGAAGGCGACAGACTCATAGAGGGGACAATACTAAGATTCTCACCACCCACACATTGACAAGCTAGGGAAAAACAGCAGCTACTATAAATTGGCCTCTTGGTTTCTTATGAGTAATAGAATTCTAGATGAACTAAGTGTAACAAAAAAAATCTATAAAAAATAAAACACCCACGACAAATCTCACTTACGTGTAATATAGTATTTATGTAGACACCATCAGCTATGGTTCTTGTAACATTTGAATGCTAGTCAAGATTGCAATGGACCCTCGTGTACAAAATCTTGAATAGAAAAGCCATAATGAATCATTTGCAAAATCAAATTTTTGAAGCTAAATCTAAACTTCAAAAATAATCTTTCAAAAAAATGAACAACTAAAAATAATAATTTGGTAAAATTTTATTGAACTTCAAAATTTGGTTGAGAACACATTCTGTCCTCAATGTCCTTTCTGGGGTTAAAAATTTGGACTCCACCATTTAGCAATACACCGGAGCTATTGCAAAAGTACATTAAAACGCAAAATCACAGATGATAAAGTTAAAGCAAGGGTTTTTTTTAAAAGTACCCTTTTACCTTTCGAAGTAATTTGAAAAGTATCACTATGATTTTCAAAATTGCAAAATCCCCTTGTAGGGGTTTCCATAAAGCACCTACAATGATACATTGAGCTGCACACATGCTCAAGACAGTGCTTCCATGCTCAATTTTGCAAACACTTTGTCCATTGAAGGCAAATCTTTCCATTGTGAAAAAGCATACTCAATATATAAATATGTACAAATACAAGGAAATGTAAACATCAAAAAAGGGAAAATGACTAATTAGAAAAATACAAAAGCAAAAGGAGAGATGAATTCAAATAATATACAGGTGGTTGCAAGGGCGCTTGTATACTTTTCCTAGCCAATGCATTTGCACAACGCTGTTGTGCAACCCCTATGGAGATATTTTTGCATTTTTGAAAATTTTATGGGTATTTACAAAATACAAGAAGAACAAGGATTTTCTTTCAAAATTTCTCTATAGGGAAAATATCAAAAATACCCCTCAATTCAAAATATCAAATGTACCCCTATATTAATTGAAATATCAAAAATATCCTTGGCTTTCTTTAGGAATATCAATTATACCCCTAGTTCTTTGAGACCCTCAATTATTATGTAATACCAAATATACCCTTGTATTATTTGAACTACAAAAGGTATCGTTAACTCTCCTATGCTTTTTTTTGCAGATTTTTGTAAATACTTGGATGATAATGGAAAGTACAAAAACAAATTATAAGTTGAATGCAAGCCAAATCTTGGAAGCAACTGTTTATGCTCTATATAGGGTGTTTGCATGTAAGTCTATTATGGTCATAGCCATTGTAGTGATGACATAGTAAATTTTGTTGTCATTTTAATATTTAAAAAAACTGCAATAAAGAGGCACAAAAACTATGGATATTAATGATATTCTCAAGAATAACAAGGGGAATAATTGATATTCTACAAAAAGTTAGAAGTGCTTTTTATATTTCAAATAAGATAGGGGTATATTTGATATTTTGAAAGAACTAAGGGGTATTTTTGAAATTTTCCCTAAGTAATAATTAAAAATTGGCTATTGTCTCACTAAATATAGGTTCCTCTCAAATATTGATGTTGCACATGCTTGATGATTTAACCCCTAAATGTCCAAGCGACCAAATTTGGGTAAAACCTTATCAAAACAATATTTTCAATTTTTTTTTCAATATGAGTTTGTTTTGAAGTCTATTTTCAATATCAAAAATTTGATTTTGAAAATGAGTGTTTATGATTTTTTTATTCAAGATTTTGTACAAGGGTATCTAGTGCAATCTTGAGTTTTCTAGTGTTGGAAGATCTTGAAAGTGAGCCTCAAATACACTAGAACTTTGAGAAAAATCCACATTAGAAATTCATTTGAAAAATATATATGAGTAGATTTTGAAAGCCGTAAATTGAATGAAGTTAGACATGTAACAACCTTAAATCTCATATTTTTTTGGTGACCAACTTTTTAGATTTAAAATGTGAAATGAGGATTGGAAGACTTCAAGTCATTTTTGCACCTTCATGTTCAAACATCATAATCTTTCAAATTATAAGTGATACTATTGTGTTTTCTTTTGTCATGTCATCTCTAACATGTTTAGTTTAAATTTATATGGTTACAATTGAAAAAAACTTGCTAAATTTATGAAAAGGTTGATTGATTGTTTAGTTTCATGAAAATCCCTAGAAGCTCATATAGGCTTTGGGCATTTTGGGGTTAAAGGCATCATCAATCAAGCGCTTTAAACTACTCACCAAAATTACATTACTATTTTTTGCTAGGTGTAAAAATTAGAACCTGCGATTAATTATTGGAAGCACATACAAAACTCTTCAAAATAAACAAATTGATACTTGGAATTGGAAATTGAAAGTTCAAAATAAAACCCATGGAAAGCAAGCTAAAAAACAAACAATATGACAAAAGTCATGCTTTCAAAGGACAATTGTACAGTACAATAATGTTGTGTAGTACCACAGTACATATAGTAAAAATAGATGAAATTACATTAACATAATTAAGTAAATGATTAAGTATAATTGGAAAAAACAAAAGAAAGGAAAATATAACAAATCAAAGAAAAAGTAAACCATGATTATAAAAGTAAAAAGGAAAGTGATAAATATTATGATGTGAGTATTATGTTGGTTGAATATATATATGTATATGTATGTACAATTGAGAAGGTAAAGTTTTTATTTTTTATTTTTTATTCATTATTCTTGATCAAACTTTATGCAGAAAGACCCCACGTTCCCTAATACAAAACTCTAGCCACAACAACAACATATCAAAGTTTGAAAATTTGTTGTGCTCTTATATTAGATTTTCTTTCTTGGATATGCTTTGCAAAAAACTTTGTTTTTCAAAACTCTCTTTCAATTGACTTTATTTTTAATCTCCAATTTCTAATTCCATGTATTATTATTTCTGGTTATAGAATTTTTAAAGCCGCTTCCAATGTTAGTAATAACAAGTTCTAATTTTACACCAATTAATATATATATTTGATGAGCCTCTAACGGTACTGGTATTTTCCAGAAGCAAAGCCTAACGGCGCGGCTAACGACGCTACAAACTGAGCGGAGAGTGGAGCAGCTGAACCCTTGGAAGAGAAGGAAGGAGGCGTCCTATAAAAAGCAGCGGCGCCGCAGAAGGCACCGCACAACGCACCCCCTTTCGACCTGAGGGCTCTCCTGCGAGAGAGAGAGACGATTCCGACGCTGCTGGATTTTTTGCAATCGTGCGAATCCTTCAGGTATCAGGATTTTGACGCTTAACTTTCTGTACACAATTTTGAATTTTTTGTAGTTGTGGCGAGCGGTTCGACGCCAAAGACGTGTGGAAGTAGGTTTTCGTTGGATATCTGCGTTCGAGACGGGTTGCTTGAGCGGTTTTCTGGAGGAAGGATTTGCTCAGCCTTGGACGGCTTAGTTGGACTTCAAGAGTCTTTTGTGTCCGTCTGTGTGATTGCCGGTCTGGTTATATCGGGAATGTTTTTTGAGTCGGCTGGAATATATTAGGGTTTCTCCTTCGGCCGCCTTGGCTCAAATCATTGGTCTTGTAAGGGGCTGCAGGTCGTGTTGATAAGGTTCCTTTGGGGTTGTGTTCGTGATTTATGTTGCCAAGTTCGTTAGGTCATATTTGGATTGCCTTGTCTAGCTGTGGTTGATTGTTGTGCGAGAACTAAGGACAGAGGTCGTGTTTGTCAGATAGTTCAAGATGGGTAAGGAGAAGGTTCATATTAGTATCGTGGTCATCGGCCATGTCGACTCCGGCAAGTCGACGACCACCGGTCACTTGATCTACAAGTTGGGTGGCATCGACAAGCGTGTGATCGAGCGCTTCGAGAAGGAGGCGGCGGAGATGAACAAGCGGTCGTTCAAGTACGCGTGGGTGCTGGACAAGCTGAAGGCCGAGCGCGAGCGTGGTATCACGATCGATATCGCTCTGTGGAAGTTTGAGACGGTGAAGTACTACTGCACGGTGATCGACGCGCCCGGGCATCGCGATTTCATCAAGAACATGATCACGGGAACGTCGCAGGCGGATTGCGCGGTGCTGATCATCGACTCGACTACGGGAGGGTTTGAGGCCGGTATCTCCAAGGACGGGCAGACGCGTGAGCACGCGCTGCTGGCGTTCACGCTGGGAGTGAAGCAGATGATCTGCTGTTGTAACAAGGTAAGATATTTATTCTTTCTTTCTAGCCGCCTTTTCTAGGAAGGTCGTGAAGGGTTGTTTTGTAACTGCTGAGGGGGGTGTGGGAAGTGTGGCTGTGTTATTGTGATGTCAGTGAGGTTTGTATGGGTGGATTGGGCGGGTTATAGTATGGAACTTATGTTGCAGTTTAGGTTGAGCGGTTTTAGGTCGGTGCTGCCTATATTATTGTGGAGTAGATGGAGTGCATGGCTGATAGGGGAACTCGTAATGGATTGTGTGGCTCAGATGGACGCGACGACGCCGAAGTACAGCAAGGCGCGGTTCGAGGAGATCAGCAAGGAGGTGTCGGCGTACCTGAAGAAGGTGGGGTATAACCCGGACAAGATCCCGTTCGTGCCGATTTCCGGGTTCGAGGGAGACAACATGATCGAGAGGTCGACGAACCTTGACTGGTACAAGGGGCCGACTCTTCTGGAGGCGTTGGACAGCGTGTCGGAGCCGAAGAGGCCATCAGACAAGCCCCTGAGGCTGCCGTTGCAGGATGTGTACAAGATCGGCGGGATTGGAACTGTGCCTGTGGGACGCGTGGAGACGGGCGTGATCAAGCCGGGTATGCTGGTCTGCTTTGCGCCGACAGGGCTGACGACTGAGGTGAAGTCGGTGGAGATGCACCACGAGTCGATGCTGGAGGCGCACCCCGGGGACAACGTGGGGTTCAACGTGAAGAACGTGGCGGTGAAGGACCTGAAGCGAGGGTTCGTGGCGTCGGACTCGAAGAACGACCCGGCGAAGGAGGCGGCCAACTTCACGGCGCAGGTGATCATCATGAACCACCCGGGGCAGATCGGGAACGGGTACGCGCCGGTGCTGGATTGCCACACGTCGCACATCGCGGTGAAGTTTTCGGAGATCTTGACGAAGGTGGACCGTCGGTCGGGCAAGGAGCTGGAGAAGGAGCCCAAGTTCCTGAAGAACGGAGACGCGGGGTTCGTGAAGATGATTCCGACGAAGCCGATGACGGTGGAGACGTTCGCGGAGTATCCTCCGCTGGGTCGGTTCGCGGTGCGCGACATGAGGCAGACGGTAGCGGTGGGCGTGATCAAGGCGGTGGAGAAGAAGGAAGCCACGGGCGCCAAGATCACGAAGGCAGCGGCGAAGAAGAAGTGAATGACCGTGCGGGAAGAGGGGGTAGAGGTGGGGCGGGGCGAGTGGGGTGCGGCAGGGAGGGTAGCTTTGGAATTGTTGAGTGTATGCGGTGGGTCATTGTACCTGCTGCAGGCGCAGCAGAGGCAGACGTGGGTGTTGGATCGGAGATGGCAGGGCTGGTAGCAACTCTGGATGTTAATGCCTGAATTAATATTTTTATGGAAGCTTTTTTGCTGCTAATTATCAGTTGATGAGTTGTTGTGGTTTCTCTCTTTAGATTGAGTCAGTGAGTTAGTTTCTGTTGTTCGCGCTGGGAAATGCTTATATTTGAACATTGCCATTGCCGGTACTTCACGTCGCTCGTTTTTCTGAGAGGATTGAGGTTTTCGTTCGTGACATATGGGATGCGCTTCCAGGGCTGTTTGGGATTCGTTCTTCCTGCTTCCATGATCGCGTAACCCCTTATTCGATCAATATGGAGTTGCCAGTTGCGTCGGTCCAGATAGACTCCATATGTAACAGACAACTCTATATTGATTGAATATGGGGTTAAGTTGTTTTTGGTGAACATGCTGTTGTTACATCCTGTGGATGATTCTGTAAAGTTCGAATATGTTTGATTTGGTCTCTTTGATGTCTCATTAATCCCTGAATGTCCCAAAGGATCAAAACATGTTCTCATATGAATGATTAACCCTTTAAGGTCAGGTTGACCACTCTCTGGTCGATTTAGGCACATTGTCAGTGCTAGCTAAAATGAATTTAGTTGTGGATGAAACGGGACGGGTGTGAGGAATTTGGAAATGAAGATCCATGCTAGCATGTGGCATATGAGTTGAAAAAACTGCCTGCATGTAGGTAAGACACATCATTGGAGAAATACAACCCTGAATGCAAAAAAGAATGGCAAAATACAACCCTGAATGCAAAAAAAATGGCATATATATTGACAGATACAAGTTTGGGGAACGCCAGATGGTTGTTGATGGTTAAATATGAGAAACTTGGCCCTACAAGAACAAAAAGAATTCCGAATTCCTCAGCGCAGACGGAGCTAGTTGGATGCATGCATGCATGCTCACTGCACCATATATAGATTGAGAGATCTATTATAATTTGCAACAAAGGAACCTTTAGTTGTCATCAAATTTATTGTGAAAGTTCAAGCATTAAATCCTATTTCGATGGTATAGTCAGATCTTCATCACAAATCATAGTTAGATATTTTTCATTTATAATGAGTTTAGAACAAGAAAACTTCTAGCCCACCCCCAAATCAACCACAAATCTTAAAGGGTTAAGGTTTATCTTGAGACAATTAGATTTTTTTTTTATAATCTTGCTGTAATTTACAATTATGAGAACATTTAATCTACAATTACAAAAATATTTAAGTAGTCCATGCAAGTGGAATAATGGGTACAAGTGCCTTAGGAGTCTTGATTGAGTGAAACACCACATTTAGTGATTTTTTTGTATTAAGTATGGCAATAGCTAAGGTGGTGCCGTGTTTGCACAGACCATGTGTTTTTAAGTTTCTAAAGTATTTTTCATCACAAACTATTTAGAAGATGAAGGATGTTGGGCATGAAGAAATTTGGCTCTACACATAAATTTAACAACTTAACCCTTGAGCATCTAGGCTATATTCACCAAAATCAAGGTTTTTGGAGACCAACAACTTTGGTGCATTGTATCTCAGTCAATTGGATGATCCACAAAAAGTGACCATTGAAAATAGTGGAATACCTCCTTAGAAAATGACTTGCAAAGTTTGGAAATAATTGACCATGGGAGATGGAAGATTATAACATTTGATCAAACATGTGATGACAAACTCTCATTTTTTGGTAGGTAGTTGCTATTTGATGATTTTTACAAAATTCTACAAGCCCATGATTCATCTGAAATTTTGTGAGCATCAAGATTAGATGTGAATGCACACACTTGTAAATTATTGAAGATTGCACTTCTTTTTATGTCAAGTTTTAGGGCTACAAATCGCTTTTGCAAGGAAAACAATGACTGGCACAGTTGGTGACGGTTGCTATAATAAGGGTCTGGCTAGAACATGCTTGAACCAAGGCTTGAACCCTTGCCAACAACTTTCTTGCTACCACAAAGCTTACACAAGGAAGCTTGCAAGGGATATTGACCAGTTGTAGCTTGTAAAACGTTGCATGCCACCATGCCCCGTATGCTTGCCACCACTTCCCGTATGGTGTTTCACCCAATCAAAATCTCTTGCAACACTTGTACAACATTTGGCTTTCCTCACCATTACTCAATTGGCATGGACAACTTGAATGCCTTCATAATTGTAGTTTATAGCAAAATCAAAATATTAAATCCAATTCCTCAAAACCAGGCTTTGCAATCTTGTGAGGTGATATATGGGGCGCTAGGTGTTGGGGTGCTCAGGGGTTGAAATAGGTGACACAAGAATTTTTTCTCAACCAAGTTCCTACAATAAAACATTGTATTTCAATTGAAAGTAGCTACATAACATAAGAAACACAATGAATTTTGACAACATCCTAACCTAGACACACCTTAAGTTAAGAAAGCCACATTTTGGGTATAAGGCATAAGAGATTCAAAATTTAAGAGCTAAAACTGATTGTATGGTAAACTTCTAAGCACCATATAACATGGAAAGTGAAGTAACTTTGAAGCACTTTACAACAAAGAACTTGTACAAGAAAATTAAGCATTTAACCTCTAAAGGACCATTGTCCCTTTGGGGGACAAATGGGATTTTGGGCAAGTACCTACGGCCTCAATTTTTGTCCTAATTTTTTGAATTTTTTTTCAAAGATAGAAAAACACATTAGCTTTTGGGGAATACAATTATTATTCCAATTGATGCCAAGGAGCAAAAGTTATGCCCAAATAAGCACAAATTTGGGGACTAGGGGCAACAAAAAAAATTCTTATAAAAACTTGAAAAAAAAATTAATTTTTTTTCTCATAGATTATATCTTTATCTACTTTTGGAGCTTTGATTCATTCCATATGGACTAGTTATGAGAAAGTTATGGACAATCTTGTTTTTTGGGCAACTCAAGCATCTTCTTGAAAAAATAACTTATAAACTTCACTTTTGAATGCAGATTTAACATTTTTTCAAAAAAAATTATTGGAGAGGGTGAACGTTGCTTTCTAAAACAATCTCACCTTTGGGATTATTGCGTTTCAATTCCATTGCAAGGTTATTAGCAATTTAAGTTTTTCTTCAATCTCATACCTTCTTCTATCTAATGTTTTTTTAAAGAATGAAAATTAAGTATTCTTTTTTGAAATTTTTTCCCAAGATTCCCAACTAAACTTCCCACCATGCAAAAATAGAATTCCAAACTCTGTGGTGCAAAAATTTTAAGTTAAAAATGTTCAAAGTTAAAAAATCTAGTCAAGCAAGGTGCAAAAAAAGTTGTTTTTTACTTTTTAAATGCAAATATCTTCCAATTTGTGCAGTCAAAGTTCTTGAGTTTTGTATGACACATTCTTATTATAGTCTAGCACAAGATCCTATGGTCAAATATGCAAAATGCCTGATTTTCAAACTTTTTTACTCTTTGCCATAGAGGTGGTAGTTTTGAGTGTCTTTTGACAAAATGAAGGCCATGATCCTTTAGGGGTTAACAACACTATTCTCAAGTGACAAAAATCAATAAGCAATTAAACAAACCTTTGTCAATTTTCAAAAATAAAATTGGCCTCTTCAATACACTCTCACCTAATTTGTTCCTTGGTTGCTCAACTTCCAAGCAAGAGAAGAAGACAAATCAACAGGCAACATACCATATGATAATATAATTGGCACCAAATTCTTCTCAAAGGTCATTGGTTGTCGCCAAATGATGACATAATCATGATTTTTTTTCATTGAAGTGACACTTGGCAACATAGCCCACATGGTGTTGTAATTCCAAGTTGCTTACATCCTTCATCCACAAAACTTTTGACAATAAAATTTTAAAAACTTGTGTTAATTCCTCAAGGCAAAGAGAAATTGGGATTTTATAAATGAGATCCGGCTTTTTTTTGCTAGGAAAAAAAACGCTAACCACATTGGCGTGGAGGCAAGCATTGGCTTACAAGTTGCAACTAGTGGAGACCCTTTGCAAGTTTCCTTGTGTACTGCTTTGTGGTAATGGAATATTTGTTGGCAAGGGATCAAGCATGTTTTAGATTCTTGTTGTAGCAACCCTCACCAATTGTGACTTGCATCATTTTTTGTGCAATAGCAATTGAAAGCCCTAAACTTAACACACAAAGATAAAATCTTCAAATTTGCAAGTGTATGCATTCACATCTAGTAATCTTGCTACTCACAAAAATTGAGATGAATCAAGAGCTTATAGAATTTTGTAAAACTCAATAAATAGCAACTATCTGCCAAAAAATGAGATTTTAGCAACACATGTTGTTTGACCAAATGTTATAATCTCTCATCTCCCACAGTCAATTATTCCCAAAACTTGTAAGCCATTTTCTAAGTAGGTGTTCCACTATTTTCAATAGTCACTTTTTATGGATCATCCAATTGATTGAGATACAATACATCAAAGTTATAAGTCTCCCAAAACTCTTTTTTTGGGTGAAAATGGCCTAGACGCTTAAGGGTTAATGCTGGAACCAGGTGCAAGAAATAATATACTTGAAAAGGTTAAATCTATAACTTTCAGAGTTTTTTAGTTTGGTTGTGAATGGCCCACGAATTTGAGGATGTTGAGTTCCTAATGTTGAGCATGTTATCTATGGGTACAAGCAAGGTCTTGGAAGAACCGACCACTAGTTCAAAACCAGAGGATTGAAATGAGAAAAAACCGTTTGCAACTTATGAACTTTGGCTAAAAATTGACCAAAAATCTAAAAAATAGTTATTTATAGTATGAAATAGAGAAGAACCAAAATAGTTCCTTGATTGACCCTTAAATGTCCATAGGGCATAGTATATACGCTGACGTATAACTGTTATTTGTTACCAATAAGAAATTTTAATTTGGAATCTCAAGTAGCTCACTAGAACCGCATTGATCTATTCTCCAACTTCTTTGTTGGTCTCAACTATAGTAGAGGTGTGGATCCATTCCAAATACAAGAAAAATACCCTGTATTGTACTGATCGGAGCGGCACGCTCAGATGTTTAAGGGTTAACCAGTTCAATACAAGGATTGAAGGAAATCAACCAAAAAATCTCAAATATTTCCCAAACCTTGGGTACAAGGGCTTTTATTCTGGGCTATCCTTGTTTTTTCTTTCTTTGATCTCATTTCCTTTCCAAGCGAGCTTGCATTTGGATAGTCCTAAACACACGGGCTGGTCATTGAAACTAGCCCCTCTACAGCATAGAGCATTTTCCAATCCAACCATTTTAGTATGATTTCCAAAAGCTTTAAAATCCAATAGTGCATGGTGTACTCATGAAAATTACAAGAAAAGCATCACAATGTCTCTCAACATTTGATGATATTTGTATTTTTACCTTTCACCTTCCATGATGCACCATGTACTACGGTCACTTCTAATAAAATCAAATGAAAAAGGATTGCTTTTTGTCCTATAGAGTGTATTTTTACAACTAGGCATAAAAATTGTCTTTTTGGGCGTTTTGGGAGCTTAGAGGTTAACTTAACTCCTAAAGGACCACAGCTTTTATTTTGTCAAATGGCACTCAAAACTGCCATTTCTATGGCAAAGAGTAAAAAAGTTTGAAAATTGGTCTTTTTGCATATTTGACTGTAGGATTTTGTACTAGACTTGCATAAGAAAGTGTAATGAAAAAATAATAAACTTTAACCGCATAGATTGCAAGATATCGACCTTTAAAGTGTAAAAAACAAACATTTTTGCACCTTACAAGATTAGATTATTTGATTTTGAACATTTTGAGCTTAAAATTTTTGCCCCACAAAGTTTGGGAGTCTAATTTTTTATGGTGGAAAATTGAGTTGAGAGTCTTTGGAAAAAAATAAACACAAAAAATACTTAATTTTCATTCTTAAAAAACATTAGGTAGAAGAAGGTATGAGATTGAACAAAAACCTAAATTGTTAATAGCTTTGCAATGGAATTGAAACACAATAATTCTAATGGTGAGATTGTTCTAGAAAGCAACATTCACCCTTTCCAACAACTTTTTTGAAAGAAATGTTAAACTTGCATTCAAAAATGAACTATATAAGTTATTTTTCAAGAAGATGCTTGAACTGCCCAAAAAACAAGATT
Organism: Ulota crispa; assembly: GCA_963920765.1. NCBI lineage: Eukaryota > Viridiplantae > Streptophyta > Bryopsida > Orthotrichales > Orthotrichaceae > Ulota > Ulota crispa. The sequence goes on along the minus strand of OY987249.1, from coordinate 13,475,174 downwards.
GTTCATAACTTTCTCATTACTAGTCCAACTCGAATGAATCAAAGCTTAAGCTGTAAACAAAACTATAACCTATGAGAAGATTCTTTTTTTTTGAAGTTTTTGTAAATTATTTTTACTGCCCAATCTCCATAAATTTGTGCTTATATGGGCATAACTTTTGCTCCCTAGCATAAATTGGATTAAAAATTATATTCACTAAAAGCTAATGTGTTCTTTTATTTTCAAAAAAAGTTTCAAAAAATTAGAACAAAAATTGAGGCCGTAGGTACTTGCTTGAAATCCCATTTGTTCCCCAAGGGGACAACACGGCTTTAGGAGTTGAGGGCAAAAAAGAGTATTAAAAAAATCATGAATATATTATAGAGAAACATGATAAGACTTGGGTTGAAAATTGGGTTTAACAAAATGGTTAATCCAAACTTTGAGTGAAGCTCCTCCTTCTTTGGGTGATGAAATTTCCAAAAAAGAATGCCATGAAAACTAATTGAGATGTGGGACTTGGAATGTAGTGTGAAGCACTAAGTCCCAACTTTTGGTTCTACTCCAATCAAATTCTCAAGGTTTAGTGAGACTTGGGATGTGGAACATAGTGTGAAATGCCCGCCCCTAAACGATCACCCAATTTGGAGCATCAATTTGGAGCATCCAAGACATGATCCGGGAAATATTTCAAATTTTTTGGTTGATTTCCTTCAATTCTTATGTTGAATTAGTTTATCAAAAAATTCTTTTGATTATTTTTTCTCAACTTTGACTATAAATTACAAATGATTTTTTTTCATTTCAACCGGCTAGCTTTGAACTACTGTAGCGGTCGGTTCTTCCCGGACCTTGCTTCAAGCGAGCTTCAATGCATGAGGGACCACGTTGAAATCTTTTCATCCATTCTGCCCACGTGGTCAACAGAATTGCTTACCAGAGTTCGTTAACAGAGCTGCAACGAGGATGCACTCAGGGTAATGTCCGCTTCGATGCTCGAGCTACCCACCCCAGTCCAACTGCGCGACCCCGACCGCGAGGAGAGTGTATCCCAGCCCTCGGATGCGAGATCCGACGGCGAAAACGTCACGGAAGGTCCTTTGAGGGGCAGCTGCACAGAAGAGCTCACCCCTGTCGACCTGAGTGCTCTCCTGCGAGAGCGTTTTGGCCGCTGCTGCTGCTGCATGGTGCTGTGCATCCGCGATTGCTCGTCGCTTCTAGGTATGATGGTCATGACACTCTTCCGTGTTCGATGCAATTTCAAACTTGTCTTTTTTTCTTTTTTTTTTCTCCGCGAGCGGTTCGACATACAGTGGTTGTGCAACTAGGATTACGCTCGATATGTGCGTTCGAGACGGGCCGATTATCAGAGTCTCCCGGGAGGCAGGATTTGCTTAGCCCGGGACGGCGTGTTCACTTTTGTGGTTGTTTTCGTTTTTCTGGGTGATTGCTTGGTTCAGCTGCCGTGTGGCAGCGGGACTTTTGAAAGAGCCGGCTGGGACAAATTAGGGTTTCGTTCGCGGTCACTGGGCCGGGGTGCAAAATCTTGAGCCTTTGAATAGAAGGCGAAGTTCGGTCTGAGGGGGTTGTTCTGGGGCTATCCTGACGTCCGCGTCGCTTTGGTAGAGGAGAGATCTGGTGAAGATTCGGATCTTCTGGCTGTAGCTGTGACCACGTGTACTGCGAGACTTGCAAGCTGGGTCTGGTTCTTGGCTAGAGCTCAGTCGTCTGGTCTGACAAATTATTTGCCGGTTTTGCTAATTCTGGGCGTTGGAACTTGCGTTGGGCAGATAGTTCAAGATGGGCAAGGAGAAGGTTCATATCAGTATCGTGGTCATCGGCCATGTCGACTCCGGCAAGTCGACCACCACCGGCCACTTGATTTACAAGCTGGGCGGTATCGACAAGCGTGTGATCGAGCGCTTCGAGAAGGAGGCGGCGGAGATGAACAAGCGGTCTTTCAAGTACGCGTGGGTGTTGGACAAGCTGAAGGCCGAGCGCGAGCGTGGTATCACGATCGATATCGCTCTGTGGAAGTTTGAGACGGTGAAGTATTATTGTACGGTCATTGACGCGCCCGGGCATCGCGATTTCATCAAGAACATGATCACGGGCACGTCGCAGGCTGACTGCGCGGTGCTGATCATCGACTCGACTACGGGAGGGTTCGAGGCCGGTATCTCGAAGGACGGGCAGACACGCGAGCACGCGCTGTTGGCGTTCACACTGGGAGTGAGGCAGATGATCTGCTGCTGCAACAAGGTGGGGATTTTGTTCATTCATACTTGCGATCTTTCTGGTAAAGTAGCATGGGGTTTTGTTTTAATTAAGTGGGGTGTTGGGGAGAGTGGCGGTGTTGTTGTGGTGGCTGTGAGGTTGGGACGAATCGATTAGGCGGGACGGAGTATGGAAGCTGAGTTGCTGTTTAGGTCGAGCAGTTTTATGATGACGATGCTTGCGTTGCATGGGAAAGATGGAGTGCGTGGCTGACGGGGGGATTTGGAATGGATTGTGTGACGCAGATGGATGCCACGACGCCGAAGTACAGCAAGGCGCGGTTCGAGGAGATCAGCAAGGAGGTGTCATCGTACCTGAAGAAGGTGGGGTACAACCCGGACAAGATCCCGTTCGTGCCGATTTCCGGGTTCGAGGGAGACAACATGATCGAGAGGTCGACAAACCTGGACTGGTACAAGGGGCCGACGCTGCTGGAGGCGTTGGACAGCGTGTCGGAGCCGAAGAGGCCATCAGACAAGCCCCTGAGGCTGCCGTTGCAGGATGTGTACAAGATCGGCGGGATTGGAACTGTGCCGGTGGGACGTGTGGAGACTGGAGTCATCAAGCCGGGTATGCTGGTATGTTTCGCACCGACAGGGCTGACGACTGAGGTGAAGTCGGTGGAGATGCACCACGAGTCGATGCTGGAGGCGCACCCCGGGGACAACGTGGGGTTCAACGTGAAGAACGTGGCGGTGAAGGACCTGAAGCGAGGGTTCGTGGCGTCGGACTCGAAGAACGACCCGGCGAAGGAGGCGGCCAACTTCACGGCGCAGGTGATCATCATGAACCACCCGGGGCAGATCGGGAACGGGTACGCGCCGGTGCTGGATTGCCACACGTCGCACATCGCGGTGAAGTTTTCGGAGATCTTGACGAAGGTGGACCGTCGGTCGGGCAAGGAGCTGGAGAAGGAGCCCAAGTTCCTGAAGAACGGAGACGCAGGATTCGTGAAGTTGATTCCGACGAAGCCGATGACGGTGGAGACGTTTGCGGAGTATCCTCCGCTGGGTCGGTTCGCGGTGCGCGACATGAGGCAGACGGTAGCGGTGGGCGTGATCAAGGCGGTGGAGAAGAAGGAAGCCACGGGCGCCAAGATCACGAAGGCAGCGGCGAAGAAGAAGTGAATGACCGTGCGGGAAGAGGGGGTAGAGGTGGGGCGGGGCGAGTGGGGTGCGGCAGGGAGGGTAGCTTTGGAATTGTTGAGTGTATGCGGTGGGTCATTGTACCTGCTGCAGGCGCAGCAGAGGCAGACGTGGGTGCTAGATCGGAGATGGCAGGGCTGGTAGTGGCTCTTGATATATGTGCTTGAGTTTCTGTTTGAAGAGGAAGTTTTTTTTTGCCGCAATATCGGAGTTGTGGGCTCGTCCTCATTGCAGTGTGAATATGGACAGTTGGAAGGTGGTGTTGTTTGATTTGGTTTTTTGTGGCTGATTCTTTTCTCATGTCGATGGTGGTGTGTGCTGCTGTCAGTTGTTGGTTTTGGTGAAGTTCGTTGAGATGAGAGTGTGAGGTTGATGGGAGTGGTGAGAACCGTGTTAGGTGCTCTAGTGATAGGGAATGTCTTTCTGCAACTTGGAGCTCACTGTGCTGGATTCTTTTGTCGCAGTTCGATAGCAGTGTCGGTTGCAGTCCATCGCCGATCTATCGAGCCATTTGTGGACGCCGTGAAGTAGGCGTTGTGTGATCGCGGGCGGTTTCGCACATTAGAGTTGTGGTGTTTAACATCTCGAGGGGTATCTGTTCTGATGACATGGTCGAGCTGGGTGGATCGAGACATTGCTAATCTCTTATTCTCGTGAATCTATCCATCGACATGCTGTATTGACACGTCTGCAACGCACTGGTCACTTCGATTTTCCGCCAACATGGTCAGTTCCAAGTAGGTAAACTTCCAGGCCAGCTGCTCCGATCGCGAACTTCTTTCGGACAGAGTGGACGAGCTGGAGCCTGCGATTGTTCCCGGCGTTTGTTAGCATAATTTCTACACTATCTGTATGTATAAATTTCAACCCGTCGACGTGCAACTCAAGCAAGATTGTTAGCGGCTTGCTAGCACTAGCAGTGGTAAACAGTAGGAATGCGTAGCAACAGCTCCCTCCGCTTGGAACGGAATTAAAGTATGTACAGAGAGGAGTGAAGCAGAAATAAACGAATGGATATGGAGGCGGCTTTCGCCACTGAAGTAGCGGCCGCGTTCGCAGTGCGTCATACTTAGAGGCATTTTGTGAGACGAAGTCTGAGAGGGCCGCATGTAGTGGTTTAGGGTATGTTTTGCAATTGTGCTTGCTTTTAACTTGCCACATATAAGTGCAGAATGACATAATCAACCGGGCGCGGAAGCACATACTAGTGTTTACAGGCACACGTTTGATGGAATCTCTACAAATAGCACATCACATTACACTCGACGTGGAATTGGTATTTTACTGCACGCTATTAGAGCACCCGCACCCTTGCACGCAACCTGTCACTTGGCTTGCCAAGTGTTTAGCACTTTAGCCCTCAATTTTTTTGTCCCCCATACTTGCTCTTCAAGCATGCTCAAAAAGTAGCACAAATCCCACCCTTGCTCTTCAAGCATGCTCCACAAGTAGTCAATTGGCCTTACCAATAGTCAATTGACCAATCATCAAGTGGGAGTAGAAGATAGAGCTCGCTACGCTTTAAATGAATAGTGATTTCAAGGGTCTTTGTTTGACAAGCTCAAGTTTGAGTGTCAAAAGAACATTTATAGGGGCCTTGAGCATTTATCATCCAATCAATGCATGCGCAAGTCTCTACACATGTGTGGATGCGGAAGCTCAGAACATTTGTAGGGGCCTTGAGCATTTATCATCCAATCAATGCATGCGCAAGTCTCTACACATGTGTGGATGCAGAAGCTCTTAGGTGCTAGCAAAATATCAATTGCTTAATTTTCTACTTTTTGTGCTTGTTGGATTTCTCATTAGCATGCGTAAGTGTAGTATCCATTTGTTATTTATTCTACAAACTTACAAAATATAATGCCTTAACCCCTAAAATTCTTTTGTGTTTAGAGGCCCAAAACTGCTTCAAAATACTAGTCCCCAAACTAGGATCAAAATCTTTATTGAAACTTACTTCTTAATAAATCCAATTGTAGGGTCTTTTGGTTGACTTGCACAAATACATTGTCCCAAAATTTCAGAATGAACATCCCCACCAATTGCAAGATCAATGTGCCTAAATTTCAAAATATAGGCTTTTCTAGTCCTTCTAGAAGGTGAAATTTTGTTTTTCAAACTTTTTAGAGAAAAACGCGTATGTTGTATTTCTTGTGCAATTTTGGCAATATGTTGGAAAATGGGTAAAAAGCATGTATAAAAAAATTTGACCAAAAAAAATTTTGGATTCATTTTTACAAAAATTGTAAAGTGAAAGGTATTGATGAATGAAAGTTATAACTAATATGCTAATAAATTTTGGAAGAATTTGAAAATTGTTAATCCCAATGGTGAGAATGCACTAACAGAACAAATTAATAACTTTAATTTTCATTTGAAAATTTTCAAAATTGAGAGTAAAAGATAACTTTATATGTTTTTTCTACCCTCTTCCTACCTTCATTGCCCGCAAAATAAAACTCCTTTTAACTCTTACTTCATTATTTGGAATTGAGTGATTCAATTTTTTTTGAATAGGTATCAATCTATAAAATTCTATAAAAAATAAAAATAAATTTTTAGAATATATTTTTTGCTGCCCAGTTTGATATTGAAATTGAAAAAACCTTATAACTTTTGCATTACTTATTAGAATGACATGATATAAAGCCTCACACGTAGACTATGATGAGTAGCATCCATCCTAAAAATTTCATGAAAAATTTCCAAATTATGAATTCAATAGAGCCTCCCTAAGTTCTCATAAAGCCCAAAATGGGCTCCTTGGGCCTTTAGGGGTTAAGGGCCAGTTCACATGGTAGGAAGGCTGTTGTTGCAAGAATCCCAAGATTTTTACTTCTTCACCCTTAACACTAGAGGCCAAAGAAGTTTGCGTTGAGCAAAACTAGAAGCCCAATGTATGAGAGAGAGGTTGTCAATTATTTTTCATAAAATAACAAAAGATTGACAAGACCTTGAACGTAAGATTCGAAGGTTTAACCCCTAAAGGACCGAGTGTGTTTTTGAGAAAAAGATCTCAAAAATTGCCAATTTTTAGTGTGTTACCCAAAACTAAAAATAAAAACTTTTTATCTGAATTTCAACGATACAAAAGTGTGTTAAAAAAATAAAGCAATGTGTGCATAAAACTCTAGCCCATTTGACCACATGGATTGTAAGATTACAACATTTGAAGTGAGAAAGCCAACTTTTTCTCATTCTTGCAAAACAAGGTCAGCAGACTTCAAGCCCTCCTAGAGTAAAATTTTTGCTCTACACAAAAATTAGGTATTTGATCATTCAAAATTTTATGATGTTAGGTTCACTCTTGAAATTTTTGAGAAGCAAATATAGAATCTAGCTTATTCTAAATCACCATACAATGTAAGGAGGTTAAGTGAATTGGCAATACTCTAGTCATTTTTTTGTGATTTCTTGTGCAATGAGGAAGTCTTTTATTTGAAATCCAAACAAGAAAAAGTTAGAGACAAACATCTGAAATATGTGAAAAAAAATTCAAGTTTGACTCCTTGTAATTTTGAGAGCTCAATTTTTTTTTGACAATTGTATACCACATATTATTATTTACATATATGCTAAACTTCAAAAGTTGGTGAGAGTTTAAGTGCAAGATTCTGTAGAGATACCCAAAATGCCTAAGCAGTTTGGGCAGCATGACTTTTGAATTGGGCATCCGATTGGGGAAAAATCACATTTCCACTTGGGGGATACATATTTACACCTTGTGTAACAATCTTGAGAACCTCCAATAAAAATTGACTTTGTATGACCCTACCCAAGTTCTCAAATGTCTCTTGAATAGACACTTGGTCATTTAGGGGTTAATAAATTTCAAGAATTTAAAATTTGGGTTTGGCCTTTGGAGGCTTCACACTAAGGTCAAGCAAAGGTTTCAAAACAAAGTTTGGACACTCAATTCCAAGGACTTTTGACTTGAAAGCAACCCTAGCTTATGTTATCTTGGGTCTTCAATCTACCAACCAACTTGTCAATCATTGCACTTAGGTAGGAACACCCATAAGCGCTAGTGTCCCCATCACCGTCACCTCTAAAATCTTGGAAAATCTGTAGAAGTAATAAATGTAATTACAAGGATGTACAACATGTCAACATGAAACCTTATTGTTGGTTATGGGTACAATGACAATTTGCTCTTTAAAAATTCACAACTCATTTTCACAATATCCAATTAATACATTCAAATGTGCAAACATATTATTTCTTTGTTGCTAACAAGATCCTATAATTTGCTATATGTTTATTAATAGTCATCATGTTCAAAATCCTTAAACTAACGCTTATGGCTATTCCTACCTTATAAGATGCTTGTATTTGTAAATATATTATGATTCCACTTTAAGTGGTTTAGAAACCTTCTTGACTACAACCATGTACATTGCATGTTTTATTTTTTGGTACCATTGCATGTAACTTTGTACAATACCCAAAAGTAAATTTACATAATTTTTTGTTTACTTGCACAAACAAAGCATTAAGAGTCATTTTAGTGAACTCTTACAAACTCAAAAATTCACCCAAATCTTAAATAAGAAGTTGCATTTAGAAGCTTTAAAATTTTATTATATAGGTTATTAACATTTACACAATTGAAACTTCAAATTAATACTTAATTTTGCTTTTGTTTGTACATTGTTTAAATCTAGGATTAACACCTTTCACATCAGTTACTTTGTTCATCTAAGTAGGCATGATAGCAATAAGGGCTTGCAAAATTTCTAATGGTATCTTTTCCCATACTTTATGAAAAAATTCTACTAAACACATTATTTGTTAAATTGGGGAAAACATTACATTTTGGGACTTCTAAAGGTTTCAAATGACCACTTGAAACCAAGCTCACAACATTTTTTTTGGTACACATGCCCTCACCTAAGAGGAGGAATTTGCAAGGGAACAAATCTTAGTGACTCAGACTAATTTTGATACCTTCAAATCTAGTTTAAGGTGACTTTTTGGGTTTAAGGTGAGTACAAAATGGTACCTCCGTTTTCCCCAATTTAACAAATAACGAGTTTCTAACTCTTCTTTATTGTGCGGCCAAAATGCATTCTAAACTCTATTTTTACTATCTTCCATAAAATTTATATTGAGTTCAAGTTTGGAAACTTTGCTAACCACTAGCAATTTCCTCATGCTACGACTTTCTCTACTCAATTTTGGCAACAAACTACGGTGATCTAGAGCATAATTTTTCACAAGTAAAATATCTTGTGGATAATTGTGAAAGAAATAAAACCCACACAAAGTCAATTTGTAACAAGATCAACATAATCACTTGCACTCCTACTTTGTGGAGGCATGATTACTAAAAGAGACTTATCAAAGCCACTAAAGACACCTCAAATCTTTTACTAAAGTGCAGCATGACTTAAAAATAGGTGCCAAACATTTGAATCCATATTTTTCATATGATTTTTGCCACTCTTTAATATATAAAAAATTTCTTCCAATTTAAAAGGATGATTCACCCATCCAAAAGATTTTTTTCCAACCTTCCCTACTCCAATCTCTACACTTGTTGGCAAATGCTAACCTTTGTGTTTTCAATAAAAAGTGTTTTTTTGTTGCAAAAAATACACTATAACCAAGAGCTTTTGAAGCATTTTTACATTACAACAATTGACATGTGCAACATTTACCATCTGATTTGTAATTTCCATGAGCAATAAGCAATGATCATCATTACGTAAGTCTTCCAATAGTTTTATGATGCAATTTGTAAGTTTTTGAGGCCTACCATGTGACTTTGGTGAAACTATAGTTATCTCTCCTAAAATCTTGTGGAATATTGTAAACGGTTAAAAGTAACATTTTTAATTCTTTTGTTACATGCACAACTTTCATTTCAACTTATGCATTGTAGGCACTAATCCTTATTAAACATTTGTCAACGCTTTACTCTTCATGTTTCTAAACAAGTTATATTGCTCAACCTACCCATAACATCTAACAAATTTGTTTAAACAAAAACAATGCACTTTGTTTTTCAATGAAGTCACAAATCCACCTACAATTGTGTCACATATTCTCTTTATAACTGGCAATGCTATCACAAAACAAAATCACGTACATATTTTTTGAACAAGTAATGACCTAAAACATTTTTGTGCAGCAATGAGGACCAAGGCAAGCTTGTGCATGAAAAACTTGTTGACACACTTCAAAGAGGGCAACAAAGAATCATGATTTTGCATGGATTTCTAGATTTCTTGTATAACTATTCATGTGGAAGTTTTTTTTTACTACGCCACTCTCAATCCAACAAAGAAGTGCCAGTTGCATTGCAAATGGGCAAAAATGAAGCTTCTCGAAATTAATCAAGGTCAATATTGCTAGGAACCTGAACACTATTGAAAATTAAAAACTACATGATTTTACTTCCAAACACTGTATTGTACAAGCTATGCTTTAAGCAAGTATTACAATTTGGAAAAATATGCATGCTTTTAGACCTAGAAAATCTTAGCAACATTATAATCAACTTTCCTAGTCCATTGTATTCCACTAGCAAAAACCTGAAGCACAATGCCTCACCGTGTATATTTCACTGATTTTTGTTATTAACCTCTAAAGGACCACTTGTCCCTACAAGGGACAAATGGGATTTTGGGCAAGGTCATGTTACTACAATTTATGACCAAATTCTATAGTTTTTTCTCTAAAGGTAGAGTTTTGCAAGAGTTACGTGGGAGAATAATTTTTATTGAATTCCAATTTATGATTCAAAATTTATAAGGGTAAACATGTGAATTTTAGTTGGAGGGGCAGCTTGGGCATGCCATTTTTTGTTGACTTCTCCTAAGGGGAACCAAGGAAGGGATGCCCCTTAATGGAATCTATCCAAAGCAATAGTGTACTAAATAAATACATAATTGTATTTGGTAAATACACTAACCTTTGAATTGCAATAGGTACTAGAGATTTAGTTTTTTTTTCCAATTTTCTTTCTTTAGATTGTCAATGAAGTTAAACTCTTCCAATCCACCGCTTGGATTTTTATCTTCTTTGACATAATTTTAGAAAACTTGGTTGGCAGAAAACCTCAATGTAGTGTGAATTCCAAGCACATGTTTGCAATGCAAGGCTATGGAGGGTGTGTTCCATGTCTTGGTTGATCACAAAAACTTGGAGAGATATGCCAAACATGATTTAGAGCATGTTAGACAAATCTCTTCAGCACCTATAGTGCAAAAATTGTTCACCATATGATCAAAGGCACCTGAAAATTTTGGGCAGGGGCAAAAAAACTTTATGTCCTACCTCTAGATGATCATATCTCTCAATCCGTATATGGTCAAACTTCACAAAATTTTCATGGTATGTTCTTGAATGAGTCTACAATAAGATCCTAGGGTTTTACTTGATCTTTTTGAAAAGATTGTTTTTGAGATCAAATCAATAGAATGACAATTTTGAGTGTTTTTGAGAAAACATGTGCTTGGCTTTAGGGGTTAACCCTTAAACGACGAGGCAGCCCTTTGCGACCAGTACAATATGATGTATTTTCCTTGTATTTGGAGTGCATCCACACTTCTATCACATTTGAGATCAACAAACAAGTTAGAATATAGATCAATGTAGTTCTAGTGAGGTAGTCAAGATCCCAAATTAAAACTTTTTGTTGGTAGCAAATGCCAGGTTTACAGCAGTGTACACCATATGTATAATAGTAGCCTTGTCCTTTAAGGGTTAAACTGCGGCAAGTGCTTTGAGGGACATGATCCCACATAGGTCCTAAGGGTTTTTACAAAAGCACATTTATCTCTCAAAACTTTGTATTGAGATTTTTGTATTGAGATGTATCTAAACTCAATTATTGCAAGGTGGATACCATAATTGTTTGAACCTATAATTTCATGTAATTACAGGGTTTACCTACTAAAAATAGGGAGATATGTGAATGTTGAGCTGCATGGATCTCTCAATGTTTTACATATAACACATGCAAAACATTAGGAAATTTCTTGATGTATTGCATATAGATGTTCATTTAGGGGTTTTTTATAATCCTTAATTGGTTAAATACATCACGTAGGTTTAAAGGGTCAATTCTCTTATGAAATAAAAATTGTGTAAAAATCAAATGCCACATTCAATAAACATAAATCATCTAAGTCCATAAGTAACAATCCACGTACTACTTTGGTTTGTAAAACATTGAGAAATATTTGCAAAATATAAGGAGATACTTGCAAAATATCCATAATTATTTGCACAAAATTGGAGATATGTATTCCAATCAAAACACATGCAAAAATATGGAAAAAAACAATACACAGAATATTTGAAAACCTCCCATGTTTAAGTACATAGGAAGTCCACAATTGCGTAAATAATCTAGGTGTCATCAATAATTTCTAACTTCCTAATCTAACTGATGTTCCAGTTTCATTAATTTAGATTTCATGATGACAAATCATTCAAAAATTGGGATAAGATCATATGAGCCTACATTGGAATTTACCGAGTTTGTCCTATTGAAGTTTGGGCTCCAAGAAAACCACTTCTTTTGTGCAATAATGAGCGTATAATTGCTCATAAAGGATCCTTTAAGAGAATGCAAGTGAACCCATTTGTTTCATTTACGTATGGATTAATTTGATCCTCAATTTCAAGACAATTTCAAGTCACAAAATTACGTTTTGTTTAAACTTTATATGCTAAGGTTATGGCTATTTAAAGCTTTTCCCCAATTGTATTAAATAGCAATACATTTGACCAACTATTAGCTTATGCAGCAAAGACTCTATTTTTTTATGAACTATGAAAAGCACCCATGCCATTTGTGACACCAATAGCACCCCTCACCATAGTTTTGAATAAGCTAACAAGAATGTTTAATCTACATGAATCAAGGAAAAAGATCAAATGTAATTATAGTGTCATGACCTTTATCAAGATGGATGAATGATTAATGAATGAACTAACGCACAATGAAATGTGAATTAGTGGACGAGGAGAAAAGCCATGAAGGCAAACATTTGCGGATGATGGATTTGTGCACTGGAGTTAGCCAACTCCAATTGCATGACAAGGGTATTACAACTTGAGGATAAGTGTAGGGGAAGTACAACTTGAGGACAAAGGCATGGGAGATACCCCTTGAGGACAAGTGTACGGAATGCACCTTTGAAGACAAGTGTATGGGAGGTACAACTTGAGGACAAAGGCATGGATGTACACTTGATGACAAGACAAAGAGTGGAACTTGGAGTTAGACAACTCCAAGTAAAAGATGAGATTGGATATGAGTTACATTTAGAATACTTCTAAACGTAACTAAGACTTTTACCTTAACAATTAGTTAAGGATGAGTGTTAAAGATAGAAAGATAAAAATAGTTAAAACAATTCTATTTTTATGGAAAAGATTGATAGAATAAGATGGGGCTCGGAGGGTGAGGAGACAAATTATTTTAGGGAATTAGTCTCTCTCTATGGTTGGGTGGTTGAGCTCCTTGTTGTCCTTCTAATTATTTTATATATATATATATATATATATATATATATATAGATTATTGGTTTACTTGCATGTTTGGAGGATTTCAGTTGCGGATTGTGGGAGGTTCGTAACATATAGAGAGTTAGATTTCATTTAACACTAAATTGTCAACATACTACCTAGTGTTTTAACTACTTTGGCATGATTGTTTACTCTAAACTACCAAACAAAATACTCAATGCCACCAAGAAACCATATATTTTAGTTTTTCTCAACAACACATCTTCTATTGACAAATTAGAAATTGACAAGACTGACATTGTCTTTGTATGAGTTATAGAGAAAACATTAATACCAAAGAGAGATACCATTATTACCGCATTTAAAAAATACTAAGCCCCCAATAAACACTTGACTAATTTTTGAATATCTTGGCAAGAATGCATTTTCTATTGAGATAACCCTACAACTTCATTTTATTAAGTGACCTCATATTTAATGTTATCAAGAGAGTTCATATATCTTGTGACATTAATAATATATCTTAACAAACCTTGACTAACGCAATTAGGAAAAAAAAATCTCTATGTAAGAGCCAAGGGAAAAACTCTATGTCATAAAGAAGCACCATGTTTATATTGAAATGACCAATGGAAATCGCAAAAACCTTACCAAACTTTGGCCAATGGCCATTATGGCAAGGATGTTTATTCTATAATCTACACTAGCCACTTTTAAATGAATGTTTTCTCTATACCAAAAAGACCAAAAATAAAAAGATGGTAATGCTCTTATAATGCTTCATACTTCTTTTTACAACAATAGCGTTTGATCAACATTTGGTTGGGCAATGTGACAAGTAACATGACAAAGAAACATGTGTTTTTAAAAACCCTCATATCTTTCCTTGACACCAATAATATGTTTGACCAAACTTAGGCTGTTGTAAACAAGGATGTTTTATCCATGTCAACCAAATAAAATAATATAAAAACAACGCGTTGTTAACTAGTCTCATATTTCTTCTCACATACAATAGAAAAGACCTTACCCTCGATAACTGTAAGCGTTGTTCACTATGAATAACAAAATATTTGTTCCCAAAACAGATTTTAGGATACTAAATTTTGCATTTGTGAGAATATTTTAATGAATTAAAGTGATTTTTTTTAAATATTTTTTTACAAAATTTCATCATTGATGTGAGGTCTTCAAGAAATCATCATAAAATTCACTCTGAATCATCTAAAAACTCTTAAAAATGAAAAATTTGAAAGTAATAAAATTGGGGTTTTTTCCCAAATTAATCAATATTGCGTTGAATGCAAAAGAATAGTCATTATGGAAAAATTTACATTCATCATGAAAAAGATATTTCTACTATTACACATGCCAATCAACAAGTCACTTGACCAACTTTTTGATCAACATAACAATTTTTTTTTGTAATAGACTTAGAAAAAACAACTTAATCCCCAAGTGCTTGAGGCCTTTTTTGAGCTTTTATAAACTTGCTCTAAATTGAACAAAAAGCCAACATTTTATTAAGCTATATTAGTTTTTTTGAATTGTAAACATACAAATTCAAACAAGATATGTTAGAGATCACATAGGAAAAGAAACACAGCAATGTCACTTATGGATTGAAAGATTATAAAGTTTGATTATGAGGGTGTCAAAATTTCAAAAATAACTTGGAGTCTTTCAATTCTCTTTTCACATGTTGAGTCTAAAAATTGGTCTCCAAAAAAATATAAGGTTAAAGATAATAACATACATAACACCAATCAATTTACAACTTTTCAAAAGCTTGTCTAATTTTTTTTAAATGAACTTATAGTGTAAAGTTTTCTCAAATATCTAGTGTATTTGAGGCTCATTTCCAAGAGCTCTCAACACTACAAAAAGTCAAGACCTTTGCACAAAATCTTGAATAAAAAAATTATAATCAATCATTTTCAAAATCAAATTGTTGCATCTAAAACTAAACTTCAAACATGATAATTCAAAAATATAAATTATTAAAAATAGGAACTTAGTTAGATTTATTGAACTTCAAAATATTGTAAACACCAAAATTTGGTGCCTCAAGTATTTAAGGAATAAAAGAATCTTCAAATTCCTTTTGAGAAAAGCAAAGTTTTGAGCAAGTGGCGTTGTCACCCTAGCCCGTAGGTGAGTAGCAACCTCACACCTTTGAAAACACAAAGAATGAATACAACATAAAACATATAAGGTAGGCGCACCCATAAGCGTGGAAACAAGGGTTTTGGAGTAGGTAAAACAATTGACTAACTTTGAAAAATATACTGTAAGTTAGGAAATGGAAACCAAAAATATTGGCATCAATTTCAAGGTACCAACTGCAAGCATTTGTTCACAAAGATTTTTCAAAGTCTAAAATCATTGAAATTGTAAGAACCATGTGTAAGAGATGCTAATCAGAAGGCTTGCTTGTTCTTAAATAGTGAGATGGGTACTCAAAACCTCATGCTAGTCACCCACAACCATCACTTCATCACTCATAACCATCACTCAATCACTTATAACCATTTGTTTTTTTATTGATTAACCTTGCCATTTTCAGGCATGGGGACACAACGCTTATGGATGCCCTTAGTACACCTCTTTCCATTGAGAAAAAACGGAAAAGAAAATTCCGATAATTCCACCACCTATCGTTTGAAACATTTTTGGCAAGGCCGGTGTTTTTGCCTATGACTACCGAAATCATGTTGGAGAACAATAGTGCAAATGGTTGGGTTGTTACTTTGGGGAAGAGGTAGTTGTCAAATAGCACATGCAGATGTACAAAAAAATAGCATGGACAAACGTGTATGTCCAATCTTGTTTTTTAGGTTTTTGATTTAAGAAAAAGAAGAATCAATTTATTATTTTTCATTTTTATTACGTGATATGGTTTTAAATCCAAGTTTTCATTTCATGTTGGCAACAATGAGTTTCACCAACATGAACAAAGCAAGTTTTTTTATTTATCATTTTTTGAAATCAACTATGAATTGACTACACAAGACAAACATGAAGCTTGGTTCAAACTAGCAGCCAAACAAAATTGTCTCAAACTTGATTGGTTGAAATATCCGTTTTTTTTTCAATGAATTGTTCACACTTAGGATTTGTCCTTCAACTTGCCATGGCACCAATCACTATAGCCGTGTCAATAGGGAAAATAGTGAAATTTTGGAACTTGCTATGAAGGTGGCTTCAAACTTATCTAGTAGAGGCACACTCCTTTGTAGCAACCGTAGTATGGAGAGAACCAACCATTTTAGTTACAAGCTAGCGTTGGTGGATTTGCTTTTTATCATAAAACATAGTTTTATGGAATCAGTTGAGTTACAATATTATCTTCAAGACATTTGGCCAAACTTGCATTTCTAGATGAGGAAAAGGGTTGAATGAACTTTAAATTTGTAGGAAATCAATCTACAAACCTTTTCTATGGTAAAGAATTTTTTGACCTTCTACACAAAAATCGAATGTTTTTTGAACATGTGAAAAGAACATCCTCACTTCCTAAATGTCAAAATGAGGGTAGATTCTATCAAAATCTTGTCAAACTCAAAATTTACCTCACTCTCACAAGCAATTATATGCTACTCAAGTTCAAAATTTTTAAAAAGCGAGAAACAAGGGTGAGGTGACCAAGTAAGTGAGTGGGTGAATGGGTGATATTTGGTGGAATAAGAGGTGTACATGGTGCACCAATCCTTGGAGGACACATGGTGCTCACGTATAAACCTTAATTTTGGAAGCCCAAGTCTTGACTCTTGACTCATCTACTAATTAGATTCCAAAAAAATAGTGGACTTCCAATTTATAATCCAAACATTTTTGAAGACTGAATCTTTGGTCCCAAGATGGTGGGACTTGATCTAATTCAAATCCAACTACAGATATTTAAGCAACAAAAGTTTTTACAGTATAAAGAAGTTTGCATTGGTTGGGGCTTGGGGGTAGCTTGATTGTTAGGTTGTTGTAGCCTTGATTGATGCCTTGTTTTGCTATGCCATGAACATGGTAAGCAAAAACTAGATTTTTTTGCAGTTTCTGTAAGAAGAAAGAAATCTGGTATAATACATGGAAACCTAGATTTCAATTGAACTAATTTTCTAAGTTTAGGAAATCATTAGAGTGACAAAAAAAATTAAAGGTTTTTGGTTGACCAAAAAATACATGTCCAAGCTATGACCAATTTAAAAAAGAATAAACTAATTGGACTAAAGAAGAGTAGGAAATGTACCTAGTTTTTAGGAAGACCTCCCCGGACACTAGTAGCAACTAGCACCATATTTGTTAATTTGGGAACTATGTTCGAATTTGGGACTTCTAAAGGTTTAAGGTGATCACCTTAAACCCAGCTCTAGGTTTAAGCAACGTTTTTTTTGGTACACGTGCCCTCACTTGAGAGGAGGAATTTGCAAGGGAAAAAATCTTAGTGGCTCTAACCAAATCTGATACCTTCAAATTTGGTTTAAGGTAACTTTTTGGGTTTAAGGTGAAGTTCAATTTGGGAACCACGTTTTCCCAATTTAACAAATATGGCATAAACTTCCTTCCCCAACACTCTTGGATAACATGAAAGTGCTTTGGAGGATGAAAGGTGGAATAAAGTAGTCTGCTCATTTTCCACTTAGGCTCTAAAACCGCTCACCTCACCAAACGTACTCTGCTGGTATATGCTCTTTCCATAGCCTTTCAACAATGTACAGGTGATGTACATTTGAAGAGGTGGGCGGTTTTAGAAACCCATGGCCTTTCCATTGCAAAATTTCATAATTAATTCCACAAAGCTCCAACAAATATGAAACAACTTAGGTTAGATGTCATTCAAGACAAAAAAAACTTATGGAAAAAAAGTTCAAGAAGTTTCACCTCCCCAAAATTTAGTTTCAGCCCTTAGATGGATGGTTTATGAGCACACTACCTTAGGGTGCCACTTCTTGTGTTTAACCCCTAAAGGACCAAGCCCATTTTTCAGTGAAAGTTAC
Source organism: Ulota crispa (assembly GCA_963920765.1). NCBI lineage: Eukaryota > Viridiplantae > Streptophyta > Bryopsida > Orthotrichales > Orthotrichaceae > Ulota > Ulota crispa. The sequence continues at coordinate 13,457,296 of OY987249.1, read as the reverse complement.
CCAAAACTGCCACTTTTGGGAGAATGAGTAGAAAGGTAGGAGAAACAATTATTTTTGGAAATCTAATCGTAAGATCTCGCCCTAGACTATGGGAGGTACTTGCAGGAAAAAATCAGCTCATTCTAGATGTAGAGGAGTGAGAAATTGACATCTGAAGTGAAAAAAAAAGTTTTTTCCCTACTGCCCAAAATTTTTAGAAGCCTTTGATTGCCCATAAATCAAAAACATTGCTCTATGCAAAGTTGAGGTTTATTTTTCCCATGTAGAAGACCAAGTTAGGTAAGTGTGAGAGAATTTTCAAATGAATTGGAGGTGTGGATCATACTTTGTAAAATCTTGCAATGCCAGAAGGCCATCAAATTTGCAAATACACTACTCAAAATTGGAGGATTTATGTAAAATAGAGAAATATGAATCACATTGATCCAAATGGTGAAAACCAAGGAATCTTAATCTACTACAATTTGGAAAAAAAAGTCAAAAAACAAATTCACAAAGAGCTCAAAAAAGTAAAGTACCAAAGGCAAAAGGAATGGAGGTATGGGAGACCCGTACTTGCCCGCAAACAAAAAAATTCACTCATAAATCAAAATTGAATGATTCAAAGCTCCCCACATATATATAAATCTAAAGAACCAATTTCAGATTTTCATTTTGAAAAAATATTATTTAAAAAAAAGTTTTTGGCTGCCCGATCTTGCATGTTTTCAAAAATCCATGCATCACTTCTTCAATAATTGTTGGAATGAAGAAAACATTAGATGCCCACGCAGATCTTTGAATTCCCCATCTTTAATAAAAGTCTCAAGAAATCACAAAGTAGTTTAGCCATAGGTACATGCCTAAAATCCCATTTGTCCCCTGTAGGGACAATGGTCCTTTAGGGGTTAATCTTGTTGTTTTGGTTGTGTTTAACCCGTGAGCGCCCCAAGACCTCAAAATGGGGTGCTCAGAAATGAAAAAGTTATTGTTTGACTTCTTATAATTTTTCTATTAGTACAGTCAAACCATTTGTCCTTTTCCTTATATTTTGGAGCTTGTCTCACCTACCATTCAATACGGTTAAATTTTGTGGATCTTGTTTGTGATGACAGTTTGGTTGGATTGAGTGTGAGTGGGTCCAGATTTTGATAAATATGGGCTGGGCACTCCGGGGTTCATCTTGTTGTGTTTAATCTTGTTGCTCGTCTGAACCGGACCTCCTCAATGGGGCACTTTGGAGGACACTGGGAGGACAGGCTACGGGACGGACGGGCTGTCCAATGTGACAAGCACTTGAGTGGTGGACAGATGTCAGTAATCCCCAAGACCTGAACCCCTGACGACTTGTGATTGCGACCAGTAAAGCTCGATCACCTCCGTGGTGCCCATTCGGCAGCCTTTTGCAGTCTTTCGCACTACCCCGAGCCTCGCCATGCCTGCTGGGCCATCTCCTCCGTCAGTTCTGATTCTAGCTACCCGACAATATCGATCCTTCTGTAACTTTGCAGGGCAAGCCGCATTCTATTTCAGGAATATCATATATTTATTCTACTCTACCTGTGCATATACAGTAACTATCTGTTGTGCAAACATATTATAATTTACATATAGCATGTTAAAACTGACAGAACCATCAACGGCTAGCTAGCGAAGGCACGGTAACTTTTTATCCGACCGTTCACGTCGATCAACCCCAACGTATTGATGCCGATGACGAGAGACGTTCCGAAATAGGTGCAGTAATAATTCTAGTTGCGCGTAAAGTCTGTCAGTGAATAGAAGTTGGTGACTGGTATCAATGGGTTTCTGTCCGAAACACTAGTTTCGATCAGGGCATGGTCAGTATGGTTCATTTGGTTACCGGCTCAGTTTACTGCACATACGTCGATGTGGGGCCAGGGGTGGAAAAGCACTGTTTTTTTCACCCGCAAGAAAATGTGAGAGTTTAGATGTTTATCATAAGAATATTAAATTTGAGAATTGAATTCATATTTGGATTTTAAAAACCCTGCTTCCGTCTAGAATAACAAAAATAACAAAAAGAACTACCATTGTATGGAAAAACACCTGAGCTTTTCAGCCCTGGCCCCACATCGACGAATGTGCAGTAAACTGAGCCAAGTTCTCACACCTCATGCCTCATGATGGGAGCTATCGATGAGCTTTATGGAATGGCGATGGAACTATGATGAAGGGAGGTGGACAATTGTCCGAGACATGCTGTAATTACTGTGCAACGGGGATGACGGAATATTGTTCGTTGTGAGCGGGGTGACCGGTTACGTCATCATCCTCCACTGGAAGAGTGGAAGTTGGTAAAACTTGGCCCGGAGGTATTTTCATCAAAGTGCAACTGATGCTCCTTCTATCGCGCGGCACGAATCCAGGACCGAAGCTAGGCTTGGCTCGGTCTAGCAGTGACTGTTGTCATCTCCGGAACAACAGCAGTCAATGCCGTTTCCACGCATGCTCGTGATCTCTCAGAACCATCCTTTGTTCCCGTTGCTAACCTACCGTTCCAAGCGGCAACGTAAACGCAACCGTAGTATTATATTGAGGTTGAGGGTAACACAAGCGGTAGCTTAAGTATTCCGGGCTGACAAGTGTCTGGTACGTCCAGCTCTGTAGTCTGGCAACTCTAAGACTGAGCAAATATTGTATCGAGATTTCACTGAGAAAATTTTGTTGCGAGACTTCATTAAACTGCTGCTGCTTTAGACTGGAATCGTATGCAATCTAATCTGGAGACTCGGGGTGTGAATGTTCTTACATTTTCTGGAACAGCTTGCGTTGTAGCTAGTATCTGTGGCTATGGAGTCGAGGAATGGCGTGGGGATTGTGCCAACCCGGGTGGTGCTTGTGGTTGGTCTGTTGTTGTGGAGTGAGGTGTGGCAATTATCGGGAGTGACCTGCCAAGGGGGCTGGTGGGAGACGGTGGTGGAGAATGCTGGCATTTCCAGCATGCACGCAGCGGTGACGCACTTCGGGAACGTCGTCCTTCTCGACCGCACCAACATCGGCGAGTCCGAGCTGCCTTTGCCTTCTGGCGTGTGCCGCCAGAACCCTGCTGATCGCGTAAGTGTCACTGACACCCCTCCTCATCTCTTCCATTTTTTTGTGCCATCCATTTCGCAGTGGATCGAAACTGCAAATATCACTAGAACAAAATGGAGGTGCTTTTCAACATCTTTTCTATTATTCGACATTTTAAATGATGAGAACCGAACACATGAAATTAGCGTCGGCAGTCTTTGATTTGTAACATGTTCTACTAGTGAAGATCGCACACAAGTTTTGTTGATCTCCGGAAAATCTCCTGCAGTTCTTTCATTCCCCATTTGACCTCAACATTTGCCGCACTAGCAAGTGTATCTTTAAAACTGGTGGTTTTGGATATACAGGTATGTCATATGTGTAATGTCGGTGGGAAAAGTGAAACCTTCAGAAGGAATCGCATGGGAAACCTGTCAGATTGAGAGAAGATTGGAATGTAGGTTTTTTTTTAATGCGTTTGCCCACACTTGTTGATCGTCCCGTTCCACCGTTTGCATGCAGTGCTCAGCATTGCATGTTATTTACCTCCTAAACGAGTCGGATATTCGTACATCAATAGGTCAAGCTTTGCAGGGGGTTTAGGGTAGTGCACGTGGTCTGATTCTGTCGTGATTCTCTGCAACAGGCAGATACATATGACTGCACGGCGCACTCGGCAATCTACTCGCCCGGCTCCAACAAAATCCGGCCCCTTTTCATCTACACCGACACGTGGTGCTCGTCGGGGCAGTTCGACGGCTCGGGCCAGCTCGTTCAAACGGGAGGCGACGCGGACGGAGTCTCCAAGGTGACGAGCACTCCTTCACAACTCCAAATTGCATGTTATTAGCGCCAATCGATCAGGGATGCTCTCTATCGTTGATCAATGTTGTTGCAACATGTTACAACCCCATACACAGTTCTTACGACATACCCATGTCTTTCTAAGCTCCTGAATTGTGGCGATTATTGCAGATTCGGACCTTGTCGCCATGCGGCGACAATGGCAACTGCAATTGGGTGGAGCAGACGACGGAACAATTGCAACTTGGACGATGGTACGCGTCCAACCAGCAGCTCCCGGATGGCACTCAAGCCGTCGTCGGCGGCCGAAACGCCTTCACGATCGAGTACGTCCCCGCTAACGGCCGCGGCCAGTTCTATCTCGAACTTCTCTCAGCCGTAAGCATTTCTCCATCTCTTCCACAAACGTGAGCGAAATGTGAGCCCATTGGGCAGTATGTAATGAACGGTCACATTCGTTAAAAAATAATATTTTAAGTGTGGGTATCGTGCCGTTCAACTCCCGCAGAGCTCTAAAAATTTCTAACTCACTTGTATTGATGTGAGGTAAGGTAGGTATACCCATACCTCACCATGTACCCAGGGTGGTCATTAGAATTGAAATGAGCACTCTGGGTACATAGTGACGGAGTTGGGTACAGGGTCAGGGCAAGCTGAGAGAAGGGCACCAAATATCATTGAACCCCGCCGTTTTAATAAGTTATGAGGATTTTCGCTGATTCTCAATCTGCTGCTTTGAGTGCAGACCAACGATGACCAAAATGACAACCTGTACCCCTACGTGCATCTGCTCCCAAACAACAACCTCTTCATCTTCGCCAACAAGGACTCAATCCTGTACAACTGGCAAGACAACTACGTCGTGAAGTCGTTCCCCACCATCCCAGGCGAGCCTCGCAACTACCCCTCCGCGGGCAGCTCCGTTCTGCTGCCCCTGCTCTCGTCCTCCGGATTCCAACATTGCGAGGTGCTCATCTGCGGAGGCGCGGCACCAGGCGCGTTCGGCAACCCAACCGGCCTGTACCCCGCCAGCAACACATGCGGGCGCATCAACCCGTTCGCCAAGTCCCCGTCATGGGCAATGGAGACCATGCCGCAGCGACGAGTGATGGGCGACATGGTGCTCACCCCCTTGGGCGACGTGATCATCATTAACGGCGCCTCGCGGGGCTGCCAAGGCTGGGGCTACGCCGCAGATCCCGTCTTCACGCCCCTCCTGTACATTCCCATGGATGCCGCGGGCACGCGGTTCCACACCCTCACCGCCACGGACATCCCGAGACTGTACCATTCCACGGCGAATCTGCTCCCTGATGGGAGGATCCTCGTCGCTGGGAGTAACACGCACCAGTTCTACACGTTCTCTGGCCAATTCCCGACTGAGCTGAGAATCGAAGCGTTCTCGCCGCAGTACCTCGCTGGCGTGCGGCCCGGGTTGGTTGTGCCCTGGAAATTGGGGTACAAGCAATCGTTCACCGCGAAGATTAGCTACAGCGGCGGTGACATCGATGCTCCGTGGCAGCTCAACATGGCGAGCGCGCCCTTCGTCACGCACTCCTTTGCTCAGGTAATCACTGCCTTCCCCCGGAACTGCACCAAGCGTGCTAGCACTCTTCCTAATACTCCAGAACATGATATTCGTTAATTGGTGAGAAGGTCTTTCCCAAAACCGGTCTGGGGATACTGAATTTTTCATTTGAGTAAGAATATTTTAGTGATTGAAGGTGAGTTTATTGATAATACCTTCAAAATATTGATATTATCATAGAATTCACTCTAGATCATCAAAAAAATACTCTTGAAAGTGAAAGATTCAGAAGTCCCAAGATGGGTTTTTTTTCTCAAGTTATTGAATATTGCGTTGTACTGAGAAGCTATGAACTCGGTGACTTAAATCTGGAGCTTGGTTAGGCAAAGGTTGTATTTGTTTCACTAACCTTCGAGTTACTGAGCATAATCTCAACTCGGATGTTACGATCTTTGGGTGATTTGATGGGGAGCCTTGTGGCATCAGATATCTTTGCAATGCAAACCTATATGCTAGATAACTCGAGAATTAGTGACGTATTTGATGGTGAAAAACTAATCTCAAGAAATTAAATGCCACAAAAGAAACTAGAGATAGGCGAGTTGGTCCATTCCCTCTTTTCAAATGGTTGCTTGCAACATGAATATCCTGCAACATGCATATCCTCATCAAGACCGTGTACTAGATAACTGGACAAAGGGTGGAAAGCCTGAGTGAGCTATTGGTGCATTATCCTTTCCTCTTGCACCTCTAAAAACCGGATCTCCTTGGCTATGACTGGATTGTGTTACAAGTTTTGAAGTTTGTGCACGTGTTGATGTTGCAGGGACAGAGACTATTGAAGCTTACAATTGAGGGGGATCCGGAGAGTGCAGGAACTGGCAAGTGGACACTGGAATCAGTTTCTCCGCCCAGTTCGAGCGTAGCGCCTCCTGGGTACTACATGATCTTCGCTGTTGTGAACTGGGCCCCGAGCTACGCAAATTGGGTCAAATTAGCTTGACCACACAATCATCCATTTTGGTGTTCCCTCTCGTGCTCTCCTTCAGCATCTATTTCGGTGGGGTGCTGTCTGGCCAACTCTCCAGTTCCTCAGCAATGAAGAAAATGTTACTCTCCCTTTATAAGGAATTCAGATTGAGAAGCCTTCAAATTCTCCTCTGCAATGACAATTTTGACCTCTACTAAGAATGACCAAGGTAGGCTGATCTTTTATTCAGCACATCCTCGTAACAGCTGCACAATAATAGTGTCAATGAGGTCCGTTTAGTTGTCAATATCATTTTTTTAGAAACATATAGACATATTCCTTCTGAAGTGAGGTGGAGTCCAAAAATGACACGTGAGTACGTATACAAGAGCTGTATAGTATAAGGTCAAAGTCCATTTGTAAATTTTTCATAGCCAATGCTCTAAGCTTAATATGCTACTCATGGACATATAGATAAAATTCTTTTTAAGTTTAGGCGTTACAAGAATGATACTTGAATGTGTATTCAAACATCACAAGAGAGATCAACGTTGATTTATGGAGTTTGTTGATCAGTGCCCTGATCTTCATGTCCAATTTACGATCATTCTTCAATGAGTATCTATTTATAAAAGGCACGCTTTTTGGTTACGTGTACATGTGGATGTTGGATGAGTTGATGTGTACCTCTAGGTTCAATAAAGATATTGATTGTTTATATGTTTGCACTTTGGAATATACTTGTGATCATTATTTAAATGGATGGTTTCAACAAGTACAACAGTTCTACACTTGTTGCTAAGCATATTGTTGGTTACTGATGGATTCCTTTCTATTGTGTTAAGAGCATTTTTTTATCATTTGTTGGAAGATTCTAGCGCCGCACTTGCTCAACAGTAGAATTCTGCTTGTCATAAAGTCGGAGAACGTGCATGTAGTGGCACTAGCAATTTTTGATTACTTATATTGATTATAGTTTGCACGCACTTTGGTGGGGAAGCATGTATGACATGCGCAATGCATGCTCCTTAGGGCATCCCCAATGCAACCGTAAGAGAGGCAAGCAAAAGCTTGTGCAGTGCTTTAAACAGGACTTGAGCAAAAACATGGGCTCCAATGGAGCAGGTAAACCGTACTGCATTTTTGAGGGCTTCCCACATAAGAACTCCCCTTGCAAATTTTCACCATTTGGAGAGTCATGCATACCATTCCAGCTCTAACTTTGATGCAATTTCAGGGAATTTCAGATACTTTTGACATGAATCAACCACACATAAGTACTTAAAAAAGACATAAACTATTAAAATATTGTGTTTAGTGAGTGTCATAATGTATGTGCATTGGGAGGTGGTGGATTGGGAAATGGCCTTGCTCTATAAGAGAGCCGGCGTCAGACCCTATCTGACACAGTTGGCGGGACTAATTTAGTTGTTGGATTGGGGATGCCCTTAGTTTTTAAACCGAGAGTCTTGGTATTTTTTTTTGGTTTTCAGACCAGTGGCTATGTGGCTTTTTCTTTTTGGTTTGTAGCTAAGCACTCATTGACCTTTTTTGAAAATATTCAAATAACTATTGGCATTACTTAATTATTGTATGGTGCTTGATTAAGCAACACCTCAAATAATTTTAAAGTGATGGCATTAATTTTCAATTTGATAAGAATTTTATGAAAGCCTACGCTACAATGCAATTTTCATTAATGCAATTTGGCATTTTTTGAAAAAAATCTTCCTTTTTTTTCTATAGGCTTGAAGTTCACTTTTATTTCTGAGGCAAATGGGCCTTTAGCCCCTCAACGCCCTTGGAATTTTGGAGTATCTCAAAATTTACTTGAAAGTGAACCAAATGTTGGCATTTTGATCAATCTTATTGGTTTTCTTTGAAATGTAACAGTACTAATTCAAAGTAGACATGTTGTAGATTGCATACAAAAAGAAACACAACTATTTTGCTTATGGATTGAAAGATTATAATGTTTGATCATGAGGGTGTTAAAATTGTGAAAGTGATTTGAAGTCTTTCAATCCTCTTTATGCATCTCAAACTTAAAATTGAGGGTACCAAAAAAACATGAGTATGTAAAGTACAACATGCATAACCCCAATCAATTTACGGTTTCTCAAAATCTATTCTACAATTTTTTTAAATGAATTTTTAATGCAATTTTTTCTCCAAGTTCTAATATACTTGGGGCTCATTTCCAAGAGCCTCCAACACTAGAAAGTGAAGATTTGCAATGAACACCCTTGCACAAACTCTTGAATAAACAAATCATATTAATTCATTTTCAAGATCAGACTCTTTATGATAAAACTAGACTTCAACAACAATTTAGATATAATAATAACCACGAAACATCCCTGAACAAAATTCAGAGCGGCGTAAAAACCGCCCCTCGGGCGTTGAGGGGTTAACTGCCAAAAAAAAAACCCTGACCGAGACTGACTGTAAGGTGGGAGCCTGGGAGGTACGAGCGAAAATTGAATGGCTGATCTGCATTTTGTAGGGGTTGGTACTTCTGAAACCTTTTGAATAATATTTTCTTGGAAGGCAAATAGAAGCCGCACGAAATCTACTTTTATTCAGGTGTATTGACCTGTTTTGGAATTAATTGTAAATTTTCGAAGTTGGAATGGCATTTGGTTCCAAATGTATTCTCATACGGAAAACAATACACTAACTGCTTGTTCACTTGGCACATTCGTCTCAATGATCTCAAATATGAATTTCATAATTAACCCAAGTTACTAAAATAACATAGTTACATTTAATGAAATTTCAAGTTAATATTGTTTTGTTCAATTTTTTGGAGTCGTGAATTCTTTTACAACAGTTTTTCTAAGATTAGTTGCATTTATGAACATTCATCCCAAGTGAATGAATAGAACAGTTGATGTTAGCAACAGTAGTTACAAGGGTAACTTGGGTGGAAAACTGACGTTGTTGCAATACGAACTCCTACAGTTTCTTGTCATCAAAATGTACAGATTCTAAGCAAGAGAGCCTAGGTTTATTTCTAGGTACACCTATAATCAATAATTTGAAACTTTATTATTATCGATACAATGTCTAAAAAATTAGAAAATGAAATCGTTTCCTAACAAGATCCAACAAAATAAAAAGAGACAACTTAATTAGAAAAACACTATAACCATAGTAGTTTAGGTACTCATTGTACCAATGGTGGTCCTTTACTAGGACTTGGTGTAAACCACTTCAAGCATGTACCCTTCTCTCTCCTATTAATCTTTTGTTAACCCATTAACAACCAAGGTCCCAAAAATACACAGAAAATCAATCACATTCTGGTCGCTTGATCATTAATGAGTTAAAAGGACTCAATGTAAATCACTTCATGCATGTATTTTTCTCTCCCAAGTAGCTTCCGCTAAAAAGACAAATAGGTCAATGGAAGTTACACCATAACACTCTCATCCAATCAAAATGAGTGGCCCAAAAGGATGTATTCTCTTACATATAGATGCTTATACGGTTGGTTTTAGGTGTACCTAACCTACAGGAGATATGATCAAATCCTAGCGGCGTTTCATTATTTTCAATATTCACAAACGAGCTTAAATTTGGATAAGAGCACCGTTCAAGCAAGCTATCTGCGAGAATCTCATCCCTCTCAGCTCACGAAAGCAAAAAAATTCACTAAGCAAGAGCAAAAGCTTGATGATATGATCAAGGGCCGCAAAAATCCCCAGAACATTTAATTCTCAAACTATCACGTCTTAAAGAAATGGAGCCATACTCGTCACAAATCAAGTACTGTACACAGAAAATGATGTAGCCGCAAAAACAGTTGACCTCCTTCACAAAGAATTCCATAACAGGCTCATAAGAAATCACGGCAATTCTCTAGAAAAAACCTAACCTCAATTTGAGGGAAGAATTATATACGAGATTCCCTAAGATCTAACATATGTACACTCTTTCGAGATGTAGGTGGTTCCAAGATCCAAAGAAAAGAACAGGAACCAACGATCCCAACACTATGGTGAAAAATAAAAAAGTAAAACAGTAGATAGCGGGGTCGTCATGTCAAACCTTGCGATTCCTGCTCCACAGTTTGCAAGTTTGCTATCAAATCAAGCCCCACAACGCATGTCTATGCTCCAGGATTTGCAAGTTTGCTATCAAATTGAGAACTGGGCAATTCTTCCTTCTCCAGTATAAGTCCCCTATTAGGGTTTTAGAATGCAGCTCTGAAAGCCACGTGGCGCCTTTCTTGTACGTGGGTGCAATCTTAGACGGTAACAAAATTTGTGCTTTGTTTCACATTATCAAAATCATCCACGTCCTCCTCGCCCTCAGAGCCGCAACAGCCCGTGGCAGGCTGGTTGATTCCGAAGAACCCTACCAGAACTGCAGCTGCACCCACAACGCTCAGTGGCGATGGGGTTTTTCCACGCAGTGAATCCACCGCAGCTGCAATTGGGATTTGAATGTTGAGACCAGCGGTTGCGGCTGTTGGCGTCGTCAGCAGAACTGCTTTAGCCCACAGGTAGTCGCTCAGCACATTGTCCAGTAGCCCTGCAACCATCTTCCCCCTCTTAAACCCAGTTCCAAATAAAACTCCATATAGTTTAGTGCAACAACCACCACACTCTTTAGCCATTTAACTTTAACCCGCAATTGGCTCACTTCGTGACGTGAATTTTAGTAAGCATTCTTTTTACTGACACACATACGCCTCCTATTGGCTCTTTGATATGTTGTTCACAGCAAGGTAGCACGGCAACATACAAACTTTAGCTAAACATTTGATAAAATGATGATACTGGACTCTTGGGTGATGACAACCAGAACGTCCTTTAGCTCTCGTGAGGTTGCACCCTTTACTTTGAAGATTAGATCAACCTTGCGCTTTCGACATGACTAGACCAAGATTGGTTGGCTACTTAAACTTGAAATTAATAAAGCGTTTCTATACTCATATACAGCCCAATTAGCTCTTTGATAAGGTAGGATAACAAGCCAACATACACTCTTTGGATAAACAATTGACAGAATCAGGATGATGGATTTGCATTTTTGGATGTAACTAGAACATTATGTTTTCGAATGTCGGAAAAGCTAAAGAACCATTAAAAAATGGTGACAATGCAAACTGGACTGACCTTTTCCAACGACGAGGCCAAACTGGGAATAGGTGAGCCGATGGAAAGTCTCCACACCCGTGAAGTGGAGGATCAATGCCACAGGTCCGAATAAGAGGGCATTAAACAGGCCCAGATAGCCAAAAAACAGGGCTGTACTGGCTTTTCCTTCGCCAGCCTCTTCATCAGGTAATCTCTTCCTGAGCAGAGTGCTATAAACAGCATAAACCATGGCAGAGAACAAGCAGAGCAGGTCCCCCCACCCTGCTCTTGTAACTGCACCTTCACTCTCGGTGGAATCCGCCAAGGTCACGGTAATGGTTCCCACCATGCACAGCAACACGCTCACCAGTTTCGTCCACTTGAACTTCTCATTCAGCACTGCCATGGAGAGCAAGAATGTGAAGAGGCTGGATGCGCTGCTCAAGATCGTGTTTGACTGCACCACAAGAACCACACACAAACCATGGCATTAGGGTGTGTTATAAAATACGAGACTTGTGCTCTGAAGAAGGAACGCTGTTATGAGAGGCCTAGCAATTCAACACAAGATGTTCAAAAAAAAACATACAGCGCCGGACTTGGAGACAACTCTGTATCAGTTACTTGAAACTAACACCATATTAGGTAAATTTGGAAAAGCGGAGGGACCATTTTGTACTCCACCTTAACCCCACATCAGTAAATGTAGGCATAGCTAATGTAGGCATAGCTATTGCTCAAAAAAACTCAACCCTTGAGCGCCTCAGTGTCCCAAATCTAGCATCTCCATGTTTAACAATTTATTGTCTTTGACCGTTATAATAATCTTTTGATCACTGAAATGAAAACTCACCAAATTTTTCATACAGCTGCGGACCGTAAGCCTCGTGCAATATCAACAACTAACTCTTCTAGATGTTTTTTTTGAACTTGCAGTGCCAAATTGTTTGCAATGAGGTCCAACAGGGCATGAATTTGGACTAGGGGCTTAGGAGTTAATTATTGAAATTCTTGGAGGCAATCACTGAGACTTCACTATTGTACAAGAATATGCACGCTTGTTTTTTATGTGATAAGCTAATATATACATAATGGCAGAAATAGTGAAAAGTCACAAAATGTACTGTTTTTCCCCAATTTACCTAATATGGTGTTAGTATGATAAAAGCAGCCAAAAACATAGAGCCTAGCATCTCAAAAGGGCAAGCAAAAATCCAGAGTATTAACAGAAGTGAAGATTTTTGCTGAAAAGGATGCTCACCGTGACAGAGGTATATTTGAGGGAGAGGTTGAAGGTGAACTGAGCGAGGAACCAAAAAGGGCAGATCAGCAAGCTCACTTGCGCAATCTCGCGTCTACTCCACTCCCTCGGGATCACGGGCGTCCCTTCCAAGGTGGAGGTTTCATCCTCCTGCTCCACCACGATAGAATTAGGGATTGGTTCTCTGCTGCTACCACCACCACCACCATTCAGAGGCTCTTCCTCCTCCTCCAGCAGCAGCAGGCGCGCAGTCTGCTTGGACATGGAACCCTTCTCTGACGACCTCTGAAGGAACCGTTTCTGTACCAGGGCTCCTGCTTCCACGATGGGGAGGTAGACGACGAACAAGGAGTTGCAAATGTAGGAGATGAGAAAGGGGGAGACGCCGGCACCCACGACGGACTGCACCACGAAGCTGGCGATGATCCAGATGAGCGCCACCGCTACCACGTACAGCATGCCCAGCATCCATCGCCATGTCTTCTCCATCGCTGGTCAATGTGGGGTGCCTTGATGTGAGCATGGATCACTCACTCCCTTGCTGTCTGTCGCTCTCTGTAACCCACCTCCGCCATGAGCCTCAGTGGCACCATGTCTGTTCCTTGCATCCTCCTCCCAGCACCGGCACAAGAGCGAATGCGAGGGGATTTCGAATCGCCTGTGTAAGCTTACGAGAACGGAGAGACGCCCCCAGAGTTGCTGTAAAATCTGGAGACACGCAGTTCGTGAGTCCGTCCCCTCTGGCCGGGCCACACCAAACGAAACCGCCAATTCAAACCGGCAGTTTGTGAAAAACAGGTGGCGGATTTACATGTGGAAAAGTAGATTCTTTGACTTTTTAGGGTTAGAGCCCACTTGTCTGTTCTGTTCAAAACTGTCAGTTTTGAGTGTTACAAATCGGCGTCTCCAACCTCTTAGGACGGTGGAGAGGTTATCTTTAGTAGAATAGTAGATGAAAACTTGGAGAAGTGATTGTCTCTTAGTTTTCCAAAAATACAAGTTACTTCTCATCTGTTTCAAACTACCAATTTTGTGGCTATGTGGCCCCAGTATCGAGGCCGAGCCACACCAAACGAAACCGGCATTTCAAACTGGCAGTTTGTAAAAAATAGGTGGCGGATTTTACATGTTTCTAGAAAAATAGATTCTTTGGCTTTCTAGGGCCCACTTGTCTGGTTTGTTCAAAACTGCCAATTTTGAGAGTTTACAAATTGGCATCTCAAACCTCTTGCCCTAGAACGCTAGAGAGGTTATCTTTATTAGAATAGTAGATGAAAATTTGCAAAAGTGATTGTCACTCAGTTTTCCAAAAATACAAGTTATTTCATCATCCTTTTCAACAGCCTGTTTTGGCCTATGTGGCCTCAACATCAATCACTCATACAAATCGGCGTCTCAAACCTCTTGCCCACTAGAAGAAAACAAGCAATAAAAAATTGGTCCTAAACAACTACAAATGTCCTAAACAACCATAATTGAGTCATTGTGTAAAAATCTAGGACATTTGCAATCATTGTGAACCAATCGTTTAGGACACGTTTATCTTCTAGTGGCCCTAGAATGGTGGAGAGTTTATTTTTGGTAGAATAGTAGATGAAAACTTGAAGAAGTGATTGTCTCTCAGTTTTCCAAAAATACAAGTTACTTCATCATTTGTTTCAAACAGCCTGTTTTGGCCCATGTGGCCCTGGCATCAATCACTCATGCCTTGTTCTCATTGGCATGTTCACTAGCTGTTTGGTCCATTATGAATAGTGTTTCAAATGGATCACCAAAAACCTCATTCTCATTGGCAAGAAGCATGAAAGGAATGAACGTGAATAATAAAACATAAATAAAAATTAAAAGCACAAGAAAGTTTTAGAGCCCCACCACCTAGAAGGTCCACATGATTATTACCACTTTTTGAGGTCATGTGGAACCATCCTATTGGTTGTTTGAAATGAGGGAATGCATCATTTGAGAGAATGTGATTCATTGACGCATTTCCCCATGCGCTTGTAAATAGCAGCTTAAAACCATGTTGGTGGACCCATGTCACAAAAAAAGACAAATTCTTCCCACCCAAATGTGTTCAATGTTTCAAAGGTTCGGTCTACTGCATATACGTCAATGTAGGGCCAAGGTGGAAAACCTCAAATTTTTCACTTGCCAAAAAATTGTAAAAGTTTAACTATTGCCATCTAGGGATTGAATTAGGGAGTTTTGAATTCAAAAATGAATCCAAAGACACTTCATTACTCTTGAGCGTGGAGGAGGATACAATTGAACAATACAAATACAAGGACAAATTATTACCATTACTCTTCTTTGTGAAAAAATCTGAGGTTTTCCACCCCAACCCCACATTGATGTATGTGCAGTAGATTGAGCCTGTTTCAAAGGGAATGGAATTTCAATTGCATTAATTAGCATGGTCAAGTCCTTTTGCAGGTGCTTTGTTCACAAATGTGGCTATACTTAAGAAAAAATCTAATAAATAATTTGGAATAAATATGTGATCAAAATGTTACAAAATGTTACAAAAGACATCACAAACATATTGCAAAAATAAATCACAAAAACATTACAAAGATGTAGTACAAGAAATGTAAACACCACAATGTCAAGTTTGAAGCTTGGTTTGAAGTATTAACACTCTTGGGAGTGTGTGTCATCACTTGAGCCAATTATAAGTTAATTATAAGCTAATTCTAAGATTTCTCAGCTAATTGTGTACTATATAACCAAACAAGTTATAGAGCAACAAGTTGGTTATAGAGCGGCAAGTTGATTATGGGACATAACCCTCTCTAGCAAATTAGATCAAAACCATCCAATTTTGGAGATTTGCCATTGTTTCAAAAGTAAATGAAAAAGGAGATTATAACTCTTGACTGCTATCAAGCTTTTTGATTGCTATGTGTCAATAACAGTGAGGAGAAAGGGGTATGAAAACCATATTTGGAATCATTGAGCAAGGCATTAGGATTGAGTTTAGGAGATGGACCAATAAATGTGTTTTATTGTTTCCTTTTTTTGCAAGCCCAATAAGTGACAATCTCCTCCAAATCTATTGCAACTTATTTTTGGAATCTAAGTGCAAGTCATATTTATGTCAAAACTAATTACTAAGGGTCAATACTAGGAGTTAAGGTTGCTTTTGAGCCCAAGAAGGTTTCAATTTCTACTTCTCATAGGTTGAATTTATGAATCATCTGCAAGGTCTTTACATTGTTGGTCAAAGCCAAAACTTTGAACAATATTTTAACGCTCAAAGTCAAGATCAAGCTTGGCCCAAACTCTAAGACTTGGACCTACAAAGAAGAAAAGAACAATTTGTTGCATTGTAGTGGTTTGTTCAATTTCATTGATTAACCATCAGTTTGATTTATGGTTTTTTTTGCTTCATTATGGTTTTTTTGCTTCATTATGGTTTTTTTTTGCTTAATCAACAATATAGAATGGAATTGTAATTTAAACATCTTTATGTGGTCTCCATCTTCAATCTTTCTATTTTGATCATTTTTTTCCTTGGAATTGTGGCCTCAACTTTCTAGATTCAAAACTTCTAAACCTTAAAAAGCATGACCATGATTAAACTCACATTATAAGAGGTGCTTGATCCATTTTGCTTGAGGCCATTTCCAGAGTCAAATGCGCTAAACTTTTGGTTAAAATAGCCCCAGTTTTTGATGGGCATGGTTTGTAATATAAACTGACCTAAAGATTTTGTGACATATTTTAAAATGGTGCTTATGAAGGAAAAGTGTTTAAAAAATGCATAGACAATTTCAACCCATTACACTAGTTTAAAGAACATTCCAATTAATTTAGTACAAAACTTGGAAAAAATTCATCTATTACTAATCTGCTATGACCAAAGTATTTTTTTGAAACTATTTGATCTTTATTTACATGTATAATATTGGCTCTATTGGGAATTAAAATGAATGATGAATTTTGATGTTCTTGTTTTTTTGCCAAAGTTTCAAATGCTTAGATCATAAATTTTGAAGACAAAGCCAATGATCATGCAATCAAAAGGTCAATGTTTTTCATCATATACTTTCCATTTTGTCACTTTTTAAATGAAGATGAATTAATGCTTATTTTCAAAAATGTAATCATATGTCTTTTACAAATCATATATATATATATATATATGTATATAAACATACGTATATATTTGTATATTCATAAGTGCATATGGTTTGTTTGTAAAGATGATGCATTAGTACAAACTTTTGAAGGAACATCAAAATTGATATCAAAATACAAACAACATATGTTTGAAATTTCTATGCTTCTTGTTATATGTATGTATTATAATTTAAATCAAAATATTCTATATTTGAATTTTTTTCCAAAGGCTTCTAGCTTTGAATTGTAATAGTGTTCTCTGTCTGAAATGTTTTAGAATTTTCAAGCATATAGAATTAGACCTTTTTAGTTTGACTTCAAAAGCTAGTACAAACTAAGTGATATTTATTCATCTAGCCTTTTTTGTGTATTTTTAAGGTCAAAATTAGGTTATAGGAATAAAAAGCCAAAAAATGATACCAACACTATAAAGTCACTTTTTTGTTAATGATGCATGTGATGTTCTTAAAGTAGTGTGGGTGTAAATTATTTGTAAAGAGGGAATCACAATCATCAACCTTCTCATAAAATTTTGTGGTATACTATTACATAAATGAATTGACAATTGCTGATAGCCTTGAAGATTATTAATGCCTTCTATATATACAAAGAAATTTTAAGAAGACAATGATTCTTTTCTTCTATGGATTTAGATTCTAGAGCTAGAATCTATCATACTTGTAGAAAAGAATTTTAATTTACATGTGGAGTTCAAAAAAAGTTTGACAAATGTCAAAGTCCATGATGTAGTTGGAAGCTTTAAGTTTGCTATATGTACTAGAACCCAGTATTGAGACCAGATGTGCTAAAATCTGGTAAAGTCTTGGTTTAAGAGTTATAGAGCATCTTTACCTTTGCTAGCCACATCTTACGTGCTCAAAGTTTTACATCTATTTATGAAAGGGCTTAAAAATTCATGTTCTCCATCCTTCCATGCATTTCAAACACGGCCGTTACACATCAACTCTGTCTTATATATAGTCATTTGACCATTCATCAAGAGGAATATAGGATAAAGCTCACTAAACTTATGATGCATAGTATTTTGAAAGATCATTGATTGACACACTAAGATTGAGTGCCATGAGCACTTATCATTCAAGTATGACAAGTTTCAGCCCTTAATGCAAATATGTGGAGATGCTCTTACAAGCTTCAACTTGTATTAGTGGGGTTTAATCCCTAAAGGACCGCGGCCTTTTTCTGTAAATTTCAATGTAAAACTGCCACTTTTGGGAGAGTGAGTAGAATAGAAAAAAAAAAAAAAAAACATTTTTTTGGAAAATCCAACCGTGAGATCTTGGCCTAAACTATGGGAGGTAATTCTTGGGAAAAAATCAACTCAATCTAAATGTTGAGGAGTGAGATATTTACATCCAAAGTGAAGAAAAAAGTGTTTTTCTTTATTGCCCAAAATTTTCAGAAGCCTTTGACCATTGATAACCCAAAAAAATTACTCTATGCAAAGTTGAGGATTTTTTTTATCATGTCCAAAACCAAGTTAGGTATGTGTGGGAGAATTTTCAGATGAATTGGACATGTGGAACATACTTTGTAAAATCCTGCAATGCCGGAAGGTCTAGAATTTTACAAATACACTAGGCAAAATTGGAGGATTTATGTAAAATTTAGAAATCTAAGTTACTTTGATTCAAAAGGTGAAAACCAAGGAATCTTAGTCTACTACAACTTGGAAAAAAAAAATTAAAAAAACAAATACACATAGAGCTCAAAAAAGTAAAGCAAAAAGTTTTACAAGGGGGAAAAGGTATGGAGGTTTGGGAGTCCCATACCTACCCGCAAACTAAAACTTCTCATAACTTTCATCTCATCTATCAAAATTGAATGATTCAAAGCTTCCCAAATACATAAAAATCTAAAGAACCAATTTCAAAAAAAAAGATTCAAAATTTCATATATATATATATATATATATATAGCCCGATATTCCCCTGTTTTTCAGTTATTCATGCATAATTTCTTCAATAAATGTCAAAATAAAGAAAAAATTACATTCCCACGTAGATCTTTGAATTCTTCGCCTTCAATCAAAGTTTCAAAAAATCACACAAAGTAGTTTAGCCATAGGTACATGCCCAAAATCCCATTTGTCCCCCAAAGGGACAACAATCCTTTAGGGGTTAAACATAAAATTTGGCCTACGAGTTTTTCACCTCATAACCTCATATTTAGTAAAATGGGAGATTGGGCACCTCCCAAAATAACAAAGGAGACATTAAACTTTTCAATTTTAGGTTAGTTTTGAAAGGTTTTATTGCAATTTAGGTCGAGTCAACCTACATTGTAGTAAAACTTTCTAATTTTAAGTAAAATCTGAAAGGTTTTATGTCAATTCAGCTCAAATGAGTTGAATTGACATAAAACCTTTTGTCAACTTTCCTTTACATTACCTCTCATTTCAATGAAAAAATTCCCATTTTATTGAATATGAGGTTCTCATCGGATATTTACTCACTAGTGAATTATTTTTCTTCACTTGCATTTCAAAAATCAGACACACCCGTGAGTTTGCAATTAGGGTTTTGTGCACAAGTCGGGGGTCTGAGCATCTAAGACACCAAAGAGGATGGGCTACACCAAAGTGAGTTTATGAAGTTCACTCCTACCGTGAATCACATTAGGGGTGTTCTAGAGGTGAGTTACCTCGCTATTCACCAGTGAATTCATCGAGGTGAACTGCAACATGAGTCACCTGAAAAAGTTGGTGTTTGAAATATGAACTTTTTTTGGTGACTCGCAACGTTGTTCACCTTGGTGGATTCACTAGTGAACAAAGACGTGACTCACCTATAAAGTTCACTCCTAATGTGATTCACCTTAGAAGTAGACTCTAGAAATCCACCTTTGTGGCTTTGGTGAGCACTAGTTTGGACGCAACCATAAATGCTAACGGAGGTTGCCACCCACCCATCTTGCTCCCACTCCTGCCCTGCTCCTTGTACTTGCACTACTTGTGCTTGTGTTGGTCTTGCTCTTGCAATAAAGGGCTTCAAACATGAAATCTGGCCCTTGAACTTCTCACCTCACAGGATCTCCGCCACTAGTGAATTGTTTTTGTTCCCTTGCACGCGCAAAGTTTGAGACACCCGTGAGTTTGCAGAAATTTCTACAAGAGAAGTTTCGGGGTTTGAGGACGCACGTGAATGAGCCGCAAGAAGCCACAAAGATGAGTTTCTGAAGTTTACACCTCATGTGAATCACGTTAGGAGTGAAGTCCAGAGGTGAGTCACAGCGAGGTTCACGATTGAATTCACAAAGGTGAATTATAACGTGAGTCACCTAAAAAAGTTGATGTTTGAAGCCCCCTAATGTTGTTGTTGCAAAAACTGAACCCAAAACGCAAACTCACGCAAACTCATGGGTTTCTAAAACTTTGGGCAAGTGAATGAACAAAAATAATTCACTAGTGACTTGAGATCATGTGAGGTGAGAAGCTCGTAGGCTAGATTTCATGTTTGAAACCCCCTATTAGGGGGCTTCAAACTTATACTTTTTTAGGTGATTCACGTCGCGATTCACCTTTATGAATTCACTAGTGAACTGCAAGGTGACTCACCTCTAGATTTCACTCCTAACGTGATGCATGTGAGGAGTGAACTTCAGAAACTCACTTTTGTGGCTTTGCGGGGCTCATTCACCTGCTTTCTCAAACCCCGAAACTTCTTTTGTAAAAACTTCCACAAACTCACAGGTATCTCAGACTTTGCGTGTGCGAGGGAATAAAAACAATTCACTAGTGAGCGGAGATCCTATGAGGTGAGAAGATCCAAGACCAGATTTTACGTTTGAAGCCCCCTATTGTAAACGCATTCTAACGTTTGGTGATGAGGAATTCTATATTGAAAAACTCGATTTGTGTTGAAACTTCCACCTAAAGTTTGAGGACAGAGGACAAGGATATTATAAGATCCGTTGACATCTATTGGCCTGCCACATATCGAGACACTGACAGGGCCGGTAACAGTGTTTGAATGTTCACTAGCTGCCCAGCACCGAACTTTACTGCAGAGTAGCTGCTCTTTCAAGAATATCCCACAGCTGGCTCGTTTACTATTTCGGCGACCGCTTCGAGAGCACGCACTGTCGAATCATTACAGATTTACACCAACAGAAATAAATAATGTCGATCCGCATCTTTCCTTCAGTGCTCGCAAACGTACCTAAATTAAGCAAAAGTGCGAATTTTGCAATGTTAAATTTGACTTTCTTATCATACTTCGCAGCACTCTACTGTTATGTGAAGGTCCATTCCCATTGCCGGACAGTTGGACAAGTTTGGGTGAGAAGAGTTTTGTTTCTTCCTTGACTGCAAGTTCACCAACATAGTTTTGAAATGAGTTTCTCAAACGTGTTTTGAATGTGTCAATAAATTATGAGTTCTTCCAAATAACACATTTCTCCGTTATAAGCAATCAATGAGAAGATTTCAAGATTCCATATATAACCTCAAAAAGTGGTAGTAGTGATGTGGGACCTTGCATAAGGTGGAGTTTTGAACCTTTCTTGTGCTTTTAACCCAAGGCTTTGAGTTTTTGAGGTTCATTCATGTGATGCTCCTTGCCAACAAGAATAAAAAAATTGGTGATCTGTTCTAAATTGTGTTCATGGTTGAAGGCCCATTCCCATTGTATAGTTGGACATGTTTGGGTGAGAATCTTTTTATCTTCTTCCTTGACATGGGTCCACCAACATGGTTTTGAAATGAGTCTCTCAAACGTATTTAGAATGTGTCAGTAAAACACGTTCTCTCATATGATGCGTTCCCCCATTTCAAGCAACTAATGAGAAGGTTCCATGTATGACCTCAAAAGGTGGTAGTAATGATGTGGGACCTTCTTGGTGGTGAGGTTTTAAAACCTTTTTGTGCTTTTTTTGCTTGTATATTTTTATTCATACACATTCTTGTAATGCATCTTGCCTATGAGAACGAGATTTTGTGTGTCTCATGTAGAACAGCGATCACGGCTTACTCAACTGCTGGTGAACGTGCCAGTGAGAATGGGGCATGACAAAACCGTCGTTTGACGTGTCGATGGGAATGGGGCATGAGCAAATTATGATAATCCCATTCGGGAGCACCAAAAACACCATATTTGTTAATTTGGGAAAAACAAGTGTCCCATTTTGTACTCCACCTTAAACCCAAAAAGTTACCTTAAACCAGATCCGAAAGTATCATAATCAGTTTGAGCCACTAAGATTTTTTCCATCGCAATTGTCTCCTCTCAAATGAGGACATGTGTACAAAAAAAAACATTGAGCTTGATTTTAGGAGGCCTCCTAAAACTTTCATATCAAAATTTGAAAGTCCCAAAATGTACTGTTTTTCCCAAACTAATAAATATGACATTCGGAGCAGGGTTTTTTTGGTGCACTGTGTACAAATATACAGACGTGCCCACTCAAGTGAGGTGGAAATCTCTCGAGAGACCGCATCGCAAATCTCGAGAGACCGCATCGCAAATCTCGAGAGACCGCATCGCAAATCTCGAGAGACCGCATCGCAAATCTCGAGAGAGCGCATTGCAAATCTCGAGAGACCGCATCGCATACGTGTATTTCGAATCTTACTGTTGCGAATCTGACGATAAATCGACAGAAGAAAATAACCCTGGTTCGGAGCAGTGCTCGCAATAAGTCAAGGGCGGAGTACGTGGAGGAATAGCCAGGTTGCTGCTGCGTCAATCGTGTGAATCGTGAATCTAATCAGATGCTTTTACACCTCAACCAGTTTCAGTTGACTTTTGGTAGTCTACAACATTTGCAAATGGATTGCGTCTAAAGTCGTCCACCTGCAGATGCTATTCCCTGAGAACTCGGGATCAGGCTTGCTCGAGGGCCCGGTTCCGGTTCCTGATTCCATATATTGTTCTTCTTTTTTAAAGATGTGCTCGTGAGCCTTTGACATTCGTCGAAGACTTAGGAGTGTAGCCACGTTCGTACGTGGCTTCCTTTCCTGGAGCTGGACTTCCTCCGCCCCAGAGTTCCAGCTTTCCCGGGTTTTAGACAATTGCTTGCTTGCTGCACCCAGCGTGGTGATAACGATGCTGCAAGGATAATTGCAGTTCCTAGTTGCAGTCGATCGAAAAATGGCGCGGTTGTGGACGTTGGTGTTGGCGTTCGTTGTGATGTTGCTGGTGAGGCCGCCGACTTGGTGCAATGCTGCTCGACTCTTGCGAGACGGTGGTCCTTCAGGTGACGCTCATTCTCTCATTGTGATCTTGCTCTCTTATTAATTTGATTGAATGGCTAGTTTCAGCCTCGCCTGAGGATATTCATGCACGTGAAGTTGAGTTCTAGTGCTCCAAGCTCTGAAACGTAGGATCGGGATAGATTTAACTAAGCCCCTTTGTTCGGGTGGCTGAAACTGTACCAGTTAAGTTTCACCGGCAAAAGCCGCAAAACCGCCGGTGTCAGCATTTTGAGGTTTACTGAAAATGAAGATTCGAATAGCACTGGTTTGCGCTAGTAATTAAGTACGCCTGCCTGTCATGCCAGCAAGGGATACGCGCGCTAGTAAAATTCTAAACGAATGTTTTATTTTAGTAACCTACCTGAAACGCAATATTCATTAAATTGGTAACTTTGGCCGAATTTGGGACTTTTGAAGGTTTAAGATTTTAAGGTGATCACTTTAAACTGAGTTCTAGCGTTTTTTTTGGTACATGTGTCCTCACCCGAGAGGAGGAATATGGGAGGGAAAAAATCTTAGTGGCTTAAATTGAATAATATCTTCAATCTGGTCTAAGGTAACTTTTTTGGTTTTAGGTGAAGTACAACTTGGGAATTGCTTTTTCCCAATTTAATGAATATTGTGTTCTGAGCAAAAAATGTGTTAGAAATTAGATTGAGGGTTACCAAATTGTCGTCAGGTACAACGGCACCGTGCTTACAAGAGTTATGGAAACTGAGAGGATCATGAAGTTTGAGGTCTGGGTACTTCCTTCGCCAGCTTTAGAGTTTGAAAATTGTCCATTGTACTTGTTTTAATAAACTGTGTCAATCTTATACTTGCACGTCTGTAACCATCTTGTGTACGTTGCAACCTAGATTTTGAAACATGTGCATTTCATATAGTCAGGTGCAACTGTACAACGAGGTGTTAACATTTGTTCACCCTAGTGGAATAGACCACTTGAAAAACCTCTACATGAAAATAGCAACAATCACGATATTTATTAAAAAGGGAAAAAGTGACATTTTGGGACTTTTGAATTTTATGTTTTTTAAAGAGTATTCATTGAATACTTTTTAGAAAACATAAAATCCAAAAGTTCCAAAATGTCACTTTTTCCCTTTTTAATGAATATCGCGTTGGATGAAAACTAGTGCGCAAGGGATTTGTGTTTGTTGAGTGCAAGGCGCATACAGTTGTGCCACATATTCTATTAAAAAGCTTGGAGTTCACTATTTGTTGAATGTGTGTGAATGATCATATTTGTTAAAATGCCTGTTTAGCTCTAAATTCTAGGGTAGTTATAAAAGTGGAGTTTGAGCCGGGCCACTGAAGGTGTCAGTTTCATTGAAACCCCCTTATTAACAAACATGAGGTTGTGATTTATGTTAGACTAGGTTGTCAACTTGTCACGACACAACCTTTGTTGTGTAATGAAGAAGATAAAGATGTGAGAGTGTAGCTATCACCAACTCTTATAAGTATGTTACATGTTGAGTACTGCAATGTTCAACTCTGTCTCCTTCACGGCTTCACCCACATAGCTGCATTATGTATTAAACGTTGTATTCATGAAATGGTCATTTACTAAATGTGACGTTTTTATAAGACCAGTCATATAGACAATTATAGCTTTGATGTTTCACTTCCAATGTTTTTACACTGTTTGTGTTAATGGATGCTTTACAATTGACATATTCTTGCATTAACTATGCATTTGTCACAAATTATGATTTTACTTTCTTGAACTTGCAAAAATGTCATTTGTAACATTTTCATATACTAGGTGACGTTTTCATGAATATATTGTAACTATTTAAAGATATCTCTGTACGAAATATGTAGACACTAATAAGAGTTTTGTACATCAATTAGTGATTTAACTTTTTGGCCTTCCATCTACCAATGTCCTATAACACTTTAGCTACCTCAATGTCCAAGTCCATAAACCTCAAGCTAATTAAATTATTAAAGAATAATTTAGTCCCAACCTATATAACTCTACATGCTACCATGCTAACATATTTCCAATTTGTTTGCACTCCAATGTTGTAGAAACTCAAAGATTATCTGAAGAGAAACAAGAATTTGAGAAGCGAGCATCAACCTGGAGTGATCGAGAATCTGGTGGCGATGGGGTGAGTCTTGTCATGCACTTCTTTCATTCAAACACTTGCCTACTTCAATAGACCGCATGTAATTTGATATCACTTTTTGATCATCTGGTTTTGTAATTTCTAGCCTGTCGTTTACATATGGTCACAATTTACTAAAAAGTTATGAACTTTAGACATCTTATTATGAAGAGGCACAAAATCTTTTACTTCTTATCTGATGCATCTCAGTGTGCCGAAATGTGAAGTCCTTATATGGGTTTTTGCATTTCAGTTGCTAAACTGTAACCTAAGGACTTTTAGAATTAAGGATGAACATAAGATTTAAAATTTCCTATGAGTTTCTCAAATTGCTCCAATTTCACATGGATAGCATATTCGACTTAATATGGACTATCCAAATCCCAAGTTTTGTAAGGCTTAGTCCAAGTTTTAATTTGGTTTGCAAAATATTGGAAGGCACTTGACCAATTGCAAATTGTGAAGAAACAATAGCAAAACATTGAATAATATGTCCAAATAAGAAGACATGCAAAAATTTGGAAAACATATATGTAAAATAATGAGAAACTTCCAATGTCTAGGGTTGAGGGACATAGAAGTTCATAATTACATGAATAATATATATTTAGGTAAATGTGACATACGGGCAGTTCATGTTGCTTCCATTTTGTAATTAAGCTCTTACTAATCTCGACTCTTTCCAAAACCCCATTGATACAACTTCCTAAGAAGAGCATAAGGCTTTGAATTTCGATTTGAGTATCTAACACCAATCCATTTCTTTCTTCCAAATGTGCCACATGTCCCTAAAACAAACATTAAACACCATATTTGTTAAATTGGGAAAAACAGAGGTACCATTTTGTACTCCATCTTAAACCCAAAAAGTTACCTTAAACTAAATTTGCAAATATCAGATATAGACTTAGCCACAAAGATTTTTTTCCTTGCAAATTCCTCCTCTCAAGTGAGGGCACGTGTACCAAAAAAAACACTGCGAGCTCGGTTTTAGAAAACCACCTAAAACCTTCAAAAGTCCCAAAATGTATTGTTTTTCCCAATTTAACAAATATGGTGTTATTAATATCTTTTACAAAACATCTCCAAATCTAAAAATAAACAAAGACGTTGAGAAACAAATTTGATTTTACATTTTTTCCTAGATTAATGGATATCTTGTTCTAACCTCCCAAAAGAATTATTTCTCAAAGCTCAAGGACCAAATAACACCATATTCATTAATTTGAGAAAAATGATACATTTTGGGACTTTCAAGGTTTTAGGAGATTTTCTAAAATTGAGCTCAGTGTTTTTTTCTTTGTACACGTACCCTCACTTGCGAGGAGGAATTTGTGAGGGAAAAAATCTTAGTGGCTCAGACTGAATCTGAAACCTTGGAATCTGGTTTAAGGTAACTTTTTGGGTTTAAGGTGGAGTACAAAATGGTACCTGCTTTTTTCCCAGATTAATGAATATTGTGTTAAATGTTCTTCGACCTGGTATAACTTTATACACATTTAAATGCAAGGGGTAGTTTCGTACTTTACAAGGCTCAGTTGTGTTTTGTGCTTGAATGTGGAAATTGAACTCTACAGGTGGCGACGAGTGCGTCGTGTTCACCAGTGGCGGACGATTACAATTCCAGATACAAAAGTTGGGTGCGGTTGCAAGAGGATCAGGAGGTGACGGAAGACTACGGAGACACCCCTGCTGCAGCAAATCCGAGTGCCCCTGCAAGTCCCACTGTCCCCTGTTGCTGAAAACCTAATCCTGTTCCAGCAGCCCTGTTCAAACTTTCCATCGTGAGACCCCCATTCCATGCATTCTATGCTGTTCAACAATCAATGTGCATTATGATAGATAGATTGTAAGACTAGTTATTATTTCTCCCGAGGTGTAGACAGGATTATTCAACAGTGGGCGTCAGAGTTGGAATTTCGGCCAGAGGATAAACTCTTGGTTGATACGTGATACAAGTGTCACATGTAGAAAGAAAAATTTGACGCCTCTTTTTTAGCTAGCCACATGAGAGTTCTGTGTTTTTCTAGTGACAAGGAAAGAGGCTCAACAAATCAGATTCTAAAAAACCAAAAGAGACTCCCAAAATTTAGCTCTTGGTTTTTCAATTGAAGTAGAAGATAAAATGTTGAATGAGGTGGTTGGTTATTCTAAATTTTAACTTCCAGGCCTACTTTTTGAAAACCCGGATTTTCTGTCCTCCTGTGCGGCTGGCCTGCTGCTGCCTTGGTGGTTTTAGGTACTAAGCTGACTCAAGATTGCGGTGACGTTGCACATGATGGTAATAGTCACTGAGTGTAAGCTTAGTTTCTTGCATGCGTAGCTGATTCCGTGAGAGCAACGATCAGATGTCCGCTTTTCCGTTTTTAAGTAATTCCAAGACTGGATGCTTGCAATGCTAGAAAGATATGTACTTGTACTCTGTCACATGATTGTTGAGTGCGGTAGCGTTTGATGAGCACAACCTTGGGAGTTGGGAGTAAGAGCATCATTCATCTCCCTTGCATCCGCTACAGCCTACATGTCCTCGTCATAACTTAGTACAGGTTCATCCCATTTTCATTTAGGAATATTTTTATGGATACCCTTGAAGTTTGCCATATTTGGATAGATATCCTTGGTTTTTCAGAAATTGCATAAAGTACCCTTAACATTATATTTGTTAAATTGGGAAAAAGGGTACATTTTGGGATTTTTGCAAGTTGTACATGATCATGTACAACTGAGTTAGCAGCATTTTTTTTGGTACACGTGCCCTCACCTGAGAGGAGGAATTTGCAAGGGAAAAATCTTAGTGGCTCAAATTGAATCTGATACCTTCAAATCTGGTTTGAGGTGACTATTTTGGATCAAGGTGAAGTACAAAGAGGGACCACTTTTTTTCCCAATTTAACAAATATAGTGTTTCTTGAACTATAATATTCAGGCATTTGTTTTGTTATGCACGCTACTTTCTTCATGATCAATGTTAACCCTTAAAGGACCGATGGGTGGTCGTGGCCTACCCACATTGTAGGTTCAATAGTAATTATACTGTAGCTTCAATAGTGTTTTGGTTGATGGGCACCAATAGTGTTGCTTCTAAAAGTTTCAAAAGTCAATAGTGCATGCCGACCTCATGAAAATTGCAATAAGGGCAGCTTGGGACCTAATACCATGATTTTGAATTTTCTCACAATTTGGGTTACCTAAAAATATGAGCATATTTGATAAGATGGTTTTTGCCTTCTGTGATGGATCATGGGTTTATAGGGTAGTTGCAAGAATGACCTGCCAGTTTTGTCTCAAACACCCTTAGTACTATGTAGTACTCTCAAGTACTATGAGCTTTTGAAAGACATTTTTAAAAAATAAAATAAAATATGGAAAATTTGTAAAGCACTTAAACTAGCATACTTGTGAAAAATCAGACCTAGAAAAATTTTATTCTAAAAGTTATGCACAATACAAAATCACAAACAAAAAGCCAATTTCTTCCTTGCTTTTTAGAAAATAGTAAAATAATTCAAAAAAATAAAATTAAAAATGGTCATTTGAGAACCCATTAAACACATTCACATGGTACAATTTCTTTGCTGAGTAATTTCTTCGTATTTTGCCAATGAAGGGAGATAGGATGCCCACTTTGAGACTATGTAGATGCCATGGAATTTATAATTTTGCAAAACCCTTCTATAAATGCATGTAAGCATGCTCCATAAACAACATCCTTGATTTTTAGCCCTAGAAAAGCTTTTTTGGACCCAAAATAGTACTCAAAACCCCCAAATGGCCAAGGTAGACACCTATATAGGGGCTGCTTAAAAATAGCAAAATAATTTTTAAAAACACCAAAAAATCACTGAACGTCAATAACTTGCATGTTCATGTTACTCTAAAAGGACAAGTCAATATGACTTCTTTTGCAAAAGTTACAAGCTGGAAACCAGCAGCAGAAGGTGAGGGGAACAAAATGTAGTACAGGTCATTCTTGCAAAGTGATTGTACAGTCACTTTGGAAAAAAAACAGATGAAAAATGACTTTGTTTTGTGGAACAGAATTTTTTTCAAGGCCACAAGACGATAATCATCCTCATGGGCGTTTAGGGGTTAAAGTAAGGAGTGCAATAGAATGGAAAAGAAGCAGTGTGCTCAAAAGGGAGAAAGAGGTGGCATGCACAATAGAACCAACACCTGAAAATTATGATTCCAAGGTATTTGTGCAATTTTTTAAAAACCAAGTGTATTCATATAAATTAGTTAGCAAACTTCAAAGGTATCCATAAAATTTTCCCTTTCATTTAGAGGGGACCAATCACCCTCGTTATAGTGGTGCTTGGTTAGCGTCAACACTTTGGGCTTGTAGAAAGTGTTGACCTTATTCAAGTATTGATCATAAACAAACCCTTCATTTGTGTTACTTTCCCTAATTCTAGGGGTTGCAACTTTGAAGGTGCTTTCCCACTCATGTTTTTGGGACACCAACCAAACGCCTTTCTAACTAAAAAGTCAAAATGGGAATTGATGAAAAGAAAACATTGACCATATGCAAGCACTTGACCTTAACCAAGCTTATTATACATGCTTTTGAACAAAAAGGGAATGGGGTTGTGATCTTATCCAATTGTTGCTCTTACAAAGATTGATGCTAACCAAATACCACTATATATGTATTTGGTAAATATGTATTGTATCAATCACAGCTTTGTCTTATTTTGAATGTTAGAGTAGATTCCACAAAGAAGTGTACTGTCAGAAACTCACATGAACTCAGTCTTGGATGGCAATTCGAAGAATCACGTACCTACATTTACAGAATTTGACAATTTGAAGAATAGCTGCATTAACAGAATATGACAATTTGACTTGAGCAACTCTTGCAAAGGAGTCATTTTTCATGCATTTTGGTGTCATGTGAAACTATTTTTTAGGCTCCATTGACGGACCACTGGGATTGCTTTAACCCCTTGAACACTTGTTTGGTCACCATCACTATCCTTCTATAGTAACTTTATAGTGGTGTGGCAAATGTCCATTTACTATAATATTGTTTTTAAAAATTGTAAAAGTCAACTGTGTATGTTGATTGTTAATCTCATGAAACTTGCAAAAAGGGTAATATCGAACCTAACATCATGTTTTTGAATTTTCTCACAATTTGGGTTACATAAAAATATGAGTACATTTTGTGAGGTTGTTTCTTACCTTCCATGATACACCATATCTCTACAATCACTTCTAAAAAAGTTCATATGAAAATGGCTTTTTTGTGTCCTACAGAGTGTTCTTTTTGGTGACCAAAGAACACAAAAATGTCCCCTTTGGTGTTCAAGGGTTAAAAATGATAAGGTCAATTTATTAAAATCTATACTACTACGCAAGAGGAGTTCCCTCCCTCACTTTGTGCCTTTTCTAGAATCTCCTAAAACTTTGTGATGTGAGTTGAAGTAATAAAAGATACCCCAAATATAAAACACCAAATACCTCAATGTGCAAGAAAACCAATTAAATTTTGAGATACTGATATTGGTGTTTGCAAAACGTTGCTAAATTAATTGTGACCATAAATCTTGCACGAAGTGCATGCTTGTATACTAGTTGGCAATATGCTATTACTTTGGCACTATTCAATTTGCATATTCTTATCCAAAAATCAATATTGTTCCTAGCTTGTGGATTGAAATTAGACCTTCGTGAAAACATGCACAACAATGAACGCATGAATACTGTCGACTTAACAAAACTGGCATTTGATCCAATGCAAACAACAAATTTGGTATTTTGCACTGAGGCAATTGGCATACAAAAATGCAATTAGTCTGGTTTTAAACATTTTTCTTTTAAAACTAACATGTAACAGAGGCAAACTGGTGTTAGATACTTAGATGTAGAATTACAAAATCAAAAGGTTTTTTCAAGAATTTTCATAAATTTTCATGAATTTTTCATAAATCTTGTTCATTTTTGCAAAAAGATATGATTTAAAGTGCACTTTACCAAGTTCAAAATCAGAGAAATAAAATGTTTGTAATTGGAATTCACATGGAAGGAAGATGCATGTAGCTCCATTTTTTTTCCTCACAGAAGAGACTTTCAATCTAAGGTAGGAGCACCCATAAACGTCAAACTAAAGGTTTTGAACATGATGAGTATTAATAAAAAAAAACTAGCAAATTATAAGATCCTATTAGGAATAGAAAAAAAATGAGTTTGCACTTTCAAATATATTATTTGGATATTGCGAGAATAAGTTATGAATTTTTAAAGAGCAAACTGCCATTGCACCCATAACCACTTTTAAGATTTCATGTTCACATGTACATTTTTGTCATTACATCTATTCACTTCCACAGATTTTTCAAGATTTCAGAAGTGATGGTTATGGGGACACTGACACTTATGGGTGCTCCTACCTTATATCCGAAGAAATAATCCTCATGGTTTTGGAATAGTAAGGACTTTTGTTGGTTTTTCTAAATATGTCACAATTGTGGTTTTCAGGGTTGAGAGTACTATTGAGTGTTGACAATATTCAATACAGGTAGTTTATCCTATTATCATTTCTCTTTCTTCAAAAATTTATATATTTTTGTGTTTAGCTTCAAATTTAGGTTTACAAGTCAAAGCTCTTTACTCAAGAGTGCAATTTTCTTCCATTTGACCAAAAATTGCCAAAAATAGATAGTGAAAACTTTAGTTAAACATAAAATATAGTGCTCCAACGTCTTAGCTATAGCAATGTCAATTGCAAAATACCAAAAGCAATTGAAATTTGTCAACTTAGCTAGCATTTATGAATGATCACAATCCAAGGAAAGGAAGAAGAAGACCAAAAATGAAAATGACAAAACATGATCATGTATGACAACCAAAATCTCTAAGGAAGTGATAATAAGGCAATTTTAAATTTGACCGTAACCTTAGCCTTATCTCATTTAAACCTTGATAAATAACACATACTTCACTTGTTTAAGAATTTGGAAGTTGATACAACATATTGATTGGATTATCTTTTAGATGATACCATAACCATGACATTTGATGTATTGTGGATTTTTTAATTAATTTTTGAATTAAGGCTTGGTGATAATAGGGTAAACTCCTGTAGTCACTTTCAAGGATCTGGAGCTACAATTTTATGAAGAAGTTTCTTAAGTTAATTTGCGATTACCATGTGAAGGAATTCTTCAAATCAAATGGAGTAGTTTGCAAAGTTGGCTTCTTCTTACATGCATTATTGATCACAACCTTTTGTCGTTCCTTAACCCCTAAATTCTTTTTGTATTTAGAGGCTCAAAACTGCTCAAAATACTAGTCCCCAAAGTTAGGTCAAAACCTTCATTGAAACTTACTTTTTAGCAAATCCAACCATAGGATCCTTTGGTTGACTTACACATGTATATTGTCCCAAAATTTCAAAATGAATATCCCCACCAATTGCAAGATCAATGTGCCTAAACTTCAAAATGTAGGCTTTTTTAGTCCTTCTGGAAAGTGAAGTTTTGTTTTTCAAATTTTTTAGAGAAAAACTCGTATGTTTTATTTCTTGTGCAATTTTGGCAATATGTTGGAAAATGGGTTGAATGCATATATAAAAAAATTTGACCAAAAAATTTTGGATTCATTTTTACAAAAATTGTAAAGTAAAAGGTATTGATGAATGAAAGATATAACTAATATGCTAATAAGTTTTGGAAGAATTTGAAAATTGTTAATCCCAATGGTGAGAATGCTCTAACAGACAATTAATAACTTTAATTTTCATTTGAAAATTTTCAAAATTGAGGGTAAAAGATAACTTTATATGTTTTTTCTACCCTCTTCCTACCTTCATTGCCCACAAAATAAAACTCCTTTTAACTCTTACCTCATTATTTGGAATTGAGTGATTCAAGTTTTTTTGAGTAAGTATCAATCTATACAATTCTATAAATAAATAAATAAATAAATAATTTAGATTGTATTTTTTGTTGCGCGGTTTGACATTGAAATTGAAAAAACCTTCTAATTTTTGCATTACTTATCGGAATGACAGGAAATAAAGCTTCACATTTAGATTATGATGAGTAGCATCCATCCTAAAAATTTCATGAAAATTTTCCAAATTATGAAGTCAATAGAGCCTGCTTGAGTTCTCATAAAGCCCAAAGTGGGCTCCTTGGTCCTTTAGGGGTTAAGTAGCAACTTGGTAGTAGAGCGCCAGAGCCTCCTCAATGTAATATCTTTCATACACTCTTCAATTGGATTACATGCTAGTAAAATCTCTTTGCAATTTTGACTACTTGAGTCCTACATTTTGAGATAATATTTGAATATCGTAACCTACATTGGATTGAGATAACTCAAAATGTTAAAAACTACTTTATCAGTTTGTCTTACAAATTCACCTATTTCTTCAATTAGTGCAAGTTAATGATTGAAATAACTTGTGTATTTTAGAAACTGTTTTCACAAATTTCTTGCTGAATCCTATTTATACAATTTTTTGTGGAATAATAAAAAAATAAGAAACAATTCCAGTGAGTGTACAAACTGAATGTTGAGCGTTTCGTTCCTTGGGTTTGGTGAGGTAGCAGATGGTGTGGTATTAGCGAAAGGGGATAATAAAGAGGTAGTAAGGTAGGAGCACCCATAAACGTCAAACTAAGGGTTTTGAAACATGATGACTATTAACAAACAATTAGCAAATTATAAGATCTTATTAGGAATAGGAAAAAAAAAAAAAGAGTTTGCACATAATTTCAAATGTATTTTTTGGATGCTCTCAAAATAAGTAGTGAATTTTTAAAAACAAAACTGCCATTGCACCCATAACGACTTTTAAGATTTCATGTGCACATTTTGTACATCCTTGTCATTACATCTATTCACTTCCACAGATTTTCCAAGATTCCAAAGGTAACGATTATGGGGACATTGACGCTTATGGGTGCTGCTACCTTACCCTAAGACCACACATGCTACACATGCTACCTACGACCGCGCACTTATGACCGAGAGACTCCAACTCTCAATTGTGAGGAAGAAGGGAAGAAGACGAAACAATCACGAGTTGTTAGTCTGAAGCAACATTTTGCACGCTTCCGCTGTCAACACCTGCGGCACTGCACCTTTTGCCACATTTCATCAAAGGATTCCAGAGAAGTCGTTAAGGATTTTGAATCCTCTGCTTGGAGAACCTCATTTGAATGGGAGGGCTCACGCTCGACCTCAGGCCAGGGGCAGGCCTGGGCGCCTTCAATCTCGGTAAAAACAGAGCTCGCAACTTTGATTTTAGGGTTTCTGGTTGCAATTTTGTTAAGATCAGAAAAAAATGCATTGCTACAAACGATTTGAGCAAATTATTTTTGGAGATTTTTGAAGAATAATTGTGGATGTTGCTGTTGTTGTTCATGGAAAATGATCGAGAGAAGGAGAGAAAGTTGCTGTGTGGAGAATTGAGGATTTTTTTATTTTATTTTTTTGAATGGATTTTTAGGAATGCCAGTGTGTGAGTCGTTGGCGTATGTTGAGCAACACAAATCGTTGTTCGATGTTGTGCATGTGAAGTACAATGATGAGGTAAAAGCACTATATTGCCCTTGCTGATTTTTGCAGAGTTCTAGCATGATTACGACATTGAATTATTGATTGGAAACCTTTTCGAACTTATGTGATTTTTTTTGGGTAGTTTGCAAGTGTTATGAAAGCTCTTGTTAGTGTGTTTCGATATTCTTATCATGCTTTGCCTATTCTCGCATCCTGGTCATATGACGCTTGCATTTTAAAAAGAAAGGTTGCTTGATGTAAGAATTATCTTAAGAGGTTGTAGCAGCAGGAAAAAAACTAGATTTTTTTAACATCTAGTGAGAGTAGGATTTTATAGTGAAATTGAATCGATGATTGCGCATTTTCGAACGTAGTAATCATCGTTCGTTGATTCGAGTTGAGGTCTTAATTTTAGGGTTGAGTGCAAATGTCGTGTAATGCATATGAAGCTCTTGTCAGTCGTTTGGATATTCTTAACATGCTATTCGTATTCTCGCATCCTGGTCACAAAAGTCCTGCATTTTCAGATTGTGTGATGCAATAATACCTTGAGAGGTAGTAGAAGCAGGAAGTTGTAGGGTGCACTTTAATTTGGTATAGTGTTTTATGGTTTCCTAATCACTTCTGAAATAGGTGATTGTATTAGGGAATGAGAGGGCGGTAACGTACTTTTTTGATGGTCGAAACAAAAGGGAGATTTTGAAGCTTGAGAGTGTGCAGGACCCTTTGCAAATGGATTTGGTCCTTGGCTTCCCTGAGCATGGATTCCATCTGCGGTTCGATTCTGAGTCACAGGTATGCGAAATTTTGTTTTTTCAAATTTTTACTACCGATCTTGAGCTTGTTGCTATGCCCTACCCTACCAAACTGATAGGGATTTGCTAACGTCTCCTGTACTGTTACCAACAGCAACTTATGTCTTCCTACACTTGGTTGGCCTTCAATTAGCAAGTGGTTGTCAAGCATGACTTGCCTAAATATCTATGATCACTGATCTTTTTATGGTAATGGAGTTGTCTACTATCCCTTCAACGGTGATCCATAACCTTCCACTTTCAAGTTGCATAAGAAATTCAGATACAGTGAAATAACATTGATTTCAACCTATGTGGCTCTTGTATCCAAAGCGAAATCTCCAAAGCTCAGTGGGAATATATTAAAGTTGCATTATTGCATCTGTTATAGCACCTTAAATAACATCCTCTACCTTGCATCACTCGCTGATCTGATATCCTTATTGTTGTGTACATTTGCAGCGGCTGAGACTGATAGAGGTATATGATGTGCAACGCTTGCATATGCGATATGCTACGTCGTCGATCGGGTGAGGAGAAGGGGCTGCGCACTTTTAACTGTTTGCTGTTTATTGTATAGTGATCCTCTTCTCATGTTGCTCTTGGTCATGTAGGGGTCCGAATACTGCAGCTACTTTTGTCGCGGTTTATGCCCTTTTCGGGCCGACGTTTCCAGGCACATACAACATGAAGCGGTGCATTTACACTTTGTTTTACCCCGTGAGTAGTCTCTCGCATTGAAACTGTTGACGTATTGACATTGTATTACATCTTATGTGTTCCTTTTTGTATGTAATGATTTTGCTACATGCTCAGCACTTGAATGCAGCTACTCAGAATCTGATACTCCAGGATGATCCATCCATCGTGCAGGGTTTGTCATTTGCTTTCCCGATCCCAGCGCAGTACACGGAGTGCTGCCAGCATCGAGAAGGTGAGAGTGTGACAATTATTTCTGTGGCTCGATTTTGTGTTTGTAATGTACGATTTGTCGCTATAAGCATTCTAATCAGTATTTTTGAGCGTGATTTTGGGAGATCATTACTGAGTTGTGGAGAGATCGCTTTGGCTACAAGAGCCAAATTTATAAAAAAAATCACATTTCTTTTGCAATTTCCCAAATATCAGTCGCTGTAGACATGGAGCCAAGTCATGCCTACACCGCTTGCTAAAATTTGCAACCTAACGTTGGAATAGATGAGCTATAGAGGTCAATATAGGGGATGGGGTGGGATCCCATCGGTTTTAGTATCCTTACGCTATCCTCTGACATGGACTTTTACTATGCAGCGGAGTTGCCACTGGAGTTTCCAGATGGGACCACTCCTGTTATGTCTCGGGTGTGCGTATATGATAGTGCTGTTGGAGGAGGAGTTGGTGTCGGTGCGCCCTTGAAGATTGCCCTACCGCCCCAGCTTCCGCCGGGAAGCTTGTACATGGAAGAGGTTCATGCCAAAGTACGTGCTTTTGAATGGTGGTGCTCTATCTCTTATTTCAAAGTTTACACCATGAAAATATTCATTCTAGTTCAGCATTTCTAGCCAAGCAGAAAGATGCTATTTTCTTGCTGGAAGAGGTCACAAGTTGTTATACAGTAGCTGCCAACTTGTGAACTAAAAAAATGTTTTTTAATTCCCAAGTTTGGAAGTGTGACGTATAAAGTGTCTGATTTGAGTCGGGTGTAACTGCTTATCCTGCAGTTTTAAGATCAAAAAATGAATTTAGATTGCTGTAATTCATGCGATCTTTTCTTAGAAGGACGTTGCTTTCAACTGTGTAGTTGGCAGAAGAACTGTGGTTCACAGGTGGTGGTCAGCATCTGCCATTTGGTGCATCTTCACAGGTGAGTATAAATTGTACTTCCTACCTTCTCATACAACCAGCACACAATTAGGAGGATATTTGACTGGTGGTGTCTTGCTCCACGCAAAAAAATTCAGCATACAATTGGCTCTGAATGTGAATTTTGTTTTTCAGGATGTGTGGGCAGAGCTAGGTCGGCCATGCGGCATACATCAGAAACAGGTTAGATCCCATTATGTCTACTCCTGAAACCTCTATTGTGAATGTACAGTACTTTTTATGTATGATTTTGAAATACTTAAGTCTGTCATTTCAGATTGTCCTCTAAACAGTCATTATCTTTACGTTTCCGATTTCCTTTGATGGTTTCATTATTATACTTCTGCTGACCATGATCATCGTGATTATCTCCGCCCAAATAAATTATTTATGAGTTTGCAGGTTGACCCGATGGTGATTCATTCTGCGTCAGACCCAAGACCTCGCACTGCCTTGTGTGGTGATTATTTCTATAATTATTTCACTCGGGGCATTGACATCTTGTTCGATGGTCAGGTGCGCAGTCTCTCCATTGTCATGTCACTGAAAAGTGCATTAAGACACTCTGCTACTTGTGAAACCTTGTGTAGCTTTACTTCTCGGCAAGTTTGTTTAGCTTAGTGCGTCATTTACAGGTGTGACTTTACAACTGACCATGCGAGATGTGCTGGCAGAATCATCGCATTAAGAAGTTCGTGCTTCACACCAATTTTCCTGGCCATACTGACTTCAACTGTTACATTAAGTGTAACTTTTTTATCCACGTTTCCTCAAGTAAGTCAGCTCAAGTTCTTTGTAACGTAGTGTAACTGTTTCTATTGTTGCTTAGTGTGAAAATGGGCATACGGTACTCGATGCATACTTTAAAGAGAGACTTCTTCATTGACTGCTAGTTGTCAGTAACTCTTATGGTTGTCAACAACTGTTTCCGAGATGAGGGTAGTAAGGTGGAGGATACTATTTGCATCACTTTAAGCATTTGAATATGTGTCGGAGTGTGATGTTCGGGATATGTATAGAGCTGCGAAGGAATCACTTCGGGTATAAGAGCCAAATTTTTGGAGATCGAATATTTATTACAATATGTGAATTTCTTATGCAATCAGGAGACGAGATCAGGTCCCTAATGGCTTCGTATCTTCGGTCTGAGCAGGTGATGGTGACGAAGAACTCGACAGAGCTGCTAATGGTAATGGCCTCCAACGGTGTATCACTGCTGACACCAAATGGAGCGAAGTACAGGTACTAGCGGTAATTTGTATAGCCAGCATGCAAGTGCTTGCAAGTTGTACACTTAACGGTGATCTTGCTTGGTTATGGTGATGTACTAGTTATGAGCTGTCGGCTTTATATTGAAAAAGCCTTAATTGGAGTCGAGGTTGTTCGTCAACTTGTTCTGAGTACGTGGACGATCCGTCAGGGAATACTTGGTGATGGTGGCCGTGCTGCAATCCAAACTCAAGGTTCTGTTAGCAACCCATTTGGTCCAACTTTTGTATATGGTTACCGCAACATCGCTCTGGAGGTAAGTACTGTCTCTCTACTCGAACGAATTCTGATGAGTGGAGAGCGTCATTTGTCTTGTAAATCACACTCTATTTTTTGTATGTCATTTTGCACTGAGCCAGGTATTACAATTCCAACCAAGGGATCGCTCTAAAACTTGCTCGCATGACTCTGCAGGTAATGAAGAATGGACATATTGCAACTGTGACTTTGTTCCAGAGCAATGTGTGACTATTTCATAATACGATTCTTTTCATGTGAATAGTGTAAATGGTGCAAGTAGGTAATAATGTATATCGTAGTATATAGCTCGTCTTTCTGACTTAAGTGCCAAATTCAGAGAAAGCCTAGATTCTGAGTCAATTCATTGTTCATGATTTCCGTTCCTACAATTCCTTGACCTCTGGACTTCAGTACGAATCTTTCTATTTACTTGCTTTCAACCTTTGTCTTTCATACTGTGAATTTAGTCATCTTTCATAAGTGATCTCAAGGGACAGGGACAGCAGTTAACCGTGCTTAATGTAACAGTAACCAGGCTGTTAGCAAGGTTTTTGTGAAGATCTCAGAAGATGAAGCTTATCGTTGTTCAGCGACCATCTTTTAAGGTTTAGAAGCTTTCAAATGCTTCGTTTGAAAGTGATCTCAATCTTTTCGTCCCTATGAATTTAGCAGGATTTCATCGAAACATCACGGACTGAATTTACTTTTAATGTTATTAAAATGGTTAGGATCAATATAAATATATTTTTCTGCTCAGCTTCCACACAGTCGTGAAACAATGGGTTTTCGTGGTGTAGTTGGTTATCACATCAGTCTAACACACTGAAGGTCTCCGGTTCGAACCCGGGCGAAAACATACGCACGTTCTGATAACGTTTACTTACTATTTTGCTGACCAGCAATGGCACTAAAGATGGTACTCTCATTCTGTAATTGCACGTTTCTTGTACTGGAGATGCTAAATGCACTGCTCCCAAGGATACATTCTCTTAAATTGCACGTTCCTCTATATCTCCAGGATACACTCTGGAATTGTACACATTGATTACACGGGGAAGACGTCAATCCGTCATGCAATAGTGGCATAATGAATGTCACATATTCATCCATAGATGTATGGTCATCTTACATTTTTTCCTCCAACCTTTGGTTGCATTCTTGAAATTTACATTATCCATAGTGCCGTATATCCTAATGCAGTGGGACAACACTGATTCGATGATATTCAGTGTTGGCAACATTAATTACAAATTGTAACAATGTCAACACAAATGCTGTTTGTCAACTAACATTTCACTAAAAAATCAAATTAATACCATGATAATCTAGCTTACACTAAAATAGTATTCAAAATCAACACTAATTGTCAAGATGAATTGTAATTGTTGACAAAATGAGAATTTGAGTGAGTTAAATGATAGGGTGAATAACACTAGAAGTACCGTAACACTAAACATCATTATCAATGTAGTGAATTTGCTTGTACTTGGCATTTGACTTTGTTTACTTGTAATCTCTTCCCATTGAGTGATAACATTTTTAGATGCACTTCCAAGTGCTTATGCTCGCTATAAAAGGTGGGCACTAATTAGGAAGTTAAAACTTTTGTATCTCAGATTTTGTACAACAACAATAACAGAAGATTAATTGTCAAATACAATGATTATTATGTACATGCAAGATGAATATTCAAACTTGGAGCTTGCTTGAACTTTAGTGCCAAAGTTCTTTCTTTTGTTGTGTATGTACAATTAGGGTTAGTAGGCTAATTGCAAAGTACAGAAGTTATAAAACCACTTCACAAAAAAGAAATACAAGATATCTTTCAGATTTTATATATTAATTAGTATTGCATCACTCTCCTTTCATGTTCATTTGTTTATGTATATTCTATATACATAATTAATTGCAATCAGATTCTGTCCATGGTGATAGTCCTCCCTTGACAGTTTTGTAACTAAGGACAACAATTCCATAACCAAATTATGAGGATGAGAGTGCATGGGGTTCCATAACCAAATTATGGAGATGGGAGGGCATGGGGTTTTGTAACCAAATTATGAGAAAGGGGGCACAAACATGGAGGACACAAGCATGGGGGCACAAGCATGGGGGGCACGGGGATGGGTGTTTCATGCATCAACCTCTCTGTATGACAGGTAAGAAGGACTTGTGTTGAATATATATTTTGTTTTCATACATTGGGGAATATTTGTTAAGATGAACTAGGATGTTTTAGTATAATGAAAATGCATGAAGCTCAAATACTAGGTTCAATGTATTCAAAGTTGCAAACTATTGCACTTTGAGGAATTTTTGGACTCTTTGTTATGCGATAGTGATTAAAAAAAGAACTCAAAGATTTTTGAAGTGCATAATTTACATGATATGAAGGTGAAGTGGTTTTCACACACTTTCAAAATCCTAAGTTTTGTTGTAATAATGGACCAGAGTAATATCACAAAACATTTGGTATGTTCATTGTAAAAATATCAACTTGAAAAGCTCCAAAAGTTTTAGAATTGCACAATCACCAAGATTGTTGTTGGCCTCCATGTTAGATCTTTTGTCAAGAAAAGAGGGCCAAGTATAACATACACTAGAAGAAAAATATGCAATAAATGATTAGGTTACAACAATTGCACAACTATTGAACAACTATACAACAACTATGCAACTACTACAAAATGACTCATTTACAATCATGCAGTTGTTGTGACCTAGTTGTTTATTGCATGTTTTTCTTCTAATGATGCAAGCTTCAAAGTCAAAATTGACATGCAACATTCTACTATGACAAAAAAGCATTGTACACAACACTTCAAAATAAAGCACTTTGCAAAGATTAAATCACAATAGAGAATATATGTAGTGTTGAATTTTGATAGCTAGAAGGTTGGTAATAAAGATTTGCAACTGCAATTTGCCAAGCTATCAAGTAGATGTTAACTTTTGGGCAAATATTAACATTGCTTTGCTCGTAAAAAAGAATATTATTTTGTGTTATTTTAATTGACCCATAGACCTTTGATTCCGTACCACCTTCCTCCAATTTGTGAGATGTGTACCTTTTAAGATTAGTGCCACAATGTATCTCTAGCCATAAAACCCTCCTACTTCTAAAGCTAGACCTTATCACATCAACTTTCACGTAAATCAGAGTGACTTGTGGCAATACTTCTTTCAATGCGTTGATCCATAACTCATTGCCAATACTTGTTTTTGCTCCACATTTATAGATGGGAAAGGGGCTTTAGAAGTTCATTGTGAAAAAGTTCACAAGGCATAGGATATTACTGTCTTATATTGGCACAACTTACAACCTATGGGAAATTGTCAACAATATGAACTAGGCAACTTCACGTGTTTTGCTATAAAAGAAAAAATCAGTTTATTGATACCTCCTATATTTTAAACGATTGAAACAAAAACCAATCTTCAACATTTTTAATAACTTTTGTTTAACCCTTGGTTTAACCCCTAAATGCTGGAGGGTACTTTTCTCAGTTCAAGAAGGCATTTTGGAGATTTTTGAATTGTAGTTGTGAGATCATAATTAAACATTGAAAAAAATTGTAATTGTTGGATCTTGAATTTAAAGGCTTTCAAATGGTGTTGCTAAAAATCTCTAAAAGAGTCATGCAGATGTTTAGATATTTGTGATTGAATGTGGATGAGTATGGAATTTTTTCTTTCTTTTTTAAGCAATCCAAAACTTGTTATGCAAATTGGCAGCTTTTGAGTACAAAATTAGGAAACTACCACTTCTAATGATTTAATACTTGTTGCTTTGAAACTAATGACCCTCCTTCCAAATCCATGATCACAACCTCACAAATTAGCTTGCAATGCAATTGTTGAAGAGCTACCACCTAATACATAGAAAATGTTTAGCTCCAATTATTAACCAAAAATCATTTTGAATGAAAGAATTTTCAATGGTGAATGAATTCTAATTTGTATAACAAAAAATCTTCTAATGGAATTAGCGCAAAAACACATTTAGATTTTATTAGATGGTGAAATTTCAGTAA
Organism: Ulota crispa; assembly: GCA_963920765.1. Lineage (NCBI taxonomy): Eukaryota > Viridiplantae > Streptophyta > Bryopsida > Orthotrichales > Orthotrichaceae > Ulota > Ulota crispa. The sequence continues at coordinate 13,414,492 of OY987249.1, read as the reverse complement.
AAGGACCCTCACTACCCCAAGGAGTGTCCAAAGGAAATCTTCAATTCATTCTCAACTTGCTAAATGTTTTTCTAGTGTGGCAACTTATTATAGGCTCTTTAGTGACACTATTCATCACACTTTTTGGTGCGCAAGAGACACGCTTGAAGTTTAGCTTCCACCAAAAACAATTGAAATGTGGAATGGAGGAAACTCAAACTAGACATTGAAGCTAACTTTAGATTGCAACTTCTCCATACAAATAAAAAATCCAAAGTCTATGCCTTCAACAAGGTCTCAAAGTTTCCTAAACACACAAATTGGGTGCCTCACGCATTTAGGGGTTAACCCTCAAACGCCAAGGCAAACAAATTTTGTCCGCTTGCTTTGAAAAAACTCTATATAGCATAAAATGTAAGTTGTTTTCATGTGATTCTTTTTCAAAAGTGACCATAAACACATGGTCCATCACGGATGGTAAAAAACCTCGCCAAATACACTCATATTTTTAGATAACCAAAATTGTGAGAAGATTCAAAGACATGATGTTAGGTCCCATGCTACCCTTCTTGCAATTTTCATGAGGGGACCATGCATTGTTGACTTTTGCAACTTTGAGGAGCAATCTTATAGAGAGGGCATTGCCATGGTATTGTAGCTAGGTTGGTCACGGTGATCAGCCCGGCATCTAAGGGTTAACCCTTAAACGTCAAGGCAGAAGTTTTGCGTCCGCCTCAAATACATGGGGGGGCCGTGTATCCACGGTCACCCCCTAGACGTTTTAGGGCTAAGGTAGGAGGCTCATAAACCGACCATCTAAGGGTTGAAACTAAATTTTGGGGAGGTAGAACTTCTTGAAATATTTTTCAATAAAATTTCCTTAAAAGACAAGAAGAATTGACATCTAACCTAAGTTGTTTCATATTTTTTGAAGTTTTGTAGAATTAGTTATGATATTTTGAAACTGAAGTGGCATAGAGCTCTATAACCGCTCACCTCCTCAAATGTACACCACTTGTACATTTTGGAAACTATGAAAAAATATATGTACAGAAAAAGAATATTTTGGAGGGTGAGCGATTTTAGAGCCTGGACGGTTTTCGAGCATTCTACCCTAATGCACGATGGAAGATAAACAAAAGAGCTTTCACCAAATAATTATATTTTTATTTTGAGAAACTGAATTATAGGAAGATACATTGTTAATTGGTTAATCAACATTCTACTCGTACATGATATTGCCTTCAATCCCACCTTTACAGTATCCATGATCATCTACAATATCCAAAGAATGAACTTGTTGTTTGATTCAATACATTTGAACGAAATCAAACGCAGTCGTCGTAAAATAAATGGTGAAATATATCAGAATCGAGTAAACCAAAATAAACATCAACATGAATCCCATCCACATCAAGGTAATTTTCTATCAAATTGTTCTCCTAATTATAAATAATGAAAACCAAAGGAAAATAAAATGTAAAAAAGTGATGATCAGTTGACGCAGATTTCGATAATCAGATTAACTACAGCGAGGGACGAGCAATAAGACACAGTGCAAAGAGTGCAAAGAAGCCAACAATAACCCTAATTGATCAAAAGAAAAAGCAGCCCTGCCAATTCAGGGACCTGAGAGTTCAAATTCTTAAGAAAAAACCCGTCTATACAAAAACCTCACGGCAATCGGATTATGAACACTGCGCCAACTAATGCGCGGCAAATGACAGTACTGTGGCACGTTTCAGCATCATCTGTCTCTACATCGCCTACAGAATTGCTGGGAGGTGCCGTACCGATGTGAGGTAATTCATTAACACCCCTGGAACACCATTCGCCACTATAGCAGCACCCCCCAGAGTTAAAAATATAAGGAAAAAAAAAGGAGGACAACCAGGTACACCACTCCCAGCAGTTGCAAAGCCCGAGAAGGCAGTTAGGCAGAGAACAGCGACGTTTGTCCCGACTACTACAGCAGCTTCAATCAACCCACTTGATTAGCGGCAACTAGCTCCTCTACATAGTCGAACAAAACTTGGTCATACAGCTTTTTGAGCCGCTCCAGGGCCCTCTCCTTGTCCCGCTCTGGCGCAGTTTCCAGCTGGAAGTGAATCCCGATGAACCGCTGGAACCCACCCTCCGCCTCGAACTGAAACACCCCCATCACAACCCACAACCTTTCCGTCACTTCCAACGCACCCCATATGCATCTCATTCTCAATACCAAATATCCCTGCTTCCATCACCCACATTCCCCCACCTGCATGCTCCTCTGGCACGCCTCAATCACGCACAAACACTGCCCCGCAACCACTCTCTCACGCCCCGCGCTCCCCTACCTGACCGCGCCCTCCTGCTTCGAACGCCGCTCTCGCCAAACCGCTCAGGTCCACCTTGTGTCCCACCACCTGCGGCTTCCCTGTCGGAACCGGCCTCCCCTTCGCTCGCAAGTGCTCGTACACCGTCTTCACCGCGAACCGCTGATCCTCCATCGCCGCCGCCGCCTTCGCGCCATACCGTTCCTCCTCGCCGCCACCATGCGCTGCTCCTGTCACTTCATCAGAACTATGCGGCGTTACTTGGGCCACTATCCTCTCCCACATCAATCATGCCACCCCCTGCCACTACCGCGCTGCTCCCGGACCCCTACCCAATTCCTACGCAAACATACCCACCCCCACCCTCACTGTCGCCCACCACGCCACCGGTTCCGAGTCTTACAAGCGAGCATCCCGTGTTGCCCTTGCCCGCCTTCCACCATCCCCAGCTCGCTCTCCTGCGCCGCCGACCACCCCGGCTCGTACGCCTCCAAAAACGCCTGCTTCGCCTTGTTCGGCAGGTCGTGAGGATGCACGAACGGCACGCCCGCCGGCCAGTCCATCTCCGCTCGCAGCACCGCGCACGGACTGTCCATCGAGTTCAGGTGCTGCTCCTCGCACTCCTTCAAGTTGCAGTACCGGATCTTCAGCCCCTTCCGGTCCGCCATCTCCTGCACTCGTTCCTTCAGCACGCGCTGCGCCTCCAGCCGCAACCTCTTCGACGGCGCCAGCGGCTTCCCCCGCGACACCTGCTTCTTCCGCTTCATCGCCGCCTTCAGCTGGGCCGTCGCTGGAACAAAAACTACAGCTCCGACATTTCCCCGTTAGAACTCCACCACCGCTGCCCCGCAGCCTGCACTCCACGCCCTTCCACCCGACGCACCCCAACCCCGCCGGGAACCATCTCCGCCCACCCTCCCCACGCCACTATCCCTCGCCCACTACCCCTCGCTGCTCATTCCATCCACTGCGCATCTGCCCTCCTCTCACCCCCACCGCCAATTCCCCCACGCACCTACCCGCTCACCTCACACACCACACCACAGGGACAGGCAGTCACCTTCCAGCGGAGCCGCGAACGAGAACGCCGGAACACCCGGTCGACCCAGCAGCTGATCCATCGGATGCGATCGCAGCATGAAGTCGTGCACCGCCACCGGCTGCTGGAACGGCCCCCCCACCGGATGCCCCGCCGCCGTCATCGCCGAACAGTGCAGGATCGCCGTCGCTCGAGGCATCAGCTTGAACGCCACGCTGCACCGCCCCAGCGCCATCGACCCCTGCGACTGGCTAATCTCCACGCCGTTGTCCGTCCGGTGCAACGTCGGGTTCAGGTACCCTCCCGTCGCTTGGTACAGCGACATCCCCGTGATCAGCACCATGTCCTGCGCTCCCAGATCCCCGTCCACCACATACCACTGCCCCTGCACGTCCCGTATCTGGAGCCCCGCCTTGTCCGACTTCACCAGCGTCAGCAGCCCTTTGTCCGCGTCCTCCTCGTACATCGGCAGCGCGCCTTGCTCCACGCCCATCATGTTCGCTGACAGGTGAGCCCCGGGCCTGCACGCACCCATCCAACCGCGTCCCCTCAATCCCACGCAAATCAAAACAACATCAACGCACCACGCTTCGCTCACGCACTCCCTTCCCCGTCCCCCCCGCGCCCCACGCGAGTCCACCATGGATACCTGTTGTGACACACGCTCGTCAGCACCGACGTCGCCATCTCCCCCGCCTTCAGCGGCACATTGTCCAGCAGATCCGTGAACGAGAAGCTCCGCAGCTCCAGCGAGCACGCTATGGCATCCAAGATCACGCGGGTCGCATTCCCCAGCGACGCGAACAGCTCCGGCAGCCCCGTCGGCGGCAGCTCCGACGACGCCCCTCCGTCCACGTTCGACCTGCCGGGCCGAAAATCGAACACCTCCCTCGAATGCTGCGCCTCCGCGTAGTATCCCACCGTGCGATTCCAGTTCTGCGGGTCCTCGGCGTGGACGGTGTCCGCTCCCACCATCGGTTTGGAATGGAAGAACATCCGCACCGAGTCCAGCACGCATCGCAGCAGCACGTCGTCCGACTGCGGTACCTGGATGATGGCCGCGTTGAAGTTCCTCAGCGACTGCGACAGGCACGCCACGGCGTGCTTGTAATTCTCCGACGGCAGCCCATCCACCGCGACCAAATCCGTCAGCTTGATACGGGCTGGGGATGAAATGCCCGCTGCTGCCATAGCGCCCATGCACGCGCAGAGTCCCTAATTAAAGTAGATATGTTCTTACCAGCTCATGAGAAATCAAATATTCTCCTGCACTCTCTAAGGATCGAATAAATCAAAAGAAGATGAAAAAATTGTCTCTCCTATCCTATGGAGCAGGTCTGCCCTACTCTTGACATGAACAATGCAGCCTTCTAGTGGCTAATGTTGCATAACGTCAAAGCGAGAAAACTATGTCAGATAATCTTTACAATGTCTACAGGGCTTCTTTCTTGGAGAAGTTTCCACTCTGATACTATCTCGTTTCCCGGACCATTGAAATAAACAACTTCAATACAAACTTCAGCTTCTAGACAAGTACCAGAGTGCGTAGCCCAGCCTCGGGTGTCTACATGCGAACAGAAGATCTTTCTTGGTTAACAGACGGAACAGCGAGTGACTTGAAGTTCAAGTAGCTGAAAAAAACAATCTCAACTTGAACTCTTTCTCAATCCAACTGAACGAAAGGATCTAGCATCCTTTAAATGCAGTGTCTGTACTCTACATTTTCTACATTCTCACTACCAAACTTTCTCCAATTCAAAGACTTCGAATGAGGTAGAGTAGTCCCGCTTGCTGAGCATAAGTTTCCAGCTCAACGCCACGAGTAAACGTTCCGTGTCCATTCAGTCTGCGAAATTAGAATTTCGCGCACTTAATTTGCAGCAACAGTACAAATCACAGCACTCTGTAATCTGAAACATGTTTCCACCAGTCAGGTCGAATTCGAATCCCTTTCGAAGGAGAAAAACCAGGAGAGCTGACCTTTGGAAGGAATAATAAATATCTCCACTGCTCAAAAGGATTAATGTCTCTGCTTCTAGAGAAAAAATAAATCCTGTTCTCGCATGATTGCAAACGGTCGTCCGTAATGACGCGTACTCTTGTTACTCTTACCAAACCTACACCTCGATTAAAAAAAACAGCCCGCAAGAAAGAATTCCAACAGGTCACGGCCTAGAACTAAATTTGTACTCTCGTCATGATCCGAGCCCGCCACACTCGAAAAAAATAAAACAGAAAGAACCGCTCCTCCTCTTCTCTCTCTCAATCCACAAGAGCACACAAGCACACACCATCCCTTTCACCACACTCTACTCCAAGTAAACGAGCGTAATAAAGAACGCTCCCAGCGATTCATCGTTTTAACCACAAACGAACCGCCACAACTACAAACAAGCGCAACAAACAAAGCCGCATAAATTCGTTCGACCAAACAAACGAACGAACACACAAACGAACAAACAAACAAACAAACGCTCACTCACTCGTTGTCCTGGTGGCCCCCGGCGTCCATCCCATCAAGGGACCAGGGGCGCCAGGCCAGCAGCAGAATCGAAGCGTGAGTTACAAACTAAGGTAAGCTTGCTCCCTTCCGTCCCGAGCTCGTCGAGCTCGCGAGCTCGCGAGCGCGCGCGCGAGGCAGCCAGCGCAAACACACTCTAGCTCCGGTGGCGTCCTTTTTCATTTGAAGTGCGCTTTTCCGGCCCTGCCAGATTCGGCTGGTGCCGCCACTCGCCGGCACTGATCTTGCCAGACGGCTCGAAAATCCTTGGAAAAAACACCTCCTCTACAGAAATTTGCCGAGGGTATTTTTTGGCCTTAGGGCTGGCAGTTCTGGCTATGGCGGGCAGCGACGGGAGCCCCTCTGCCACGGACGGCGCGGCCTCCTGTCCCGCCTCATCGGACGACTCCCCGCTTCACTTGCGTGGATGAGATGAGTGTTTCATCCATCAGATGGATGAATATCCGGGACTTTGAAACTATTTGGATGGATGGAAGCGACGTTGTTTCTTTTGCCGTTCTGCCTCTCTCGCTTCCCGGACTTGGTTGGGCAGGGCATCAGAGCGTTACAACTCACGATTCACGAACCCGTGGGTACTGTTCATTCCACTGACACGTGGGATTTACTGTGAATGCAAGTGCAACCAGTGTTTGTATTCTTCAAATAATTTAAAGTTTTTTAAATTTAGGGGAATGGATATGTGCACACCAGTATTTTTTTTCTGGCGACAGAGAGCCAGTTTCCGCCACTGGCCTTCCGTCCCTCCAGATATGGAGCAATGTGGAATGGACAACTGGCTCTTTGTTGCCCAAAAAAAAACACTGGCGCACACAGGGGTTGATATCTGCACACCCTTTAGGGAGTAAACTATAGATTTCTATCATCAAAAGGCTAAATTCAAGAATTTTGAATTCAGATTTGGACTAAGAGATCATGATTTAGTTTAGAATCATAAAAAAAAAGTTGCAATTGGACAACACATAATGAAAAAGCTTAGCTTGGGGAAAAAGTGTGACTTGTACTTTTTTTTGTAATAGAAGATTAACTTTTTCATTGAGTGTTTTGCAATTGCAACCTTTTATATGGCTTTAGACTAAATCATGGTCTCTAATTCCAAGTCTGAATTCAAAATTTCCAATTCAGCTTTTCAATGGTAGAAATCTATAATTTAATCTTCAGGGGAGGTGTGTAAATATCAATCCCCCGCTGTGCACATATCAATTCCATTCTTTCATATATGCAAATTTAGGACCAACTTCCATGGATAATCTAAATCAAAGAGAGAGGACACAACAAACAAGTTTTAGAATTCTGCAAGAAAGTGTATTAACCCATTAAGGTTTGGTTGGCCAGTTTCTGGTCAATTTTGACTATTTTTAGGGTGCAGGGAGGGCATGTTAAGGAATTTGGGGATGTGGCAAAGGGGACAAGTGTAGGCAATTAGGAGCCCCGTAGCTTGGAACAAAAATCAAGTTTAGTTGAGCTGCCACGTGGTTAGGGCATTGGAAAAACTCAAGAAGTACCGACTGCCAAAATACATGAATGAATGTAGAAAGATGATCATAATTGATAAATATTAAGTACTTATATGCATACCCAAGAATCCAAGTTTTACCTAAACCCATCATCACCCTAAAGAATTACCACGTCGTCCATTAAGCAACAAGAAAGAACAATCCATAAAGAAATACAATCCACTATAGTAGAGACCCACTTTATTTGTACAAAAACACATACAAACATATTTAAACCTACTTGCAAACAAAATCAAACATATAAAAATGATGCATACCCATAAACTATGCAAAACATTGCCATATGTACAATTGGATCTTCTATAGACATTTATATAAGTTATTAGTATGAGTTTTTCCAAATCACTAGAAAAGGTCTTGCCCACCCTAGAATCGACCATAGACCATAGACCTTAATAGGTTAAAAACAAATTGGAAATGGTGTCTTGGCAATTTTGTAGTGAGAAGCACTAAAATTTTAGGGGTTTGAGTTTTCCAAAATTGAACGTTGATCATTGTGGCCAATTCTGGACCACCATGGAAGCCAACCCTTAGGCTATAGTATAGAACGTGTTCTCAAAAAAATGGGATTAAGAACACTTGTTATACACCAAATTGTCCATCAGGGCATTTTTTTTCAATTTTCAGGGACAGCCACCATGGCTTTCCTCTTCAGAAATAGGTAGCTAAATAGGCGACTGTTTTTTTTTTGAAAGAAACATATGGCAATGAGCAAAAAATTCATGTAGTAATAAAGCGACAACGCCAATTTCTTTGACACAAGTATAGGCAAAATTTTGTGACTAAATGTATAATTTCCATGGCTACAAGCCTACAACACTACAACTTTGAGAGTAATTTTGCTTTAGGTTAAAGAAGTGGTATAGGTAGTTGTCACTATGCGCTTATTATCACTTCTCTATCTTAAAAAATTCATGTGTTGGGTATTTCTTTCAAATTTTGGGTTTATTGGTATTTCAAGAAACATTTCTAAGCTCTTTACTTAATAGTGCAATTTTTTTTCATTGATCACAGTTTGCACAAGATAGAGCATATAAGCTATGAAGACTTCAATTAGACATACAGTTTATTGCCCCAATACCTCGTTATTGCAATGTCAATTGCAAAACATCAAAAATAACTTAAATTTGTCAACTTAGCTAGCACTTATGGGTGATTACAAAGGCTAATGAAGGAAAAAAGAAGGTCAATTATGAAAATGACACAATATGATCATTTATGATGACCAAAATCTTTAAGGAAGTGATAATAGGACAATTTCAAATTTGAGCTTTACCTTGACCTTACCTCATTGAAACATTGATAGCTAGTACATACTTCACTCATTTAAGAATTTGGAACTTGGTACAAAATCTTGACTTGAATACCTTTTAAATGGTACCATAACCATTGCATTTGGTGTATTCATGTAGCTCTTGTAATTAAATTTTGAATTAAGGCCCAATGATAATAGGGTAAATTGCATGTAGTAAATTTGACCACAGTGACTAACATTTGTGTGCACTCATTCTCTGCCTGGTACTCCTATTGCCAAGCCAATGAGCAAGCCTCACAAGCTGCATTTTGGCAAAAAACCTTGACGTGATAGTGCTAGCTAGCAACATGGCTTGCTGAACGTCAATCCCCTTTGGCAATGTGAATTGCCATGTGAAGTGCAATGTGGCAACTAGGGCAAGTGGGAGGGTTGTGATTTGGATTATTCAAAAAAAAATCACCTATTTTTTTTTCTATACTCCAATCGCCAAAGCCCATTGCTTGGTGCCATTTGGCACCAAATCGCCTAAAAATGGGTTGTTGTCCATTAGATAGCATAAGTTAATCCTTTAGTGATTGTCAACCATTTGGGGGGGCACCTCAAATTTTCACTATACAGTATGCAAAACACATTCAAGGACAAAATCTATGATTCTAAAATCAAATCAGACCGGATATATCAAAGCTATAAAATTTGGCAATATGAATACAAAAAAAGTTTGATCTATCAGAATGATTCCACATGAGGATTGTGAGAAGCTTGATGATCCAAAAAAACTTGTTATGCAAAAATGTGAGACACTCTAACTAATTAGTGTCAATTGTGTAATTGAAACTTTTGATAGTGGTGGAATTTGTAAAGGCTATTGCCCCATTCTAGGTTATTCCACTTCTAAAGAAACTACAAAATTCAAGTCAATCTGTGCATTTCACTGCATGATTTGTGAAATTGAGCATTGGAAGAATACGAATGTGGCCACACCTATACGATTGAATACATCATGCATGGAACATGTTCCATAAAATCTAATTGGTCAATATCATCCACATTGGGTGTCATTTGAGGTACAAGGTCCCACATTTAGCATTGCAAACCTTTGGAGCCTAAGATTTCATGAAATATGCAATGTTGTAGCTGAAATACACCACAAATAGAACTTCTAAATAAACCATGCATCTTTTGCACAACTACTAGGGAGCTAGCACCAAATACTTTGGGTGCCGTGTGTGGGCTTTGGAGCCACGTCACGATTGCATTGAATTAGTATTTCATTTGTTATATCCATAAGAGAGTTCCAGCTTCACATGTAAAACACGCATAACTACCGTGTTTTTTTATGCCTTGCTTTGAAATTTGTTTCAGTATGAACAAAAGCTGATGCCCCAACTCTGTTATGTTTTGTGTATTTGCAAATTAAATAAGACGAAGATGACAAGAACCATGAAATACCAAAATCAACCCAAAAGTGGTCATCCGGTCACTAAAGGGTTAAGAACAATTTAAAGAAATGCCCAGATCTACCCCATTTGTGCAAGGCCTTCTACTGTGGCAAAATATCCACACGTCACTTGCGCTAGCTTCTAGCCAATCTTAAGTCATTTCATACATATTAGCAAGAAAGTCAATAACATATTTTGCTAATTGTAAAAGAAAAAAGTATAAATTTTAGAGGGTATGTGGTCCTTCCAAAAATTGCATATTTGGGCGCATAACATGGGATTTGAAGGTTGGTTCAAGCATTAGTTGTTTATTTTTTCATTCAAATTTGGAAATGTTAGGAGTTTTCTTAAATTGCAACTTGTGCGTTCATTCCTTTATTTTACAAAATAAAACTAGAAATGTGATTAGATATTGTTGTCACCGATATTTTGCTTTTACTAATATAACAAACTAATGTTGAGCTGAAAGGTGAATTGGATTTTCTTTCATTGGACTGCAATTTGCTAAACAAAAATCCACCAAAATTTTACCTCATTTTTAGGGAATTGCTAAAACCACACCCAAAATTATTAGCGTCACACCCTTGTGAGCATGTCATTTGAGAATTTAGTGTTATTTTTTTATTCAAATGGTTCATCATTCATACAATCATTGCATTACTACCTTCCTAAAAGAAAGAATAATAAATACAAACTTTTTGTTGAACTTTTATTGCACCATTGCCATTTTTTAATGTGTTTTAGCTTTAAATAATTCAAAAGTCCCACATCTTTAATTTCAAATTCAAGCACCTCCAATTTTTTGAATATAGCCATAGAATGATAGAGGTAAAACAAATATTTTGATTAGATCAAAAAAATTAGCATTGAATTCTCACATTTCATGCTCACCTTGGGGAGTAGTGTTAGCAATTTTGGGTGTGGCTTTAGCAAATCACTATTTTTATTTAGTACTAAGCATAAATAAAATAATTAGGTGAAATTTTGGTTTAAATCGACAAATCCTTTCAAAGAACCATTGCACTAAATATTGCGTTAAGGATGCTTTCAGGTAGGAACACCCATCCTCATGAGGGTCCCCAAAATCATCACCTCTAAAATCTTGGAAAATGTGTGGAAGTAAATAGATGTAATGACAAGGATGTACAACATTTGTGCATGAAACCTTAGTGTTGGTTATGGATGCAATGGCAGTTTGCTCTTTAAAAATCCACAAATTATTCTCATAGTATCCAAATAATACATTCAAAAATGCAAACTTATTATATTTTTGTTGCTAATAGGATCCTATAATTTGTTAGATATTTATTAATAATCATCATATTCAAAACCCTTAAACTTATGCTTATGGGTGTTCCTACCTTAACAATCAAGTTGCCTTATTGTAAAAAACTACCTCACAACTCATTGTTTGGTTGCTTGGAGGCGCATGCAACTTTCTCAATATTAGGATGTTACATGGTTTACAACTTCAATTCCTCTATTAAAAAAATTGCAACTTTGTTGTTATTACTAGGCCCTTCAAAATTTATTTATTTCAATCATTATTGATGAAAATTATTGTAGTGTCAGTAAGTATATGGGAATTGATATGTGTACCACACCCTTTAAACTACTGTACCACACCCTGGCGTAAATATTAGATTTCTACTATTAAAAAGTTGAATTTGAGAATTTGGAATTCAGATCTGGACTTAGAGACCATGATTTAGCCTAGAACCAGAAAAAAAAGTTGCAATTCAACAACATCCAATGAAAAAGCTTATTTTTTTACAAACAAAAGTAAAAGTAACACTTTTCTCCCTAACTAATTTTTTTCATTGGGTGTTGTTGAATTGCAATTTTTTTAAGGTTCTAGACTAAATCATGGTCTCTATGTCCAAATCTGAATCCCAAATTCCCAAATTCAGCTTTTTGATGGTAGAAATCTAATATTTATGCTAGGATGTGGTACAGTAGTTCAAAGAGTGTGGTACACATATCAATTCCTTAACCCCTAAAGGCCCAAGGAGCCCACTTTGGGCTTTATGAAAACTCAGGCAGGCTCTATCGATTTCATAATTTGGAAATTTTTCATGAATTTTTTTGGATAGATGCTACTCATCATAATCTACATGGGAAGCTCTATTTCATGTCATTCCGATAATTAATGAAAAAGTTATAAGGTTTTTACAATTTCAATGTCAAACCGAGCAACAAAAAATATATTCTATTTTTTTTTTTTAATTTAGAACTTTATAGATTGATACCTACTCAAAAAAAATTGAACAACTCAATTCCAAATAATGAGGTAAGAGTTACAAGGAGTTTTCTTTTGCGGGCAATGAAGGTAGGAAGAGGGTAGAAAAAACATATAAAGTTATCTTTTACTCTCAATTTTGAAAATTTTCAAATGAAAACAAAAAGGAAAATTGCTAATTGTCTGTTAGAGCATTCTCACCATTGGGATTAACAATTTTCAAATTCTTCCAAAACTTATTAGCATATTAGTTATATCTTTCATTCATCAATACCTTTCACTTTACAATTTTTGTAAAAATGAATCCAAAATTTTTTTGGTTAATTTTTTTTATATATGATTTCAACCCATTTTCCAACATATTGCAAAAATTGCACAAGAAATACAACATACGTGTTTTTCTCTAAAAAGTTTGAAAAACAAATCTTCACCTTCTGGAAGGATTAGAAAAACCTACGTTCTGAAATTTAGGCACATTGATCTTGCAATTGGTGGGGATATTCATTCTAAAATTTTGGGACAATGTACTTGTGCAAGTCAACCAAAAAATCCTAGAATTAGATTTGTTAAAAAGTAAGTTTGAATGAAGATTTTGACCCTGGTTTGGGGACTAGTATTTTGAAGCAGTTTTGGGCCTCTAAACACGAAAGAATTTTAGGGGTTAAGTATATATGTTGTGTAGAATGTCAAGAAATTAGTATGGGGCAACCTAGATGTAATATTTCATATAGGCTTGCCAATACTTGGATGGAAGGTACAAGCTGACTTAATAAGTTAATATGCCCACGTGGATGGGTCTATCCATTTTCCCTTACCTGGATGCATTCAAGGGGTGCGTGTCACTCGACCAATGGAGAACACAAAATATTCCTCCCCCTCCCCCCATGAGAAAAGCAGGGTGGAGTGGGGACCGGGGACTCCACACACCTTTCATATTCCACAAACGGGCAGCTGTCGGTAGCCAGAACCAAGAAGGGCATCTGCTGATGGTGAGTATGATAATTCAAGTCCCTCTTACCGGTCAGCATCAAAATTTTGTTATTATAGAACGCCCCAAATTCCAAGAGTACAGGCCAATAAGTTTACTGCTACCAACCCATGCACATTGCAATCAACAAGCATCCCACGGCTGCAAATAATTTATAAAAAAATTAAAAACTTTTTTTCCCATTGAATGAAGGGCTAATCATTTCATTGGGACAAGGGCCCTTCGTGTCTTCTTTGGAGCAGTGAGGGCAGGGAAATTCTTTCAAGCAAATTTTTTGCCACATTCTTACCTCATATTGACATTAACTTCAACGCCGTCCCAAAATGATTGTACATATTTACTCCCTAATTTTTTTTCATTAGTTTTGAGTAAGTCATATGGAATCTTTTTGTGTATCCATAAACATGCAGTTAGCCTCATCGGATTCTCATGAATTATGTTGTTTTCAACATAATCAATGATAATTGGGCAAAAATGTTACAATAAAAAAAACAAGGTCAATCGTTTTGGGGCGGAGGGGGTATAACACTAAAAGATTCGGGTTGAAACAATGGATAAAATAGCCAAGTTCCTCCCAAACAAGGATTAGATTTATCAAAATTTGGATGGAAGTTGTTAACAATAGTAAATGTATGGATGAACGTGCACCTATGGATGATCATATCCGTTTTTTCTTACATGTCGTGTGACCGACGGAATAAAGAATCCCTGAGTGGGGGGGGGGGGGCGGGGGTGCTTTATTTTAAGGTGCCGACTTCGCCGGGCAGCCCCAGCCTGGTTGATGCGGTTGTTGCCCGAAGCGTGACAAGGATGCCGGATGGGCACGTGCCGGTATCTTTTCACAGGCTTGATCTGGATTGGATGGATGTCTTGTACTCTACGGTAGATTATAAAATTGCCTTGAAAACAAGGGTCGACTTCCATGGTGGTCCGAATTTGGAAAAGCAAGAATACGCCAAACAAGTTACAGAACTATGCAGGGAAGTGCATTGAAAATTAGCCGAATCCAATGGTGATTTGGCAAACATCTTGGAAGAACCACAAGAATTGCTAATGTTTGAGTTTTTTGAACTTGGAAAATGCTAATAACAGTGACTATTTTCCATGCTACCATGGAAGTTGGCCCCAACACCAACCATTTGGTTTCACACATTAATGTGACATAATGAGTTATGGTGTGTCAATAATCTCACATCTACATCACTTACGCAGTGACATGTAATTCTCATTGAAAAGAGCTACACAAGTTATTTCATTTATTGCGCCTTACACTAATAACAATAACTAGCATTAACCCTTAAAACGACCAACCGACCATTGTACACAATATAATACAATATATTTTTCTTGTATTTGGAATGCATCCACACCTTAATTATATTTGAGATCAACAAAGAAGTTAGAAAATAGATCAATGCGGTTCTAGAGAGCTAGTCAAGATCCCATATAAAAACTTTTTTTTGGTAGCAAATGCCAATCATACAACACCCTACATACTGTGTACTATGGTCGGTTAGTTGTTTAAGGGTTAATCCCATGAATAGGTGAGTAAGCAAGGCGCAGTAGTGAAGTAGTTCACAATAGGGTAGGCCAACTCAATATACTATTGGTTATAGTATTTAGGTATTGTCTCTAGTTGTGTGATCCAAGTGTTCAAATTTTCAAAGAGATTTTGCAAACATGTAGTTCAAGTAAAGAGTGTGTGAAAGATGTTTAATTATGAAAACTTAGCCAATGTAAAGTTTTGACTATAAACTTTTGGAGAATGAGGGCCTCCACAAGGGCAAGTGGCATACAACATTTTTTTACTAATGAGGCAAAATTCACCCAAATTAGTATTAAGGAGTCACACACTATTGAAAGTTTTGCATGAAATGATACAAATGTTTGTATTTAATGTATTGTAAGCATATATGAAGACTTAATGATATTTTTGTTATAAATGCTTATAATTTTTTTGAATATGGTAAAAAAACTTGTACAATGTTTGAAGTCATTCAAAATCACACAACTTGTGTGGAAATTTTGGATTGGTTCTTGACTACTAGTTGATTCAAGAAAATTTCTTACATGTGTCCAAGGAACCATTTATAGTTTCCTTTTTTGTAAATCTCGAATTCTAAATGAACCAAATATCAATAATCTATTGAGATTTGTCAAAAGTTTTTGAGCAATTACCGTACTCAAGAGCAAAGTTCACAAAACTATTCCTGAAATTGATGCCAATTTTTTGGGGAAATTGGTTGTTTCCAAAAAAACAATATGGTGGAGAAAGGAATTTTAGGGAATGTTTGAGAGTATATCAAGAATGTCTTGTTTGTCAAACCTCATTCTTTTGTTGAAAAAAAGTAAATGAGAATGGCCAACTTTGTGCATGAAGTAAACTTTATGTATGAAACCGGGATTTTTTTTTCTAAGATAAGGTTGAAAAGCTTCAGAGGTATCTTTTATTTTAATGTTTAATTTTAGGGAATTGATATGTGCACTCGGGGTTTGATATATGCACACCTGGGGCGGTAAATTTTAGATATTTATGATCAATAAGTTGAATTTGGAAAATCTGTATTCAGATTTGGATTTAGAGAATTTGATTTAGTTTAGAACCACTAAGATGGTTACAATTAAACAAAGCCCATTGAAAAAGTTGAACTTTTTTTTATAAACAAGGGTAAAAGTAATAATTTGCTCCTTAGCTAAACTTTTCTACTAGGGGTTTTTTATTATAACCTCCTTGATGATTCTAAACTAAATCAAGATCTTTAAATCCAAATCTGAATTCAGATTTTCTAAATTCAACTTGTTGATGCTATATACTAAAAAAATCCTCCCAAAGGTGTGCATATATCAAACCCCCAATATGCACATATCAATTCCCTAATTTATCCATGCACTTTAATCCCTAAAGGCCCAATGTCCCCTTGAGGGACAAATGGATTTTGGGCAAGTATATATAGCTAAACTAGTTTGTGTGACTTTTAGAAACTTTTATTAAAGGTGGTAATTCCAAGACCTACCCCGGCATTTAATTTTTTCTTCATTACAACATTTGATGAAGAAGTTATCAAGAAATTTTTGAAACTAGTGAGAAGGGGTTAAGCGGGTAGGGCTTATTCTTTGTAAGTGGGTGTTAACTCCAACAAAAGTCAGCTCTTATGAGCACAAGGTGTGGACACGTGGGCAAACGGGAGTAGAGTGGAAGGTGCCCATCTTGGGAGACTCCCAAACCTCCATTCCTTGTGCCCCTTGTAAAATTTGATACTTTAGTTTTTTGAGCGGTTTGAGTATTTGTTTCATGATTATTACTTTTCCCAAGTTGTAGTAGGCTAAGATTCCTTGGTCTTCACCATTTTGGTCAATGTGATTTGAATTTTTGAGTTTTACGTAAAGCCTCCAATTTTGCCTAGTGCACTTGCAAATTTCATGACCTTTTGGCATTCAAATTTTTTTTAAGTATGTTCTACACTTCTACACCTCCAATTGACTTGAAAATTCTCCAACATATACCTAACTAGGCCTTCTACAGGAAAATTAAACCTCAACTTTGCCTAGAGCAATTTTTTGCTAAGTGGTCAAAGGCTTTTGAAAATTTTGGGCAGCACGGAAAAACTTTTTTTTTTCACTTCAGATGTCAATATCTTACTCCTCTACATCTAGAATGAGCTGGTTTTTTTTTTTTTTCCACAAGTGCCTCTCATAGTCTAGGGCAAGACATTATGGTTGGATTTTCAAAAAATATTTTTTTCTCCTACTTTTATACTTATTCCCCCCTAAAGTGGTTATTTTTAGTGATTTTCATATAAAAAAGGGCTTGGACCTTTAGGGGTTAAGATGATAAAATTTTGTGAAACTCAATAAGTTGACCTTCATGAGCTAGAATGGCATAAAGTTTGGTTTATATAAAACCTTATCTTCTAGGGCCATTTGATGGTACAAAAATACCCTTGTTTACCTCTTAGTTGTGGGATCCAAGGCCACCCTAGAATAATATTAGAAGCACAATTGGTTAAACCTATGTTACTTAGGTTACAAATAATTCAAAAAATTAAAAGCCAATAAGTATTTAGTGGAAAATTAATGTTTAATTACTTTCACCATTACTTTACTTTATACAAACAAAACTGATGTTGTTTAGTGAAGTTGTAAGATTTTTTTTATAATTCATGACTATCTTCTAATAGACTAAGTTTTTTTTTTCTTGAATAGCAGTTGGAGCTTGCTACTTTACGCATTCACCAATAGAATTTTACTAAGATTTTCATATGTTAGATAGAACGCAAAGTAAAAATTTCATTAAGTCTTCAATTATATCTTTGTGATAATATCACAAACACCAAACATGTGATATTATAGAGGTCAAGATGTGATATTATAAAGATCAAGATGTGATATTATAAAGATCAAGATGTGATATTACAAAAATTGAGATGTGATATTACAGAGATTAGTGTGATTTTAGTAGTATGATCCACCAATCAAACTTTGACGCCTAACAAACTCATACACATAATATCCAAATAATATATTCTAACTCGCCTTGGAACCTTTTTCAAGTAATCAGAAGTCCCAAAATTAATAAAAACAATATCTATGGTTTACAGATAAAAATACAATACTGAATGCTGGATGTGATAGCCTGAGTGCTCTCAACTTAACGATACGGCAACGTAGTCAGTACGGTGGCCAAACTCATTTCAGGGTAATAATTAATTTATGTACAAAGTCTCAAGCCACGTCTCAACCCAGCAAAGGCTTACAAGTCCTTTAAAAAATAAAACAAACAAATCAAAGACTAGCACACCAGCCATTTCCTGCGGCCCAAAAGCAGAGCTACGTCCAAAGCAGCACAGGAAAAAACGTCACCATTACACAGCTGAATTTGAATCGGTAAAAACGGCCAAATAACAATTGAAATTTTGATTGGATATCTGACAATAAAGGATGTGTAATCTATAAAAATTTCGGAAGGATTAGAAATCTTTTGGAGAGAAAAACACAATTGTAAAATACTAAATGTTTTAGAATCCTAAACTTCAAAAATGGTGGATTATAGGTAGCTCTATTTTTGGTTTGCAGTTTGTATTAAAAACATAATGGCAAACGCTCAAAGTTTACTTAGGATTTGGAGTAGGTATAATGGTATAGGTTGAACTTATTGTGAATCAAAGATTTGAGAGGATAGCTAGCCACCAAACTATAGAAGGTATTAAGTAATAGGAACTCATCAGTTGTCTTTAGTTTGCCCCCCAAGTTACATTATAAACTACATAGATGTCACTTTACATATTAGAATATGGAAGGATACATAGATGTCACTTTACATATTAGAATATGGAAGGATTGATAGGCTTATAATGTACTAACTAGTGGTGTAGTTTTTTGGTCTTCTAATTTTCAATGTCTTAAGGATATTAACTGCCTCAAAGTCTATATGCTTTAATTTGATTAAATTATCATAAAGTAACTTAAATTTTCAAGGCTGCTACATAGCTAAGCACTAATAATACATATCACGTAACCTCTAAGCACCTTAACTTTTTCACCAAAATGGGGATTTAAGTAGACATACATCTTTGATGCATTGTACCTTGGCCATTCAAATAATTGGCAAAAATTAAAATTTGAAAATAGTGGAAAACCTACTTAAAAAGTTGCTTGCAAAACTCGTGGAGAATTTACCAAGGGGAATGGGAGGTTATGACGTTTAATCAAACAACACATAAGGTCAAAATCTCATTTTTTGGCAAGTAGTCGTTGTTTGTTGATTTCACAAAATTCTAAAGGTCCAAATCTCACCTCAAATTTGTTGTGTAGCAAGCTTAGATGTGAATGTAGACCCTTGCATATTATTGAAGGTATTTTTTCTTTGGATGCTCAGTTTTGAGGCTTCAAATTAATATTGCGCAAGAAACAATGATCAGCACAATCAATGAGGTCTAACATGATGAAGGTTTGATACATGCTTAAATTTGCATTTGCCAACTTCTAAGCTACCACAAAGTACAAGCAAGCAAGTTTGCAATGGGTATTGATTGCTTGCAACTTGTAAGACGTTGTTTGCCACCTAGCCATATATGATGTTTTGACCAATTGAGCTCTCCAAGCACTTGTAAATTGTCATGTTTGCCTTGCCATTATTCCATTTGCATGAACCACTTGAATGCCTTAATAATTGTAATTCACCTTACAAGTTCAAGAAATCAAATCTAGTACCTCAATGTGGCCAACAAAATTATGTGAAGACACTTTTGATCCTTTGGAGCGTTTGGGGGATTAATGTGCACCAAATTACCAATTGCCAGTCATTTGAGAGGTGGTTTCTTTATAATGACTTCCTATTTTCTCAAAGAATTTGTTCTTAATTGAAGCTAATGAATATGCTCCTAGTCTCTCCTTGCAAAATTGAATTTACATTTGGAAGATTTTTTGTGAGAGTATCTGCCACCATTTTATTTGTGCTCAAATAATTTAACCCCATCTCATTGAATTTTATATTTGATCCAATAATATGGTATCTGTGTTTATTGTGCTTTGTTTCTTCCATTTACTAAAGGATCTTTAATGATAAATATGTAATTTTGAACATTACAAATACCCTTGTAGGGATTTTTTTGATGGAATCTCATTTTTCCAAAAAGACAACATTTTTAAAGAGCTTGTGATGTAACTTCTCAAGAAACATAGAATTTATGCCTTACCACTAGGTTGTCCAATAGTCTTGTGTTTAACACTATTCTATGTAACAAAGTTATCCATCAATTTTTTTATTTTATATCAATTGAATCACCTCCTCATTCAACACCACATCACCTCTAAGTCTCTAGCTGCATCATAAATTAGGCCATTATTGATTTTGCCATTGAGATATCTAAATATCTTTTCCCTCTTGACAAATGATTATGTCTTGATTGGATTTAAATTGAGCTATCACAATAACTCCTTAGCATGTGTTAGGTCTTGTAGTCATTGTCAAATACATCGATGCTCCCACAGTTTTTTTATAAATATTTTTTCATATTTTTTCACATTTTGTAAATTGCAATTAGTTTGCAACGGTACCCCTATAGTTTTTGCTTGACTCAAGAAAATCTTTGAAGAGTTTTTTCAATGTACTTGGCTCACTTTCATTAAATTAATATTTTTGTCTTTGTCCCTTGTAACTTGTAAGTTCAAGCCAAAAGAAATATTTCTTATATTTGTCATCTCATATTTGTTGGATAAATCCACCTTTAGTTACTTTGACATATTGATGTGATTGCTAAGAGTAACACTACCATTGACACACAAGGTTAATCATACAAAATGTGCTCCCTTTTGCAAACATAGGTTTTCTTCCTTGATGCTCCTTGTAAGTTTCAAGCTCAATAAATACAATTTATGTTTTTGTTCCACATTCTTAGTGATTGTTTCAAACCATTATTGATTTGTGAAATAGACATATAAAATCTTAAATCTTATGTCTCCTTGTAAATGAAACCACTTGATTGCTTCATATAAATAACTTCATTTGAATTTCCATTTGAAAATGTAGTATTTACATCTATTTGTCAAATTTTTAAATCAAAAACAATTCTTATAACAAATAATAGCCGCATGGTAATCATCCTTACCATTGGTGAAATGGCTAATAGTGATACAAATTCTTAATTTGGTCATAGCCCAGCTACCAATGTAGATTTGTGTTTATATAGTGAGATATAAAAAATTAAATTAAATTAAAAAACTCATTTACAACTTGGTGTTTGTCACTCTTGTACAAATTGTACAAAATCGTATGTCTCTTTTTTCAGTTGAAGATCTATATTCATCTTAGCAGCTTACCACTTGATTCCATTTGGTCGTGTAAGGAAATTTTCTAATGATAAGGGTTCAAATTCATCTATAAAATTTAGTTACTAGAAAAAATATTGAAGAGGTTTTTTTGACCTAACGTTTTTTCTCAATTGAATTCCACCATGTTCCTTAGGATGATCTTTATGAACAGCTCATCCATGTAAACTTTTTGCATGTGCATTGTCATCATCAATCTCCTCAAAATTTGCTTAACCCCTAAAGGGTGAGAGTAAAAAGTTATGGCCAATTATGTTTCTGTTTTGCCCGACCAAGCATTCTGTGCAGCTATTTTTTTTAATAAACTAAAATCTGAAATTGGTTTTTAAGATTTACATGTATATTGAATGCTTTTAATCATTCCATCTTTTTGATGAGCTGAAAGTTATGAAGAGTTTTAGTTTGCAAGTAATTTTGGAATTTCTCCTCTAAATCAAATTCTGAAATCTTGTATTTAACTCAATATTCAATATTTTGGAAAACAAAAGAAAAAAAAAGATGTAGATTGCTTATTACAATAGGGGATTGATATTTGTACCACACCCTTTCAACTATTCTACCATACCCCGGAGTAAATTTTAGATTTCTACCATCCGAAAGCTGAATTTGAGAATTTGAAATTCAGATTTGGACTTAGAGATTGTGATTTAGTCTAGAATCATAAAAAAGTTCTAATTGAACAACACCCAGTGAAAAAGCTTATCATTTTTTGTAAACAAAAGTAAAAGTAATATTTTTTCTCCAAGCTAAGCTTTTTCATCAGGTCTTGTTCAATTACAACCTTTTTTTATGGTTCTAGACAAAATCAAGGTCTCTAAGTCCAAATCTGAATTCCAAATTTTCAAATTCAAATTTTTGATGGTAGAAATCTAAAATTTATCTAGGGGTGTGGTAGAATAGTTGAAAGGGTGTGGTAGACATATCAATCCCCATTACAATATTACAACCATTGAGACTGGCATCTTTTATTTGCATAATTAAATTCTTAACAATTTAGTGTTTTCAGTCATTCTCTACTTCTTTTTACTTACTAATTTTTTCCATACATTGCACAATTCCAAATGATTTGAAAATTTTCAAGTATGTATCCAACTTGCCTTGAAAAATGAGTCTAAAGAGTAAGAACCATTTTGGAAATCTTTTCATATGAATGTGACCTTGTAAAGTGCAGCTGCCCATGTTTTTGCAGGGACAAAAATTGGCTTTTTATCAATTCAAACTCAAACATCTACAATCTACATGGTGGAAATTACTAAATTTGTTTTTGTATCTTTTCAAACTAGTGTACTATAAGATTTTAACATTTATGTGAGTCCAAAAATATATTTTTTTCTAAAATTTGATTTTTGTACTAGAAATGGCAGTTATGGAGCGGGTTTGGTGAAAAATTATTCAAAATCCTTTTGGGGTTAATCCCTAAAGAACCAAAGAGCCCACTTTGGGCTTTTTAGATATTCAAGTAAGCATTTCCTACATAAGTATTTGAGATAAGATTATGAAAATAAGAGTACATGTGCTCATATTGAAAAACTTGCATCCCCCCAAAATAATGGGTATTAACCCTTAAAGGACGGATGGATCACCGTGGCTTGCCCTTGCCTATAGCAATCTACAGTGTTTTGCACATGGGCACAAGTAGTATTGCTTCAAAAAGTTGGAAAAGTCAACAGTGCATCGTGCCCTCATAAAAATTGCAAGAAGGTCAGCTTGGGAGCTAACACCACGTTTCTGAATCTTATCACAATTTGGTTTACAAAAAAAATGAATGCATCTCAAGAGGTAATGTTTGTCTTCCATGATGGACGATGTGTTTATGGTCACTTTTGAAAAAAAATTAGATGAAAAAGGACTTTTTTCTTAATCACATAATCTTTTTTCAGAGCCGGAGGACGTTTTTTGTCCTCCTCAACGTTTAGGGGTTAAATAGCTTTTGATTGAGATATGGTACCATACAAGATTTAGGTGTCAACATGGGCATCTCCAAAAAATAAAAAACAAAGAGATTGGGAAGGGTGTTGCTCACAAAGTGCTCAAAAGCACTTTACAATGGCTTGGTCAAGGGGCAAAATTTACAATCATCTTTCCTTCACCATGATAACTTCTATTTTAATTTTAATTTTTAGGAAAAATTCCTTTGGCAAGTACTCTACATGATGTTTTAGGTTTACACCGTACCAATTTTGTAATTGAGATCAATTACTACAAGAATCTTTTTAGTGAAGTTTTCTTAATGTATTGACAATTTCAACAAAGTAGTTCCAACTTCCAATTTTTTTTCATTATGTTTTAAGCATTGGATGATTGTGAAATTTGTGAGGCATATAGCCAACTTCATGCTCTACAAGAAATCCAAGTTGCACAAGAAATTCATAAAGTGGAAGATATCATTTTGGATGACCAAAATAAAAAATGAACATTCTACAAAAGCTTCATAAAAGATTTTGATCCTACTTTGAGTGTTTTTATCTAATAAATTATGCCCTTACAAATTCTAAAATTTTGAGAGGGTGTACATAAGTAAGCACCACAATAAATCTTACAATTGAATTATTAAAAAAATTCAAAAATTTAATCCACTAATCATTTTACTGAGTGAGGTCATTTTCAACTTTCAAGCCATTTGAGCATGTAAACACAACGGAATTTTAGGGATCAATGATTTTCTGCACAATTGTCTTCCATGTTGTTGTAAGTAGCATCTTAATCCAAATCTGGTACAATTTTCTCTTCAAAATCGCCATTGTCCAAATCACGGGTTTGTGTGCCATCAGAGAAGAGAAAATCAAAGAACTGTGCGTACTCACTAAAAAAATTGAAAATCCTCCTTGTATTTCAATTTCATATTATCAATGCAAACTAAATTTTTGCTTAATTTTTTTGCTTTCTGGTCGGATCATATAGCTTGTACCCCTTAGAGTCTTAGACTAAGTACGATGCCTAATGAAAACATTTTTTTGGTCTTTGTGTCTAACTTAACTTTTTTTAATTTGGGATTTTAATAAATCCCTTTTACCCAAAAATATGACGGTGGATGTAAGAAAGTTTGGAAAAACCCCTGACGGGGAAACGGATGTAAGAAGGTTTGAATCCATACCATTGTTTCCACAATGTAGATTTTTTTATTGCCTTTTTATTGGAGTAATGTTCTGCAAATAACAAAAGATGATAATTGCTTTTTAGCCTAAAATTTAGTTTTCAAATGTGAAGCTGTCATCATGCTCCTGCTAGCCTCCATTGATCAGTGCAAATTTTCTTTGCTGCTACTCCATTTTGCTGAGGTGTATATGGAATAATGATTTGTCTTGCAATTCCACAATCATCACAATTTTTTTGAAAATATTTAGAAATGCATTTTCTTCCATTGTAATTTTTGAAATTTTCATAGGCATTTGAATTTTATTCATAGCTCATGCCTTAAGAATCTGAAATTGCTCCAATACTTTTTGAATTTGCTTTTAGAAAAGCAGTGAAAATAAATTGGGATATATTATCAATGAAAATGAGGAAATACTTGCAATTCCTGATGAATCGGATCCGCCATTCAAAAAAAAAATTCAAAGGTATAATGCATTGCGTGCTTGCTTGGTTGCAAATTTATTTTGGAATTATTTTAGATGCACACATGCTCCACATTAAAAAAAACTTCAGAATTGTTCTTTGTAGGATTAATCTTTTCCGTGGCTTTTATCTTCATGTCTTTCAAGGTCTTTGTATGCTATAATTTCATAAAGATTAGGTTTGTAGAAAGATGGGGTGTGCCTAATGATGGGATTTGAGAATATAAGGTTTATGGAAACACGGGATTTGCCTAAAGATGGAATTTTGGGGATAGACAAGATTTGGAGAAAGATGGAAGTCGAGAAAAGATATGAGTTGGGGAAAGAGGTGATTTTGAGGAATGATGAGGCTTAAATGTATGGAAGGCATTTCATGAGTTAGTTAGGGACAACAACATAGGAGTGAATTCTAGAGGTGAGTCACCTAGCTGTTCACTAGTGTATTCACCAAGGTGAGTTGTTACGTGAGTTAGTTAGAAAAATTGATGTTTGAAGCCCCTACTAACAAGATTAGGAAACATTTATGATGGGAAATGATTGCCATGTTTTTGTACTAAAGAGGTGATGTCTATCACTACACCTAGCCTCCATTTTTCAAGCATTTTTCATTACTAAACAACCCTTGATGAATGTAACCCCTACACATAGGAATTTACTCACATGCATTCATTATAAATTCACCTTTGGACTGTTTCTATTGCGCTGCATTGGCAACAAGGCATTCTTTTTTGACAAAATGGAGCAAGGCTAACAAAAATTGACAAATTTGGACCACTTTGAACTAGTCCCTCCATTTGTTATTCAATGGACTGTCAACAATTGTATTTGACAAACAAAAAAAGGTATGCTGATTAGCAATGGTATGTTTTCCTTATTTTGTCTTCCTCTTGTTTCCATACATGTTGACATGGCAAGAACATTGCTAAAGTCATGAAAACTATGCAACACTTATGATGCTAATATTTATACCAAATAACAAACTATGACTTATTGCCGTGGTTTACTATGCAAACAAACTTTGCAACTAAGCTATAACATTTCCTACTTAGCAAATTATAATTTCAGCCAAACCGTATGCAGCAATGGACCCAAAAAAACTAATCATAGTAAATGCATGTTTTCCATTAGAAGAACTATGAGAGATTTATGGACCTTGTATGATTTCTATACTCATGTGAAGTACTGACCAGCTATGTCTAACAAAATCTTTCACAATTTGTACCTTGTAGCAGTATTTGAGCAAAAAATTATTCCAATCAATAATTATAATTTCAAGCGGAAAGGGATTTTGATTAAATAAACATATACCAAGAGTCCAAGAGGAATAATGAAGAGAAAATGTTAGTGCTTCTATTGTGAACAAATGAGAATATGTTATTACATGCTCATGTGAAACACTCTTTTTGTCAAGTATTTTGATATGTAGCAGAGTTCTATAAAAATAAAAATAAACTCATTCCATGTTTTATAGGCAATGTGGACATATAATATTCAATAGTAATGTATTACAAATTCATCCTATCTAAGTATTTTGTTTTGTTTGCTTTGTGTTATCTACCTTCATGATCAATATGTTAATTACATCAAATCATGTCTTCTAAAGTTTGATACATTATTTGTCTAATTTGCAAAGGCCAATACAATATTCTTTTTAACAAGTTTTCCATAGATAGGTTTTATCTTTTGCTGAGAATTGAAAATTTTGAAACCAATGTTTTAATATGACATAATGTTTTAGCTTTTAACTTTTACAAAAATTAGAATTTAAAGTGTTGTATAAGGAGACGAAACATGAAATCATGTATAAAATTATGAGAACATACTTCTACAAAGAGAGTAGCTCCTAAGTTTTTACATCTCTCAAGTTTTAAAATCCCTAGTCCACCGAGACTAAAAACTTATGAGATGGAAGTATGTAGGTTCTGATTTCCATAACTTCAAACTTAAATTTATTCACAACTTGACATAAAATATTGTGAAGGAAAGTATCTTTCAAAGTTTTGATGGTTGCTTACTTGATTCAACTAACAAACTGAGATGATTCATTCATATCATAGCCTGAAGAGAGGCTGTCTTTCCCTCTCTTCAAGTATCATCCACAAATTTCATCATGACACAACATTTTTTTTTTTTTTTTTTTTTTAAATAATATTTCTAACATGGCTGGCCCCCACATTGACATATGTGCACTAAATTGAGCCTCTCTTTCATAAACTCTCTAACAAATTCTGCCAAGAGTCCTCTTAACTACTAATGGGTGTGGAATATTCCACACTTTTCAATTGGAAGGAAGGCAGGCCTGCTAAGTGCTACTGAATGTTATGTTTGGTTATCCAACATATGTAGATAGATTCCGTTACTAAGAATTTAGATAAGAAAAACAATCCGTCATAACTTCTGGTTAAAACAGTTAAAAAAATCCTTCTAAGCACTAAGCAATATTTGTTATACAGTACCATCAAGCAGGAGTGGAAAAATTAGTCTCATTTAACCTCTAAAGGATGTTGCTGTTTTGTATATGGACTCCCAAGTTGTATATAGATGGGGTATTTGGATAGCACATGAACCTCATTGGCGTTGTAAGTTTTAAGCCAAGTCATAGACATACTCCTTGTCAACTAGGATTTTTTGGGGAATTTTGTACATTTGTCATATAATCATTTCTTTAAGTACTAAATGGTTCTTGTACAAATACAAACAACACTTTTGGTAGGCAACATCCTTTAGGGGTTAAGGTAGAAGCAACCAATATCAACAATGTACTTATTAGTATTACTTTTTACACATGGTGGTCATTGTAGGACTAAAATTTGGGTAAGTCATAGAGAGCTTATTGTTGTTAACTAAAATGATAAACCATTTATGACCTACCTATATTTAGGTTTTAGAATGACCACCTTGTGTAGAGAGTAATGCCATTAGGTACAACATTGATTGGATGCTTCTAATTTAGTACCAAGCAATGAAAACATGATTTTAGAGCCCGCTTTAAGCTCTTTCTCCAATTGGCTACCATTCTTCTCTTTTGTCCTTCTTAGTTGTATTTCCTTTTGAATGCCAATTTTTTTTCCTTATCAGTGTTAGAATTTTGTGCTCTAATAAATAATGTGATTATAACAAGCAACAAATAGACATGATTTTTTTGTTTATCTACAAGGAAACCATGGTCAAATTTACAAAAAGTATACTGTAAATTAGGTCACAATCTTTATCAACATTTTGTAAACTCAACCATGATTTTCTTGTAGTGTTATTATTATTATTATTATCATTTAATAATCTTTATCTTTCATAATAACCCTAAATGTCATTTTCACAATTAGCTAAGGTGTCCCAAAACCCTTCTAAGTTAATTTTCAAATTCAACTAAATGATTTTTTTTGTAGCTTCAAATTAAATGATACTTTGCTAAACGTAGCCATATTTGGGAACACTCGTCACAACCAATAAGACCACATTCAAGTTGAACAAGAGGTGATTTCAAACCCTAAACCGGTAGTAGAGAGCATCCTATGTAAAGTCCAGTCCAGGGGAAGACCACTATTACATGCATTAGAGCATCTCCACCATTACGTTCCAAGGGTTTGACACTTGTCATACTTGGGATAAGTGCTTTGTACAATTTCTCAAAAATTCAAAATATTCTCATGGCACTCAGTCCTAATGTATCAAACAATGATGCTTAAAAACTCTATTTATTATAAGTTTTGAGAGTTTTATCCTATATTTCACTTCTTTTTCCCTTGTGCGCATGTTACTTCTTTTTCTATTATATTGCACTCCTTATTTTATCATTGGTCATGAAAGAAGTAGTGTGCACCACAAAACAAACACCTAAAATTTATGGTCCAAGAATACTTATGCAATTTCTGGAAAACCAGGGATATCTATACAGATATGGCAAATTTCAGGGTATCCTTGAAATTTTCCTTCAACAGAACACCTGTTTTCCCAGAACCCTGCATGAGTGAGTTAGAGAGCATCCTATGTAAAGGCTTGTGTGTGTGTGTGAGAAGACGGCTGTCACATGTATGTCAGGCTTAACATGCCATGAAAGTATGATTAAGGGAGGCCGGGTCATACAATAAGTCTAGTTTGCAATAAGTTTGGAAACATGCAGAGTTGCATCAGGCCATGTCTGTCTGGGTGGGATTTTGCATGGCGGTGGGAGCCGGCCATGGACAGCAGGAATGTCATGTCATGTCATGGCAGCTTGCAACTCCAGCACCGGTCTGGTCTGTGGGGACTGGGGAGGGGGGATGCCTGCCCCCAAATCCATCCAGAAGGCTCTTCCAGAGACATGACAAGCACCCCAGAGGGCCGTGCAGGCAGGCAAGGCAGGCAAGGCAGCAAACGCAGCAAGGCAAGGCTTCGTATCTGTTGGGGTGCACATGCCTGCCTCTGCAACTGCAATGGCAAGGGAACTAAGTTAACCCCTGAGCGCCCTCGCTCCAGATTTTAAAGTTTTGTTTTGAGGCACTGGATCTAATTTTTTGATCTTGTTACAAACTACAATTATGAAGGTATTCAAGTTGTTCATGTCAATGGAGTAATGGTGAGGAAAGTCAAATTGTTGTATAAGCGCTGCAAGAGATTTGATTTGGTGAAACACCATACGTTGCAACAGGGGCGGTTTAGCAAGTAACATTTTACATGCTGCAACCGGTCAATATCCCATGTAGGCTTCCTTGTGTAAGCTTTGTGGTAGCAGGAAAGTTGTTCGTAAGGGTTCAAGCATGTTCTAAACCCTTATTATGGCAACTGTCACCAATTGTGCTGGTCATAGTTTTCCGTGCATTAGCAATTTGAAGCCTTAAAACTTGACATAAAAAGAAGTGCAATTTTCAATAATTTATAAGTGTGTGCATTCACATTTGATCTTGTTGCTCACAAAATTTGAGATGAATCCGGGGCTTACAAAATTTTGTAAAAATCATCAAATAGCAACTACCTACCAAAAAATGAAATTTAGTCATCACACGTTATTTGATCAAATGTTATAATCTCCCATTTTTTGTGGTGAATTGTTCCCAAAATTTGCAAGCCATTTTCTAAGTAGGTGTTCCATTATTTCCAATGATCTTTTTTTGTGAATCATCTGATTGACCAAGATACGATGCATCAAAGTTGTCGATCTCCAAAAATCCTGATTTTGGTGGATACGGCCTGGGCGCTCAGCCAAAAACCCTGATTTTGGTGGATACGGCCTGGGCGCTCAGGGGTTAAGCTTAGTAAAGAGTCGCTTAGATTCCACATGAATGCGACATTCCAAAAAAACTGAAAGGCTTAGTGAGTGAGTGCTCCTGCCACGGCTACACTCTTCCTCAGCCCTCCTGCCAAGCAAGCAACTCCTGGTGAAGTACCCCGTTCACAAAACTAAATTGCCAGGCTAATTGATACTGGCTACCCTAACTCTGGACAACGTTATTTTATGAGTGCAAAACAGTAAGTCATGCCAAGATTTTTGTGAGCGGGAGCCAATTCTAAGCTCAAAATCAATGATTTTTTTAAAAAAAGTGCAAGTTTTTAAGAGATGAAAGTTTTAAATGCACAATTGTAGGGCTCTATGTAAACAATCATAGGTGAAATATAGTATTTAGACATAGAATCTAGTCTCACAACTCTTGGCTCGATTCCCACTCACTAGGGCATTTTTTTTGACAATGAAGCTAGAGCCAAGTTGGAAAATTTCTGATAGATTTAGACCAATGTGGGCTGGTCCCTTCATTTCTTACCCAATGGATTGTTGACAGCTAGAATCTTGCAAACAAAAAAAATACGTTGCCGCTCATAGTATGGCATTCAGCCATTAACTCTTAAATGTGAGACAACAAACTCTTTTGCTTAGTTGTACTTAGGCAAGGATCCTTCACTTCAACTCAATATAGGTCGTCTGAGCTGCACTTATTGCAGCATCAAACTCCTGTTGTGCTTGCTTTGCAAATGATGTGGACACTAGAGGTCTGAAGGATTATTCATTCTTGTGCCAAGTTTCAAATTGATTCTCCATTTGCTTGTTTCTTTGTTGTGGTTGGTCATGCATTCATGCTTGGCCTTTGTATTTGCTACTTGTTCTCTGTATGATTCTTGGAGTAGCCCCACGAGGGCTGGAAAATTTGGGTGAAAAGTGAATGGAATCACCAAATCCTTCTCAAAAAAACATCTAAAACTGCCAAATGCTAGCTTACTGAATGGATAAATTTGCACACGTGCATTATAGGATGTAAGTGACTTTACCAAAGAAAAAGCCAAAAGAAAGAGAAACCAAATTTAACATTGTGAATTTGTGATATCCACATGTTTTTTACTTTGCTGTAAATAAAAAAAGTCGGTTGAGGTTTTGGGAAATATAGGCACGTTTGTGAATACACCTATTGGGACGGTTCTCACCCAAGTAGCAACTTTGAATGAGTATCTCACTTCCGCTCTATATCCCAATTTTGTTGGGTTGCTGAAAAGCAGGAGGCATTGCACTAACAGTAAAAAAACCAGATTGGATGTAAGTATGATGTTAATTAAGGGAATCGGTATAGGCACACCCGGTGTTTGTTATATGTCCAGCCGGAGATAAATTTTAGGTATTTACTGTCAAAAAGTTGTATATGAAAAACCTGAATTTACACTTGGATTTAGAGACCTCAATTTAGTCTAGAATCAAAAAGGAGGACATAATTGAAGAACACCCAATGCAAAAGCTTAGCTTTTTTTACAAACAAGGGTAATAGTAATAATTTGTCCCCTAGCTAAGCTATTCCACTCAACATTGTTCAATTGTATCTTCCTTTGTGACTTTAGACTAAATCAAGGTCCCTAAAACTAATCATGAATTTAGGTTTTTCAAATTCAACTTATTGATGGCAAATATCTAAAATTTACCTTGGGTGTAGATGTATGAATTCCCTAATATAAATGCTAAGGTTTAACTTTATTCCTATATCTATCTATATATATAGGAAACTACTACAAAGACACCCTAAACTGCTAACAAGACACTCCGTATGAGCATGAAATTTGATTTTTGTTGATATATTATTGCACCAATACTATTTTTCAATGTATTTTTGCTTTAAGTAATTCAAAAGTTCTATATACTTAGTTTCAAATTACCCCCTATCCCCGTGTATACCCATCCCCAAGGTCAACTAGAACCGCCCTATAGACACTCAACTACCCAACTAATATAAAAAAGCATTATATAAATAAGAGAGAGAGAGAGAGAGAGAGAGAGAGAGAGAGATATATATATATATATATATATATATATATATATATATATATATATGTTCATTTTATTTTCTTTGCTAAACCCACCTCTTGGAGCAAATATCTAGCCTTGTTGACATTACAAAAGATGCTATGATTTGGGATATAGTGTGAAGTTACAAATTAGTGGTAGTTGACTTAGGGCATCTCCACTAGTGGCTCAAACACGTTCAAAGTGAATGAATAGTGTTGTGGGCCTTGCAACCCCTCTCAAAACCCTCTCAAGACACTTCATCCTACTATGTCTAGCAAGGATCCTTCAAGACACTATTCATCTTAAGTTTAATGAACTTTATCTTCTGCTTTTTTTGATAAGTGGTCAATTGATTATTTATGGGGTGCATTGGAGTGCAAGACCACTTTTTTGAAAAACATGAGTGAAGATCAAGGGGTATGAGGACCAACCCAAACAAATGGAAAACTTTGTAAGAGCCCGGACCGGTGGAGATGCTCTTAACGTCCCATGTCCCAACAGTACAAGTTCAAGTTTAATACTACCTGGGCAATGCAAAGAGCAAAAGGAACTATTAAAAAAAATGAAGAACGTTTTGGATGTTTTGTGCGAAGCATCCTTGGGACTTGATTTCCATTTTGGATTTATTTTCAATTCAAAATCCAAATCCTAAAGCAAAAGCTCATTTGTTTTACACCAAATTTTTAGAAAAGGCCCCTATAAAATTGTTTCTAATTTGACCAGTATGCAAGGCCTTGGACATAGTGTGAAGCTTCAAGCCTCAATTTTCAATTTCTCAACCAATCAAATTTTCAAAGTTCAACAAAACTTGGAGTATAGTGTAAAGCGTACGTAAGTCTCAACTATGAGCTCTCCACTCACCAGATTGTGAGAATTTCCAAGAAACCTTACCTCAACAGCGCAGACAGCACTTTCTTGTTGAACAATTAGTCATAGAATACAAGATTCGACCGTTTTTTTCTCTAGTACATGATAAGATTCCTTTATCCATTATGCATATATATTTTTTGAAGTAATAAATTTCTTTGGATTTTTGGCATGGATTTTTTGAATTATTTTCTGCCAACCCAAGCCAACCCTGTTTCTTGGGGTACGGTAGTGTGAACCGCCCCTGGGTTTCTCTTGCACACCCCTACCCATGCCGCCCTCTCTTATCCGTGCCTCCTTTTCTACGTAAACTTTCATATCAGTCATATTAGACCATGTGATTTTGTTACATTTTGCCAAACTGTGGTTTAACTTAAATACTGTGATTGGGCTCTTTCTGGCATGGCAGCTTTGTGATTTGAGCCCACCTGAAAATTTCTTAACCGCCCAACCTGTGGCAACAGTTTTGTCTGGACAAAGAGTAACAAACCATCTAACTTAGCCCTCAATGTCTGTCTAATCAGTCTATGGCATTTGAACAAATACATGGAATTAAGGTGGAAATTAATAGTTTATATTATAAAACATTAAGTTTCTGTCAGTCCCTGGAAGTTCAAAATTCACAAAGGTGCAAGGAAGGGAAAAGGGAAAGAAAGGGAGGGTGAAAAATCACAGAAAGAGAGAAAAAAGAGCACGTGAGATGGCCCAAAGAGCCAGCAAGGCCGCTAGTCATAATAACCCAACATGAAGGTGTACCAGTAAATTATTGTGATTACAAGAAAGTTGAACAAAAACAATTTTGTTCTAACCATTAAGGTAGGAGCACCCATAAGTGTCAGTGTCCCTATAACCGTCACTTCTGAAATTTTGGAAAATCTCTAGAAGTGCATAGATGTAATGGCAAGAATGTACAAAATATGAACATGAATTTTTAAAAGTGGTTATGGGTGCAATGGCAATTTGCTCTTTAAAAATTCATAACATATTCTCAGAGTATTCAAATAATACATTTGGAAGTGCAAACTCTTTTTTTTTCTATTCATAATACGATCCTATAATTTGCTACTTTTTTATTAATAGTCAACATGTTCAAAACCCTTAGTTCAACGTTTATGGGTGCTCCTACCTTAACCCCTAAAGGATCAACTATCTCCTCAAGGACAAATGGATTTTGGGCATGTACCTACAACTAATCTACTTTTTGTGATTTTTTGAAACTTTTGTTGAAGGTGGGGAATTCAAAGATCTATGTGGGCATCTATTGTTGTTATCATTCCGACATTTATGGAAGAAGTTATGCATGAATTTTTGAAAAAGGACAAGGGCGGCCAGCCCAAAAAGAAAAATCAAAATTGCATTTTTTTTTAAATCTGAAATTTGCTCTTTAAATTTATACAAATGTGGGAATCTTTAAATCATTCAATTTTGAATGATGAGATGAAATTTATGAGAAGTTTTTGTTTGCGGGTAGGTATGGGACTCCCAAACCTCCATTCTTTTTGCCTCTTGTAAAATTTGTTGCTTTCCTTTTTTGAACTCTTTGTGTATTTTTTTTTTACTTATTTTTTTCCAAGTTGTAGTAGACTAAGATTCCTTAGTTTCCACCATTTGGATCAAAGTAATTCAAATTTCTCAATATTACATAAATTCTCCAATTTTGGATTTTACAAAGTATGATCCACACCTCCCATTCATTTGAAAATTCTCCTGCACATACCTAACTTGGTCTTCTACATGGAAAAAGTAAACCTCAACTTTGCGTTGAACAATTTTTTGATATAGGAGACATCAAAGGCTTCTGAAATTTTTAGGCAGCAGGGAAAAAATCTTTTTTTTCCACTTCAAATGTCAATATCTCACTCCTCTACTTCTAGAAATGACATGAGATTTTTCCCGCAAGTACCCTTTCATAGTCTAGGGCAAGATTTTACAATTTAATTTCCCAAAAAACATTTTTTCCTTTTGTTCTACTCATTCCCCCAGAAGTGGTAGTTTTCAGTGATTTTTGAAGAAAAAAGGGCTTGGTCGTTTAGGGGTTTAGAGTGCAAGGGTTGGTGGGAGGTTATTAGCATAAAATGCAAAAATCTATGTGAGAGATACAATATGGTGGATGTTATTTTCTCATTTACAAACTAGAAATTGTGTAGAAATTTGATAGGGTGGTTGATAAAATTTTGAGATAAAATAAATATTGTAAGGTGTTTTTTCACCACTGTAAGAAATAGATACTTTAGGGTGGATTTTAATGCCAATAAGTACGTATACATAAGATTCAGTAAAATATTGTTGTCTCTTGTGGGGGGACTTCAAATTTTCTAAAAATAACCTTCTCAGTTCTCACGGGGGTTACCTGAGAAGATTTTAGAAATGATATTTTTCAATTTAGGCAAGTTTTTTCTTTCTTTCAAGTTGTGCATGAACTGACTCAAATCCTTTCACAAAAATCTTGTAGTCCTGATAATTAGACTAGTTACATCGTTGAAAAGTAGACCAAATATGCCTTCTAAGCATACTTGGATGAACTTCATCTAATTCATATAGCTCCTATTGCAAGCATTTGAAATCACTCATTGTTCACTCAATGAATGTTTGCACTCTAATGGGTTAATCCTTAAACATATACCAAGCTTTAAGGGTTTGGTGTTCACAAATTCCTTTTTTGTGCAAGAATATTGTTTAATAGTAGTAGTCTAATTAGGGGTTCTTCAATTCAATACAATGCAAGTCATCCATTGTGCTTATTTGCAATATCAAATTCTTTCATGTTTGCTTGCAGTGTACACATAAGAGATTTGAAAAAATCATTTGATCATTGTCCAAGTCTTCAATTGGTTCTTCATGGGGTTGTTCCTTTATTGTGATTGATCAAAGCATGCATGGTCTCTATATCTTGCTTCTTATTCTTTCATTGATTCTTGAAGGTAAGGAAATTCATGCAAAGGAACCTATTAATTAGGTTTAACTGTAGACATCTCCACACCAGCATTTGAGAGAAATTTTGGCTCCACCAGCTCAAAGTCAACATTTCTTATTTTCAACTAGTTATTCACTAGACTGCATTGAATGTTTTGTATTTATACTATAATATGCTATAAAATGATGTATCTATTATTTTATTTTTGTAAATACCAATTTGTTTTGCAATTTCATTTGACTAACAATACACCAAATGCCGATTCTCCCAAAGATTGCTCCATACTGAGCAAACATTCACTTTTAAGGGAATTCTTTGTTTTAATCCCTAAAGCACTAAGCTCAAATTTTCACCAAAATTGCTCCAAAACTACCATTTCTAGTACAAGTATCAAATTTTAGATTTTTCTTTTTTTTGACAGATGTAGTCGTAAGATCTTGTAATACACTACTATCCAAAGATGTGAAAAAAAATCAGGAGCTTTCACTATGTAGATTGTTAGACATTTAAGTGTGAATTGACAAAAAGCCATTTTTTGTCTCTTCCAAAATCCGGGCAGCGGCATTTCACAAGGTCATATTTGTATGAAAAAAACTCCAAAATGGTTGTAATTTTTTTGGATTTGTTCTTCAAAGCAAGTTGGGTGCACACTTGAAATTTTTCAAATTAGTTGGAATTGTAAAACACATGGAAAAACAATAGTAAGTAAAAAGAAGTAGAGAATGATTCAAACCACAAAATTGTTAAGAACTTAATCATAAAAATGAAAAATGCCAATCCCAATGGTCATGATGTTGTGATAAAAAATCTACATCTTTTTTGTTTTTTGTTTTTCTAAAATATTTAAAACTAAGTAAAATAATGGACTTCAAAGTTTATTTTAGAGTAGAGAATCCATAATTGCTCTCAAACAAAATCTCCTCATAACTTTCATCTCATTGGTCAAAATGGAATGATTTAAAGCTATCCATGTATATATAAATCTAATAATCCAATTTCAAAAAAGCCAAATTCAAAAATCGTAATTTTTAAAGAAGTTTTTTGGCTGCCCGCCAAACAAATAAAAATTACATATCATGCAATATCTATTAAACCATGAAGTCAAAAGTTATGATAATTGTTGGGCCTTAAAGCTACTCTTTGGACAAATCATAAGTAAAAATTTCAAAAAAAACAAATAAAAATCCCGTTGGTAGTGAGCTGCCAAAAATTGCTATGTTGCCAAAAAAGGGTGTACACGACTTTAGGGGTTAAGTGGATTGGCAATACAATAGTCATTTTTTCATGATTTCTTGTGCATGAGGAAGTATTTTATTTGAAATCTAAAAAGTAAAAAGATAGAGACAAACATTTGAAACATGTGAAAAACAAATTCAAGAGCTTTGGATTTATAGATTGAAAGATAAGAGGGCTTGAATTTAGAGGAGAATATTTTTCTTGAAATTGCCCAAATGTTGTTAGCAAAGTTGGCTTCCTTCAAAATGCAATGTGAAAGCCTTTTTCTTTTTTGACAATTGTACACCATGTTTTTTTAATTATTTACTTGCCAAACTTCAAAAGCTGGTGAGAGTTTTAGCATAAGATTCTCCAAAGATGCCCAAGTTGCCCAAATTCTTTTGGGCAACATACCTTTTGAACCGGGCATCCAATTGGGGAAAATTTTACATTCCACTTGGGGATGCATATTTGCACCTTGAGTAATAATTTTGAGAACCAATAAAAATTAACTCCACATGACCCTATCCAAGTTCTCAAGTGAATGTTGAACAAATACTTGGTTCTTTAAGGGTTAAAGGTTGAAAACATGAATTTATAGCATCACACCAAGTTTCAACCCCCAAATTTTCAATTTACTTAGACATACTTATAGAGCAATACTTTTTTGGCATCAAGAACTTGGTATTAATCCTGAAATGCCCAATGGACCATTTTCTAGTAGTTGTCCCTTTTAAGAGCTGTCCGAGATGAAAAAAACATTTTTTGAAAAAATAAAAAGTACCTTCAAATAGGAAAGCTAGTCTAATTTCCAACCCAATTTGAATCATGTCAATCCAAGTTAAACTCCATGAAGGAGATTTTTTTCAAAGACAAACACTTCAATATGTGCTAGTGTTACAAAATCTACTATTTTGAGAAACTAATGATGTTCTCTCTTTCAAAAAGATTGCAGTTTAGAATTTTAGAATATAATTTCTATTTTTAACCAATCATATTAGACATTAAATTCTATGAATAAATTTATAATTTTGATGAATATTATATGATAAATGCTTCTAAATTCATTAAACAAAAGATCAAAACTTTTTTGAATGTTTGACTATATAGATTATTATTAAACATCATGATTCTTGTTTTCTCTTTTGAAGCAAACTTCATTGAAGCTACAAAAGTATCATTTTATAAGGCATCTATGTTTTGCCCTTACCCCTTGGGTGTTTAGGGGTTAAGTATTCTCAACAAAGTATAAAATCTTCTCACTTGATCCCTCACCTAGTTGTAATAAAAGAATAAAACTAAATAGATGACACATTTTTGTCCCTTGGCACACTATGGGGT
This sequence comes from Ulota crispa, assembly GCA_963920765.1. Taxonomy (NCBI): domain Eukaryota; kingdom Viridiplantae; phylum Streptophyta; class Bryopsida; order Orthotrichales; family Orthotrichaceae; genus Ulota; species Ulota crispa. The sequence goes on along the minus strand of OY987249.1, from coordinate 13,376,245 downwards.
TAGTGTTCTTTATTACATTTCATTATAATAGTGGTTTAATATTTTCATCAAGAGTTTGAAATTGAAATCAAGAATAGGGCAAAAAATATTCTCCAAGGTGGCAGTTCCTATGAAATCACTCAAAGAAAACTTTGTTGAAGTTAACATAAACTACTTCATGTTTCCTTGCTTCTAATGCAAATTTTCACATTAGAAGCAAGAAAGCATGAAGTAGTTTATGTTGACTTCAATAAAGTTTTCTACTAGTGGATGTGCATGAAGGATTGAAATTAACAAGTCATTTGAGGATAGGTTTGAATTTGTCATAAGCCTATAACAAGTGTGTCATAAACAAATCATAAGCATATCATATGTATGACAATATCACTTACATGATAAATATTAAGATAAGGTCTTGATATTGCCACCCCCCTTTTTGATAATGCACCTTCTTTTTGATACTGCACACCCCCCTCTTTTACATCATTGTTTAGTTTTTAGTGGTTTTTGGGGCAATTTTTTTTTTTTGAATTTAGAATTGAATTTGTATCTAACCAAGTGATTTTTTGTAGGTGTTTTTCAAAATGATAAACTTCAATCAATTTTTTTGATAAGAAAATACAACACTATTATCTTTTGTTATCAAAAAAATTGATTGATGTTTATCATTTTGAAATACACCAACAAAAATTCACTTGATTTGATACATATTCAATTTTTTTTAATTATCCCCAAAATACCACTAAAATTTGAACAATGATGTAAAAAAAGGGGTGGTAGTATCAAAAAGGGGGGTGGTAGTATCAAGACCCTTAAGATAAATGTGAATATTAAATGTAACAAAACAAGAAAAAAATACAAACAAGTAATTTATCATACAGTATTATAATGTATAGTAACATATCATAAATTTTTGAATACTTACTACTTTGTATTGACAAGATACAATAACTAGTATGACCCATGTCCTATGGACACGGTAGCTATTGACTTGCTCTTGAATTTTGAACTTGAGCTCTCAATTTAAGGACTTGAGCTCTCCATCCATGCTTAACCCTTAAATGTCCCAAGGGCATATTAGATATGCTGCCATATATTTGGCATTTGCTACCAACAAGAAATTTTAATTTGGGATCTTAAATAGCTCACTAGAATTGCATTTATCTATATTCCAACTTCTTTGTTGATCTCAAATGTAGTAGAGGTGTGGATCCATTCCAAATGCAAGAAAAAACATTCCGTATTATACTGGTTGCAAAGGGCCTTTTGAACGTTTAAGGGTTAACCTTCACAACTTAAGCTCTCAATTTTAGGACTTGGCTCCAAAATCATTTGGGCCCAATTACGCAAAACATTTCCCCCACAAAAAAGTAATTCTTACTTTTTATCCGCGCATTCCAATTTCAAACTTTATCCATGGAGGAAAACATTTATCTTTGTTTGGCAAACATTCCCTTACATTTAAGCATTTTTTGTTTTATACCCACAAATATATTTTTACCCACACAATAAAAGGAACATCACTGCTTTCTCAGGCATATACAATTTTTTTACCTACACAATTATTTTACCCACGTAGTAATCATTCACGCAATTTATTTATTTATTTTTTACCCGAGATTTTTTTTGCATTTTTTTACCCACGCAATTTTTTTACATGTGCCTTTTTTTTACTAGTGCAATTTTTTACCCATACAACAGGTTTTTCCATATGCAAGTTTTTTTACCCATAAGTTTCCATTGGACAGACATCCTAATCCATACCCATAAATTTCCATTATGCTAGAACTAATACAGACGGACAAACAGCCTAATCTATTATATATGTATATATAGACTTGTAAAAAATGAATTGCTTCTCTTTATCCTCCTTGTATGAATATGTTTTATTAATTATAAACTATCTATTGATTCTTTGAATGATACAATCATAAAGATTACATATTATTTAAAAAATCTTGTTCTAATATCAGTCAACATACAAATCATAACACCCTGCTTTACTATCAACCCCTCAAGGCCCAAGGGGACCAAATCTGTCTCTCCTTGTTTGTATTTTGGGATGCCTAAATTTTCTTCATGATTAATTACAATGATTTTTTTTTAAAGTTTTTGTTGAAGTCTTGTTTTAGTATCAAAAATCTGATTTTGAAAATGGCAAAATATGATTTTTCTATTTAAGATTTTGTGCAAGGGTATCCATTGCAAATCTTCACTTTTTAGTGTTGAGAGCTCTTGGAAATGAACCTAAAGTACACTAGAACTTGGAGAAATAATCACATCAGAAACTTAATTTAAAAAATTGTAGAGTAAATTTTAAGAAGCCGTAAATTGATTAGGGTTATGCATGTTGTACTTTACATACTCATACTTTTTTGGTACTCTCAATTTTAAATTTGAGATGTGAAAAGAGGGTTGAAAGACTTCAAATCACTTTCATAGTTTTAACACCCTATTGATCAAATGTTATAATCTTTCAATCCATAAATGATGTTGTTATGTTTTCTTTTCCTATGTGATCTCTAACATATCTAACTTGAATCTGTAAGATTGCAATTTAAAAAGGTTTGATACAACTTATCAAAATGTTGACATTTTATTCATCCAAGAAAATATTTTGAGATACTCGGGAAAGTGCATGGGCCTTGAAGGGTTAAGTACGAATAAGAGTCTGATAAGTATGGATTTATCATAAGAGAGTCGTCACCTTTGCAAATACTTGTGTGGAACCAAAGAGATTTTAGTTTATTACATGAGACTACTCTTCGTAATTGAGACGGACGCCCATTTAAAATGGATTCCACGAGTGATACTTTGAACTCAAAGAGTAGGAGGGCAGCGTGAGTAAAACGAAATTAAAAGGAAGCTCTAAGAGGGCAAAGCTATAGAACAATTTCAGTTGAATAAATGAAAATTGGATTCACAAAGTAATTTTGGAACAAAGAGGAGGACGCAGCTTGGAAACGTGATAATATTTCCTTTGAATTTGTAAGGCAATTAGAAAAGGTGCTTCAAATCACCAATAACATTATCATGCAAATGCTAAGGTTTGGTAAGTAACGTAATATTAATTAATTTGAGAAAAATCGCAAATTTGGGACTTTTAGGTTATACGCAAGCTTGAAATAATATTTACAAAATACTCTTTCAATACTCTTTCAAGGACAAAAAAACCCAAAAGTCTCAAATTTATATATTTTTCTCAAATCACTTAATATTACATTAAAGTGTTCTTCAATCTTTTGCAAAGGGTTTTAAACATGGAATGCTTATGCCATTGTAAAGATGCGGAAACATAATGTACCACAATAACAAGTTCTATAAGGAAATCTCTATGTCCATGTACATAGTTGTATGGACCCAATTATCTTGACTTTGGAAGTTGAATCTATAGCAACCTAGAGTCCTAGACTAAGATCCTCCTTGTAAAGAAAATGATTTAATACTAAAACACAAAGTTGAGGATTTCTTGAAGCTTTTGCATTAAAAAAAACCCTCTTCTAAGAATGTATTGATTAGGATGTTTTAATCTCAAAAATGAACTCTAAATAACAATAGCCTTCAAGTCCTCCAAAGGTTATTTCCTTCCATTTCATGAATCCTTACAACTTGCATGGGCCATGCTATGATAAAGACCTACCTTTCAGCCTCAAATGTTTATCCCACATATGTCCAAATATTTGCCACTTCTAAATAACATTTACTAATTCATGCGCTACTTCCTTGAAAAAGGGCTTGCCCAAACCAAATCTACTATGCATCATCAAACTCTTAGACTACTACAATAATGATCATTTTTTTTCACACCAATTGTTGATTTGATCTAACCATATTTTATTTTTTCTACATACTTTAAAAAAACTCAATTGAATCATTTTTGTTATTCATATTTTATTTCTTTGTAAAGACAAAGTTTAAAATAATTGGATTGTATTGTGTTTTAAGGAAAACATGAAAAGCACCCCTTTATTTAACCATTTTCTGAAGAAAAATATCTTGTAGGGGTTCTATAAAGCACCAACCATGCAACGATACATTGAGCTCCATGCATGCTCAAGACAATGCTTCTATGCCCATTTTCACAATCATTTTATTCATTATAGGTAAATTATAAGTTTTGAAAATAAATATACTAATATGAAAATATGCAAAAATGAAAAAGTAGCTTAATAATGATATACATAAGCAAAAGGAGAGATGAATTCAAATTATGTATGGGTGGTTGCTAGGGTGGTTGTATACTTTTTGCCAACCATAACACATTTGTACCACAACACTATGGAATCCCTACAAGGCATTTTTATAATTTTGAAAATTATAAGGATATTTTTTAGAATACGACAAATTAATGTTTTTTTTTGGTCCTCATGAGGCCACCCTATCAGAAATTGGACCAATGCTCCTCTCTCCCTCTTGAAATTCTCCATTCCTAAGAGAACATGTGGCATCTGATAGGTGAAAAAAAAACACTGCGGCAAATTATAGGGATATTTATCAAAAAATACCTATATTTAAATGTCATTTGTTGATTTCTCCAAAGGTAAGGGAGAATCATATTGGCAAATCAGACCTCATCAACACACAATCGTTGCTGACAGGGAGATTTTTCTCTCCCCATAATTTATCAAACCTACCTTGATGCAAAGAAGTCAGTCTTCCACAAAGAGTCCCAAGTTAGTGGTACTTCTTTAAAAGTACTTTTTGATAAAAAGTACTTTATTTTTATCATGGTAATGGGAAGCAGAAATGAACCTAGGGCTGGAGTGTTTGGCTTGGGAGGTACAGTAATCAAGCAACTAAACCTCGAGGTAGGTAGCCTCCTCTGTAACGACCTACCTCAATCCAATAGTACAATCACTCTCAAGTGCACCATACTTGTTCACCTTCTCCATTCTTAACCCCTAAAGGACTTGATCCAATTTGAAATGGTCAAACTTCATGTCTAAGCTTAAATTTTTGTTTTGAAGAATGTTCAAACAAAAAAATTATATATTTTTATTGCTTGAAATTATGAATGATATATCACTGTAAGAAATTTCAATTTGTTTCATGAAAATTTGTAATTATTATCATTTTGCTTTCATAAAATGAACATAAATAAGTTAAAACAGCAAAAAATTTGAAATCACTTAAAATTGTTTCAAGAGGTACAAATAGCATTAAAGATTGGTGTGAAAATTTTTCAATTGGTTATTTTATTTTTTACTCCCAAAACAACCACATCAAAGAATTTAAAGTCAAATTTGACTATCAAACCAAGTTTATCCTTATATTTAATTAATTTATAAAATTTTGATATTTTTACTAGAAGACACATTCATTTTCTATTTACGCTTTTTTTCAATAAATTTGATAGAAAATTCAAATTATTTTGATTTTTAAAGCTAAATGTGGAAATAAAGTCATATCAATTAGAATACATATTAAAAAAATCTATGGTTCCTACCATAAATGAATGGTAGAATGAGAAACATAGTTTTGTAGTTTAAGTTTAAATTGCATTTAAAGAGTAGAAAATATGAATGAAAAACATACCATATTGTGTTATTTGGATTCTAACACTTGGAGCTTTCAATGGCAATAACTCATTTGTTTTTGACATTTTTCAAAAAAATTAAATGGAATCAAAAGGAAACTTGTCAAACTTCATTTTCTTGGTTTGAACTATGTATCAAAAATTGATATTTTGAAAGTTACAATTAGGGTTGACCAAGGGGCATCCACTTTTTGGATGCATAGACCTTTAAGGGTAAACCTCTCATTCTAAAAAAAGCCCCAAAGGGCAAAAGAAAAAGGAGAGAAATTAATTAATTAATCAACTAACCCCTAAAATTCTTTTGTGTTTAGAGGCCCAAAATTGCTTCAAAATACTAGTCCCCAAACCAAGGTCAAAATCTTCATTGAAAATTATTTTTTAACAAATCCACCAGTAGGATCCTTAGGTTGACGTGCACAAGTACATTGTCCTGAAATTTTAGAATGAACATCCCCACCAATTGCAATATCAATGTGCCTAAACTTCAAAATGTAGGTTTTTCTAGTCCTTCCAAAAGGTGAAGTCTTGATTTTCAAACTTTTTAGAAAAAAACACATATGCTGTATTTCTTGTGCAATTTTTGCAATATGTTGGAAAATGGGTTGAAATCATATATAAAAAAAATTGACCGAAAATTTTTTTGGGTTCATTTTTACAAAAATTGTAAAGTGAAAGGTATTGATGAATGAAAGATATAACTAATATGCTAATAAGTTTTGGAAGAATTTGAAAATTGTTAATCCCAGTGGTGAGAATGCTCTAACAAGCAATTAATAACTTTAATTTTCATTTGAAAATCTTCAAAATTGAGAGTGAAAGATAACTTTGTATGTTTTTTCTACCCTCTTCCTACCTTCATTGCCCACAAAATAAAACTCCTTTTAACTCTTACCTCATTATTTGGAATTGAGTGATTCAATTTTTTTTGAGTAGGTATCAATCTATACAATTCTATAAATTTTAAAAAAAAAATTAGATAATATTTTTTGCTGCCCGGTTTGATATTGAAATTGAAAAAACCTTCTAACTTTTGCATTACTTATCTGAATGACATGAAATAAAACCTCCTATGTAGGTTATGATGAGTAGCATCCATCCTAAAAATTTCATGAAAAATTTCCAAATTATGAAGTCAATAGAGCTTGCCCGAGTTCTCATAAAACCCAAAGTGTTCCTTGGGCCTTTAGGGGTTACCCCGGGGTTACCCCTACTACGACCACGGAAAAATCTAGCGTTTGGGAGATTTTGAGCTTCACCCGCAAAAAAGTTGACAATTCCCATTTTCAACCACTTTTCCACATACATGCACCCGGTATTGTCAATCTTTAAAATACCATTTAATTTTTTCCTGAGATACAACCAATTTTATCCTATAGCTTTAAAGTTCAAGTAGTAATTTGACATTTCTTTTAGTTGACTTTCTATTGTTTCTGAGATCTCCCCACTCAGAATATGCTAGATTTCAAAGAAAATATGAAGATGAAATCCCTTCTAGAATCGGTTACAAAATGGAATTGATGATTTCACTTGGGAGTTCTTTTATCTCTACGTGCATGGAAAAGTATTCCAAAACTACGCCAAACACATGCAAAAGCTAATATAAGAACCTAATAGCATGTGGATGGATTGAAAATCAGGTTCCTATATGCACAAGAGTTTTTTGCATTCACTGGTTTTTCAAAATTTGCACACTTGGTGTGTAAAAAGACTTCACACAAGGAGTTGAGGTCTTCAAACTACGACCATTTGTATCAAAGAAATTGCCCATATGGCTTCAGGAACGGCTTCAAGAATAACTTAGTTGTTTATTAAAATAAGTATACAAAAGGGTCTTTTCTCTTGTGTCTCTGTCTCTTGAAGCCAAAATGTCAATGCCACAAAGTTGAGGTCAACACTACTAAGCCTCAAAATTCCACAAGTGAAGAAACAAAGTAGGCAACCGCATAGAGTCGTTGAGATATTCAATTCCATCCTATGGAGAAAACCATCCTAGTATATATTATATACATACCAAATGTTTTACAATGGAGTTCAACAATGAATCCAAGGCCACAAGTTGGCTGTCCGTTTCTTTTTAGCTTAATTCTTGACCTTAACCCCTGAACGGCCCGAAAGCCCTTTGCGGCCATATGTACGGTTGTATATACAAACGTATTTGAGCTGCTTTCCAAAAAAATTTATGCACCCATCATCATACAACCCTTCAATATGTATGATTGTAACACTTTATTTCCAGGTGATTCAAATTTTTGAATATTGGTTGCGACCGTATTTGGTACCGTATCTCCAGAGCCCAAGGGCCCTCCAAGGGTTAACCCCTAAAGCTTGACAAGTGTTGCAGAGAAAAATAAGACCAAAACTGCCATTTTTTGATGATTCATTTATTTATTTATTTTTTGAGTTTCAACCGTACAAAAGTGAAATATGCAAGTAAGGCAATGTGTGAAAAAAAATTCAGCTCATTTGACCTCGTAGATTGTAAGGTTATAATGTTTGAAGTGAGAAAAACAACTTTTTTTCATTCTTGCAAAACAAGGTCAGCAAACTTTGAGCCCTCCTGAAGTAAACTTTTTGCTTTACACAAAAACAAGATTTTTGACCATTCACAAGTATATGTTGTTAGGTTCACTCATGAAAAAATTTAGAAGCAAATATAGAATCTAGCTTATTCTAAATCACCATGTAATGCAAAGAGGTTCAAACACCATATTTGTTATAATGAGAGTATTCCAGTGAAAAGAGAGGTAAAATACCCAAAGTTCAAAAAACTATATGTCAATTTGACAAAAGGTTTTATGTCAATTCAACTCAAATCAAGCTAAATTGACATAAAACCTTTCAATTTTGACCTAAAATTGATTCAAGCTAAAATCCCTCATTTTAATGAAAATTGGTGATTTTGGTCAAAATCTAACAAATTTATTTTGAGAGGTCCCCATTCTCTCATTATAACAAATATGATGTTTTCAATGAATTGGCAATACACTAGTCATTTTTCATGATATCTTGTGCAACAAGGAAGTCTTTTATTTGAAATCTGAATTGCAAAAAGTTAGAGACAAACATCAAGAATATGCAAGAAAAAATTCAAGAGCTTGGAATTCATAGATTGAAAGATAATAGGGCCTAAAGTTAGAAGAAAATGTCTTTTCTTGATACCGCTCAAACACAGTTAACAAAGTTTGACTCCTCTTAAAATGTGATGTATGAGCTCATTTTTTTATTTTATTTTTTGACAATTGTATAACATACTTTATTAGTTACATACATGCCAAATTTCAAAAGTTAATGAGAGTTTAGCATAAGATTCTCCAAAGATACCCAAATTGCCCAAGGTGCCCAAATTCTTTTGGGTATCATAACTTTTTACTCAAGCATACAATCAAAGTTTTTTTTCTCACACAAAGGTATTCATTGTGTGCATCTTGTCTCCAAATTTCAGAAACATCTGCCAAAAATTGACTTCATAGGAACCTACCCAACTTTCAAGTGATTGTTGAACAAACTTTAGTGGTTTAGAGGTTAACCCCCAAATGCCCAAGGCACCATATTTTGGTGTCCAAAAAACTTTAGGAAACTTTGAAACCTTGTTGAAGTCACAGATTTTATTGTGTTCATGTTTTTTTTTGGAAAAGTTGTGCGCTAAAGTTAGCTTCACCATTCAAATTCAACTTCCTCCATATCTTATTTTATATGTTTTTGGTAGAAGGTTAACCGCAAGTATATATCTTGTGTCTTGAAAAGTGCCATGAATAATGTTGTGAATAGTGTCATAGAGCCTATGGGAAGTTGCCACTTTGAAAAGACAGGCATCAAGTTGAGCAAAAAGTGAAGATTTCCTTTGGGCACTCTATTGGGCACTAAGGGCCCTTTCTTTGAAATTTTGACATCTAACAAAATCTAAAAGTGCTTTTGGATTAATTTCAATTGGAATATCTTTGTTATAGAAATTAGGATTCATTCACTATTGAATTTTCTTTCATTCAAATTGATTTTTGGTCAATAATTGAAGCAAAAAAAATCTTTGTATTAGGTGTTTGCACTTTGATAGTTTAGTTGCACACTCTTTTATGAAACTCTAGTCATGGATTTGAAGGGGGGGACCATTAGTTTTGAAGTAACAACAATAAACACTAGAGCATCCTAAGTGGTTGCTTCCCAATTTTGTATCCAAAAGTTGCCAATTTGCATTGAAGTTTTGGACAGCTCCAAAAAAGCAAAAAATTCTATACTCATCATCATTCAATCACAAATATCTTAGAGTCTGCAAGGCCATTTTAAGTTTTTTTTGGGTGGTGCCATCTAGAAGCCTTGAAGTTCAAGATTCAACGGTTATAATTTTGTTTCGATGTTTAATAATAGTATTACAAGGACAATTTAAAAACTTCAAAACTACCTTCCAAAAACAAGAAAAACACCCTTGGGCATTTAGGGTTAAAAGCCAGCACAACTTTTTGTGTTTTTAACAATGATAAGACTTCAACCTCAACTCTTGATGTAAATATCTTGTGACTACTCAATAATAGAACTCAGTGATTGGTGAGGGGCAACAAATTGTCATCCACTTCTAGTGTAAATACTAGCAGAAACATGCATTGGCCTGCCTAAACTAAACTTCAAATTCTACAATTGATCTCATTTTGGATCATGTTTCCACTACTAAAAATAGGCCCGAAGTTTCTCTCATGGGCTCCAAAACAAAACAAAAAAAACGCAAGATTGAAGAACACAAAAAAAGTAAAAGTTGAAAATAGTAATTTAAGCTATGGACTCCATCTAGAAGCCTAGGCAGGAGTAATTCACTTTCTCATTTCTCATGATGTTTTGCAGTACATGACAGACCTCACTTATAAGAGAAAATCATATATTATGACTCAATGCCATCCCACAAGCAAGACCCTTGAGTCCATTTAGGTTTGGAAACTTGATATGGAAACTTGATAATTTAGCATGAGTGGCACTCAATGTCCCCTGATGAGGTGATTGATTGATTTATTTTTTTGATTGCCTGGCTCACCCACTTATACCAAGATTTGTTCACGGTACAATTGGAAATGACCACTTTTTAAAATGCAAACAAAGAAAAACCAAAGCAAATCCTTATTTTTTCCTATTGTTTTTTGCTTGGAGTGATATGTGGGGGTGGTTATTTGATATACCCTGATCATGACTACCTCAGTTGAATGAAATCCAGGACGCAAGGGAGGAGAGATCAAGCTGTACAGCTTGATTTGCAAATCTGCTCGACTTATGCTTGACTGCTTGCACGGACAAGGCTGTGATGCCACGTGGAGGTTTGCACTACGTCCAAAGTCCCTCTGAATTCTCAAAACCTGATTGGCCTACAGGAACAAAAATTGGGATTTACAGTTTCATACTAAGTTAAGGTATGTCCCCAATCCCGACCTGTTCCCAATTCCGACTCTTCATGTCCCCAGTGCGTACATATTAATTCTAAAATCTGTTCCCTGTGAATAGAAGGTCGGAATTTGGGACAGGTTCTTAAAGGGTCGGGAATGGCAGCACTTACCTTATATTCCAAAGTTTCATAGAATTTTAAAAACTTGATTAGCCTTTTAACCCTTTAACCTCTAAAAGACCTTGAAATTTCTTGAGCTTTTAGGAATTTGTTATAATTTGAACAAAAAGCCAACATTTTGATAAGTTGAATCAATTCTTTTTTAATTGTAACTGTATAAAATCAAACTAGACATGTTAGAGATCACATTAGAAAAGAAAACACAACAATATCTCTTATGGATTGAAAGATTATAATGTTCAATCACAAGGGTGTTAAAACTATGAAAGTGATGTGAAGTCTTTCAATCTTCTTTTCACATGTCAAATTTAAAAACTTGGTCACAAAAAAAGTATGAGGTTAAAGGATTTAACCCTTGAGCGCCCCAGCGACCACATAGTGGTCTCTTAGTTTTGAAAAATGTGCATGTTTGACTTTTATCCTCTTCTTAATGGTAAAGTCAAAGGACTTGTACTTTTTCATGTATCTTTAGGCATGTGTCTACTACTACTCAAAAAAAATTCAAGCTATTTGACTCTACTTAGATAATACTTTTATTGGACAAAGTACACAAGGGTATGGATTTGAGTGAATATGGCCTGGGGGCTCAGGGGTTAACATGCACAACCCCAATCAACTTATGATTTCTCAAAATCTACTCTATAGTTTTATTAAATGAGTTTTTTAATATGATTTTTTCTTAAAGATCTAGCGTATTTGAGGCTCATTCCCAAGAGCCCTCAACACTACATAGAGTCAAGATTGCAATGGACACCCTTGCACAAAATCTTGAATAGAATAACCATAATCAGTCCTTTGCAAAATCAGATTATAGAAGCTAAAACTAAACTTCAAAAAGACTTTTTCAAAAATATAAACTACAAAAAATAGTAATTTGATGAGGTTTTATCTAGCTTCAAAAATTGGTTGAGGACATATTTTGTCCTTGGGGTCCTTTAGGGGTTAACCCTTTAACTCTTACACAACCAAGCAACCCTTTGCAACTAGTACAACACATGGTATATTTCTTGTATTTGGAGTGCATCCACACTTCTATTACATTTGAGATCAACAAAGACATTAGAATATAGATCAATGTTGTTTTAGTGAGGTAGTTAAGATCCTATTTTAAAACTTTTTGTTGGTAGCAAATGCAAATTATACAGCAACATACATACTATGTATTATAGTAGCTAGGTCCGTTAAGGATTAAGGACCACCCAACCATATTCTGGTTATAGGGAGTGGATTTTGGCTTATATAGGAAAATTGCTCAACAATTTGGAATTTGGTCTTGAAGAACGCATGTGATCACAAGAATTTTGCATCCACCCAAAAAAACAACAATGGAATCAGGTTTGTGAGTTGATAAATAATGGTGTTTATACAACACAACTTCACGTATCCATTTTTGGTCAAAGATGGATAAAAGCAACAATATAATACATCAAATATCCAAGTAGAATGTCAACTTTCAATTGCAAGGTCCTAAACTTTCCAAATTGTTTAAGAAATATGCTTGTATTATTTCTCTATATGGTAGTAGTATAATTGTAGTATTTAAAAATCTACTAATATGGTATTGTCATTTCATTTTAAAATTTTCCATCCTACATTTAAAGAAAATTTTAGATTGTTTTCACCAATTAGAATTTCCATGGCGTTTATCAAATTTCTTGTAGAACCGTTTTAGGGTAGCAAAGAATGTGGGATAATTACTCCTTTTTGTCCACTTAGCTACACCTTGTGATTGCTATTTTTATCTATATTGTGTGAAACTAGTCTTGTTGGAAAGGTGGGAAACCTTGCTTTCTAGAAATGTAAGGCTTTTCTCAAGCAAAGCTTGCATGAAGCATTAACATTCAAGGTGATTGCAAGAAACACTAGTACTATTTGATGTCTCCTTGCTCTCTTGGGGTGCTTTTTGGCTTGTAACTTTTGGTCAGCAAGTTTTTTGAGTTGAAATTTTAGAAGTAGGTAAATGTCATAGTATTGACCTTTAGTTATTTTTGCAGTTTTTTTAAAATTATTTTACTATTTTTAAACAACCTCCAATTTGGCCATTTTGGGAGGTTTTTAGTACTATTTTGGGTTCAAAAAAGCAAATCTCATGCCACAAATCAAGGAAGTTGTTCATCATAGAGCATTACATGGATTTGTAGAAGGATTTTAGGAAATTGTGAATTCTCTGCCTTCCACATGCTCTCAAGGTGGGCATCCTTTGGTCAAGCATTGGAGAAAGAGAACAAACTTTCCCAAAAAAGTAATTTCATTGGTTCAAGTGTATGAAACAGCGCAAAAATAGCTTATTTTTATTTTATTTTTTTTGAACTTTTTTACTATTTTCTAAAAAGCAAAAAAGAAATTGTCTTTTTAATGGTAATTTTTGTCCCTCTATTCTTGTGCATAACTTTTAGAATATTTTTTTTAGATCTGAATTTTCACAAGTGTGCTACTTTAAGTACTTTACAGATTTTCCATATTTTATTTTATTTTAAAAAAATTATTTCAAAAGCTCATAGTACTACCTAGTACTACCTATACTATGGTTGTTTGCAACAAAATTGGCTGGTCTTTCGTGCAACTACCCTTCAAAACTACACAAGCATGAAAAAACTAGAGATTTTCCACGTCCGGCTCACTCAATCATTGTAATATTTCACTTCCAACGATAGATGTAGTTGAAATTTTGAGACATTGCAACAAACAACGTGTCCTTTGCATTCATATGGTTGGATTATTAAAATTGGGTCCATATATGATTCAATTGCACATCTAGGTTTACCCCCTTCATTTTTAGTGGATTTTGTAAAAATGTGTGTGGTCCTTAAAGGGTTATGGACATTGTTGTTTAGCGTACGGACTCCCGTGTTGTATACATATGGGGCATTTGGATAACACAAAATCCCATTGGAGTTGTAAATTTCAAACCAAGTCACAAACATATTAACCCCTAAATGCCCAAGCGACCAAATTTGGGTCGTAAGGAAACTTTGAAGATGAATAAAACCTTATCAAATCATTATTTTCAATATATATATTTTTTTGCAATATAAGTTTGTTTTCAGGTCTACTTTCAAAATCAAAAATCTGATTTTGAAAATAAAAGTTGATGATTTTTCTACTTGAGATTTTGTATAAGGGTGTCCACTGCAATTTTGAGTTTTCTAGTGTTGGAAAATCTTGAAAATGAGCCTCAAATACACTAGAGCTTGGAGAAAAATCCACATTAGAAAACCATTTAAAATAATGTAGGCGTAGATTTTCAAAACCGTAAAGTGATTTGGGTTAGACATGTAATGACCTTAAACCTCATATTTTTATGGTGACCAACTTTTTGGATTTGACATGTGAAACAAGGATTGGAAGAATTTAAGTAATTTTTGCAATTTTAACACCCTCATGTTCAAACATTATAATCTTTCAAACTAAAAGTGATATTGTGTGTTTTCTTTTTCCATGTAATCTATGTTTAGCTTAAATTTGTACGGTTACAATTGAGAAAAACTTGATGGAATTCATGAAGAGGTTGATTGATTGTTCAATTTCATGAAAAGTTCAAGAAGCTCAGATAGGGCTTGGGCATTTAGGAGTTAATAGTCAACTAGGTTTTTTGGGAAATTTTTGGCATTTGTTGTAAATTCATTTTTTCAAGTATTAAATATTCCTCATATAAATACACACAACAGTTTTGGTAAGCAACTTTCTCTAGGGTTGAAGATAGAAATAGGGACTCTGCAGTCTCATAATATGTTATAAATCTCGAATTTCATTGAATTTTCAAAAATTGATTGGGGTGAAATGCTAGGCTTAATAATAGCTTAGAACCATGTCCCATATTTCACTAAGTTCTCATAATCTGATTGTTGAAAAAGGCTAAGAATTGATACTTGTAGCTTCACGTTATGCCTAGTTTATTTCAAATTGCATGCATGACAATGCATTTCAGGAATTTTAGCGTCTATATAGTAGTACTTTGCTCCAAGATTTTGGTATAGCAAAGACGGCATCGCAACTTGAGAGCCAAGCTTCATCATATTGTTTGGCAAAAAAATGTCCATGTTTTTTTATAAAAAATGTTTTGGTCCCTTTTAAACCCAACAAAGTGAAGATACGAATGACACGGTGTTTGTAAAGGTGAGAGGTGGGAGCTTGGTACCAAAATAAAATAAAATAAAATAAAAAAGCATGATTAGGTAGTGGTGCTATTAGTGGTGTTTATATTTACATTTGTTGAGTTGCATCAATAAGCAAAAAAATCATATAAAATTTGGATTGGAGTTTATAGACAGGTCAAATTTAATATTATAATAATTAAAGGTTTTGATAATATTTTAGTATTCTGAAATTAAAGACAAAAGATATAAATGACTCACAACGATGATAAATTTTATGAAAAAAACTAATCTAAAAGAAACAAGGTAGTTGTAAAAAAATCATTTGATCTTTGTACCAACAATTGCTTTTGTTGATTTATTTTTGATAATTAAGTATTGTTAAATCATTGCTAATTGTCGTGCAATTATTTATGTGCTTTTATGTGCGTGACTATCCACCTACAATAGCAAAAAAAATTATAATGAAATTGCAAACAATTGCAATCATAATGTAGTCACCATTGGTGGTATGCTATGATGATTGCTGTGTTTGTCATTGCAAATAACATTTTTGATCAATAGCACTACATATTTGCAAAAAGAAGAAGTTGAAAATGGTTATTTTTTGAAATTATGTATCTTTTAAACCTTAAAGGTTCAACTGTCCTCTGGGGGACAAATGGATTTTGGATACGTATCTATAGTTAATCTAATTTTTTGTGATTTTTTGAAACTTTTGGTGAAAGTGGAGAATTTTAAGACCTATGTGGGCATCTAATTTCTTCTTCATTCTAACATTTAATGAAGAAATTATACAAGAATTTTTGCAACCCGGGGAAGGAGGGCAATCCAGATTCTAGACAGCCCAAAAATTTCTTTAAAATTTGTATTTAAAAAATAAATAAATCTGAAATCAATTCTTTAGATTTTTTTTATATGTGAGGAACTTTAAATCATTAAATTTCAATTAATGAAATGAAAATTATGAGATGTTACAGTTTGTGTGCAGTTATAGTGTCAGGTAGAGAAAAGCGTGCCTTGGGAACATGCAGAGTGTCTAGCTGCAATTGTGCGTCGTTAACTAAAGAATGTCGTTGGTTTTCAATTTTCACTCTTCAAATTTTTAGTCTTTTATTTTCCGTTGGCATATTTTGTGACTGGATCTAGAGGTATAAGGGTCAAGTTAGGGATAAAAGCCCACTGGATACGGGACGAATAGATTGGGACAGCAGATACAAGGTGCCATCCATATGATCAGACTCTAAAATCAAATTCATGATTTGCTAATCAGAACTCTAAATTGTGAGAACAGAGCAAGTCTCGATCATATGGATGATCAGTTCCACTTTGTCATCACAACAATAAATGGGGTTAAATTTGGTTTAACCCAAACTGCTTGCAACAATGTTTAGAAAAAAAATGGATATAAAATGACAAACGAATCTTCAAAACCGGCTAAAAATAACAAAGCCACATTCCACACATATATAAAATATAAACTCAAAACATTCCTCTTGAAGTCTTCATATCTTCAGATTTTCTAATTTTCATGTCTTTAAATCTTCATATTTTAATAAAAACAATAGGAAAAATCACAATCAACAAGTTTTAAAAATGCTACAACCTTCTATCTAATGTTACAGATGGTTCAAAGATCAAAATGTTAAGTTTAATAGCAATTTAAAAAGCCCTTCTAACCTTCTAATATCCCTTCAAATTTCAACTCAATTTAAGCTACTCTCCAATAGTTATGCGGGTTCAAAGTAGAGGCTCTTCTCCCTCTTTGCAAACTAAACATTACCTCTTTAACCTCTATAACTTTTGTTCTACATATCATTCATGCAAACGTAATATTAATTTAGAAATATGATACTATTGGTTATAATTCCTAAAATTTTTATTAGAAACTAAAACTTTGTCTAAAAGTTCTAGTCAATTAAAATTTGGATTTCAAATTTTTAGAGAGCATCCAAACCCCTAACTTCTACACACTATAAGTTTCTCAATAAAACTCCTAATAAAAAAAATAATGACAAATTGGAAAGTTATAATAACAATCTAGCATTCCTAAGAATTTGAGAATAAAATTTTACATTGTCCAAGAATTGTAGCTCCTCAAAGTTTCAGCATTCTTCCAACAAAAAGACAACCATTTCCAGTTCTTTACACTTTCATAATTTTCTTTTCAAAATTTCAAATCTTAAGTTTAATGACTTCCTAGAAAGATAAGACTAAGATAAACACTCCCTCCAAATTTTGTTGCAAAATGACATATAGATGCCAAATTTTTCCCCATTTCTCATTTCTTCAAATCACTTTTAAATTCTTTTTATTTATATTCAAATAAAGGCAAAATATGTGAGTTTTCCAAAATACGTAGATGAACATATAAAAAAAAAATACAAGATAAACACTACCATAAAATGGCCACGTGCTCTTGAGAGCATATAATAGCGTCAAACACTTGTTTGCAGTTACCAAGTTGTGAACGTGGTTGGCTGAAAAAGCGCTTGTCTTTGGCCGCTCGCCACTTTAGGTTTGAACATAATTGGACTCGTCAAGCAGTGATGGCAGCCCACGGCTTGGTACGTTGGTGAGGCAAGAAATTGACTTAGCCAACATGCTACTTACCTCTCTGAGTTGTACATGTGACAAAATGACGCAACGCCTTGGAATCTATGGCCCTTGCGCTGCCATCAAACCATAGTTTTCACCACGACCACCTCTTTTGACTTCAATTGTTGATTTATTGAAAGCAACACAAATATAGATAAATTATATGTATCTACATGATGGAGGCATTTCCATCAGAACAACAAATCCTCTACTCTAAAATAAACTTTGAAGTCCTTTATTTTCCGCAATTTTCAATACTTTTGAAAAAAAAACTACGCCTAAAGAAATAGATAGTTTATTTGAACATTATAACTGTTGGGATTTGCATTTTTCATTTCAATAAGTAAATTCTTAACAATTTAGTGATTTGATTTAGTCTCTACTCCCTTTTACTTACTATTTTTTTCCATGTATTGTGAAGTTCGAATTTGTTTTGAAAATTCTCCCATACATACCTAACTTGATCTTTTACATGGAAAAAATAAACCTTAACTTTGTATAGAGCAATGTGTTTCATGTAAAAGTGGTCAAAGGCTTCTAAATTTTTTGGATAACATAGAAAAAAACTTTTTTTTCATTTTAGATGTAAATATCTCCCTCTTCTTCATCTAGAATGACCTGATTTTTTTCCACAAGTACCTCGTTTAGTCAAGGCAAGATCCTACAATTGGATTTGCATAACAAACTTTATTTCCTACTTTTCTACTCATTTCCCCAAAGCAACAGTTTTCAGTGACTTTCATAGAAAAAAGGGCTTGGGCATTTACAAGTTAAAGGTAAAGTTAATAAACTTTCAATAAAATGCTATTAATATGATAGATTTGTTTTTAAATATAAATAATTCTTTAAAAATAGGATGCACCGTTTAAAGATGAAGACATTTGGAAATCATTTTGAAATGGATGATTTATCAACAATGGATTTGCAAATACTTGTTAATAATATTGTTTTTGTATTTTAAGTACTTTAAGAGGATGCTAGTTACATAATAATAAACTATATGGAAGTATTGCATTAAAATATATCTTAAAATTAAATTACAATTACTTTCAAATTTCAATCATTCATCTTTGATGTAAATGGAAAATAATGATGCAACAATGGAAGTTGTTCTATTCACATAAAAAAGAATGTTGAAATCTAAGACCAGAGTTGTAACTTTTTGTCACAAGATGGACAAAAAATGATGTTGTTTATCTTTTAAATCCAAGTTGTAAAATTATTATTTTTAATATAAATAGCGTTATAAAAAAACATATACAAAGAGGGAATGTTGAATATTTGAATTTATTTATCATAACTAGAATGGATTGAAGTGGGATTATCGCACTAGAGCAATTTCCTAAATACATTTTTTTTTTTTGGGTAGTTGCAATGATTTTTTTCTACAAATGATAAAATCCTTAGCATGTGCAAAGTATTATGAATTTTTGAATTGTAAGAGATTGATATAAACAATGTTTAATTATATAATGTAATACCATTATATACAAGTCAATACTTGAAATGTTGAACAACATTACTCATTTTTGAAGCTACTAAATATCAACAATTTTTTAGGACTAATAGGTATGTAGGATAAGAGTAAATATTAATCTTGCCAAGTAGCTTGAGTGCAATTGTACATTAGTTGTGTGATCAAATAAGGAGAAAGAATGTTGTAAAGTACATCTTATTTACAATTGCACAACAACAAAAGAATGTGCAAAACAACTGCATGCTTGAAAAAAACAATTTAAAGCAATAGAAATGCAGCAAAAGTTGCTGCCCAAGGTGGCACTCCGTGGAGCTAAAATCATATATTTATATACATATAAAAGTAGTATTTCAAAAATGACATGTGCTAGTCATATTGTAATTGTTTATGAGTAATATTATATTAGTAGAGCAAAGGTATGACTACGTCTGACTGTGTTGTAAGTTGCAAAATAGCTTTGTAATTGAACAAAAAACATTGAGGATTAAAATTATACCTAACATACAATTGCAATACAACGGAAAGATGAACTTGTGAAACAAACAAAGGGAACCATAAAGTATTTAATAGCAACTAAGATAGAACTGTTAAACAACTTCCTAGTTAGAACACAGATACACGAAATTAGAAATGGAAGAAGCCAAATATCTTGCTCTTATGTAGTACCATAACAAATCAAAATTAACGCTTAATCAAGATGTAAAACATACCTTTGAAATAAGTTGACAAATCTATTACATTAACCTATTAGTAGCACTAAAGTATTTAAAATAAATAAATTGTTCATACAAGCAACTATTGTACAGTAGTACCCCTCAATAAGTTTACGTTTGGACGGATTTTGCTATGTATTGAACTTTGCAAAAGATAGCATAAAGTTTGATTTTTTTGCTTTGCTTAATGGTTCTATAATTTTTATGCAATCCCAATCAAGCATATCAAAATTTAGTTCCAAAAAATCAAAAATTCATTTTTGGTGAATTGTTTTGTATTAGATTCATGGTTTTACATGAAAATTAATTGGAAAAAATGGGTGATGAATTTTAAGATTTGATTGCATGGATATGTAAGGAACATTCATATGCACCTTTTGTGTTAAAACAAATAGCATTAAGTAACAAAATCATGATCTACAAAAGATATCAATGTGAACTCAACATGGGATGTGATAGGACCAAATTTTGAAAAATAGATATCTTTATTTTCTAACTAGCTTTTGGCTAATTAAACATATTTCATACTCAAATGTACAAATGTAATTGTGGTGTATGAGCCAAACAACAAAATATGATTTTCATAAAGAAATATCTATTTTACAAAATTTGGCCCTATCACACCCCATGATGATTTCACATTGATTTCTTTTTAGATCATGTATTTGTTACTTAATGCTATTTGTTTTAACACAAAAGGTGCATATGAATGTTCCTTACATATCCATGCAATCAAATCTTAAAAATTCATCACCCATTTTCTCCAATTAATTTTCATGTAAAACCATGAATCTAATTCAAAACAATTCACCAAAAATGAATTTTTGATTTTTTGGAACTAAATTTTGATATGCTTGATTGGGATTGCATAAAAATTATAGAACCATTAAGCAAAGCAAAAAAATCAAACTTTAGGCTATCTTTTGCAAAGTTCAATACATAGCAAAATCCGTCCAAACGTAAACTTATTGAGGGGTACTGTATAGCGACTTACCAAAAAGATTGTCATATTTTTCATTTTCACCACGTTCTTCTCATGGATTTGAAGAGCTTTCAATTCAAAATACATACATCAAACCACCATTACTACCATGATAATTCCCAATAAGTAGCTTGTCAAAAACAAAAAATAATGTGCTTGCTATTTTTGTTGCCAAAAATGACTTCAAAAAGGTGAAAAACTAGAAAGGCAACCATTTTTTTGGTAGAATACTTTTTGTCAATTTGATATTGATATTAGACATTGTTGTCCACAGCACCAATTTTCACGCAACAAGAGCTGTAAATCACTTGATAAAACAAGTTGAGGTCTACTTTGTTATGAATTTCATCTTGTGCAAACTACAATACAACTTATACAATTGCAACTCAAATTGTGTGGATTGTAAGTGGCTTTCTAGTAGGAGTGTAGTTGTTTAAGACACCCAATTGTGGTTTAGATGGTTAAATTGGACACATTTTTTACTCGTGGAATATGGAAGCTAGCTTGTAAGCGCTAGTTTTTGGCTTTCAAATTGCAATGCATTACAAAATGGGAGAATAGGAACTTTAGAAACCTTTGAAACATAATTATAAGAAATAATTCTTTGTAAATTAGATATTCTAACTTGCTTATGCTTATTGAATTGGCTGCGCAATGTGTCTATTGCAATTTGTGAGAGAGCGTTTATTGTGCAAAATTTTGATCAAAGTCCGTAGGAAGAATAGGCTTGGCAATAAAAAAAAATTAAAGACCATGCTTAGAATTGTTTTGGAAAGGCTGAATGAGGAGTTTGATCATATCATTGATGATTCCATGTCTTTACGGAAATTAAATTATAGTACCCTAAACTATGCATGAACCCTTTTATAAACTTCACAGACAAAGAAGAAAAAAAGTTTGACCACATATCACATTCTAAAAACATGTCAAGGAGAAATTTAGAAATCTAGCAATTTACCAAATGATAAATAAAAATGACTACTTTATAGGTAGTTGTCATGTTTTTTTTAGAATACCCACCTTTGTCAACAAAATTAGGAAATGGATCGATTTTCCCATATAACTTCCCAAACTATGGTTCATACTTGCAAATAAACTACACCAAATAGTGCATTTAGATTGCCCCATACTAATCTCAACAATTCACACTATTTAAATATTTACCAAGATTACAATAACTTTTGTCAATAATACTATGATAGAAATTGGAGTAAGCAAATAAGTTGGACGCAATAACAAGCACCAAAGATAGGGAGCAAGGAAACTTAAATTTTAGACAAAACAAAAAATTATTGTAGTATAAAGAGAGTTACATGCGTATCCAAGTGACCCAAGATTTGTCATGAATTTTTTTGCCAAAGTAAGACAACCTAATTGTTAAGGCAACCTAAATGCACTATGTGGTGTAATTGACAATGAGAAATGCCTAATTTTTGCCGGTGAGTTAAAAATCTTCCCGGATACTGCATGGGTATGTGGAATGAGGCCGGATCTCAAGTATCTTGCGCCCGTGCCTTGGCACCCAATTCTCCGGGTGGGTGATTGGGTTCCAGTGGTGGGTACACTCGGTTACAATGATTCTCCACCCAAGCATCATTCAGAATTTCAGAATTTCAGAATTTCGAATGGTCTACACTGAATAGTGCATTTCGGTTGCCTTGAGAATTAGGTTAATTTACTCTGGTAAGTTTAACTTTTGACTCATCGCTTGGCTACTTGGAGGTACATGTAACTCTCTAAATACTTGGATTTTACATGGTTTACAATTTGGACATTGTTGATTTGATATATTTGCAACTTTGTTGTTGTTGTCAAGCCTTTAAGAATTATTTGTTGCAAATTTTTTTGATGAAAATTAATGTAGCAACAATAAATATTTATATATTGTAGAATGTTAAGAAATTAGTGTGTGGCAATCTAAACACAATTCAATGTACATTATAGTGGAGGGACAAAAAGATTGGGAAATCTCAACCCAACATCCAATTCCCCACATATTCATTTCTTTGAGACCCTAAAGGCTTCAATCAAACTTGAAGATGTTACAATGAATTGTGTATATGTACAGTACCACTTAGTATTGATAGGTAGAACCTGTTTTGGCATTCCAAAGAAGTTTGTATAACAAAAAGTGTAAAGGTCATTTTAATCTCATATTTTCGGTATATGATTCTCATGCAATCCCAATTGACCATACCAAATCTTGGTTACTAAAAACCAAAATCCTATTTTTGGTAAGTTGTTTTGTGTCAAAATCACGGTTTTACAAGAAAGTTGATTAAAACACATTGGTGATGAATTTTTGAGACTTGATTGCATGGATAGGTAGGAGACATCCATACACACATCTTTCTTTTTAATAAACATTTTCAAAAAGTTTAAAATTTTGTCAATAGAAGTCCAAATGTTGGAGTGATCATAACCAAATTTAGTAAGATAAATATCTCCATTTTTTAATTAGCTTTTGGCAAAATCAACATATCATCATGTTTGAAGGTATAGGATTAATCATAATGTATGAGTTAAATAACTTAATTTCATTACTATAAAGAATTATCTATTTTACTAAATTTGGTTATGATCACTCCAACATTTGAACTTCTATTGACAAAATTTTAAACTTTTTGAAAATGTTTATTAAAAGGAAAGATGTGTGTATGGATGTCTCCTACCTATCCATGCACTCAAGTCTCAAAAATTCATCACCAATGTGTTTTAATCAACTTTCTTGTAAAACCGTGATTTTGACACAAAACAACTTACCAAAAATAGGATTTTGGTTTTTAGTAACCGAGATTTGGTATGGTCAATTGGGATTGCATGAGAATCATATACCGAAAATATGAGATTAAAATGACCTTTACATTTTTTGTTATACAAACTTCTTTGGAATGCCAAAACAGGTTCTACCTATCAATACTAAGTGGTATTGTACAGTAACACGACAAAAAAAACTGCTGCCCCCCTTTTGTCACTTTGATCACTCACTAAATTTAGCCTTTTAGTAAATACAATTGGATTTTTTTAATTTTGCATCATGGATGTTAAATTCTTACTAGTAATCCCAATCACTCATACCAAAAGTCAACTTCAAAAAATCAAAACCCAAATTTTGGTGAATTGTTTTGTATAATAACCATGGTTTTACAAGAAGATTGATTGAAAAACATTGGTGATGAATTTTTGAGATTTGATTGCATAGGTATTTAAGAAACATCCATATGCACATTTTCCATGCTAAAAAAGACCCCCTTAAGTAACAAAATTTTAACCTACAAAAATTTGAGTGCAACCTTTAATATGCCCAAATTTTGTAAAATAGACATTTTTTTATGAAAATCAAAATTTTCTATTCTACTCATAAATTGTGACTAAGTTTGTACTTTTGAACATGATACTATGCTTCCTTAGTGAAAAGTTAGTTAAAACATAAAAATATCTATTTTACAAAATTTGGGCATATTAAAGGTTGCACTCAAATTTTTGTAGGTTAAAATTTTGTTACTTAAGGGGGTCTTTTTTAGCATGGAAAATGTGCATATGGATGTTTCTTAAATACCTATGCAATCAAATCTCAAAAATTCATCACCAATGTTTTTCAATCAATCTTCTAGTAAAACCATGGTTATTATGCAAAACAATTCACCAAAATTTGGGTTTTGATTTTTTGAAGTTGACTTTTGGTATGAGTGACTGGAATTACTAGTGAGACTTTAACATCCATGATGCAAAATTAAAAAATTCCAATTGTATTTACTAAAAGGCTAAATGCAGTGAGTGATCAAAGTAACAAAGGGGGGGCGACAATTTTTTTGGTCCGGGTACTGTACATCATAACATCTTCAATTTTGATTGTAGCCTTTGGGGTCTCAAAGGATTAGATATGTGGGGCGGTTTGGTGTTGGGCTAAGATTTCTCAATATTTTTGTTCCCCACTATACAACTAGAAAGGGCTAGTTGCCCCAAGATCATGAGTATTTAGATCATGTAATACCTACTTACTATGAAGCCCTTGATTTTTACAAATAACCTATTTGCTGATGGGCAACTTGATCAAAACCTTACAAAAATACTTTTGGGAGGGCGCCTTCCACTATGTAGGGCACCTACACTACAACATTTCTCAAAGCAAAGTTTCCTCTACCTTTGGATTTTGCCCTCAAGCTTGGAATGTCTTACTATGGAAAAGGCAAGAGAGGAGGTGCCTTGACCTAAACATAATGCATATAACACCATATTAGGTAAATTGGGAAAAAGAGTACTTTTTGGGACTTTTGAGGGTTTTAGGTGATCACCTAAAACCAAGTTTAGCTTTTTTTTGGATACATGTGTTGTCACCTAAGAGGAGAAATTTGCGAGGGAAAATATCTTAGTGGCTCATAATGAATCTAATACCTTCGAGTCTGGTTTAAGGTGACTTCTCTAGATCCATGTGACGTTCAGATTGGAACCCCTTGTTTTCCCAATTTACCTAATTTTGGAGTTGGGTGATTGCAAGAAACACTTGTACTATTTTTTGTCCCCTTCACCTCTTGCAGGTGCTTTTTGGCTTGTAACTTTTGCACAAAAAGTCCTTTTGAGTTGAAATTTCAGAAGAAGGTACATGTCATAGTTATAAACCTTCAATAATTTTTCCGGTTTTTTTAAAATTATTTTACTATTTTTAAACAGCCCCCAAATAGGTGTCTACCTTGGCCATTTTGGGGGTTTTTAGTACTATTTTGGGTCCAAAAAAGCAAATCTCATGCCACAAACTAGGGAAGTTGTTCATCATAGAGCATTACATGGATTTATAAAAGGGTTCTAGAAAATTGTGAATTCTGTGCCTTCCACATGCTCTCAAAGTGGGCATCCTTTGGTCAATGATTGGAGAAAGAAAACAAACTTTCACAAAAAAGCAATTCCATCAATACAAGCATCTTGAATAGAGCAAAAATGTCCATTTTTTGTTTTATTTTTTTGAATTTTTTTACTAATTTCTAAAAAGAAAAAAGGAAATTGTTTTTTTGTGAGTAATTTCTATCTCTCTATTTTGTGCATAACTTTTAGAATGAATTTTTTCTAAGTCTGAATTTTCATGAATATGCTATTTTAAGTGATTTACAAATTATACACATCTTATTTTATTTAAAAAATATATATTTCAAAAACTCATAGTACTACCTAGTACTACCAGTTTTAAGGGTATTTGAGACAAAACCATTGAGTGTTTCTTGCAACTACCTTGTTATATGCTTTATAACTCTAAGGGTTGGCTTATATCAAGACCATGAAAAGTGAAAATAATTTGATATATTTATTGAAAAATCCATGAAGAAAAAATAATAATTCATTTGAGTGCTTGTCTAAATGAAATATAAGTGTTGAGAATAAGGCACATCATGATAATAGCTAATTTGCTAAATATTTTGACATAATTTTGAGAAACGATGATTTCAATAAAGAAAATGTTCTAGTCATTAACATCTATTGGATTTGTGTGTTTAATTTTAGATTTTTTTTTGGAAATTGAGTTTTAAAAATATCCGTACTTGGTTTTGTGAGAAACTGTGTATTTGTTGCTCAAGAAACAAAAACCAAAATAGCCAAATTATGTTGCTGTAAATCTTTTTGTAGAAATAAAGTGCCCACGAATTTTTTTGAAATTCTTTATAACCTTAAAGTTTTTTGGGTGTTTTGTTTTAAGACTAAAGAGAATTCACTTAGGATTCTTCTAATTATTATAGTCACGCAATAAACCTTTGACACGTAAAGCGTGATAATTTAATGCTTTTATTAAAATTGCATGCAAAAACTTTTATATCTTTAATTTCTGAATTGTTCAAAATCCAAAAAAAAAAAAATCTTTAAACTTTGATAGTTAATACTATGTATTCAGTCACTTTAAGCATACCAATTTGAAATTAAAAGCACTTTAATTTAAGCAAATGTCCAAACTATTATATATGCTTTTCTTACGAACAAACTTGAATAACTAAATTTTCATAGATTTTTGCTATTACAAGTAATAAACATATAGAGACATTTGGAAAGAGTTGATTGAGCATTTCACTAAGAACACATGTGGATTTTGAGAATACATACAAGAAAGAAAGGTGAGAAAATATTTAGTCTCATCAAACACGTCATTGGTCTTTTTGACCATATTTCACATTTGCTGGAGTTCTAGTTTGTTGTTCACATCCTCACCTACTAATATTTTGTTTAGCATCCATCTTTTTTACTTTTTTTACTAATGTAAAATTAATTCAATTGTTCATATTATGAATCTTCAAACTATTTTTTATTTAGCCTTAAGTGTCTTGTTTGAGTTAATTGAAGTGAGAAAAATAAGAAAACAAGATTGTACCCCCATAAGGAAAACATGAAGATTAATGTCACCTCAAATGCCATATAATAACTTGCTACTACTTCATACATTGGATTGTTATTTTGTTATTGCATATGTGTCCAATAGCCATCATCCTACATTTAATTTCTCATAGTAAAAGCTTGGGAGGAGACTTATATTTTGTACTATTTCTAATTTATATATTTTAGAACTTACTTGTAGGCATTAAATATTTAAACAAATGACAAAATCAATGAATTTTAATACAATGAATACAAAAATTATGCAAAAATCTTGTAGAGTTTGAGGATTTATCATCTTTTTATTCACTAAAGCTAGAGAATCCTTTCCCAGTAGTAGACTTAATATTGATGGTAAGGTGGATAGATACATCTCGTGAGTGCGTATTGAAAATCAATTGAACACAATAATGCACACAACTAGAGGATGAACACCTAATCTCAATTTTGAAGTCTACTAGAAATCATTGAATGCATTTCTTGATCTTTGAGGGAATAATACATAGTTGCCTTAGATTTTATAAAAATGTTAGATTTTTATAAAAGTAACAAGGCTTTCCATGATTTAGGATGAATCCTCTTTGTTTTAAAAACATTTGTTTCATTTTCAAAAAATTTATTTGTAATTTTTTAATCCAATTGATATATATGGAAATGGACATTTTGATCTATATAGGCATTGGCTTAAAACAACTTCTAAAATACTTTGCATGTCTATGGAAGTTCAAATGATTTTTCAAAACTATTACTCATGATTTTTCAAAGCCTTCTAACATTCCATGTATCTCTTTGTGTTTAATGAAGGACTCTCAAGATACATAGTTAGCATGTATGGAAGGGAATTCTAAATTTTACAAACAAAAGGTCTTGGAATTCTTTTGGTATTTCTTTTTTTTGTATTTTGAAATCCATTGGATAGGTCATAATTTGTTTTTGGAACCAAATCTTTAAGAATCTTTATTATCTTTGTCATTATCCTATTTCAGTTATCAAATCTTTCTTTTTTTTCAAGAATTTCTTTATTCAATAGTTAATATATTTGTTATCATCATATCTGAACATCATTTGTTGACTTGTCTTCAATCCCTAAAAATGCATGGTAGGAGAAAGAATAATGTACCTTTGGAGCTTTTGAGGCAAAAAAAATTTAAATTCATAAACAACTTAGACAAAGGAATCTTTTTTTTTGCAAGTCTTCATTTCCTTCTATTGCAACAAAATCTAATTCACAACTTTGTGCAAAAGTCAAGATGTACTTAATGCTTAGGTAACCAATAATCTTGAGCACTATTCAAAGTCATATTTGGATGACATTTGGATAAATGAATTTTAGTCAATAAAACCACAACAACAAAGCTTTTAGGTTTATTAGTAATTCAAATACGTATCACATCAAAAGATCAATCAACTTAGGAAACTTCTTTAATATCTTACTATTACCCTCTTATACATTAACCTCAAAATTTTATGCCTTCAAGGGTGAACTTTCAAGTTGGCTCCAAAATCAAAATATTCAGAAACAACAAAATGCGTTCACATTACAAACTTGTTGGTTGTTTTTGTGTTTTCCAATTCCAAGCCAACATGAAAATTTGCCCTTGAATTCCATAAAATTTAGGAAATTGACATCATACAGATCCCTATCTCTTATCATTACAAGAAAAGAGGACCTGATCAACAATATTTTGTTGATTATGACCTCTTGACAAGGACATTTTGAACATAGTAGTATTGATTAGAACATGTTTGTGTTAATGAAGACCACTTGATTAGGAAAAAAAAAAATCTCCTAGTGTACTTTCACACGCTCATCAAGTACACTTTGCATTGGAACTATTTTTCTTACAAAAAAAACACTGAAAATATATTCTCAACACACTTCTACAAGGATTGACTTCCACGGTGGTGAAAATATATTCTCAACACACTTCTACAAGGATTGACTTCCACGGTGGTCCAAAAGTGGCCACAATCATTAGCAATTTACTAACTTTGAAAAACCAAGATCCTCATATTTCTCTAAATTCTTGCAAGAAAACCTGCTAGAGCCCTACTTTCTATTACCAAATTTGTTGTTTTCCAAAATACTTCCATGCAATGTACAGTACAAGGATAACCGGCAACTAGTGTAAGTTGGTTGAAATTGCAATAAACAAGTTGAATTTGAAACAACCAATTTTTCAAAAAAAGTTGATAATAGTATATTATAGTATAAATTTAGGAAATATCTGGTGCATTCTAATGAAATATTGGCTGAACATAGGAAATTAGATTTTAAATCTCTTCATGAACATATTACTTTTATGCATGGTTTTGTAGCTTGTTTGTCTTTTTTTGAAGTGAATGTAGCTTGAACAATATTCTTTGCATTTTTGGTTGCTTTTACACTTAAAAAAAGTGCAAAGTGGTGTCACATTGCATAGCATCACTCTTGCTAGTAGAAAGGATATGCAACAATATTTTCTTCAAGCAATTTTTTTGCAAGATAAGTGCCTTACGCAAGGGCAATCTCATATTTGCACTCGTATTTACTCAAACTTTGCCCTTGTTCCCAATGGTTTAAACTTGAGAATGCCATTTTGAGAGGTCTTAGGCCTAGTTTTGACTAGCAACCGGATGAAATAATCTCAAACATTATTGGTTGAAATACTAGTTTTGTCCATTGAAAAGTTGACACTTAGGATTTGTTCAGTACTTCAACTTGCCATGTCACCAACCAATATGTCCACGTTAGTGGACAAGATAGTGAAATCTTGGAGCTTGCTCTAAGGGTGATTCCAAACTTGTCCAATAAAGGAACACTCTTAGACGGCACACTCAACAATTGGATGACGTGGAAGTGGTCCCAGTGGATGAAATAGTAGAGGGGGTGCCAGTTTTTGTGTATTGTCTAGCCGCTAGTTTGAACCGGGCCTAGTACTCTACACTTTTTTGATTCCGGACTACAATGGAAGTCTAACCAAAGTGTGCAACAAGGGATGCAACAAAACAAATCGACTCACGCATTTGTAAACCACTACACATATGTTTCTTGTTCATTCCATGGGCGGATACTATTGCAAATTTAGGGTTTTGAAGCGTTTTGCAAGAAAATCCTCATAATTGGGGATTATGGATTCTTCATCAAGGATTATAGATTCTTCATCCAAAACTAATAGATTCATCCATATCCCTGCAATGGTTTATGCCAAACAATGCCCCTTGCCAGTAAGAATTGCGCAAAATAAAGGGCCTCCTTGTCAAACTCCGCCCTCCTCGTGAGCTCTTCATTTTGCTCAATCCCCTCCTCCTCCGGCATTCCCCTATGCATACTCAAATTTAGATTAAGATGGAGAATTCCAAGAGCTTCGTGCAAGGAAGATTGACACACGCAACTCAGTGGAGTACACCATGCCCATGGTTTGAGTTGATTGCGGACTTGCGCCACCGCGCACTCGTGGCAGTCATCGTACAATTTGCAGCAGTTGCAGCAGCATGCATGCCCGGAATTGACGCTTGGGGTTCCACCCTCTCTATTCATGTAAGTCGCCTTGTTGAAGCCATGAAACCTAAGCTTAGGATTTCACTAAACTTAACGACTTTGACACCTTATTTGTGAGGTCAAGGTAAAATAAATGAACTGCTAAATCCACCACACTATTTATTAAATGTACCACTTTGCAGCTTGCACCATGTTTAAGAAATCCTTAAAGAAAAAAAAGGGCAAATCTTATATTTATTAGATGACCATTTAATGATGATGGTAAATGTACGCCATTCTTCCCTTTCTTCTTTCTTTTTTATATCTACACTTTGGTCCAACCTTCTTTTTTTTCTTTATCTACACTTCTCTTTCTTTTTTTTCATACTTTATCTACACTTCCCTTCCTTCTTTCTTCTACTTGGCTTAATTTACAAAGTACATGTAATTCTAAAAAAATTGTGTTTGTCATCATCATTAAATGATCATCCAATTAATATGAACTTTTCCCTTCTTTTCTTTATAGAACTCCTAACAGTGGTGTGATGTGGTAGATTTAGCAAAAAGTGTAGTTTCCAAAATATAGCTCCCCTAGCTTATAAGTAAGGGTAAGGTAGCAACACCCATAACCATCACTATGCCCATAACCATCACTATACCCGTAAACATCACCTCTAAAATCTTGGAAAAAGCTTTGGAAGTGAATAGATGTAAATACAAAGATGTACAACATGTGAACATGAAACCTTAGTGTTGATATTAGGTGCAATTGTAGTAGGCTCTTTGAAAATTCACAGCTTATTCTCACAGTATCCATATAATACATTTGAAAGTGCAAAGTCATCATTTTTCTCTTGCTAATAGGATCCTATAATTTGCTAGATGTTTATTAATAATCATCATGTTCAAAACCCTTAATTTGATGGTTATGGGTGCTGCTACCTTAATAGTTGGAATTTGCTCCTAATTTAGAGTTGGTCATAGCCATTTCCTTCTTAGGTTCTTAGATTAAAACAAGATCTCTAAATCCAAAATTTCCAAATTCAATCTCCTTATGGTAAATGTCCCAATTCTTACTATTTTGGCATGTGAAAAAGCAAAGTTTTGTCACCTTGACCCTACAAACAGGTTGTCAAAATCATTAAATCCAACTTGAGATTTAGTGTGTTCCTCATTGGGATGTTTCAATCCAAATTTCAACTTAAATAGCCTCAAGAATAGTTCCATCTACTCGTTAATAAAATAATATAAGATGGGCCATTTTTCCCATGTCTAAGAGCGTTGAGGGCATAAATTTAAGCCTTGAATATTTCAACAGATCTTTTTTTAATCTTCCATGTCATTTGGTCAACGTAGATGAATATATGCACAAATGTTAGTGGTTCTTGTGTTGTCTATGTTCAAACTGCATGTTCTAGTCGTAGACTTGTAGTTACAATTTTGTAAGAAAAAGCTTTACAACCACATTGTTGTCTTAGAAGAACGATGCTTGCAATAACAATGGGAGCAATTGGAGATTCAAGGAGAACAAAAATGCAAATACCTCTTGAGGCGTAGTAGGGATCATGCCCCCAAATCAGCTATACGCGCTTTGTTAACCCCTACAGGCTCAAGTGGCCCCTCCATGCCAAGTGGGGTTTTGGGTATGTACCTATAGCTAAACTAGTTTACATGATTTTCTAATTTTTTTATTGAAGGTGGGAATTAAATACCTACATGGTTATCTAATTGTTTCTTCATTTTGACAATCAATAAAGAAGTTGTGTAAAAATTATCAAAATTAGAGGAGTAGGGGCAGTTTAGGCAGAGCTTCTCTTTTGTAAGTGGATGTTGATTCCAAAAAGGGTAAGCTCTTACAAACACAAGCTGTGAACACTTGTGCAAAGGAGAGTGGGGTGGAAGGAGCTTGTTTTGGAGGACCCCCAACCCTCCATTCCTTTTGCCCCTTGTAAAATTTGGTACTTTAGTTTTTTGAGTGATTTTTGTTTTGTTTTGTTTTAATTTAACTTTTTCCCAAGTTGTAATGAGTTAAGATTCCTTGATTTTTACCATTTGGATTTGTGTAATTCAAATTTGTGAATTTTATGTAAAGCCTCCAATTTTGTTTAGTGTATTTGCAAATTTCATGACCTTCTAGCATTCAAAGATTTTTTTGAAGTATGTTGCACATCTCCAATTCATTTGAAAATCCTCCCACACATACGTAACTTGGTCTTTTACATGGAAAAATTAAACCTCAACTTTGTGTAAAGCAAATTTTTTTAGGACCTCCCATGGTCTAGGGCAAGATCCTACAGTTGGATTTTCAAAAAAACATTTTTCCAGTCTTTCAGAAAAAAAGGGCTTGGGCGTTCAGGAGTTAACAAAAATTCGTGATGAATATCTTTAGGGCGAACTGCCAAGTGCTGTTGCCTTTAGTACAAAATTGAGGCAACCATTTTTGTTTTTATCTTTTTGCACTGTTCATCATCATGGTGCATGCTCTACCGTACCCATCCTAGAAGAAACTTCAAAATCCAAGTAACATAGTTGGAACTTACAAGTTCCATGAAAGTAGCAAAGATCTTGTTGTGTTTTCATTTTTCTTAGTGTAGATCATTCAAAATTTCTTTTGAAATCAATTGCCAAAGACTGAAACAATCACGTAGGATTGAATCATAAACGAACTGAGTTGTGAACACTAAATTTGGAACCAGCTTGCATCTTATTTTTGAATTTCAAAACCCCGCTATATACAGTAACCGTATTTGCAATGCATGTTCTTCATGTACAAAGTTTGTACGATGCTGATTCTTTAGAAGAATTTGACACTTGCTGCTGATTTTGTCTCAGAAAAATGCTGGGAAAAGTCCCAAATTTGCAACAAGGGCTTTCAACTCATATTATAGAACATGCAAAGAGTTGCTTTTTTTGCCATATAGGTGGCTGCAATTTCAGCATGGCGGGGCAAGATTCTCGGTAAGATTTGTAGTCGGGGCCGGGGCAAAATATGCAACTCTTTACACGCTTTGAAGCGTTAAAAGTAAAAGAGGTTTATTTTCTCATGTGTTAATTGGTCCCTCTTGCAAAATTGGTCCTTGTTTGCAAAATGGTTCCTACTTCAAATTTCTGTGATTCTAAAACAACACAAAAATGGAAAAATAAGCACCTTCTATTTAAAATTCAAACAAAGGCTCATGATTTTAAATGTAATAAGACGCATTACAGTTAGAACTTCTATTGGAAGATGAAAAAACCAAAATTCTAAATGTAAGCCTGAAATTTACGATAACCAACCTTGTCATTGAATATTTCAAATGTTGCACTTTTTGAAAAACCAAAGGAAGGGAATGGGTTTGAAGGATTTTCTTTTGGTTTTACAAGTATCTTTTGTTGAACCTCTCTCCTCGTAACTAAAAGAACTTGCATGTAACTAAAACAAGGACATTAAATTTCTTTTAACATTTTGCTTCTAGAGGTGACAAGTGTATCACCTAATAGCTCTATCAAAGTAGCTCTTGAAACACACTTGTACCCTTTGATATGAGTAATTTTTGTAAGAATTTTTTTTGAAAAAGTATATTTAGGAATTTTAATAATTTAACTCAAGAATCAGAAACAATGGACTGATAAACTACCGAAGTTCTGATTATATATGAGACATATAAAATCTCGATCCTTGTTTCATTTTGTAGCTAATATACATACGCTCTCCACCTGCCCTTATTCCCTACACCTCTCAACTAGATGTGATATAAACAACAATTTGGAAATTAAGCTAGTTCTGGTTTTTGAAATTGAAGTACACATGTAAAAGGTAACATTATCTATAGCTGCCATCAACAATGATAAACATAATTTGAAACTTAAAATGTGAAATTGTTTTGAGACTGCCTTAACCCAAAACGACCCTGGAAGTTCCCAAGCTTGTAGGAATTTACTCCAATCTGAACAAAAAGCCTACATTTTAATAAGTTGAATCAATTTTTTTGAATTGTAAACATACAAAATCAAACTAGAAATGTTAAAGACCACATTAGAAAAGAAAACACAACAATATCTCTTATTGATTGAAAGATTATAAAGTTTGTTTAGGGTGTTAAAACTGTGAAAGTGATTTGAGGTCTTTCAATCTTCTTTTCACATGTGAAATTTAAAAACTTGGTCACCAAACAAATATGAGATTAAAGGGCCTAACATGCATAACCCCAATCAATTTATGATTTCTCAAAATCTACTCTAAATTTTTTTTAAATGAATGTCTAATGCAATTTATTCTCAAAGACCTAGTGTATTTGAGGCTCATTCCCAAGAGCCCTCAACACTACATAAAGTCAAGATTGCAATGAACACCTGTGCACAAAATCTTGAATTGAAAAATCATAATCAATCATTTGCAAAATCAAATTGTTGAAGCTGAAACCAAACTTCAAAATGAATTTTTCAAAAATATAAACTACTAAAAACAATAATTTGGTAAGGTTTTATTTAACTTCAAAAATTGGTTGAGGACACGTTCTTTTCCCAATGTCATTTTGGGGTTAATGAGAGAATAAAGGTTGGTGACATGCTGACTGGTGATTTGCAATTCATAGTCATAATCCTAGAATGGAAGGGTACCTTAATCCCTAAAGGTCCAAGTGTCCGTTCAACAACCACTTGAGAACTTGGGTAGGATCACATGGAGTTAATTTTTATTAGATGTTCTCAAAATTGTTACACAAAGTGTAAATATGTATCCCCCAAGTGGAAATATAACTTTTCCCCCAATTGGATGCTCATTTCAAAAATTATGCTACCTAAAAGAATTTGGGCACCTCAAGCAGTTTGGGCATCTTTGGAGAATCTTATGCTAAAACTCTCATCAAAATTTGAAACTTGGCAAGTATGTAACTAAAAGAACATGGTATACAATTGTCCAAAAAAATAAGTAAATTGAGGTCTCACATCATATTCTAAAAGGAGTCAAACTTTGTTAACTATGTTCGTGGAGTTTCAAGAAAAAATGTTTTCCTCTAACTTCAAGGCCTAATATCTTTCAATCAATAAATCTACAACTCTGTAAATTTTTTTCCAAACATTCCGAATGTTTGTCTCTAACTTTTCACCATTATGATTTCAAATAAAAGATGTCCTCACTACACAAGAAATCATGAGAGAAAGATTAATGTATTGCCAATTCACTTAACCTCCTTATATTGCAGGCCAATTTAGAATAAGCTAGAGTCATAATTTGCTCTTGAAACTTTTCATGAGTGATATACCTAGCAAGATTTAAATATCAATGGAAAAAAAAAACTTTAATTCATGCTAACCAAAAATTTGACTCCAAGGAGGCTCAAAGTCTGCTGACCCATTTGGGTAGGCATAAAAAAAACTTTTTTACAAATTTCAATTGCTATAATCTTTTAATCCGTATGGTCAAATGGGCTGCAATTTTTTGCACTCAATACTAAAGTATTCTACTACAATTTTGTATGGTTGAAGTTTCAAAAATGGTTTTCAAATTAAAATTCACATCAACATATTGAAAAAACACAAATTTTGGCAAATTTTGACAAATTTTGGCAAATTTTGACAAATTTTGGTGAAAACACCCCTTGGGCCTTTAGGGGTTAATTAGTCGACTCAAAAAATGTTCCATAAGGTAGGAGGCTCATGAATGGACCATCTAAGGGAAAGTGCGCTTCTGTAGAAAAATCAAGGCAATTTGGTAAAATGGAAATGTTTTTGGTAGAAAGTCAAAGAAGAGACAACTTTGTGGCCATTTAATTTGAATTTTTTTGAGTTGGTATGAAATAACTACAATTTATCAAAGCAAAAGGTGCATAGGTAGCAATTCTTTGATCATAGGTCGTGCATGCACAAAGCAAAGGCAACTTGTAAATGGAGCACATGAGTCCTAAAAACAATCACTACAAAACCAAGAATATACCAATAAAACTCTTAAAACATGCAAGCACCCATTCCATATTCTAATACTCAAATCATGATTGAGCACACGTTTTCATTTATTTTAGTATAGTATGACATATATCTATATTTTATTGAAAGACAAATCTGAACACAATGATGAATACAATAAACACACTCAAAATGGCTCATGTCACTCTCTTAAGTTCCTAAAATGGTGCATGCACGTACATAAAAAACATGACCCATTCAAGAATCTCTGTGCACTGTTTTGGAGGCCCTACATGGTCCGTTCAAAATGCCCGCTCCGAATTAGAGCCTCCTACCTTACTTGTGGACCAATCCAGCGTACAATTCTTGCATAGAAATCTAAGTGACTAATGAACGTGCTCTAATTACGTTCTCAGACGGCCCTGCTGCAGTAGATATATCTCCAAAGCTCATGACGTCTTCATACGCTTCTTTACCATGAAATATTCATAACAATGTCCAAATCCTTGTAAGAATCCCTTTCCAGAGGTGACTAGCAACTTATGACGGATTAGTATTTCACAGTTAAACGTAAAAGGAAACCAAAGTTCCAAAAAATTGCCAAGTCCTCAGCCATCACAACTAGCTCCGCTGCACCAACCATTTCAACAATTTCCAGCCTCGAAGATGGTTTGAACACGCTGACACAAACTCCAAGTCTGTTAGCTCTTTGCCAGTGGTAAAACGTTTGCAGAAGAAGAATCAAAATCCCATAAGAAGAACAAGACTTCCATACAAGAAACAAGCATTAGAACAAAAAGAAGCAGCAGCAGAGAGTTGTCTGTACAGAATATAAAAATCGCTCGATTCTAATGAGAAAGCCCGTCTGTACAGATATTCATTACAATGTGCTTATGTAACACTGAGCAAACAAATGCACCACAATACTAGTATTGTGGCGGTATCTCCTAGTTTCTACATTGCCAGCAAGACTGCTAGACATCCTCAAGCAGCAAAGAGGATAATTGGTGCATTAAGCGTTGACAAACGCGGTCAATAAAATAAAGTGAACGATCCGCCGAGGCAAGCTAAACGGTTCCTACGAAAAGCAAGGCAGCTATACGAAAAATTAGCGACCATCTTTTAAATTACAGAAGCTGCTTTCGATTCAACCCACTTGATTAGCGGCAACTAGCTCCTCTACATAGTCGAACAAAACTTGGTCATACAGCTTTTTGAGCCGCTCCAGGGCCCTCTCCTTGTCCCGCTCTGGCGCAGTTTCCAGCTGGAAGTGAATCCCGATGAACCGCTGGAACCCACCCTCCGCCTCGAACTGAAACACCCCCATCACAACCCACAACCTTTCCGTCACTTCCAACGCACCCCATATGCATCTCATTCTCAATACCAAATATCCCTGCTTCCATCACCCACATTCCCCCACCTGCATGCTCCTCTGGCACGCCTCAATCACGCACAAACACTGCCCCGCAACCACTCTCTCACGCCCCGCGCTCCCCTACCTGACCGCGCCCTCCTGCTTCGAACGCCGCTCTCGCCAAACCGCTCAGGTCCACCTTGTGTCCCACCACCTGCGGCTTCCCTGTCGGAACCGGCCTCCCCTTCGCTCGCAAGTGCTCGTACACCGTCTTCACCGCGAACCGCTGATCCTCCATCGCCGCCGCCGCCTTCGCGCCATACCGTTCCTCCTCGCCGCCACCATGCGCTGCTCCTGTCACTTCATCAGAACTATGCGGCGTTACTTGGGCCACTATCCTCTCCCACATCAATCATGCCACCCCCTGCCACTACCGCGCTGCTCCCGGACCCCTACCCAATTCCTACGCAAACATACCCACCCCCACCCTCACTGTCGCCCACCACGCCACCGGTTCCGAGTCTTACAAGCGAGCATCCCGTGTTGCCCTTGCCCGCCTTCCACCATCCCCAGCTCGCTCTCCTGCGCCGCCGACCACCCCGGCTCGTACGCCTCCAAAAACGCCTGCTTCGCCTTGTTCGGCAGGTCGTGAGGATGCACGAACGGCACGCCCGCCGGCCAGTCCATCTCCGCTCGCAGCACCGCGCACGGACTGTCCATCGAGTTCAGGTGCTGCTCCTCGCACTCCTTCAAGTTGCAGTACCGGATCTTCAGCCCCTTCCGGTCCGCCATCTCCTGCACTCGTTCCTTCAGCACGCGCTGCGCCTCCAGCCGCAACCTCTTCGACGGCGCCAGCGGCTTCCCCCGCGACACCTGCTTCTTCCGCTTCATCGCCGCCTTCAGCTGGGCCGTCGCTGGAACAAAAACTACAGCTCCGACATTTCCCCGTTAGAACTCCACCACCGCTGCCCCGCAGCCTGCACTCCACGCCCTTCCACCCGACGCACCCCAACCCCGCCGGGAACCATCTCCGCCCACCCTCCCCACGCCACTATCCCTCGCCCACTACCCCTCGCTGCTCATTCCATCCACTGCGCATCTGCCCTCCTCTCACCCCCACCGCCAATTCCCCCACGCACCTACCCGCTCACCTCACACACCACACCACAGGGACAGGCAGTCACCTTCCAGCGGAGCCGCGAACGAGAACGCCGGAACGCCCGGTCGACCCAGCAGCTGATCCATCGGATGCGATCGCAGCATGAAGTCGTGCACCGCCACCGGCTGCTGGAACGGCCCCCCCACCGGATGCCCCGCCGCCGTCATCGCCGAACAGTGCAGGATCGCCGTCGCTCGAGGCATCAGCTTGAACGCCACGCTGCACCGCCCCAGCGCCATCGACCCCTGCGACTGGCTAATCTCCACGCCGTTGTCCGTCCGGTGCAACGTCGGGTTCAGGTACCCTCCCGTCGCTTGGTACAGCGACATCCCCGTGATCAGCACCATGTCCTGCGCTCCCAGATCCCCGTCCACCACATACCACTGCCCCTGCACGTCCCGTATCTGGAGCCCCGCCTTGTCCGACTTCACCAGCGTCAGCAGCCCTTTGTCCGCGTCCTCCTCGTACATCGGCAGCGCGCCTTGCTCCACGCCCATCATGTTCGCTGACAGGTGAGCCCCGGGCCTGCACGCACCCATCCAACCGCGTCCCCTCAATCCCACGCAAATCAAAACAACATCAACGCACCACGCTTCGCTCACGCACTCCCTTCCCCGTCCCCCCCGCGCCCCACGCGAGTCCACCATGGATACCTGTTGTGACACACGCTCGTCAGCACCGACGTCGCCATCTCCCCCGCCTTCAGCGGCACATTGTCCAGCAGATCCGTGAACGAGAAGCTCCGCAGCTCCAGCGAGCACGCTATGGCATCCAAGATCACGCGGGTCGCATTCCCCAGCGACGCGAACAGCTCCGGCAGCCCCGTCGGCGGCAGCTCCGACGACGCCCCTCCGTCCACGTTCGACCTGCCGGGCCGAAAATCGAACACCTCCCTCGAATGCTGCGCCTCCGCGTAGTATCCCACCGTGCGATTCCAGTTCTGCGGGTCCTCGGCGTGGACGGTGTCCGCTCCCACCATCGGTTTGGAATGGAAGAACATCCGCACCGAGTCCAGCACGCATCGCAGCAGCACGTCGTCCGACTGCGGTACCTGGATGATGGCCGCGTTGAAGTTCCTCAGCGACTGCGACAGGCACGCCACGGCGTGCTTGTAATTCTCCGACGGCAGCCCATCCACCGCGACCAAATCCGTCAGCTTGATACGGGCTGGGGATGAAATGCCCGCTGCTGCCATAGCGCCCATGCACGCGCAGAGTCCTTCACAGTAATACAGCTCTTCTTTAATTGTTCCTAACGACACGTGACAATTCGACACTCTCCTGCATTCTCGGTATCAATATAAAAATACAAAAGTACAAAAATTCTCTCTCCTAGCCCGTCTCCCAAGCAAATCAACCTTTCGATTGATACAAATCGTCGCTGATGTTAAAAAAAAGTGCGGACCAAAGTAGACCTTCCAAAAACTACTCCTGCGTAAACCCTAGAATCCCAGTCCTAAACCTAAAGACACGCATAAATCTTCCGTGCTCTTCAAAAAGAACAATAAAAACAAACTCGACCTCTGGTGGTTTAGATTAGAAACAGAAGCTTAACTCCTAAAAATAATTCACCAATGCGCGACGTGAAAGTCGCAAGTCATCTAAATATATACTCAATACTCAGTTGGAGCATAAAACGATGCCAACACCCCAGGCTTAATTGTTAGCTATCATCGTCACTTCCAGCGTAGCGCCTCTTCATCCTTGCCTTCTCCATTGCTCGCAAATTTTGAAGTTAAACAGACTTTCTGGAGCTATAAAAACTACGTTGGATTACTAGGTATAAATTTCCAGCTTAAGACAGCTAGCAATCGTTCGGAGTCCATTGCAAGTCGGAACTCTCAGCGCTTAATCTCAGCTGCGGTTACAATCATCAAGCACTCTATGACGGCCCGAATTTGAAAAAACCTCTCGAAAATTAAAAAACATCCGGGAAACCTCGGGAAACCTGATCTTGGCAGGGCCTTCCAAGAGAAATTTAAACCCTGAGAAACTGAGAAGTTCGAGCTAATCTGAAAAGCATACCCTAATTCGGGTCATAACCGCAAGAAATTCATCCCGTGTCTGAGTCTGAGCAGGCCTCTGATTATACCACGACCTAAAAATTTGGTTCATTGGTGCAACTTCGATATTTTCGAGAACTAAAGCACAACAAGAACACGTAATCCTACCACAACAGACTCAAGCGTCATAGATCTCTCTGTCTCTCTCTCTTTGTCTGCTGCATCGATTACGAGGAAAGATTACGCCGTAAAGATGAC
Source organism: Ulota crispa (assembly GCA_963920765.1). Taxonomy (NCBI): domain Eukaryota; kingdom Viridiplantae; phylum Streptophyta; class Bryopsida; order Orthotrichales; family Orthotrichaceae; genus Ulota; species Ulota crispa. Next base: position 13,334,857 of record OY987249.1, on the reverse strand, counting down.
CTCGACCGCGAAACTTGAAACCAAAACATACAATCGCAAAGAAAGCGAAGAAAAGGAGGGAAAGACGACTAAAATTCTCTCGGGCTATCAGTCTGCGCTCGCTCGCTCCGTTGTGTACTGCTCTGGTGACCGCCGAAGGAAGTGTGGCTTGCAAATCTGCTCAACCTGGCTCTCTGTGTCTCTGGCTCTCTTCCGTGCGCGGCTTGTGTGCGTACTTTTTTGTTACTAAAGGAGCGCTTTTTGCGGCGCTTTGTTGCCAGATGCTCACTGCTTGTGCCGCCAGTACGAGCAAAAGCCACAGCAAAACCCTCGAAAAAGACTAGACAGCTGCTTGGCGAGGGGGCAGTTCTAAGGGCTGGCAGTTCTGGCTATGGCGGGCAGCTGCGACCTGCATCAGCAAAGACATGACGGACAGATGGACAGACGGACGGACGGACGGAAGCTCAGGCGCCACCTTAGCAAGCCCTTGAATTGTGCATGGATGTGGATGAAATGGGTATGGCTGTGGCTGAAATGGGCATGGATGTGGATGGAATGTGCATGGATGCGGATGAAATGTGCCTACATGTGGATGGAAATGTGCATGGGTGTGGATGAAGTGTGTATGGGCGTGGATGAGATGTGCATTGGATATGGATGAAATACGCATTGGATGTGGATGAAATGTGCATTGGATGTGGATGAAATGTGCGTTGGATGTGGATGAAGTGTGCGTTGGATGTGGATGAAATGTGCATTGGAAGTGGATGAAATGTGCGTTGGATGTGGATGAAATGGGCATGGATGTGAATTTAAGTGTGCACAATTTTTTTATGGAATGGAGATATACAATTAGATGACGTTTTGATGAAATATGATAGGTTTTAGACGAAACTTTAGTGACTGTGGATGAAATATTATTGGTTTTGGACTTAACCCCTAAAGGACCAAGCCCTTCTTTCTGTGAAAATCACAGTTTTGGGGGAATGAGTAGAATGGTAGGAAAAACAATTATTTTTAGAAATCCAACTGTAAGATGTTGCCCTAAACTTTGGGAGATACTTGTGGGAAAAAAATTAACTCATTTTAGATGTAGAAGAGTGAGATATTAACATTTGAAGCGAAAAAAAAAGTTTTTTTCCTACTACCCAAAAATTTCAAAAGCCTTTGATTGCCCCTAATTCAAAAAAATTGCTCTACGCAAAGTTGAGGTTTATTTTTTCCTTGTAGAAGACCAAGTTAGGTAAGTGTGGGAGAATTTTCAAATGAATTGGAAGTGTGAATCATACTTTGTAAAACCTTGCAATGCCGGAAGGTCATGAAATTTGCATATACACAAGGCAAAATTGGAGGATTTATGCAAAATTGAGAAATATGAATAACGTTAATCCAAATGGTGAAAAACAAGGAATCTTAGTGTACTACAAACTTGGAAAAAGAAGAAGTCAAAAAACAAATTCACAAAGAGCACAAAAAAGTAAAGTACCAAAGGCAAAAGAAAAGAATTATGGGAGTCCCATACCTGCCCGCAAACTAAAACTTTTCACTCATAAATCCAAATGGAATGATTCAAAGCTCCCCATATATATATAAATCTAAAGAACCAATTTCAGATTTTTATTTTGAAAAAAAATTATTTTTAAAAAGTTTTTGGCTGCCCAATCTTGCATGTTTTTAGAAATTCATGCATAACTTCTTCAATAATTGTCGGAATGAAGGAAAAATTAGAAACCCATGCAAATCTTTGAATTCCCCATCTTCAATAAAAATTTCAAAAAATCACACAAAGTAGTTTAGCCATAGGTACATGCCCAAAATCCCATTTGTCCCCCATAGGGACAATGGTCCTTTAGGGATTAATGTGCTTTAAGTTGACAAATGTGGATGAATATAGACAAGTGACAAAACAGCAATAATAAATCTGGCTAAATTTAGCAAAATTTCTATCTGGTTGGACTAAAATTGTATTGTAAAAACAAAGAGGAAATATTAAAAAGTAGTCAAAGTTTCAAGATGCAAAATTGCCTTTGAGGTGAGGTGCAATTTGACATGGTGTCTTGTGGCTAATGGGAACTCAAATTAAGACATCTTGAGTACCCATTAATCATATTTGATTTCCCCCCACCTAGCTATAATGCAAAGTGTAAATGTGCGTTTTATTCACCTCCCTCAAACAACTACTTGTAGTTATTGTGTCATGGTAGGGTTTGGCACTTATACAAATGTACTAAATAGTTTTTTAGTGGCTTCTTGATAAAATTGTTAGTGTACACTTTGCAAATGTCCAAGTCTAGCATTATAACTAACAAAATAAAACAACTATTGAAGGTTGATGTTAGACATCCCCAATCCACATAAGTGAAGAATATATGAAGTAAACTTCCAAGTTGCCATTTATAACCTAATAAGTTGCCATGTATGTAGCAAAAAGTTCTTAGGCAAGAAAGAACTTGTAGACAAATTACTAAACTAAATGAGAAAGTATTGCAGCTTGCCCACTACTAAAATTCAAGGTGGGTTGCAAAAAATTCAACCTACCCACATCTTTGGCAAGTAAAGATAAAAACAAAAAATGAAATTATTAGAGCTAGTGACAATGCATTCTCTTTTCTTTTGTTTTTTTTCTACCTTTTCTTAGTTGGTGTCATTCTCTTTTCACTTGGATTGGGTGCAGATTATTATTTTTTTCTTTTTTGGGTTCAAGTGTTTTCGTTCTTTCATCTCATTTCTTTCTCTTTTGTTTGAAAAATTGTTTTTTTCTCTTGTTTATTATTTGATATACTTCTGAAGCCTATAAGAGCATCATCAACCCATGGTTGTTGATGAGACTATAACCAGTGTTTTTTTTTGGGCCTCATGAGGCCACCCTGTCAGAATTTGGACCAAAACTCCTCTCTCCCTCTCAGAATTCTCCATTTCTAAAAGGGCATGTGGCATGTAGTAGGTGAAAAAAAAACACCAACTATAGCGTTGTTTTTGCTGGTGAGGTGAATTGTGTAGGAATTGAAGGTATTTTAAGACTCCAATAAAATCACAACAATGTAAAATTAAGCCAAGATATTGTCAAAATGACCTTCTAGCTTTACAAATTTACCTGTTTTCCAATGCCCTGGCTCTTCCCCTAAGCTTATAGCGTGTGCTTCAAGGCCGTAATGGTTTCTCTGTTGCAGCTCGTAGCCTTCTTGCCATAAACAAAAATTTGAATAGGGGCCACCCTAGCACAGATGCTCTCAGTTGTCATGTTTACGATGCCAGAAATTGTGACAAGAGTAGGTAAAATCAACTTGTTATTGGTAATGGATAATGTTTGAGCTTGAAAAGGCGTAGGAACAACTTGTTTGTAATTCCATTTGTTCTCTTTGGATTTTATGATGTCCTAAGGGCAAAGTCAAAGGAAACTTCAAATTTGTCTAAGTAAACAACTCACATTGCAAAGCTTTTAAAATACAAGTGAATATTTTTTTAAATACTGTTATATAATTCTTGACTTTAAAAGGCTGTTCACACTAAGTTTCATGTTGCATGTATGTAAGTCCATCTCAATGTAAGATCATAATTTAGTTGGTTTATCAAGGGCAAAAAAATTACTAAAACAAACGGAGATATTTTATACAAAATTGTTGGTGAAACTTTGGCTAAAAGTTGGGCAAACAAAATGGTTGGTCCAAATCTTGAGAAAAATTGCAACACCTTCATAGGGCCAAAACTTCCAAAATGGGTTTCCAATTAGGCAAAATGCAACGAACCATGATATGAGACTTTAAATATAAGGTACGTTACTCTTTGCTGATGCAACTCTCAAGACAAGATAAGATAGAGTTGAGAGGATTCTCTTAACTCTTAAGAACATCAAGACTAGAAACAAAGTATAGATGCCTCAAGCAAGAACAAATAAAAATTCCATTTTTAGAAATAGAGTTATATTGATCATTCAAGATTAGAACATAAGTAGGATAGAATTGGTGTTGATGAGAGTGAGGAACTATGTTTCTCAAGTCTCTATTTATATTAGCCTTAAATTAGTCTACCTTGTTTTAAATTCAAGCCATCTCTAACATGATTGCTTCAATTGCAAGTTACTTTTCATTGCACTCCAAGTGACTTTAAGGCGGTTTGCTTAGGGCATAAATTACTTTGCTTATATTTCAACCAAACTCATTGCTCTAGGACTAGGATGGTATTTTATAAGCAAGATTTGTGCATCATGAGCTAGGATTTTTAGTCAAAATAAGAAATCTCCACCTATAACAGTGTACGTAGGACCTATAATTGTGCATTTTAAACTATCATCTTTTGAAAAACTTTCTATACTTTATAGTTATTCCATTGATTTTGAATGGAGAATATGTTCTTGCTCACAAAATCTTGAATTCCCGCTTGTGGCTCACCATTTTATGCTCACCAAATAGCATCATTTTTTTTTGATGATTTTTGTTCTTTAGATTTTTATACAAAAGCGACCTACAATAAAATAGTAAAAATAAAGATTCACTATAGTGTGAGTGTTGAGCAAATAGTATAGGATGTTTCATGCTAAACCTCCGCTATTAGCCACTAGAGGCCCTTGCTATTGTTGTAGCCTCTCCAATACTGAACAATAATAACGTGCTTCAAAATCAAGTAACCCACCTTTTCATATTCTTACTAAAATGTACATTGTTTGAACATGTGAGCTTAGAGTACCCTTTGGATACATTTATTAATTGTCATTGTTTTCAAATTCATAGTTTGTTCTTACTTTGTCCTTTGCCCCCAAAGTAGAAGATCTAGAAACTTCTTTCTATTGTCAACAAAACATTAGGACACCTATTTTGATAATATAAACCTTTTTGGATGTTTATTCCTTCACATGTATAATAAATACTTGTATTTATAAAATAAATATTGAACACAAATGTTTTTGAACCTAACCTCTAAGTTTCACTAGATTCCCTTAAATTATTGAAGAAGATACTAGCTTGTAATCTATGATGCAAAATCCCTCTAATTAGAATGGTTAGATAATTCTTAAAATAATATGAAATTGGTGTTCACAAATCAATCAAATGAAGGAATAAGGTTGGGTGTCCAAAAATTAATTATAGATAACGAAACAAGGTAGATTCACTTTAGCTTTACTAATTGGTTATGTCTTGACTTTAGCATTTATTTGTTTGAATAGCTGCCAGTAGCCACATTTTTTGTGTGTTTCTTTGCTTTGGCCCCCTTCAAATGTTTCCCATTTTTTATGGATTTTTAAATGATTTCTTTGTAAACATTGAGCAAGGTCGTGACATTGGCTAAGTTGTCCAAAGATTGTGAAAATCCAATCTCCACAATGTCACGTGGCTATGGAGTGCCCTCAAGGGATTAAAAGCCAAGAATCATGCATATTAGAAAATCACCACAAAGTGGCGTTATTTCAAGCCATGCCTCATGTGTAATTCAAATTGCCACAGAATTGGGAGGTAAACTCATGAGAAGAAACACGTGTGTGTGGTAAAATGACTACGTTGCAAATTTTGAAAGTGCTGCTACATAGAGATGGAATATATATTGACATGAATCTCCTCCTCAAAACTAATTAAATGCACATTTCTTATTTGTTATCTCTTTTAATTAAGCCCATATTGCCTATGCTTTTGTGCATGGACTTTGTCATATATTATGGTGACATATGGTGACAAGTGCATAACGTTGTTGGGCACTACCAACAATTAATGTCAAAATGCCGCGCAAGCCATCCTTGAGTTTTTATTCTTCAAGAATATAATTAAGCTAAATCATAATTCAAATTGCTTTCAAACAAGGACTTACAACACAACATTTATGAAAACGTGACATGGCATATGCAAACGTCTTAGTGACATAATTCATGACACTTGTGAAGCACAATTTAGCTCATAGAACAAAATGTTTTTTTAATAACACCATTCATTGATGGGAATACGGAAAAAATCCATTGTTTACCTGAGTGGCCATGGTTGTCCTTGTCCATACGTCACGTTCAAATGAGATGGTTACCATTTTTACAAATAAAAGAAAAAGTATTCCTTAAGTGCTCTATACATCTATATCACTTCCCACTAATATATGTTTAGCCCCTCATTCAAACCATTAGCTTGTAATCAAAAAATTCACCTTCAAAACTTTGCCACCAACCACTTATACTTACTTTTTATTCAAAATAATACCGTTTTACAATTGAAACGTACGCTAAATGAACTTATCAAAAATGAGCACTAGTAATTGACATACAACTCATTAAACAGGAAGTAAGGAAACATCTGTGCAACTTGTTGGTGATTATTACTACATCTATTGTCATTCTAAATTTGATGCAAGTACGTAAATATGAAAAAGTATTATAAGTGAATTACTTTTTACAAAGTTGAACAGCACAACTACAGAGGTTTTTAACCATAATCATGAGGACATGTAACCAAAATAAATTAACAAATTCGACACCCAATCCTCTGAAAAGTTTCAAATTGTGTTAAAAATAAACTTTTAGACCTCAAGTTCATACCTAAGTGAGTTTTAGAAAACTCTTGAAACTCGCCTAGTATCTTTTCTGGGTGTAAGATTGTAAAATTCGAATGGTTTTTTTCCTTTCCTATACGACTTACAACGTCATTGACCGTGACTGTTGCCAGTCACACTAATATTCACCTAAACTTACTCCAATTGAGTATCGGATGCATACGTTGCGTTTACTGCAGTCACCGTCGCGGTGTCTCCACCTTCATGGCGATGAAGACCACGCGCTTGATCGCAAAGCTTCAATCCGTTGGGCAGAGAGTGACTGCCATCGTCAATGATGAAAGAAACGGATAGAAAAAGAAAAAGAAGAAGAAGAAGAAATTCAAGGTCCTGCAGCTTGCTCAACATATTTGTTCCGTTTGTTTCAATAGAAAATTTCAAGGATACCCCTGAAGTTTGCAATATTTTCAAAGATACCCCTGCTTTTTCAGAAATATCACAAATACCCTTGGGCCAAAAAAAATTAGGTGTTTGTTTTGGTGGGCATGTCACTTCCCTTATTCCTTTGTGTGCACGCACAACAAGAAAGAAGTAGTGTGTACACAAAGGGAGAAGGAAATGATATGCATAACAAAACAAATACCTAATTTTTTTGGTTAAGGGTATTTGTGATATTTCTAAAACAGCAAGGGTATCTATGAAAATATTGCAAACTTTAGGGGTAAGCTTATCCATGAAAATTTCCCTTGTTTAACCCTTTAACGACCGCACCCATTTTCACAAAATCCATTGAAAATAGGGGCTGTAAGCTTATATTTGGAATTGACTCAAATATAGACCAATTTTCAATAATCCAATTATACAAGTGGAAAGTACACCTTGTTTATTGTAAAACACCAAAATTTCAATTAGATCTACTATTGGAGATGAAATATTATAATGATTGAGTGAGCCGTATGCGGAAAATCTCTTGTGTTTCATTCTTGTTTAGTTTTGAATGTTAACCTTTAATGCAAGCTTTGATTGAGAAGAGCCTTACATTTCTAGAAAGCAGGGTTTCCCACCTTTCCAACAAGACTAGTTTCACACAAAATAGACAAAAATAGCAATTACAAGGTGTAGCAAAGTGGACAAAAAGGGTCAAAAAACCCGCTTTCTTTGCTACCCTAAAATGGTTCTACAAGAAATTTGATAATTATTCTAGAAAATCCAAAAGGTGAAAACAATCAAGAATTGGCCTTAAATGTAGGATGACAAATTTTAAAGCCAAAATGACAACAACATTTCAATAGATCTTCAAATACTACAATTGTACTACTACCGTATATGAAAACAATACAAGCATATTTCTTAGGCAATTTGAAATATTTTAGAATTGTGCAATTGACATTTGACATTCTTCTTGCATACTTGATGTATTGTGTTGTTGCTTTTATCCATCTTTGACAAAAATTGGATACGTATTTTGAAGCCATGCCGTATAGACACCATTATTTATCAACTCACATACCCAATTACATTGTTATTTTTTTAGATGGATGCAAAATTCTTGTGATCACATGTGTACTTCAAAACCAAATTCCAAATTACTTCAAAACCAAATTCCAAATTATTGAGCGATTTCAACTTCCAGGCCAAAAACCACTCCCAGCGACCAAAATATGGTCGCGTGGTCCTTAAAGGGTTAAACTGCTATCGACGTGGGTACGTCGTCAGCTGCACTTGCCAGAAGGCTCAGGATGAGCAGCAGCAAGCATACTCAAGCAAATTCCACGTCGCCATTAAGTTTACGACGCTTGTGTGTCGACCATCTTCAGGTCTGCCAACTCCCTTTATATCCCGCACACTCAACGGCACTCCCGACTTTACTGCTACGCACACTCCTCGACATTTGGCGTTGCCAGCCATTTTTTACGTTTCGCCACGAGCTTCCTTAACTGCAGTGACCCCGTACTCATATCGCTGCACCTAGCTTGACATTGACTAAGCTTAGAATAGCTGGAAGCGGTGATGCAGAAACTTGAGAATGATGTTGCAAGCTTAGTTAGGGTTTAACTTAACTTCACCATAACACATTGGAACCATATTAATGACATTGTTGTAGAGCGTTAGAACAGTACAGATATGGCTACGTAGGAATAGTGTGGTTAAAAGCACCTGTTCCCGCTTGTGTGAACTGTGAAGGTCCAGCAACGAATGCATGCAACAGTTAGATCGACGAATGTGGTCTTATGAACTGAACTGGAAATTGGGAATTGGTGATGTTGTTTAGCTTCGTGGCTGCACATTTGAGCAGCTGGGTCGGTGCAGGAGACGCTAATTAATAAAAGCTGGGCTGATCAGTCAGTTGTCAGATATCATAACTTCTCTGCAGGTTATTGTTGCTGGCTGTGTCGTCCTGCAGGGGTCGCAGTGAACGTATTGAGACTGCTGCAGTACGTTGGTTCAGTGAGCGCCGCTTGGTGAAGGAAGCAGAGCGATAAGCTTAGTAAGGTTTTAGTAACCAGCCTGCGTCGAGCACTGCGGCAACCACACAAGGGTAAGGTTTAGGGAGGTTTGCTGCAATAGTGAAGGCAAGAGGAGAGGTCGAGGAGTGGTAGATACGAAGGGCGAGAAAGAGTGGAGAGTGGAGACGAATGGCTGCGAGGAGGGCGATGACGGGCCCGGCAATGGCTATGGCGTTGGTGGCACTCTCTATGTGCGCCGCCATGGCGAGCGCGGAAGTGGACTGCAGTGAGCAATTCGGGGCAATGCAGCCGTGCGTGGAATTCATCAGCAACAACACGCTGAACGCCCCTGCGAAGAGTTGCTGCACAGCTTTCCAGGCGACGTTCACAACTGCTCCGGTGTGTCTGTGCCAGCTGCAGCAGTCGTTTGCCGACCCCGCCACGGCGCCCGGCAACGCCACTCGCGCCAACCAGCTGCCGTCGCTGTGCGCCGTCGCCGTCGACCCTACTCGCTGCCCCGCGCTGCTGGGGTTGGCGCCCGCCGTCGCCCCTGCGGCGCCTAAGGGCGCTGACGTGGACTGCTCGGCGGAGTTCAACACGCTCACCAGCTGCATTGCATTTGTCACCTCCAACGACACCGTCCCGCCCGCCGACTGCTGCACGTCGCTCAAGACCGTGCACACCACGCAGCCTGTTTGCCTGTGCCAACTCCTCCAGCAGGTGGGCATTTTCCGCAACCTCCTCATCCCTTCAACTCTTTAGCTCGCCTCTCAGGGTTCCATGTGATGGTCATGGGATGTGTTCCATGAAGGGAGCCACAATGGCTGTCATATTTTTGGTGATTTTATGTGTAGTTGTTCCTAGCTATTCCTAGTGGTAAGGTAGTGTGCTCATAAACCCGTCTAAGGGCTAAAACTGAATTTTGGGGAGATGAAACTTCTTGAACTATTATTCAGTAAATTTTCCTTGAAAGGCAAGAAGAATTGACATCTAACCCAAGTTATTTCATATTTTTTGGAACTTTGTGGAATTAGTAATGAAATTTTGAAATGCAGAGGGCATAGGTCTCTAACAATGCATGGATTGTATATGGACTATATAGCAAGGGTACATTTGAGAAGGTGGGCAGTGTCAATGCCTGCACGGTTTATGAACAGACTACCTTACGCTAACTTTGTGGCGTGTACACACATGCTCTCAATGGAAAGAACTAAAAGACCTAGAATAGTGTGGCGAACTAAAGGACCCACAACATTGTGGAGAGGCAAGCCAAACATTTGTGGACTCTTCAACCTCTCTCAACCAATTGAAAGAATATTGTCCACACAAAAACTCATAATGTTATCTTACTAGCAAACCAATGTGTAAGCCTTCAATAAGAAGGGGACTCTTTCAATACCCCATGGTGATGTGTTTTTAGGACAATGGGAATTCTTGCAAGAATCCCCGTGTATGTACACCGTGTGCAATCGTACCACGCTTGCACATAGGACCCTTCATATGCTTTTTCTTACTCGCAAAGATACTTTTTCATATTTCGATTGTTCCATCATTTTTTCCTCTATTCTATCTATTGTTCTAAAACGCACCATGTAAACCTAACAAACCCTTCTCTTCCAAAATTATGATCTTCAAATAGATGACAAATGTTATGGGTGCCCATTATATGAGAGGTCTCATGACTTCATTCATACCTTTTTGAGTTCTGCTTTTTTCGGGTGTTTTTTTGTTAGTGGTACTAGTTTTGACAAGGGCAGGTTTGTAGAGCGTTGAGATGCTCCACTTAACCCCTAGTGAATGTTGATGCATTATATATGCTCTCTTGTGTTGTATACAAATAGGGTGTTTGGGTAACACATGAATCGCATTGGAGTTGTAAATTTTAAGTCAAGTCACAAACATTAAACAAATCACTTAGGATTTTTTAGGAAATTTTTGGCATTTGTCATAAGGCCATTTTTTCAAGTAGTAAATGGTCCTTATGAATACAGCCAACACTTTTGATAGGCAACATCCTTTAGGGGTTGATGTTTCAGCTTTTGAGTTGAGAATTGAGGCATTTTTGAAGTGATGTGACGTGGCGAAACAATTTTTGAATAAAAATCCTGCCTGCAGGTAAACGGCGACCCGACCATGTCGTCAGGGGTGAATGTAACGAAGGCGCTAGAACTCCCGAACATTTGCAAGACCGGTGCCGACGTGAATCGCTGCCCAGCGCTTCTGGGAGAACCGACTGCGTCGCCGTCAGGAGAGCCTGTCGCCGCTGCCCCTGGCACCGATTCCGCTCCCGCTCCCGAAGCCGGCGCGCCTGGCATTGTCAGCGGCGCCCCTCCCACGGCCCAGGAAGAGTCTCCGATCGTCGCAGGACCGAATGGAAACGGCGCAAACTCCAACCTTGGAGCACCATCGATCGCAGTGCTTGTAGGTTTCATAGCTTCGTCGTTGCATCTCCTCTTTTGATTCGTTTGCATTTGCAGTCCCCGATACAGATCTTGTTTGCGTTTTTCAGTCCCCGCTATGTGCAAATTGGCCGGTATTGCTTGTAGACTGCATGTTTGCTGGGATTTGAAGGAGCTTTGTGCAATCGAGTAATGACTTTTAGCGACAGATGGTTTTAGGGTTTTTAGATTCTCTCCTTTTTTTGCTTTTCTGACTTTAAATGCAGAGGTGTTCATTCGTGTTATCCCCGGTCATCCAGTGAGGCAATGTTTTTGAAATTTCTAGCAGTTTTGAACGAGTGAACTAGTGTTTGCATTGGAATGAAATATTGTGAGCCTGTAATTGCCTCTTTACAGCAATTTTTAACTTCTTTGATATTTCCACAATTTTTTTGGGTTTCTTTTTGGGAAGAGTCCAATGACATTGGATGGGGGAATGCTTGGGGAGGGATCCTTGAGCAGTGAGCTGGGATTTTTTTGTCAAAATTATAGATTCCACCTATAACCGTGCACATAGGGCCAATTAATTGTGCATTTTAAACTATCATCTTTTTAAAAACTTGCTTTTTTTATAGTAAAAATTTGTTCTTACTCAAAGAATCTTGAATTCCTTGCTCATGGCTCACCATTTTACACTCAGTGTTGTCCATTTAACTTCTTCAGCACTCAAGAATCAGAGTAGAGCTACATGCTCATAATTTATTTCAAAATTGATCAAACATTAAAATGCCAAAATAAGATAATATTTTCTTATCGCTTATTAGCTTTTCCTTGTACTATTTGTAAATTTTGAGTTTTTGTTTTATGAGTTCGAATGACTTAATCAGAAGGAAAAGTTTTTCTTGATGCCAACCGTAATAATGAGATTGTTCCTGAAATTATTTATAAAAAACCGTAGTAAGATTTACAATGGACAAACGTTGAATTTGCAACATTGGGATTCTTCATTGGTGACTCTCTAATGACTCCAACATACGTTCAAGCCTCTTTAATTGCACACATTGTACTCGTGTATTCTTTACATATCTTTCATGAATCTTTCATGTTATATGAAAACTTGATTGGAAAACATTTACGTATCAAGGAGTTGATCCAAACTCTATATTATTTGCCATAAGGGCATCCCCAATGTAGCTGTAAGAGAGGCAGGCAAAAGCTTGTGCAGGGTTTTAAACAGGACTTGAGCTAAAACATGGGTTCTAATGCAGCAGGTAAACTATAATGCATTTTTCAGGGTTCCCCACATAAGAGCCCATCCCTTGCAAATTTTCACTATTTGGAGAGTCTTGCATACCACTCCAGCTCTGACACTGATGCAATTTCAGAGAATTTTAGAGAATTTTAGATACTTCTAACATGAATCAGTCACACATAAGCACTTAAAAAAGATAAACTAATAAAAAATTGTGGTTAATGAGTGTCATAAGGTATGTGCATTGGGAGGTGGTGGATTGGGAAAAGGCCCTGCTCTATAAGAGGGCCGCAGTCAGACCTTGTCTGACATAGTTGGCGGGCTAATATGCTTGCTGGATTGGGGATGCCCTAAGAATTCCATATATGCCCTTGCCCTTTGAATTGCCAACTGCCTGTGGCTATCCAACTTTGGATAATGATGTCAAAGAAAAAAATTGTTCTATTTTATTTCAATTTCTACGTAATCAAAACATCTTTCTATTTTAAGGAAGCACAAAAAATAATAAAAATATGTATAGCATAAGACTTGCGTGAAAACATTACCAAAAAAAGAGGAAATAATGATGCTTCAACAACCAAATTTTCTTGTTATTTTTCACAAGATTATAAAAAATCATTACCATAATCCTTCAAAGCAAATTTTGTTCCTTCAAAATAACTTTTATTATTATTTTTGATGAGTTGTCAATGATATGTCCTTTACATTGTTGTTCCATATATTTAATTGATATCTCTATATTTATTTATACTAATTACATCATAATACCTTGTCTAATAGCTATTTCTTTGCACAGATGTATTAAAAAGATTAAAAAATCATTTGCAAATCAAGAACATTGGCAAACAATTTCATAGGAGATAAAGATAGAAGCCCACCAATTGACTATAAAACGAAACAAAACAAAAATCATGTGTATATACATCAACCAAATTGAAAATTTTCATTTGCATCACGAAAACAATTCATTTATTTTTAATGGTTCAATTGCCATGCATTTGAGGTAGTATTTAATGCCAAATCTATATCATGTCGAGTATATTTAAAGTTCTCACATTGATGTATCTACACAGGTTGTGCATAATTCCTTCACACTAACTTCAATGGAAATTTCAAATTTGTAAAGTCTAATTAGTGCAAAGGCGTGGAATCCTAATAACCCTTGTTTTCTAAACTAGAACTTGGTCATTTCCTATCTTATTGCATTCCACATAACAAACTAAAGGTGCAAGGTGCGTGCTCACAAAACCTCAATAGGAGTTTGACCACTTGAGTCACAACATATGAGATAGAATTGAAACACCGTAACCCACTATATACTGAATTTACATGAATTATTGTAAAGTACTTATTGGTGCTCTTCACTAAGTCACTTGTTTCTTAATCCCTAAAAGCGCACTTGTCCCTTCGGGGGACAAAATGGATTTTGGGCAGCTCACTACAAGTGGATGTTTATTCATTTTTTGTTGAAAATTTCACATTTGATGTATCCAAGGAGTAGCTTCAAGGTCCAACAATTTTCATAACTTTTCACTACATGGTTCAAAAGTTATTGCATGATATGTTGTTTTTTTTGAACTCCTGACAGCCTGGGCAGCTCAAAAAACTTTTTTTAAAATTAAACTTTTTTGATTTTTTTTAAAAAATTTGGCTCTTTAGACTTATGCATACTTGGGAAGCTTTGAACCATTCAATTTTGATTGATGATATGAAAGTTATGAGACATTCTAGTTTGTGGGTAGGTATGGCTCCATATCTACCCGCAAACTAGAATGTCTCATAACTTTCATATCATCAATCAAAGTTGAATGGTTCAAAGCTTCCCAAGTACGCATAATTCTAAAGAGCCAAATTTTTAAAATAAAATCAAAAAAGTTTAATTTTTAAAAAAGTTTTTTGAGCTGCCCAAGCTGCTCGGAGTTCAAAAAAAACAACATATCATGCAATAACTTTTAAACCATGTAGTAAAAAGTTATGAAAATTGTTGGACCTTGAAGCTACTCCTTGGATACATCAAATGTGAAATTTTCAACAAAAAATGAATAAACATCCACTTGTAGTGAGTTGCCCAAAATCACTATTTTGCCAAAAAACAATGCTTGGACCTTTAGGGGTTAACTCACAATTTCACCTATTTTTAATTTTTAAAGTAGTGTACATTAGATTATTAAGGCCGTGTGCAATAATTGGAACAAGTAGCTATTCTATAAGAGGCTCTATCCCTAATAGCTTGATATTTGAGTAAGGTACCCATTTAGGCTTCCTGAAGATAGTTTTTTCCCCATACACAGCCTCCTCCCCTACATTCACAATCTAAAGAACTTGTGTACTACTCCGTACTTAACAACACAACCATCTTTTGTTCATTGTACCTAAATATCTCAGTAGGATTTATTTTTTGAGGAAAATTTTGCTAGAAAGCCATACAGTTTTTTTCAGAGAATATTCAACAGCACGCTATTGCTTCTTTGTGGATGAGACTGCTAATTTGCTTCACAATCTTGAGATGATATCGCTCCACTTGCACGAATGTGGATTTACTTTCAATGAAGAAATATATTTCCATCCATTTTTTGCACACGTTATCCATGTCCATGGATGAAATAGCTTCCTCACTCTGGCATCTCACACTGATAGATCACTACAGTAGTAGTAATGCAGCTGCATAGAGCAATGTGGATGAAAATCATCCATATTAAACGGTTCAGTCTTCCAGGATTTAAACTTTAAAGTTTCCTGGCTAGTCCCAAACCCTAACCCTAATTTCGCAGCTGGCCACTTGAGCGACGACGTCCGCACAGCCCTCGTCGTCTCCCTCGTCTCCCTCTTCTCAGATCGCAACGAGCTCGATCTCGTCTCCGTATTTTGTATTTGCTCTGCTTGGATTGGATTGCTGCAACTGTGCAACTGCAGGGCTCGGGGATTTGCAGCAAGATGATTTACGACGTGAACTCGGCGCTGTTCCGTTCCTTCTTGAGCCAGAAGGGCGCAGGCGACAAGCGCAGGACGGAGGATCCCAAGCCCAACAACCAGCGGGCGCCCAAGGCCAACGAGAATAAGCCCGTCATGAATGAATAGCCTACTTTACGCGGGGTTGTGCCCCTCCCCCCTCACTCACCACAGACAAGAAGACGCGGCGGAAGTGCTGGTTTGGATTGCAGGACTAGCAGAAGAAGAAGAAGAAGAAGAAGAAGAAGATGGAGAAGTTATACCGCATCATGAGCCAGGGTTACGATAGGGTTTCTAGAGATGGATAGCAGGACAGGGCTGCTCCATGTTCAGGTATTACTACAGTTTTGAGACGAATAACTAGCCCCTTCTTTTTTGTGATTTTTCACCTGGATATGGATGGTTAACCTGTTTGTTGAATTATACATCTCTTTTGTGGACTCTTAGCTGCTTTTGTGTGAATGCGTTTCATAAACTTGTTGAGATTCTGGTTTGCTTCACTTGATGTGAAATTTTGGAGCTGATGCATGAAGAGTCCAGCTCGCGTTCACGCCGTTCTGTGTTCAGGCAAGAAGGTTTTTGGTATGAGTCTGTGGATGATTAGCTTTAGCCCCCCTGGTGCTGTTTGGTGTCTGCTATGGATATGGATACCCTGTTTATGGGAATGGATCCCTTTGTAGAGTTTAGACTTTTTTTTATGAAGACGTTTCACTGACTTGTTAAGGTCCTGGTGTCATTGGGTTTATGTAGCTTGCAATGCTGACGTGTAATTGGTAACTTGTTCGTAAGGCTAGGAATTCGCCGTGGAGATGGATGGGTGGGGAGCTCGTGTGTACGCTTGTTTCCATGTATGTTCAAGAAGGTTTTGATACTCCCTCTGTCTCAAAACTTGGCCCTATTGGAACGTCATGTTTTTTTATTCCAATTTCTTTGATCATATTGTAAAATGGATCCAAATTTTGTATTACCATAAACAAATATGAACATTGTGTGTGTTCATTGAAACCTATTGAAAAAAATAACACCAGTTTCCAATGGGTCACTTCTAGTGAGATAGAGGGAGTATGGATCTGTGGATGGCTAGCCCTTAGTGGTTTTGGTTTTCCGTCTGGACATTAAGTTTATTCCCCCTGCTTATTGGAATGTATCTCTTTGTGTTTTGCGAATGTTGGGTTAACGCTTTTCACATACGTGTTGAGATTCTGGTGCTATTATTGTGTTGTGGAATTTTGTGCTAGTATACCACAACCGGTTCTTGCCTCCTAGTAATCAAGCTTTGCATAAATAAATATGCAACAAGATGTTGAAAGATTGAGACAGCACTGCAGCATTACAATAAATACCACACAAATGGTTACAAACTAAGACGTCAAGATATTGGATGTAAGGTAATGCATTTCTTGGCGTGTGCTCGAAGGTTCTTAACCATAGCGTATGAGCTAAATAGCAAAATCTAATCACCATACAGAAATATCTATTTTACAGGGTCTCAACATTAAAATCATTTTAAAAGAAATTTTGATTCTTTTTAGAAAGTTTTTGTTAGAGAGAAAGATGTGCATGTGGTTTTTTCCTACATATTCTTACAATTAAATCTCAAAAATTCATCACGGATGTTTTTTTAATCAATTTTCATGTAAAATTGTGAATATTGTGGAAAATTAATCTACCACAAATAGGGTTTTGGTTTTTTGGAACTCAAAATTTGATATGCTTGATTAAGATGGCTGGTAAGAACTAAAAATCATTGATACAAGATAATGAAATGCTAGTTATATTTTATAAATTACGAAGTTCTTTGAATGTAGAACAAGGTAAGTTTTTAAAGATTTGCAAAGATACTTTATAATTGTGAACCTGATTTATTCTCCTAATCACGGAATTGATAACATTAAACTTGCAGATGTTTAGAGAATAGCATCACCAAGATATTTAGATTGCTCAAATGAATGAAACGGATACACTCACCTTACTCAGGGACACAGTATATTTATCATAGAAAAACTAAATGTAGAAGAATGCAAGTAAGAAGATGATCTTCCTAGAAACCTCAATATGTGCACAAATTTTCAAATTTTGTTTACTGAAATTCAAAACCATCCGTAGACACCTAATAAATTGAAACTCTTAGTTCCCAATCAATTTCAATTTGGCCACCAAGCAAACTTGACATGGTAGAAGTTATATTGTAGTTGGGAAATGAATTAACAAAGCACTCAACAATCATGTTCAATAGAGTTGCAATCTATCTTGACATCCTGAATCATAGATTTTGATTATTATCCAAGGTCAACATATTTGTTAATATTTGTGTTTTTTCCTATTCAAGCTATTGAGCAGGGGAGTCTTTTGCAAAACTTGATTTTCTAATTTTTAGACCTTTTGAAATGAGCGTCAAATAAATTAGATCTTAGGAAAATGTCAACCTTCAAAATTCAATTAAAGGGTTTGTCGAGCATAATTTGAAATACTGTAAATTGTCTATGATTATACCCGTCAATTCCTTAACCTTGGTTCTGTTACATGATTGAGATTCTTTTTACATCATTGAAGATTTCAAGCTATTTTCAAATTCATAAACTTATGTGAAAACTGAATAAACAAAATAAACATGCAATTCATGGGTGATATTATTCTGTTATTTTGTTGCATACGATTCACAACATGTCTGCTTTTGAGATATTACAGTTGCAACTCATAGAAGTGTATGAAACAAGAGTAAGGTACCTATTCAAAATTCCTTTCGATAGATTCTCTTGATGCAAAGCCAACCTCCCTCCCTTCATCCCTTATGATCTAGAGACATTAAGGTTTATTTCCGAGCTCTCAACATAGGGGAGGCATTGCATTGAGTTAACCCTTAAACAACATACTGGGTCATGGTGGGGCAACCCGAGAATCACAAAAAGAATAAGAGGTAAACCTAGAGATCAAGCAAGTATGCATGACCAATCACAACAAAGAAATAACCACACAAGAAATCAATTGGAGATATGGGCAAGAATCGAATGATCCTTAAAACCTCTTGTGTGCATGTTGCAAATAGACATGCAAAAATTGATGTACAACGAATGGTCCATATTGAGCTAAATTCAAAGGACCTCTACAAAGGTCACCCCAACTAAGTGGTACTCTTGCACAACTAATTTTTTTGTGAAACCCACGTCCCTGTAGCTGGATCTGTGTATGTCATAAGAGGTTTAAGCTACCCAGCGGAAGCATGAGTATGTGCAAGTTTGAGTACGCACCATACTTGAAAAGCGAAGCGAGCCAGTGCTATAGCGCCAGAGCCTCACATTTCAAAAATTCCTTCAAAGGGCTCAACAAGCCTAAGAAGTAAAGAATCAAGTGACAATCAACACGTCGACCTAATAACAGAATTGCTCCAGAAGCAGACCAAAAAAAGGGCTACAACCATAAGCAGAGATTATGAAATGGTGGGGACTTGACAGAGCAGGTTGTGCTTGTCCTAACCCAGAAGAGTCTACACATGATACCACAAGACTACAAAATTGGTCACAAAAATAAAGCTGAGTTTCTAGTATCAGACAACATGATATGATATGGACTCACGAGCAGATATAATAAATTGTGCTTATAAAGCTAAACTACAAAATATATGACAATGAATGCAGGGATCAAGTTCTTCTGAAAAACCTGCCTCCTTTCTGACCCACTCCCGTCCCAGCAAGCCCAGCCGCAAGCACGGATTTCGTATCAGGCCGCCATGAGAACTCTTTCAAGGTCAAGAAACGGTCGCCGAGAGTGGGAGTGAGCTCGGAGTCTCGGATGTTGTCACAAAACGTAACCCTCAACCGATTCAGATCCTTGAAAGACTGCACCACCAAGTCCACTCCCGCAGTGGTAATCAAAGAGCATCCCTCAAGGCTCAAGAGTCTAACCCTCCTGCACGACACTGTGAGAGCCAGGGTGTCGTCATCCAAACCCCAGCAATCCTTGAACTCGAGCTCTTTCACTGCGGAGCACACCGTGAGCAAAGCAGCAAAGCCCACCCTGTCTCGCAAATCACACCGTTCCAAGTGCAGGCGCTCAATGGCCTTACACCGACCAACATGAGCAAGAGGACCAGGACTCCGATCGATCTCCTTGCAACCTTCAAGACGCAAGGTTTTCAAGCAGTCAAGGAAAGACAACGCTGCGACCCAGCCTGCGTAGAAACCCTTGTTCGACAGCGTCAGCTCTTCCAACATGACGCAACACTTGCCAATGGCCGAGATGCCCTCGTAACTCGCCTCACAGCCACTGAGCTCCAAGCGCACCAGGCGCCGGAAGGTGTGGCTCATGATTGTGAGACCAATGTCCGTGAACGTGCAGTGGTAAAAGCCTGTGACCGATCCTATCAACCTCACTATCTGGAGGTTCTCACATGCCGCTATGGCTCGCAGCGTCTCGTCCGTGCATTGGTACAAATCCAGTTCCTGCAGAAGCGGGCAGTTCTTGGCTATACTCGCGATGCCTGTCTCGTCCGATTTCGGGTATTTTTGAATCCCTGTCTTGGGAGTAACAACAGCAGCGAGTGGACTGTCCATACTCGCAAGCTTCAACTCTTTCAAATCCGGAAGTGCAGAATCGTCCTTCGCATCGTTCGGTTTCTTGTCTGAGTCCGGCGTTCTTGCCATTATCATGCTTTTGGATTTCGACAAGCTCCTCGACAATGACCGAGCTCGGCCGAAGTAATTCCCCCGTCGCACGTCCACCACGCACAGGCGCTGGAGTCCGGGATACGCATCGGCAAGGAGCTTCAATCCCCTGTCAAGCTTCGCGGGAGACAGCTGCTGCTTCTCGATGCACCGTTCGATCGACTGCGGGTCCACGGCATCGTCGTTGAGCTGAACCGTGAGTCCCTGATGCGTGAGAAGTATGGCGGATCCGCCTTTGCCCGCCTGCGGGGTGATGATACAAGCGAGGGATAGGTCGACGTCCGTCAGGTTCGGAAACCGAGCGCAAATCCGCCCGCTCTCCAAAAACGTCCAGTCCTGCACTCTGATCGACTGCCTTAGGGTTCCGTGCAGCCGCATCCATCGCTTGCAAACCACTGCGTAGTGCGGGGCGGGCGACAAGCGCCGCAATATGTTGAGCAGCACCTCGTCGTTCAGCTGACTAAACACGTCCCCGAGCGGCGGTTTCCACGAATCGTCGATCTTGTTGCCGAGTCCCTTGCTCCGCATCGCACCTTTCTGCAATCCTGCCCCGGCCTCGCTCTCCGGCTCCAGCGCCACCTCCACCATATGCCTCCCCCTCCCTCCCTCCACGGTCGCATCAATCAGCCTTCTCTCCAAACCCTTCGAAATCCTGCAATCGCGCATTCACAACATCGCCACTGAAAATGAACACAAGAAAAATGGCTTCTCCCTCGAATGAGCGGCTCTTTTTCCTCCGCAAATGCGTCGTTCGACTGGAACTAACTTCTATTTCTGTCAGGAAACCTGCTTCACGGAATATCGGCGTCGCTGTTGTCCGAAATTTGGCGATTATCCGCTACACCAACAGATCGCTTGCTCGCTCGCTGCCTGCATTTCTCGCGACAGGGCGGAGGTGCCCTTGCCATGGCTTGGTGCAAGGCGGCTGCCTCGGACCGCGGCGTGCCGGCTGCAACCGCATTACGCCGCGCGTCCACATCCTTCGGCACTTTGATGGCTATTTTCGCCGGTTCGAAGAGGAGGCTGACGTCATTGAAAATAAGCTTAGAGCATCTCCACCGGTACAGACTCGCTCAAAGTTTTTCATCTGGCAAGGCCTGAAGGCTCTCAATCTCCACCCATACTCTTTGAAAAGGTGGCCTTACACTCAAAACACACCCCATAAATAAGCACTTGACCACTTATCTAGGGAAGTAGAGAATAAAGCTCACTAAATTTAAGGTGAATAGTGCATGAATAGTGGCCTGGAGAGTGGCTTGGTAGACTTGTCAAATGAGAGAGTTTGAGAGGGGCCTGAGAGGGGCCCGAGAGGGGCCTAGCTACTTTTCATTCACTTTGAGAGAGCCAGTGCCACCGGTGGAGATGCTCTTACAACCTTTCATTGCGTTGCACCAGAGCACCAACCCTAAGAGCATCTCCACAGCAAACGCAACAATAGACGCAAACGCAAGTGTCAAGCAAAGGGAGAACTTCTGAGCTCCACTGCATACACACGCCAAAGCCTTTCCCAAGTTTCTAAGCAACACTACAAGCTCCCGTTCACGCCACTCTCCAGGTCTTTTGCATTCACATTACAACTCAGTGGAGGACTCACAAGGGAGGACTCAAATAGGTTGAGGCTTGTTCCTGCTCGTTTCCTTTCCTCGTGCTAGAGAGAAGAACCAATGAAATAGCGTGAGTGTGAGGTGGAAGAGCTCCCAAAAGGGCAGAGCAGGTACTTGAAGTGGCCCGCATGGTAGCCTGTGAATTCTTTGGTTACATTCAATGTTGCGGAAATGGGATGGAGATGCCCTAAACTGGAGTAAGTTAAAGCAAGTCCACCGCACACGCGAATAGAGGTTGAACCGTTAAAGTAGTCGCATAGATTGAAATCTAGTCCTCCACTACATGGCCTTTCCGGATGTCAAGGGTAGATGCTACAAGTTCTTGCAAATGCTATTGTCAAGGTCTTTTGCAACCATGGTATAACTCACAAGATGGAGGGTTTCATACTGATTAGGGCAACTAAGTAGCGTGAGTGGCAAGGGTTAGCAAGAATGCGCGATGGAAGAGCTCTTGCAAGGCAGCCGGTACGTGAAGTGGCTTGCCCTATGGCTCTCCAAATCTTTGGTCGCATTATCTGTTGTGAGAGAGCGACGGCAATGCTCTAAGCTAATCCAAAAGGAGGAAAAGCTTTGCCTTATAAATAGAAACTAGTTGGAGAATGTTCAACAAAATGTTCACTTCTAAGACAATGATAATGATTTAAAAAGGGAGAAATTACAAGTAGGGGTATGAATTTAAAAAATTTACAAATAAGGGCACGAGTTTAAAATAAGTAAAAATAGGGACACAATTTCAAGGCCCATTTTATTAAAATTCCTTATTTAGGCTTAATTTTGGCCTTTAAATTTTTGGAAGTTTGTTAACACTTAATATGATGTATCTAAATGCTCCTATGTCCAAACTAAGCACTAGACAACTCTGGCATGTCTTGTAAAAGGTAAAAAATGACATGGAGAGCTTCACCTCAAAACTCTATTTTTTTTCCTTTGGACTTGGGTCATTTGCTTTGCATTTGGGGAAGAGCACAGTGTAAGCTCTTTAAAACTTCTCTTATTTTCGCTAACTATATTATAATTTAATATTACTTTCCACACAAAAGGTACCCTTTAGGCATGGAACGGATTCTCAAGCTTGATTTCAAAAATATTTTTCAGTTTTTCAATCCAAAATTAGTGACATAATCTTGTTTTGTATGTAATGAAGTTTAGTTAATAAATATTGTACCAATATCGAAAGTACAACAACAGAATTAATAAGTTATTATTGGTTTGTACATACACATATATACACTCTAGAGAAAGGTTAGAGAGAAGTTGGTTAAGTATATTTAGTTGACAAGCTATTGTGAATTGTTGTCAATTCAAAAAAGTAAAAATCAAGTAAAAAAAGACAACAAGAGATTACAAAATAATCCCAAGGAGGAGACACAAAAAGGAGACATTCATTGAGTCAAACAATAAGTCAAATATGGTGTTTTCAAGTGTCAAAAGTATAAATTAATGGTGAGAATTTGTAGGTTTGCACTTAATCTAACCATCTTCAAACTTTTTTTGATAGATTATTTTTCATCATTCTTTTGTGAAAATGCTAAGTTAACCCCTAAAGGACCATTGTCCCTTTGGGGGACAGGTGCGAGTTCGGGCATGTACCTTTGGATAAGCTACTTTGTGTAATTTTCTGAAACTTTTATTGAAGATGGGGAATTCAAAAATCTAAGTGGGCATCTAATTTTTTACTCATTCCGACAATTGTTGAAGAAGTTACGCAAGAATTTCTGAAAATTTGGGGCGGACTGCCCACCCGGGCAGCCCAAAAACTTCTTTAAAAATTAATTAAATTTTTAATTAAATTTTGAAATTGGTTCTTTAGAATTTTTAATAATTGAGAAGCTTTGAATCATTCAATTTCAATCAATGAGATGAAAATTGTGAGGAGTTCTTGTTTGAGGGCAATTATGGATTCTCTACTCTAAAATAAACTTTGAAGTCCTTTATTTTACTCAATTTTCAATATTTTGGAAAATAATTAAACCAAAGGAGATTGTTTATCACAACATTATCACTATTGGGATTAGCATTTTTCATTTCCATAATTAAAATCTTAACGATTTAGTGTTTTGACTCATTCTCTACTTCTTTTTACTGACTATTTTTTCCCATGTGTTGTATAGTTCCAATTGATTTGAAAATTCTTTGACACATAGCTAACTTGATCTCCTACATGGGAAAAATAAAGCACAAAGTTGCATAGAGCAACTTTTTTGTTATGAGAGTGGTCAAAGATTTCTAAAATTTTGAAGGAGCATGAAAAAAAACTTTTCTTTTCATTTTAGATGTAAGTATCTCACTCATGTCCATCTGGAATAACCTGATTTTTTTTCTACAAGTACCTAATCTAGTCTAGGGCAAGATCTTATGGTTGGATTTTCCAAATTTTTTAAAAGAATTACCTTCTTACTAACCCCCCAAAAGTGGTAGTTTTGAGTGATATTCACTGAAAAAATGGCTCGGTCCTTTAGGGGTTAAATCTTTTTTTGATCAGGTATTGAAAGGTCACCATGGTTGAAAATCACAAACAAACGAATTGATAAAATATTTATAAATCAATAACCAATTTATTTAACTTCATATAAACAATATTGGTTTGATCAACAAGTAAAATATCAATATCAATAAAAATATAGATACATGGGTTTTTGAAATTGAAGATTAATAATTTTATCAATGCCTCATCTGATAACAAATGGACACATCGTGGCTAACCTAAAAAGAAGAGTTTTTCAAATAATGTGAGGTTGTTGCTTTAAAAATGGGTGCTTCAAATTTGAAGCAATGACGGTATTTGATAGTTGTAAGGACATGTAAGATTATCAAATATTTGACGTTTCCAATTCAAATAATGTAATGAACATATGAAACTTTCATGAAAACATACTAATTCAAATATGAGAGTTGACGAAAATAAAAGATGTTCATTACATTATTTTGAATTTTTTATCAAGGATGTTGAGTTTTGAGTTTATAAATCACTGTCATCAGAAAGGGAACCTTTTGGCACCTATTTTTCAAAATGCAAGTTCAATGAACCTGAAATAAATCAATCTCACATACTTTGGTGAATTGATGCTGTAACCTTAATGTTCATCAAGTGCTAAAATATCATACTTTCAATAAAAATTCAATTGATCAATCCTACTTGTTTTTTATGTTTGACTACCATCTGATTAAACCTAATCCTAGAAATCATTGCATGAACTTCAATTTTGTAACATCTAATCTGAAATTTTATATTAGTAAATGTAAAATAGCCATTCACTAATCACATGAAAACATGCAATATACCAGCATTGAATCCTTCAACTATGAGATTTTGTGCAATAAGTGAAATATGCTAAAGGTAATATACACAAACGTGACAATGTTATACCAAAATTATTAGTTTCTTCAAATTTGATTATTTGAATAAACATCTAAAATTGAGTGCATCTTCTGGCATCAAAGCTTGAAAAACACTTGAGATTTAACATGATTCTACATTGATTTTCAAACAAAATCATCCAAGTGTATTTTAATTGACAAAGAAATAAATATTATTAAATGTGATTATACTAGTTTAATAAAACTGATGTAAAATTAGCCATTATTTTTTTGCAACAAAATTATTATTATTACAAGAACAAGTTGAACAACATGATTGAGTGTTGTTAGAAATGGAAAAGAAACAATTAGAAAATCCAGTAGAAGAAGACCATGGTAATAATGATCTTGATAGTTTAGAAGAACCTAAATATTGTGAACGGAATGAGTCACTATATGGTTTGACAAGAGGTAAAATCTGTGAAAGTTGTAAGAAAATTGAAAATTGTACACCAATAGGACTATCGATTAGACGATGTCAAGCTTGTGCAAGAAGAAAAAGTTTGTTTGAGAAAAAACCTTCTCAAGTAGAATTGGAAAGAGAAGAACAGTTAGAAACTGATTGTGATGTCAAAGATGAACCAATAACAATAGCCACAACAAACTTTGTCATTGAAATGAATACAAAATTAGAAGATAATTTGAATGATAGCAAAAATCATCTAAATAATGAATATTTTGCTGTGGAACATGAACACAATGATTTACTTGGTGTCAATGTTGTCAAAGTTCCATCTAGCACAAATAGTGAAGATGGAAAGGCGACTTTGAAAAAAAAAGATAACTTGGCCTTAAATAGAAAAGAATATAAGCCATTAATTGCAAGTGATGCAATATTAAAAAAGGATAAAAATGGATATCTCAAAGGAAGACCTCTTTTGGATAAAGATGTAATGGTGACTAATGAAAGAAAAGAACCTACTATAGAGACACTAGATTCCCAAAAAACAAAAGAAGAAATAGAATTAGAAAAGAGAGAACGTGGTTGGAATGTAAATGGTAGTATAATTGGTAAGAGTTCTAACTACTCAAAAGTTGCACCAACAAAAAGTCTTGCCTTGTCGGATGGATGCTTGCTTGGAAAAGAACAAAGAGAAAGAGTTAAAGTTAAATCTTTGAAGGAAAAACAAGATACTCAACGAATTTTGGGCTTGGTGGCAAAAAGAAGTGAAAGTAGAATAAATTCACCAACTCATAGAAATCCAAATTTAAGTTATAATAGAAATGAAGAAGTAGAAACTCCATATGCAATAAATACAAAAAGCAATGTAGTTCCTTCAATCATAATACATGAAAAAAATCCAGAAACATCAAAATTACAAGAACCACTCAATTTGATTGCAACAAATAGTGAGATTGTGTCAAATTGTGATGAAACCAAAAAAAGGCCATATTATACAAGCTTAGAAGGTAAATCAAGTTCCCATTTCCCTATACCTCAAGAAGATACAAAATCACAATGTTTGTCACCAACAAACTTAGGTTGTTATTCCAATGAAAACACTCTTTTTGGTACCCAACGCATTTTAGAACTCCTTGCAAAAAGAAATGGAAGTAGGATAACTTCACCAACACAAAGTTTTGAGATGAGTACCCATAATAACGAATCAAATAACAATACATATTGTGAATCTAAAGAACAAAAAAAAGAAAAAAACATTGATGTTACTTCACAATCATCTCAATTGCATGATCATCAACAACAAAATCTAATAACACCTACTTGCACAACAAAAAGCTTATATAATGAACAAGATTTTACTTCCAAAAACAAAAGTGAGAAACTCTTGGATTTATGTTATGGAACATCTTCAAATGCACCAAATTACAAAAAACAACAAGACTTTGATCATCATAACACACCTTCAACAAATGCAAAGTTTCAACACAATGATAATAAGTTTAATAATACACATCAAGTATTAGAATTGGTTGCTCAAAGAAATGAAAATGATACAGTTCCACCCAAAAAATGTACCTATTACCATTTGAAAGATGACCCTTTATCAAATTCAAAAGGAAACAAATTTGATTATTTGAAAGTTACTAGTGAATTAATTCCTTCATGTAGTATAGAAAATCAAGAACCACCTTCAGTTGAAATTATACCTTCAACTTTAGTACTATGTAATCATAGTATTATTCTCAAAAATCACAAAGGTAAAAACATTCATTTACTTGTGAAAAGTTAGTTGTGGTTATTATAGTTTCACTAAACTTTCATTTTACAACTAAGGCTAACATGAATTAAATAGAAATTTGATGTACATCATTTATTGGATTTGTTTTGAAAAAATAAAATGGATTTGAATCTTTTAAATTTTCCAACCTCACTTCTTAAATAAAATCAAGTAAGAGGTAATAATTATTGAGATAAAGTTTTAACCTAATAAAATGTGCTCATTGAAATTTATTGTTTAGGAGAAGGAGAAACAACTTCACATGCAAATGTAGATACCAAAGCTTCAAAAAGAAATTATGAAGAAGCAACATCAAGACCAAATTCACCAAAATTAGAATTTTCAACACCTTCAAGTACAATTTGTCACGTCAATGATAATCCTTTGTATGGCACAAAGTTTGAAAGTGAGCCCATTAATTGTACCTCCAATTCCACTAATGAAAGTGGTTCATATACTTCAATTCAATCACCTTCTCCATTAGTTGCACAAAACTCTCTTAATAAACCATTAAGAAACACATCCAAAGAAGCATTGGAAATATGTTCTAAAAGGACAAATTCCAAAGAAACATGTTCTACGTGGGCTTTAAACAAACAATGTATCTACAATTCTACGGATATATCTCCTCTATATAAGTCTGCTGTAGCAACCCCTATATGTAAATTGCCAACAAACAAAATAAATGAAAGGAATCCTTTTCAAATTGAACCAAAATATCATGCAAAAGAAGTAGAAATTGTTGAGGAATATAAAAATTTGACCTTGGAAAATAAAAGAGTTGTAGAGTTAAGTGCCAAAAACCTTAACAAAGATGATGAAAGAGTAAAATTAGAAAATGGTAGGGCCTTAGAAGAACTACATGGAATTAATTTGATAGGAAAGAGTGGCAATACATTGGTTAAAGAATATTGCAAAGAAAAATCAAATCTTGATTGGAATTCAAAAGCTTCTTCTCACAAGATTATGTTCAAAACTTTTTGGTGGCCAGTTCAATTTATTTTTGGAATACTTATTTCTCCATTGAAACTAATACTAAAATCAATTTTATATGTGTTTTATTTGATCAAACTGTTTGTTTTTAGAATCATTAATATGTTTAAGAAGTTTAAGCACATCCTAGTATTGAGTGTTGGCAACATAAGGACAAAATTCTTAGAAAATTTCCAAGCTACTTGCAACAATACTCAAGGATATTCTCGTTGTGGATGTGCTAGTAAGACATATATTCTTATTGTTCTTAGCTCTCTATTGATTCCTAGTCTATTTGATTTGGATTTTTTCCTTGTAAATAGATTTATAGAAGGACAAGTTATAATTCGAGAAGTTTTGAATTTTGATTACACCAAGGAACATCCAACTGCAAGTGTGAATCTTTTACCTCATCAAATAATGGACAAAGCAAAAGGATATTTTCTTGATAGAGATGTTACAACTGCACGTGCTTTTCCACCATCTTATATATTCAATATAATTGTTCATCTCACATTGCCAGAATCACAATACAATCAAAACATTGGAATGTTTCAGGTTTATATCTTATAACGTTTTTCATTTCAAAATATGCATTTGAAAATAGACGTATCTTAATATGTCTTATTAATCAATCATCGCTATCTCAATGAATACGTATTTTACTTCTAAATAATAAATTGTCTAATAATAAAATGCTTAGCTAATAGTTTCTAAATAAAAACACATATCAATTTTTGAATTTTAAATATCTAAATAGACGTTTCAAAAAGTTAGTTTGCTTCAAATTTGTATGAACAAAATGCTTTTGATTCTTTAATAAATGATGAATAATTAATTGTTTATAGATTGCTAGTTTTATTTATCTTTTTATTTCAAAAATCCATTTACTCATGATAAGTGATTATTTTTTCTTGTGCAAAGTTCAATAACTTTGTGTTTAATTTTAAATTGATAGTTATGCTTTGTAGGAAATTAGATGATTGAAGTGTTTTCAATACATTATCTTGTAAAAATAAGGTGTGAAGAGGACTAAAGTACATGAAGTCAATGTTCAGATTGTTATAGAGACATTTTCAGCAAGAGGTCACTCTCTAAACAAGGCTAGTCGATCAAGTATGCTTAGATATTATAGTCCACTTGTAAAATACATGAAAAGTGTAATATTGGGAATACCCATTGTTTTGGGATTATCTCAAGAATCTCAAACACTTTCTATTAAAATGATGGAAGGACAAGAAGACAATGAACATTCTCCTACAGCACGTGTGAATGTTGAACTTGAACCCAAAATAGGCCACGTCACCGGCTTGGGAGTACCGGAGATTTACCAAGCAGAATTACAAGTTATTGCCCACAACCCATATTTTAGAGATGTTGCTCGCAATTGGGTATGGAATTTGTATGTATATAGTGGATTTGCTTTGTTTGTTTTTGAAGTCTTATTGGTCTTGTATTGTTGCCAAAGAGCATTTCCTCAAAAAGAAGTTGGTAGCAAAAAAAAGCATGAAAACAAGAAAACTCTATTTGAAAAAGGGCAAAAATTTGTTACACAAGCACCTATTATTAAGAGGTTGCATAAAGGGCAAATTTATTATTCAAAGAGTCTTCCATTGGCTTTACCAATCATTTCTAGTATGAATGGTTCTAGGAATGCACTTAATTGTAGTGAATCAAATCTTGAAGAATTCAAAGTGGTAAGATTGAGTAATGAACCTCTTTTTCAAAAAAAGTTGTAAGATCTCTTGATTTCAAAACAAATTTAAAAGTGATAAGATTGACTAGTGATATGCTTTCTAAATCAAGTTGTAAGATCTTTTGAATGCATTGCTATTTATTAAATAATAATTGAAGTCTATTGAATTTGTGAACCACTAAATTTTTGACACCATTCATGATAACTCAATCAAAGGAAAATCAAGAATTGAAGATCTAGACCATATCTAGCGGTTTTGTTAAGTTTTTGTAACAACTATATTCTTAACCCCAATCTTTGATTGTGGTTTGAATTTTGTAATTTTGAGGATGTTTTCAACTTAATGGAAAAAGAAGGTTGTTTAAATACCACAAACAAATTTCAATACAAGAAATATCAGATATAGTGTTAGCATATCAAAAAAAAATTACACACAAATTTCTCTCTATACGATTTGCTTTAAATGCTTGACCTATCCATTATTCAAAATTCATCAAGAGAGTTTTGTTCATATTGGTGATTCTAATGACAATTGTTAATCAAGCTACTTGCTTTTATGTGTGTATTTATTTACAGTTTTGAGATAGCCTCTAGGTCCTTTGTGGGCAAGGAAAACACTACATATGCACAAATAAAAAGATTGCTTTGCATGTCCTATCTTCCAACCCCTAAAGGATCATGGCCGTTATTTTGTCAAAAGACACTCAAAACTGCCACTTCTATGGTAAAGAGTAAAAAAGTTTGAAAATTGGTCTTTTTGCATATCTGACAATAGGATCTTATACTAGATTTGTATAAGAATGTGTCATTCAAAATTTAAAAATTTTGACCACACATATTGCAAGATATTTGCATTTAAAGTGTAAAAAATAAGCTTTTTTGCACCTTGCATGATTAGATTATTTGACTTTGAACTTTTTTAACTTAAAACTTTAGCACCATGGAGTTTTGAGGTTTATATTTTTATGGTGGGGACTTGAGTTGCAAATCTTTGGCAAAAAACCAAAACAAAAATTACTCAATTTTAATTCTTAAAAAAACATTAAATAGAAGAAGGTATGAGATTGAACAAAAACTTACATTGTTAATGACCTTGCAATGAAATTGAAACACAATAATCCCAATGGTGAGATTGTTCTTGCAGGCAATCTTCACCCTTTCCAATAGTTTCTTTTGCAAAAATGTTAAATTTGCATTCAAAAATGAAGTTTATAAGTTACTTTTTCAAGAGGATATTTGAGGTGCCTGAAAAATAAGATTGTCCATAACTTTCTCATAACTAGTCCAAATGGAATGAATAAAAGCTTCAGATGTAGATAAAGATATAATCTACAAGTTTAAAAAAAACTTTAAAAAAATTCAAGTTTTTGTAATATTTTTTTGTTGCCTGGACTCCCCAAATTTTTGCTTATATGGGCATAACTTTTGCTCCTTGGTATTGATTGGAATAAAAAAAATATTCCTCAAAAGCTAATGTGTTTTCCTATTTTCAAAAAAAGTTTAAAAAAATCAGGACAAAAATTGAGAGTGTAGGTACTTGCCCAAAATCCCATTTGTTCCCCAAATAGACAACGGTCCTTTAGGGGTTAACAAATTAGGTTACTTGCCATTTGAGCTCCATCATGAATGATGGAAGATTTTTTTTTAACCCTCAAATTGCTTGATTTCTTTGCATAAATAATATGACTGCCAAAACATATATTCTAAGATAAGAATAAAATTTCAAAAAATAAGTTTTTAAATTTCAAAGCATATGTTTTCTTCTTTATTTGTTTTCATGTAACTTATTTTAGATTTACAAAGCATGTGATTGACATTATAGAAATAGATAAAATTTACACAAAATTATTTTAGTATTAAAAATATCAAAATTAAAAGGCGAAATTTTTACAAATTCAAAATACTACACACCCCAAGTAATTAGAGCTCAAATTTTAAAAAGATCAAATACGAAATCCGGATTTTTAATTGTTACAAGGTTTATTTTAGGTATAATCAATTGGGTAAGTTTGCAATCAATGACTGGGTGAATTCCCACTATTGGCTTTCAAAAAGTATGTCACAACCTCGGTCACAACAAAGAAAAGTTAGGAGTACTATTTTTCATGTAATTATCACACAATTGCGATGTTGAGTTAGGATATCTTTTATCCTCAATTCTTGATTCTAAAATCCAGAATTACACATATCATAATTTTTTTAGGGAATTGATATATGCACATAGGGGTTGGTATTTGCACACCCCCTAGGGTAAACTTTAGATTTCTACAATCATAAAGCTGAATTTGAGAATTTTGAGTTCAGATTTGGATTTAGAGACCATGATTTAGTCTAGAACCATAAAAAAAATTGTAATTCAATAACACCCAATGAAAAAACTTATCTTTTTCTACAAACAAAAGTAAAAGTAATACTTTTCTCCCTAACTAAGCTTTTTTATTGGATGTTGTTGAATTGCAACT
This sequence comes from Ulota crispa, assembly GCA_963920765.1. Classification (NCBI taxonomy): domain Eukaryota; kingdom Viridiplantae; phylum Streptophyta; class Bryopsida; order Orthotrichales; family Orthotrichaceae; genus Ulota; species Ulota crispa. The sequence continues at coordinate 13,302,458 of OY987249.1, read as the reverse complement.
TTTTTCATGGTACTAGACTAAATCATGGTCTCTAAGTCCAAATCTGAATTCAAAATTTTCAAATTCAGCTTTATGATGGTAGAAATATAAAATTTACAACGGGAGTTTGCACATGTCAACCCCGGTGTGCATATATCAATTCCCATTTTTTATCAATACAATCTTATTTTGTGCAAGAAAAGAGGGTTCTTTGAGGAAAAAAAATGTGTGTCACAAACACAAAAATGCAAAAAACGTACCAAAAAGTAAAAACTGTGTATTTCACTTCAATTCGATTTTTTGAAATAAATATTACAATATATAATTTACAAAAAACAACTGGACATCAACTTTATATATCTTTTGTAGTAGTTCAAGACATGTTTTTTTGGGAAAAGCTTTAATGCTTCATGTATTTTATTCAAAAGCTTCTACCTTTGCATATCACAAACGGGTTCATCGGTGATTTTATAAAAAGTTCTACACAAAGTAAGAAAATAAAGTTTAGTTGCAACCATTATATTTTTGGTACGCAAAGAACATTTAATCCTGTAGCAACACCATTGATGTGGTATGGATAGCCAACTTGTGCATAATATGTTTTGTTTGAGGAATATGATCAAAAAAAGTCATGTTATTTACTCATCGTGGTGTTTTTTAACTTTGAAGCAACCTCGCACTATTTGCAAAATTTGTACAATTCTTATACAGTTGTACGCTTATTTTTGCCTTAACTCCTAAAGTAAGAAACGATGTTTTTTTGTTGTTTTGTTTTTCTTGTGTGGCAACATAGCAATTTTAGGTAGGCTGGTATTTATAATATAATAAACAAATTTTCACAAAAAAAAGTAGAGGATGTGTGCCTAAGGAGCATCTTTCCAGTACAAAAATTTTCAAAACATTTCAAACTTGCTAAAAAATTCATGATGGAATGTGTAATTATGCTTGCTTCAAGGGCATGCACAATTATTTACACTCCACTTGAAATTTTGAGAACTTGCCTAGAGGTTGAGGGGCATAATGCATGCTTGAAAAGCCACCCCCGATAATAAAGCCTTGCATAGGGTGCGAAGAATGGTAATGAAGTGGTCCTTGAATGGATCTTTGTAAGTCATAGAAGAAAAGGTGTATTATGTTCAAGAGCCAATCAAACTCCTTGATTTCACTTCATTTTAATAAGTTGCAAGGGATGGTTTGTGGGAGACTTAGAGTCACAAATAGGTATCTACTATAGAAAACTTTGAAAATCCATCAACAATTCAATAATGCTTCAAAAATTATGAAAAAAATTGGGTTACATTTGACATCCATTTCTCTTTATCTAAAAATTAGACAAAAATCTTCATGTCTTGAAAGGTCCATGAAAAATCAGATGAGCTCTTACGGGGACGCTTTTTGAGCAAACTACCTTAGTTAGTTCCTTGTCAGACCTTGATCCAACTTCATTTCATGAAGGCAACCATTTTAGTTTATTGCCCTTTATTCCCCCCTAGGTGAATGCATTGATCAAGCTAAAGTCACAATTTTGGCCAATTTCCTTTCTTTTTCCCTTTAAAACTAGCTAAAATCTAAAGCTACACCATTCACATTTTGAAAAGATTATTGTATATGGAAGCCAAGAATTATTGAAAAAAAAGGATGTCTGAGAATTTTCTTGCAACTAGTTTCTAATTCTAATTTTTTAGTAAGTGTTCCCCAATTCAAAATATTATTGAATGTTTTAGACATGTGGCCAACTCTATCAAAAATATCAATCTAAAAGAGTTCAAGCAAAAAGGTGAAACGAATTGGTGCAAAAACCTCCATGAATGAGAGCTATCCAAAATTTGAATGTTCCCAAAAAAAACTATTTCTCACTTCAAACTTTGTCATCTCACAATCAATGCAGCAAACATTTTTCATCTTTTATGGTAACTTAATGAAATAGTCTAATTGCACCAAGATTTCATTTAACATTTTTTTTCTTCCTTTATTATCAAAAAAATCATACTAAGTGTTTTTTTGGTGAAACATAGTCCAAGAACTTTTGGATTTGATTGATATATCAGTATTGTGCTGCCACCCAATTGTAAGAAATTATGATCACTAAAAACTCATGATTTGAGTACTTCATTGTTTAGAACTTTAGATTATTTTGGTAATAGCATGGACAATAATGGGGCCCTTGTAAACAATACAATAATACAATGTGTTTAGTACTACTGTGAAGAATAATTGTTGTTTTTGTCACATGAATCTAGAAATTCTGATTTTATAATTTATAATTGTTTTGTTTCAAGATTTTAATTGTTCGTTTTAACAAAAATGGTTTTCTTGATTCGCTGTGGCATTGAGTTTTATCTTTGACATGAATGTAAGCTTAAAGTTGGAGTTGATTAAGATCTTGAACTATGTAAGATCCATTTGTCAAATTTTATGTAAGTAAGAGCTCTTTTTAGAGTAATAAATTTATACCTTAAAAAGACAATACTAAGATGACATAGTGCTTTTATTGTTTACGGGTACTACATTAAAATTCTTTAAACTTGTCTATTTTTATTTTAATGGCAGTTTGGCATTTTTTTTGCCTTCATTTCCCTTTAAGATTAAATTGAACTATACGCTATTTATATCATTTTAAATGGTTCACCCCTCTATAATGTTTCATAATTGAACTTATTGTTTTTTGAACGATAACAACACAAAAGTTTAAGTATGGAACTTTTTTGTAGTCTACAAACGTTATGTTTCCAATGATTGAAGGAATTACAAAACACGTTTCTACCAACATTGTTCACATGTGTTCATCCACCTAATGATATTTAGCTTGTTCAATAATTTCAACTGCTAAAATTCTATATATAGGTACGTCCAAGTGTTTGCCATACGTATGCTTTTTATACATGAGAAATTCAGGCTAAACTAGAGTTGTTTATCAAATTTGTACAATTGATTTGAGTTGTGTTTTGGAACCTTTGATTACCTTCAGTTAACCTCTAACCCAATGGGCAAAACATAGATGCGTTATAAAATGATACTTTTGTAACTTGGATGAAATTGGTTTTAAAAAAGAAAACAAGAATCACAATGTTTAGTAATTATCCATACAATCAAACATTCAAAAAAGGGTCGGGACTCTTATTTAATAAATTTTGAAGCATTTATCATTTAATATTCATCAAAATTACGTTTAAAAATTTGTAGAATTTAAAATTTGGTATGATTGTTTAAAAACAGATATCCTATTTCATAACTAAAAAATGCAGTCTTTTTGAAGGAGAGAACGTCATTAGTTTCCCAAAGTAGTAAATTTATAACACTAGCAAATGTTGAAGTGTTTGTCTTTGGAGAATTATCCTTGGTGGAGTTTAACTTAGATTGACATGATTCAAAATGGGTTGGAAAGTAGACTTGCTTTCCTATTTGAAAGTATTTGTTATTCTTTCAGAAAAAGTTTTTTTTTTTTTCTTTTTTTTTTTTTTTTTTTTTCATCTCAAGCAGCTTGCAAAAAAGAGTAGCAACCAAAAAATGGTCAATTGGGCGTTTATGGGTTAAATGTAATTTGGAAGAAGTTTTTTGAGCCTCTCAAGCTTCTTGACAATTAAGAAAAATATGTAAGGTAGCCGCACCCATGGGCATCACTAACAAAGTCAAGGTGGTTATGGGTACTTAAGTGATATTTATGGGTGATAAAGTGATGGTTGTGGGTGACTCCATAACAGTTTTGTGTACCCATCTCACTATTTTAGAACCAAGAAGCTTTGTTTTTAGCATCTCTTACACATGGTTCCTACAATTTCAATGATTTTGGACTTTGAAATATCTTTGTGAACAAATGCTTGTAGTTGGAACCTTGAAATTGATGCCAATATTTTTGGTTTCCATTTCCTAACTTACAGTATTTTTTTCAAAGTTAGTCAATTGTTTTACCTACTCCCAAACCCTTGTTTCCACGCTTATGGGTGCGCCTACCTTATCATGTAATAACTTTTGAACCATGTAGTCAAAAGTTATGATAATTGTTGAACCTTAAAGCTACTCTTTGGGCACATTATGTATGAAACTTTCAAAAGAAAAAAACAAAAATCCATTTGTAGTGAGTTGCCCAAAATTGCTATGTTGCCAAAAAAGGCTATGCAGAGCTTTAGGTGTTAAAGAGAAGCTAACATCAAACTCCAAGCAAACTATAGATAGGCCAACACAAAATGTCATTTATTTGATTCTAAATTTTAAAAAATGGGCTACTTGAGTAAAGAACTTTTTTGAATTGAAACTTATCTGTATACCAAATCTTCCATAATATTTAAATAAGGACCTAGGTTATAAAATATACTTAAAAAAAGGGTGGTGTCTACAATCTATATGGCAAATGCTTTAATTGTGGCAAATGCTTTAATTTTGGTTACTCAAATAGAAAATCAAAAACTTAATATATGAAATCAACATTTTATTTTCACAAATACTTGTTATATAAATGAACAGTTAGAACTTGTTCTTATAACAGCAAAATACACAATAATTAGTTTGTATTAGTAAGATCCAATTGTTAGAGACATTCTTACATATGATTATATTTTTAATGAACAATTTATTTATTCATAAAGCACATGCAATGAGTTGCCAAGTCCATCCCATTGGCATATTTATATCAACCGAAAGAAATAAAGCACCCAAACATTAAATTCCTACATCAAATTTTGTTTGGTGAGTTTCATTCAATACATTGCACACTAAATAAGTTAATTGATCTAACGTATGTTTAGAAATTGCGCATGTGAATCAATTAATATGCAAACTAGTTTCCTATGATTTTAAAAATATGTATCTTTGATATTTCAAGGTATCTGTATATGGTCAAAAGTGATTATCTAAAATGTGATAGATAACATCCGCTCCTTCACGATGAAAAGTGGTTGTTTTAACCTACACAACAAGTTATCACACAACAAAAAACCTTAAGTTTGATTTATATCGAACAATAAGGGACAAAGTATAAATTATATTAAAACCTTGAAATCATATCAAAACCATAAAGAGCAATGTTAAATGAAAATTTGGCTAATACAAATTTGAAATCTTAATATCTGGTATTAAAAAGAATACTGGAGTGTTTATTTGTTTTTGTTGGCATCAGGATCTATGTTCATCTTATTTCCTATTCACTTCTAGTGTAAATCAGTATATTGTGTTTTAGAATATAGAAGTAGTCCAAGTTCAGATTTTTAGTTATACGTGGATTTTGTTATATCAACAATTAGATATGATAAATTTTTCTAAAATAACAATTTCTTATACCTAGGTTAATTAAACACATGTAATTTTTTTTGTAAGAGAACTATGTCTATTGCAAAAACAACTTTTTTGAATGATTTTTTATACCATCTTTCTAATTGAACCAACACGTGTAGACAAGCAACATTAACCCTTAAAGGACCAAGGAGCTCTTTGTGGCCAATACAATATTTAGTATTTTCTTGTATTTGGAATGCATTCACACCTTTACTACATTTGAGATCAACAAAGAAGTTAAAATATAGATCAATGCGGTTCTAGTGAGCTAATCAAAATCCCAAATTAAAATTTTTTATTGGTAGCAAATGCCAGTTATACGACAGCGTATTTACTATGTAATATGTAGAGCGGTCCTTTAAGGATTAAGTTTTGCAAATCAAAAAATCTAGGATTTGAACATTTGTTATTGTTACTCTTGCATGTTAGAAGAACTGTTTTGCAATGCTCTGTGATGAATTTCAATTTTTGTAACACACAATTCAATATCAAGATGTGATTTTTATTAAGATTCTCTCAACAACAATAAGAAGTTTTAAGAAATTAACAATCCGTCTTACTTGAATAGTGTTGTGCGCCATAAATCGAGATATAGCTCCAACAAAATTGACATCAACTCGACGCCAAGAAACTTGTTGAAGTCCCCTAATCATTTCTTCTATATTCAAAATGCAATACCAATAATAAGAAATAAAATCTCAAATAGTCATTTTGAATGTAATGGTTCAAAAAACCACCAAACTCACAATGAGATAAACAATGAAATTTTGTATTTTTAAAAATATAAACCTAACTAAAAAAAATTGCACTCAATTTTCATCAAGACTCAAATTTCAAATTTAGGGATGCATTTAAATAAATTCCAACCTTCAAAGATGTTGAAGTTTCCACCCATGCATCTACCATCTTGAGGAAGATCGCAAGTAAGTAAAGGGGATGGTAATAAACATTGTGGAAGTTCTTCATCTCGCACAATGTGTGGATAGTTTGGAGAGATTGGTGAATTTTTTATCTGTTATTGTACGTTACAAAATTATGAAAAAAAAATAAAAAATAAAAACTATTGTGTTTTAGATATAATGTAGTACATTAGCTGATATAGCTCACCATACAGCAACTACATTCAATTTCAATTCTAATCATCTCATAAAAATAATAAAATATAGTATTTCCCAACCCTAGAAAAGTAGGTTTTTTTTGTTTGGTTTTGTTTTGTTTTTTTGTTTTTGCCAAAATAAATACAACATGTAATTAAAAAAACAGATATATGATGCTATATTAGTACCTCTGGCATTTCTGAAGCTCTACGCATAGATGATGTTTGCCATCCTACCATATCTTTTTGGAAATAAAGTTAAAGATATCATCCAAAATTCAAAATTATGATTTCTACCAAAATATCAGAATCTAGTAGCATTTAAAAAAAAATCTAATCACAAGCATTATTTTAGAATTTTGAAAAACTTTGTATCCAACTAAAACTAATAAAATGTTTCCAAAGTGACATAAAAAGGCAATCATCATACTAATTTTGTTTGAATTACATGGATGACAATATGGATGTATAAAAAAAAAAAAGCTTCAATTTCTTATTAGGTTTTTAAGGCTAAGAAAAAATCCATTTCCTTTAATTCACAAGTTTAACAAAAAAATAAATAAAAAAAAATAAAAATCTAAGCTCTCATTCCTATGAAGCATTTTCATAGATTCATATTGTCACGATCATGTTTAGAGTATTGTATATTTCATGTGTTAGCAACTACTTAATCCCTCACCACCCGGGTATTTCAAAATACATTGAAGAGGATGTATTTTGTACCCTTTTATGGTGAAGGGTTAATTGAGGATGAAAAGAATAAAAATTCCATGAATAATGAATATCAAACATACAATTTATACATTGGCTTTACTATTAGAAGATATAAATTTTCCAAGAGTCTAAAATTCAAATACAGATTAGGATACAATCATACATTACATTTGCATATATGGTCCTTTTCTGGAATGCTTGTAAGGCTGATCTACAAGGGCCAAACTAGAAAACATACTTCATCAACCATGAAAAAGATATGAAATTATGGAAATAGTTTGTTAAATGATATATAATTGAACTAGTTAGGACTTATTCATGTATATGAACTTTCTATATTCATGGAAGATTCCCCAATATTTTACATATATTTCTTCCAAAATTTTGTAGTTTTTTTTTGAATTTGGGTATAGATATGGATGTTTTGCATAAATCTTCCAATGTTTTGCAAACCAAAATAGATTTCATTTATTATTTACAGACTTTTGGCTAGTTCATATTTAGTTAAATGTGGCATATTAATTTAAAATGTAAATATAACATTAAAAATTACTTTTTTTCGTTGGAAATGAAATTATTGACATTTTAAATATTCATGTTTGTGAAATTTAAAAGCACCCACATGAATTTTCCTTCATCACAATCCATCACCATTCGTTGAAGCAACGGAAGTTGATTGACGTCTCCATCCGTCAAAAACAAATGTTGTCCGGTTTTTCCCACAAACCAATGAGCCAATAAAGGTGCTACTTTCTCCAATGGAGATAGCCCAAGCAAAAAAGGTAACTAAAAACAAAAACAATGACAACAACATTAAAGTAAATGTAAAATCATTGTTAATTTTTCTTTTAATATTTTTCAAATGTGTTATTTTTCAATGCAATTTAACTTTAACTTATATCATTCATTCTAACATTTGAAAAGAAACAACCTTTAAAACATAAGAGAAAAAGAGCCACTCAAGGAGGTGAGTTTTCATGAAATATTCTATCATTAGGTTATTTTGGAATTATACAAGGAAAAAAACTATATGTTGTTGTTTTTATAGCTAAAGACTTATTCAATGATAACACATGAATGTGTTCCTATTTTTAAATTAAACATCAAACAAATTATAATATGGAACAAGTACCCATCCTATATGTGCAATTTATTTGGATGCTAAAATCAACCTTTTTATTTTTGAAGTTGATGATGTTTTGGATAGAACGTGCCATTAATAACAACATTAACAATTAATTCAAAATCAAGTGATGATGATTTTGTTGGACACAATGTCTTGTGAATAATCTAGTGTGAAAACCCAATAGAGAACCTTAGGATGTTCCTAGCTCTTGTTATCTTTCTTTCAATGGATTGTACTACTACACATATGCCAATGTGGAATCAAGGTGGAAAAGCTCTACAAACAAGGGTAAAAGTAATGATGTGCCCTCTATTTTTGTGTCATTTAGTTGTATATTCATTTGTGGCTCTAGTTTAAATCAAGTTCTTTGAATCCAAATGTGAATTCAAAATTCCTTATTTTAGTCTTGTAGTGGTAAAGATCCAAAACTCTTGCATGTTTTTTAGTTGGTTAAAATTCAAACAAAGTTCTTTTCCATGTTGATCCCACATCAATATATATGCAATAAATTAAGCCGTTTTCCTCCAACTTCAAAAAATTAAGTATTAAAAGCATATTTAGTTTGAATTGCTATTGATACCTATAATTTGTGAATGTTTTTAATTAATTGGTTTATTTTATTTGATACCTGTTGATTTCCTCTAGAACCCAAGTGAGGAGTAGCTACAGTAATAAAGTTGATGGGTTCAAGGCCTGCTATTGTGCCATAAGAAGTGGAAGTGGCTTCTAGAGCATTTATAGGATATAACCTGGCATTTTGAATTTGCTGAACCCCCTCATCCTTGTGTTTTTCAATTGTGGAGTCTTCTTTGCCTTGACTTTCTACTAAGCTTTGCTCAAGCAAAGGTCTATATAATTGTCCAATTGCATATCGAGCTATTAAACCTCCAAGAGAATGGGCCAAGAAAGAAATCTTTCTTATACCCGGTGTTTCTTGTATTACTCTTTGAACCTAAAACTCCACCCAAAAAAACACATGTTTTATGAACATTTGGTTATCAATATTTGCACAATGCCATACTTATCTAAATCTTGACTATTCATGTAATTTTAAACTTTTTAGAACTTTGTAAAAACATTAAAAAAATCTCCCAATGCTTAGGCAAAACATCACAACGTATAGTGATGCTTGGATGTATAAGGTCAAATGCCTTTGGCAAGAAACAATGTTGACCATATACAAGCATTAATTATAAAGAGACACTCCATTTAATTGGGTTTGGAACATAAACAAAAAGTGAGACCTTAACACCATCCAAACATTTACAAAAGTTGAACTTAACCAAGTGTCACTATATAAAGAAAACATTAGAATTTCCAACGTTCTGGAGATGTTTATAAGAAAAGAAAAGAAAACTACTAGAATTATTGATTTTTGGATTCTGGACTATCCAGATTTAACTTATTAGGACATACTGTAATAAGCACCAAAAACCCAATTATAATTACAAAGGAAGCAATGGTCAACCATTCACGGTGTCGACAATTATCTTAATTGAGAATATTAGAATTTTATCTGTAAACTTCTATAAAATAAGTTCAAGAAAAAGAAAAAAAACCACAACTCAAAGGGTAAATTAAAAAATACAATCATCTTATAAAACAATTGATGAGTGAACAAGTCAAATACATTAGGGAAAAATCTTAGTATTTGGGCTAATTCATCTGTTTTAAGATTTCTAAAATGTTTGCAACCTCTTCTGCAAGCCGGTGACCCATAACATCAACTCCATGAAAAGTCTTCAGTGCAGAGTTGGTTGCACTACCTATAAAAACTCTAAAATAATGATATCATTTGTTTTGTTAAATAAAATTTGATGAGCATAACACTGGCATGATGATAACAATATGTAATTTTCAAAATTCTAAAAAACCGTGATATTTGTATTATTTTGATATTGATACTTGACACTTGCTAAACAAATGTAATGTTTTTCTTAGAAATACATTTATTGTTCATTAAAAATATGGTGGGGGAGGTGGCCAGTGGCCCTGTGATATACAATACTTCATTTCCACTATTGAACAATACATGAAGATTTGAGGACAAAAGATGCTAATTAAGATGGATTTGGAAAAATAACGATCTTAGGATTCCAATCATAACAATGTAAATTTTTTTAAAGGTTTTTATTGTAATTGTATGTATTTTTGAATGAATTTATATATTTTTTGAAAATACGAAACTTGTTTTAGAATCTTCATTTGAAAAGTGTGAAAATTTTCTTAATCCATTCATTTTAGTTATAACTAATAAAGTTTTCTATGGTGGTTTAAATATTATGCATTGTTTACCAATGGAAAATTTTGTTTGAAAAGTTCATACTCAAGACATCAATTTAAAGATAGCTCAAATGTCAAAACTGCTTGTATCTTCATTTGGCATGATTGAAACTAATCTACAATTTTGGTTTACATAATATTCTTCTCAAACCTTTCCTTTGGTATAAAGATTGATATGTAACTTTGTAAAAAAAAACTAGATTACAACTTACATGTTGAACAAAAATAATCAGAAAAGAAAACATATAGTATGAGTGAACTTAAACACAAATTTCATTTTAAAGTAAATGTAGAGAACTTATTCACTCAATATTAACTATTTGAATAAGAAATGTTTTGAGTCATAACAACAAAAACCTATTCTTCATAGAATGAAAATCTTCAAATATGAATATATTCTTTTGAAATAATTTGGTGATAATTATTATACTTCCAAAATGGTTGTGGTATTATAATTGTTAACTAATCAGTGAGCCAACATATGTTGTTCATATCATCTATTATAAAACTAAATATAAACTTTCTTACTATATGAATCTTACTGAACTTATCAAGGTACAGGAGTATTATAAACAATTGTAAACTAAAGTGAGTATATCATTATTGCAAAAAAAAAGACCTTGAAAAAAAAATTGTCACTACAAAAAAAGGCCCTTTTTTGACTCAGCATTACCATGAGTCATTTTGGACACAAAAGTCATAATGCTGAGTCAAAAAATGGCCTTTCTCTTGTAGTGTGTATTGTAGAACTATACTTTTTAATAAGTTTTCTACTTATAGAAATAAACCCAAAAATGGAGATTTTTACAGTCCAAAAGCAATGAGTATTCTATGAAGAGTTATTTATTAACCAAAGATGGAAGGTATATAATTTAAGAGAAAGGTTATAATTTACAAACAATGTATGATTACAGAATCTCCAAGCTTTAATTTGAATTGTTTTGCAGCAAATCTCCAATTCTCAACGCTATATACAACCAAGTATTATGTGAATCTTGAGAAATATTTAAAAAAATGAGATTCTAGTGAATCATTGATTCACTATATCCAAAATGTGAATCTTGAGAAAGATTTTAAAAATTGAGATTAGAGTATTCATTTTTTTGTGAAAAAAAAAAAAAAAAAAAAAAAAAAAAAAAAAAAAACTTACTTATTACCAACAAAAGGCATTTAGAGCAAGCTAAAAAAAAAGCTAACATAACCTATCTCATCAAAGCTTACAAGACGTTCTTCTTATATAATTTTTTTATTAAAAAAATATTCTAATTGTAGGTGCTTTAATTGCTACAATGACATAAATATGCTACCACAAAATACCTAAAATGCAATTATTATACTTTATTAAATCCTAACAAGTGAGTGGTTTTTTTTTTTAAGATTTTGAACATCAATTGATATACTATGTTATGAAACCTATCATTATTCCAAATTCAAATGCGTAGGAAAAAAGTTGAACTAATATTCATTAAATTGGTTTTCAATCAGCATGCTTTAATGGAAAAACAAATTGTATTATTCCTATGTAAAAACACATGTTGTGAAATTTGTACTAAATCTTGATAAGAATTTATTCATGATCATTCTTTTGTTTATTGTGTGATAAAGTTCATTACACTAATGCAAAAAATCATGAATTTTTTATATCTTTACTCTTAAATTGCTTTAAAATCACTTCAGACTAAAATTCCAATAAAATTTGTGCTTTTATAAACTGAAACCACAATACATTTTTGTTTTGAAAAAGAAAGCAAGACAAATTTGTTTTGAACAAAGGTTTTTCTTAGATATCACGGGCTATGATTCTTTCTATTTTGCTTTAGATTCTCTTTTGAAATTCTATGTGTATGTGTATATATATATATATATATATATATATATATATATATATATATATATAAAATTATGCAATATCACTTCATATATGTATAATTTTCAATGAATATGAATTGTACAATTATGATGATTTACATCAATAGAATTTATAATATCGAGGAAACAAAAGAAGAAGAAAAAATTGCAATTCACGCAAAAACATGCATAAAGTTATTTGTTTCAAAACATATTTATCATGATACAAATTGCTTAAAAGAAGATTGAGATTATTATTATACCTTCCAACTATGCCATTAACAAGTATAACAAGATGCTCTGGATGTGCACCTGGTGCAACTCCAACGGTGAAGTGATGTTTAGACTTGGAAGAATGCAAGGATGCCATAATTACTTTTGAAAAAAACCGAAAAAGTCAAAAACAAAAATCCTTAGCTTTTAAATTTTTGTAAGCTTATATTTCTAGCCAAAAACCACAGACTCTATTTTATCTAAGAGTAGAAGAAACGAGGATTGCTCTTGTAAAACAAATGCAACACATCCATTTACATATTTTCAAAAAAGAACAAAATCTAAATTTGTGGAGATCTAATGCATTCATTTGATGCATACGTTGTCACTTCCTATTCCCACTTCATCGTTGCGCTTCTTTGTGCCTTTTCATTATCATCTTTTATTCATCCAATTCTTGTTGTTCATCCACTAATTTCCCTATATTATCCCATTTTCCATCCTTACTCTTTCATTTCAATGTTTTTTTTTCATCTACTTAGAGCTTGGAAGTTATTTGAACAATTTGAGAAGTACTTTTTCAAAAAAATTACCCCTTGAAATAGGAGGCAATAATGCCATTGGTGCTCAATTTGATTTGGACACGTCAACTCTAATCTTTTGTTATAAGTTTGTTTTGTAAAATTTGGTTTAAATTACCGAAACAAGGATCATAGATTTGTGGACATGACATGATTCATAAGAAAATGAAAAAAATAGAGTAATGTAACAATTATTTTGTAAAATTTGCAATCTAGTATTTTTTATACATACAAGTATGCTTTGCAAGCGCTTTACTCTTTGCCTTTTTAAATTCCCTATGACTTTCAAACAACTTTGCACCATCTTTTTCCTCGCCTTTTCCTCTCCCTCTTCTCCATTTTGATTTTCAAAATTTGAAAGAACGGCCAATGCTTGACACCCAATGTCTTTTAATAGAGAATATTGAACTTATGGTGTTAATAAAGATTTATATTGCGTGATAAACAAACACTTAGGTTTTATAACGTAAATTACATTAATGAGCTTTTGTGATTTTAGGTTAAATTACAATATGCATAATTTCTAACACTAAGGGAGAACACATCTTTAATGTAGAAGCTGTCTACAAAGTGACTTGCCAACATCAGATTTAAAGGTCTCCTAAGATGTTTTGGTAATGCATTAACCTTTTATTCCTCCAGGAGCTGACTTTTGGTATAATAAAACATTCTATAACCATGTCATACAACAAATTGGCCTACAAGCTTGTGTGGAGGATGTTAATATCTTCCATTTCACTAAAATGGGGCATTTATCTAAAGCATTTACAAAGAAGATTGAATGTGCCACAACTGAAGCAATTAATTTTGGTGAGGTTGAAGTTTGCTATGCGTGTTTGTTTGTTCTTTATTGTCAATTGTTTCTGCTTTCGTAGGATCTTATTTCACAAAAATGTTGAATTATACTATTCACAAAATGTTCATATATATGGACTTTCTAGGTCGAACATTTAGAGGACTCCACATTTTGCTTCTTTCTCTCAATTTTTTGAAAGTGTACATGTTCTATTTGGATACGCCTTTTAATGTTTTGCAAATTGGGACATTTTTTTTTTGAGTTGTTGGCTTTCAAGCACAAGAAAGAAGGCTTTGCATTAGTAGAAATTACCTTCAAAAAGTTTCAATCAAAAAGCAAACTAGAGTGCTTCAAAAACATAGTCTCTTATAGCGTAGGTGCTTGTTACCTATTGAGTTAGGATAGTCCCTAGGTAATTAAATAGCACACGAAATAACTATGAGCCTACAACATCTTTATAGTTTTGTTAGCTTTTACATCTTCAACTCCAAAACCTCCACACCTTAACCTTCAAATCTTTAACTTTATGATTGTTGCAATTTCTCAAATGTTGTTTCCATAAATATAAATGTTCATTCTTCTGCCATCTCTGCATTAAATTTGAGTCATTGAAAAGCACACAGATTGTCAAAATGACTCATAACCAAAAAAAAAAACTAAAAACTAAAAAGATAATAACATAACATAAACGCTTTTACAGAAACTAAAATTAGAAAATGCAAAAAGCGCAAAAATAGATTGCGCCGCTGCCGGGGATCGAACCCGGGTCACCCGCGTGACAGGCGGGAATACTTACCACTATACTACAACGACTGAGCAGATGCTAAAATCGTCACAGCTTGCCAATTTATTGAATAACTAACATGTGGACAAAGGATGAACTTTATCTCCTATTGATGAAGTTGCGTGAATTGGACGAAGCACATCCAATTATGCTTTTGGAGGACAGTTTTTGTTTACTTTACAAGTACGCGACTAAGCTTAATTTGTGATTGAGCGCTTCATGATTTTTGAGCGAGGCTCTGAATCATTTCACGTAAGCTTTACTGTAGACGAAAGAAAATGAAAAACTTGTAAGAATCGAAGGTATTGTTTCTGAATCTGCTTAGGTCAGTTTATTTTGCCCGCGTCGAATAACTCCAGATCTACATACTACCCACTCCCCTACATCTCTAATAAAAGTGAGGAAGTTTTGAATTGGTGGCCACTTGTATAACTCTTTGTTTAGTTCACAAAAAAAAATCACTATCCAATCTCTGGTATATGGGTTAAGTACAAATCCTCTCTCTCTGTAACTCAGTCACCATGATTGACAAAGAGCCCTACAGTCATGCTGCTTGAAAGATCAAAGAAAATGCAATTATACACTACGATATGACTCAGAAAAAGAGAGAGACGTAACTCTCAAATGCACCGATTCTAAAGACGGTATGGTACACGTGACGGGGCTAAATGAAAAAATTGCCACCTTCAGCTGAAATCAAACACACAAAAAAATGAGTTGGTATGCCATGCTAAGACACTCTTCGTGACTAAAGCTATATATTCTCCTTCATTGTGGTAAACTAAACTCCCGCACCAATTCATAGCTCTTCATAACCTACGCTTGGAATCCAAAAGCAAAACTTCATTTTAAGGATTTTCACATGAAAAAACAAAGTAGAAAAGTTCCATTGCCATTGCTGGAATATGGGAAAAAAATGCTAACTGTCAGATGAGGTACCAGATATGGGAACCAAATCCTTGGCAGCCTCTGCAAGAAACGCAGCTGCTGCATCCATGACTGATTGTTTTTTGTTCACTTGAGCTGTTGCACTGTCGTTCGGATTTCGAACCCACGTCATGCTCCGTTTGTTACCTCGTCTGCTAACCTCACGGACTTGCTTCTTTTGTTCTGCAACATCAAAAATTAACAGATGTATGTTTACCACCAAGTGATTTTTGTTTTTCCCATAATACACAAACATGAACACAAATTTGGAAGACACATTGCACTTTGCTCGAAATCAGCAAAACTGTGATGAAACAAAGTCCACCTTCGTTTCACCTAGTATTCAAAACATAATGAAAGTGACCTAATCTAATGAAATGACTGGTGAATGGTGACAGAGCCACTCGACGTTTTGAAGTCGGAAGTTTGGGGTGCGATGAAAATACCAACTTAACGAATTCCCAGTATAAGGAAAGAAACCTATTCCAGTCAATTTTAGCTGTTTAAAATGATCGCCTATAACCAGAAAGGACAAAAAGTGTGGGCCTTGCCCACATAACTTCGAGAGGATTCCAATGCACCATAGTTACTTGCATACTATTTAACCCCTAATCGCCGGGCTCGTCACCATGATTGCCCAGCACTACAGTGGTGTGGCAAGCGCCCACATATTACTGTTTTCAAAAGATGCAAAAGTTAGGAGTGCATACTGCCCTCAAGAAGGGCAGCATGGGACCTAACACCATGTCTGTGGATCTTCTCACAGTATAGGTTACCTAAAAATAAGAGTGCATTTGATGAGGTTGTTTTTTTGCAATGAGTTTTTTTTTTTACCTTCCATAGTGGACCATGTCTCTATGATCACTTCTAAAAAGAATCAAATGAAAAGTGACTTCTTTCCATCCTACAGAGTTTTTTTTTTTGTTATCTAGCGGCCGAAACCCGTCCGCCTCGGCGTTTAAAGGTTAAAATTGCAAGGGTTTCAGAACCAAGTCACCTGCTAGAAATGTGAAGTATACCATCATAAACGAGAAACGTTTAAAGAACTGACGCTAAAAGCAGAGCTGTAAATTGAAAAGCATACCTTCAGATAAATCTGGAATTGCATGTTCGATGAACCTATTTGCTGCTGGCACGTTAATAGAAGATGCTGGTCTAGATGGAGCTGTAAAAAACATACACAAATAGATCAATAACTAAAATGGAAGTGTGCATCTGGGAATTCCAGCAAATAAATTCAATTCCAATGTCCTCGAATGAAACCCTAAACCCAGCGCATCATAGACAGAAATTACAAACCACGGAGATAATAGCAGTAACAAAAACAGTACAAAATGAAAAGTAAAAAACTCTATAATTTTTACCTCTACTTCTGTCAATGGCATGAGCAACTTTTTCCTGATAGACGCTAACCCTTTCCTGCAACCATGGTGCAATATCGCTGGTAAGATGGTGGGCTACACCTCAGAAAAGAAGAAGAGATGAAATACGACAGTAATGAAAAATTTCTTTGTGTATTTTGTAGCATAACTGTAATAGAAAAAGCATACCAATTCAGATTTGACGCCGTGTTTCTCTGGAGATTGCCCTGAAGTTCTCAAGCGCACTGCATACCCAAAGCATAATGATATCAAGTGGAATAAACTCATTTGTGTCGACCTTCATAAGAGGAGACAAATTATCAACAGAAATGAAACTTTGATAGTTTCATAATAGCAAAAATTCTATGCGAACCACTGAAGGGCTCTAGAGGAAATTCAATAGTGGGCGTCAGAGTCGGAACTTCTGCGAGGGGATAGAACCTTTGGAGAGATACACATGACAAGTGCCACATGACGAAAGAAAACCAGAAAAGAGAACTTTGAAGTTCGTCTCTTCTTTTGGTGACAAATGGAGAGGCTCAACAAAAAGGAATTCCAGAAATTCAAAAACCAAAAAAGATTCACAAAATCCAGCCCCTCCCCTTGGTTTTCTAGAAGGGAAAATTTCATGGATACCCTTGAAGTTTGCAGTATTTATATAGATACCCCTGCTATTTCAGAAATTACACAAACACCCTTCGACCAAAATATTCAGGCGATTGTTTTGTTGTGCATGCCACTTCCCTTCTTCCTTTGTGCGCACGTTGCTTCTTTTTTGTTTCAGTACATTCCCTTCTTCAACATTGGTCATGAAGGAAGTAGGAGCACAAAAAATAAATGCCTAATTTTTTTGATCCAAGGGTATTTGTGCAATTTTCTGAAAAAGCAGGGGTATCTATGCAAATATTGCAAACTTCAGGGGGGGGTATCCATGAAATTTTCCCTTTCTAGAATAACTAAGGTTGCAAGACAGTATAAACCAACAAAGACCTAGTAACCATATGAGCTGTTCATAGCACCCCTTGATAAGTTGAAACTATTAGTAAGTTGAAACTCTTCTTAACTATATAAGCAAGAAGGTTTTAGGATAAAATTTACCAAAACAGATTGACTACTGTTTGCCAAACAAAAATTTAGCATTCACAGTCAACAACTCTTTGACATTTTTGACCAACAATTTGTTGGTTTGTGGTGACTTGTTGCAAGATGGAACATTCAATGACATGGTTGGGTATCGTAAATTTGAGGTCTCCTATTGAAACCTGGTATTTCCATATTCAGGCAGAAGTTCCAACTCTGACGCCCCACAAATGACAGAAATCACGTCCTAATTCAGAAAAGTTAAAACCCTAACACTGAAGAATTGCAGGTGCATTCTTCGATTAATCCTTTTCATAATTTCAGAAAGCAGTGCACCACAAGAGCGGAACGGCCAAACAAACTGCAAAACCGGCCTCTTACAAGGATCGCAACAAGTCGAGTCACGAGTGGGAAACATGCGAGCACTTACGGCAAAAGAGCGCATTGGTGGCCTTGGAGATGGCCAAGAAATACAAGGCACGGTCAGCAGCGGACAGCAACGCAACCGCCTCCTGCGATTCCGGAGAAGTCAGCAACCGGATCTGCTTCTGCAAATCCGACACGGCAATCTCGAGCTGCGACACGCTCCGCTGCACGACGGCAGGGATGGCAGAGTCCGCCATAGCCAGCACTCCAGCAATCCCAAACAATCCGGAAAAAAAAAGCACCCCTCGCTACTAAACCCGAAACCCTAAACCCTAAACCCTAAACCCTAATCTCCACGTCGAAACCCTCATTTCCAGTACGAGATTCGAAACTACAGTAAGATCTACGGCCATTCCCGCCGTGACTCCGCAAGGCAAAGCACATTCGAGAGACGCGGAGCACAGACCACGCATCCGCTCAACTTTGCCTCATCATCAAAGGAAAACACTGGAAAACTGGCAACCTACTATACAGTGCACTTTTTGCTTATCCAACCGCGAGCGTAACCGCGCTGGAAGGGAAAGGAACCAGAATACACTGCGCTCGTAACCGAGACCGCGCGGCTTGAGCTGCTGCGGACTGCCGGTGCCAGGGACGCAACAGCTCGAGCCATTGCGTGGGGAAGACGAATAATCCTCAAAACTGCATAAAAAAGCTTCAGCGATCGCAGAGTGTTTTCTGTTATACAATCCTGTGATGTTTCTCGTGTTAAGAATTCCTTCTCGATCGACAATTCGGCGATCGGATCGTTGATTCCGAGTGTGTTGCCGTGGTAAGACTTCTACTGACAAAATACTTTCCATGAACGTTTTTCTTGCAGCAATTCAACTTTCCGGTTGTGCTTCTGTTCTGATGATCCAGTTTCCGTGAATTCTTAGAGCACGATCAGTTTCTTAACTTCGCTGTGCGTGAATAAAACATTTCTTGTGTTTCTTCAAGCCGAGGAAATCAGGCAAGTGTTGTACTATTGCGCGTTTCTCTCCGGTTTTGAGTGATCTACTTGCAGAACCCTTGCAATCGAGGTCTAGTGTTAGTATGCGTGGATTTTGGATTAGTTTCATAATTTCTTTGCTCTGATTGTTGGTGCGTATTCTTAGACAGGGAGTGACAGGAGCGGAGTTGATTTGCGCTTAGTATGGCTCCGTATTTGAAATCAAAGGACGGCAATGGCAACGGCAATGGCTTGCGAGTGGGATACACTGTGGACGACCAGGAGCACGGCGACAAGGAGCCTCTGGACGCTCGTCTGCCTCTGCTGCAACACGCCGATCTCGAGGACAAAGTTGTTCTGCTCCGTGTCGACCACAACGTCGTCAAAAAAGGTCAGTGAGATTTCTCTGTCGCCATAGCTGCAAATCCTCGTCCCGCTCTCGGTTTCTCGACAAAATAGCCAACCACTCACTCAACCGGGCGCTTTCGAAAGAAGAGTTTCTAGAAACCTTTGCATGCAAGTTTTTGTAGTGAATTGCACCTAATTCTGCGAGCTTTTGCAACAATGCAGGAAAAATACTGGATCAGTATCGGATCGACGTCACTTTGGCAACCATGTACAATATCATTGAACGTGGTGGCAGGTGAGCCTTCTGGAGCCCTTCTCATGCAATCAATTCCTTTGAAAGTTGAGTTGGAGGAAAACAGGACAAAAGGTGTTAAAGTTTGAGGTGTGTTGAACAAGGGGAAGCGGTAGTGACAAAACATAAATTGAAAAACATGTTTGAATTACAAATGTAAGGTTCTTCTTGACTTTGCTACAAGGCCATCACCAATCTAGTCACAATCTACAAGACATTTGCTTGAATTGAATTGAGGCAAGTTCAAGTTTTGAAACACAGTTTGGGCCAGAAGGGTATCAAGGTGGACGTTGATGAACATGGTCTGCTCATTTCTAAAATTGTAGGTGCAAAAGTTGTGCTCGGCATGGGATTAAAAGCAGTGTTTTGTTTGAGAAGGTTTTTAAGCTTCATTGGCTCCTATCCTTTATTTCCCATGTTCAACCGGATTTATCATGTGCCTACACTTCAAAATGATGCCTACTTGTATGTTATCATCACACATTTCCTTTGAAAATTTGACAAAAAAATTTATCTTGAAGTTTCTAGATTGAACTATTTTATCTTTTGCGTTTTCAACAGCTAATAACGCACTTCTCCCCGAACGTTGGTTAAGGGAACAACAGTCTTACAGTACCTCAAATTTTCATAACTCTTGTCTTCTTTTCCTTTTCGCAACTTCTCAAGCCACGTACTTAGTTATAAATATTCGGTGAGGAACTGATTTGTGTAGAAAGACTAACCACCAGTTCTCCCCCAAAACATTGGTCAAAAGACATGGTGGTAGAACAACGGTCTGTAATAATACCTTAAATTCTTTTATCTTTTATCCCTCAGCTTACTAATATATGTAGCAAGCCTCAAAATACGTGTAGTTAGTTTTTAGATTTGGTGAGGAAGTGACTGTGCATGGGAAGGGTTTTGAGTGAGGAACAGATCATTTTGTTCCCAACTCTCTACACACATTTTTTCCCTCGATTCATCTTCCAGCTTGTCAATATATGTAGTTAGTTTCAAATTTGGTGAGGCAGTGTAGAATTGCAATAGTTTGCTGATGGAAAGGTTGCTTTGCATTTGGCTGTTTGTCTGTCTGATTGTTTGTTTGTCTGGTTGTTTGTTTGTCTGATTGTTTGTTTATTTGTTTGATTGTTTGTTTGTTTTGATTTTGGTTTGGGTCTTTCTTCTTCTTCGTTCACAGGCTGATAATCATGAGCCACGTGGGGCGCCCCTACGACAAGAAGACGAAGACGCTGACGGTGAAGCAAGACGAGGCGGTGGACGCCGTGGTGGGCTACTTGCAACGGAAGCTGCGAATCAAGTTTGCCATTCCCAAGTTCCATGTCTTCCCCAACGAGGGCATTGAGGACGTGGACACCTCCGTTAACTGGCTCATCCAGGACTTGCGCTCTCGCAAAGTCGGTGGCATCTACTTGCCCAACACTCGCTGGTTTGCGGTACCACCACCACCCCTCCCCCTCACTCCATCCTTTCTTCTTTCAACCCCCTAAACCTTGTAACTCCTAATCCCTTAAACCCTAAACCCTAGGGTTGCAAGTCTTCCCTACTCATGTGTGTTCTCCACTTTGTGAACATCTTGCTCAAGGAACGCTCAAACATCCATTTGTCTTAGTTTAACCATAACGTAACAAGAATGTTGATTTAACCCTCTTTGTGTGCATGAGTTGTTGTAAAATAGAAAGTTTGGTTTAGAGGCTTGTAGTCAATTGTATCAACTTCTAGTACATGTTGTTGAAAATTTGGTATGGAGGAGGGCATGGTTTCTCCTTTCTATCATTGGTGTGTTTTGTTGTTGCCTTTCTTGTAAGCTTTGTAAATGAATCTTTTGAATTTTGAGATTTATGGAGTAAGACCATTTTTGGTCATTTAGGCACTCACTGGTTTGTTGGTAGGTTTCAACGTTATACACTAAAATCTCTTGGTGTGTCACCTACTTTGAAATGACACTCTAGAGTATCCTACTCACTTATTATTGATTGCACCACACTTTTCACACAATTAAACTATATTCGTGAAAAAATATGGAAAGCCTAAGATTAAAGAGGTTTGAGTGTATCAAATCAATATGAGTTACGTAGATATCTACAAGCTCATTATTTGCATATTATTTTAATATCACTTCAACAAATGACAACCATATGAGTCTAGTTCTTGTAAATTTAGCATTTAAAAACTTTGTGGGGGATGGGGAGTATTGTAGAGTACCCTAAAGAAAGAGTACATAAGTCCCTCTTATGGGATTCAAAGAAGTTTGTACTATAAATAAATTAGTTTTTGGCAAAGTAAACATATCATCATGTTTAAAGGTACAAATTTAATCACAATGTATGAGTTAAATAACAAAAACTAATTTCCATAAAGAAATATATAATTTACTAAATTTGGTAATGATCACCCTAAAATTAAAATCTCTATAGAAAGAATTTTGAAACTTTTTGAAACTATTTGTTTGAAAAAAAGATGTGCATGTGGATGTCTCCTACATATCCATGCTATCAAATCTCAAAAATTCATTACTAATATTTTTAATCAACTTTCTTGTAAAACCATGATTTTGACACAAATTAATTTACCAAAGGATTTTGATTTTTAGTAACTAAAATTTAATATGCTTGACCGGGATTGCATGAGGATCACATACCAAAAGAGAATGAAATGCCCATTATATTATTTATTGTACAAACTTCTTTGAATCCCATAAGAGGGACTTATGTACTCTTTCTTTTGGGTACTGTACAGGGAGAAGAAGACAAGGGGGAGAAAATGGAGCGCCTGGCAGTGCAACTGGCTGGGCTTGCTGACGTGTACGTGAACGATGCCTTCGGCTCTTGGCAACCGCATACCTCCACCTTCCATGTCACCAAGTATCTGCCTTCCTTTGCCGGCCTTTGCATGCAGGTAGATTTTGGGGAGCCCATTTAATGTGAAACGTAGATTCTAGTAGGGAGAAGCCTAAGAAAGTCCACTTTGAAAGCTCACGCTAATTAAATATTGTACCTTTTTAAATTGTGTTTCCTATTTGCTTAAACATGTAGGGTAGACTATTGCCTTCTTTTCTATCAGTTCATTTTTGTTTCCTTCCTTGCATTGAATTTGTTTCAACTCGTATAGATATGGAAGTGGCCACTTTCTGGCCATTTGGAACACTTAGAGAGGGTCATTAGAGGATGTTTGCTCATGAGGAGGGAATTTTATTACCATGCAAGGGGTTTGTTCTTTTTAATTTTTACTTTTATACTTTTTACTTAATTTTTTTTGCTGATTGGTGTTGGTGAAACCCCTTTACAGGATGAGTTGTCGAACGTGAGGGCCGTGTTGGAACCAAAGAGGCCTTTTGTTGCCATAGTTGCAGGGGCGAAGTACGACACCAAAATTGGACCCCTGACGGCGATTTACAAGCGAGTGGATCATCTCATTCTCGGTGGCCTCATCTACAACACCTTTCTGTGTGCCAAGTACGGTGTCAAGATCAAAGGCGTTGAGGTAGGTTTTTGAAAACCAAAGAAACTAAAAAAAGCAAAAAAAAACAAAAAACAAAAACATAATCTGTGTGTGTAACGTGATTCTTCCAAGTGTAAGTTTCTTTTTGGATTTTGGCATTTTGTTCGAAGTACTGAAGTGTGTTTGAGCTTTTTGTGTGGGGCTGTGTTTTTCTCTGCTGCTGCTGCTGCAGGAGTCTGACATTGCACTAGCCAAAGAGCTCGTGGAGCAGGACAAAAACGAGGGGAAAGTTCTGGAACTGCCATTCCTTGTGGAGTCCGATACTTTGGAAGGCCGCATCGAAGGAAAGTTTCGAACAGTCCACATCAAGGTATGCCGATCTCTCTCTCTGTCTCTCTCTATCTCTGTCTCTGTCTCTCTCTGTCTCTCTCTGTCTCTCTCTCTCATATCTAGTTTCACCATTCCCAAGCTTTTGAAAAAAAGCTCTATTTCTACGTGGACTGGGGCTGCTTTCTGTGCTGATTGCTTTGCTACTTCCTTTGCTGCTTATTTTCTGCTTGCTCTGCTCCTTGCTATGCTACCTGCCTATGTTTACCCTGCTACTTCTGCTGCCTTTCTATGTTGTCTGCTCTGCTGCTTGCTTTGATGCTTCCTATGCTGCCTTTCTATGTTGCTTGCTCTGATGCTTGCTTTGTTGTCTGCTCTGTTGCTTGTTTTTATTCTTCCTATGTTGCCTTTCTATGCTGCTTGCTCTATTGCTTGCGATGCTGCTTGCTTTGATGCTTGTTGTGCTGCTTACTGTGATGCTTGCCATGCTGCTTGCTCTGATGCTTCCTATGTTGCCTTTCTATGCTGCTTGCTCTACTGCTTGCTCTACTACTTGCTATGCTGCTTGCTTTGATGCTTGCTATGCTGCTTGCTGTGATGCTTGCCATGCTACTTGCTCTGGCGCTTGCTGTTCTGCTGCTCTGCTCTGTTGCTTGCTCTGCTGCCTGCTATGCTCCTTGCTTTGATGCTTTCTTTGATACTTGCCATGCTGCTTGCTCTGCTTGATTGCTTTGCTGTAATGGTGCTTCTTATTATGATGCCACTCACAAGGGTTGTTGGTTTGGGTTGGATTGGGCTGGCTGGGCAGGAATTCAAGGCAGGGCAGCAGTACCAGTACATCGTGGACGTGGACCCGGCGTCCTTTGAGGTTGCGGAAGTGCACGAGGGGCTGGAGTCCGCCAAAACCATTTTCGTGAACGCCGTCATGGGCCTGATGCCGTCCTTCTGGCACGGCACCAGCAAGATGGACGAAACCATCGACCGCAACCGCACGGCCCAGAAATTCTTCGGCGGCGGTGACACGCTGCAGGAGTTCAAAAGGTCCCATCCCCATCACTCAACCCCACTCCTCCCCCATCTCCCTCTCTCTCTCAATATCTTCACTCTCCTCAACTCCCAAGCCAAATAAACACCTTCTAAATAGTCTCCTGCAAATGTGCAATATGCTTAATCCACTTGCAAATGTGCAATATGTCTAATGTTGGTCAACTTAGACACCAAACTCTAACAAAAACAGGTATGCTAGACATTGTGCCTAAAGACAATGTTGTTGAAACACCTTAGAGATTATTATATTCCACTTAAGGCGATGTTGTCTACCCCTAGAATTAGAGAACAATAGGTTTTTTTAAACACCTAAGTTTGGGTGGGTTGGTCATCACCCGTTTTTGTTGCCTTTGAGTAAAGTTCTGACTTTTTTTTTTTGATTGTTTTGTTTTGGTCCAGTTTGCACCCGGGGTTGTACCACGCGGCGCTGGACAGTCCGAAGTACTACATGTTCACGGGAGGAGGGACGGTATTGAAGGTGTTGGAGGAGGCGGACCCCCTGGGCCTGCCCACCGTGAAAGCCCTCATTGCCAATGGAGAAGCCTTTGGGTACCCCAAGTGGCGTGCTAGCTATACTGCCATGTAGTCTCTAGTCAGTCAACACACGGTAGCCCAAACCCCACCCCAGTAACCCACCCATTCTTATGCCAAAATCAAAACCAAAACCAAAAAAGAATACCCCCCAAAAAAACCCCAAAGAGAACCTAATAAAACAGAAAAAATAACCTAAAAGAACAAGAGGGTGGGTGCAATATTTCCTTCATGTAGGAGTTCCATGGGATTCATATTACAATTGATTTTATTTCGGTGACATGTTGTATTTTCCTCTTACAATTTGACCTCATTTAACATCTTTTTGAGACTACGTGTTTTCTAGGATTATGTTTAGAATTTTTTTTATATGTTTTTAAAAAAAAAAGTGCAAGCTTGTAGATGAAATAGGTAAACCACATTAAGAGTGATTTGCTGAGTCTGTTGTTTTAGAAGAGTCTTTTTTTTATTTTTGTATAGGGAGTGGTTCTTTTTCTTTTCTTTTCTTCTCTTTGCTTAGTTGTTGTAATTGTATTTCAACCCTTAACTCCCAAGTTCTTGATAGGATGGAGAATGTAGATTCGGAACTTTTTGAAGTAAGATAAATTTGGGTTTGCTGAAAATCTTATGTATTTTCAAGTTCTTCATTTCCTCTTATTGCAACATGAACTAATTTACAACCTTGAAAAAAATCTTCTGTATTCAATGTTTTGGCAAACTGTATTGTGGAATAGTACACAAATATAACTTTTAGATGACTCTTGGATGAATGAGTTTCGGTCAACATAACAACAATGGCAAGCTTGCCAATTTATTTGTATTAGAGGTGGGCTTTCTTAGGATGCATTTACATAGAACGGGGAAATACGAAACTCAAGAGGTTTTCAAACTCTTAAGTGTTTGCACTTACGAGGTAAATATAACCTTGATCCAGTTTGGCCTATGACATGGTTTGGTGGTTTGTATCTTAAATTCTTGAGGGTTATAATTTGTCTCCATGGGATCATTGGAAGGAAATAGTGAGGGTGTTTGAGCCCTCCATGTCCTAGGTACGGTATCTCCAAGTACATTGAGAAGAAGCTAAATTTTAGCCTTTTTGGCATTAAATGGCTAGACCCCACAAAGAGGGTGGGGTTTATTTGTTCCATGCTCACTGTTAGAAAAACAATTCCCCTTGTGTAAATGAGCTACTCCAAGTAATGCATTTAAGTCGCCCTAACAATTAATTTGTCTTACCTTGGTAGAGTTACCTAAAGACTCACCCTTGGTCACCTAGAGGGGCATGCAACTTTCTTTATACTATAGTATTTCTTGATTTTGTATAAAGTTCCAACTTCCCTACTCTTTGGCTTTGAAGCCTTGTTGTTGTGCCCAGCTTTTGCTCTCTTCCTCTTGGAGAGATCTCAAGAGCCCATGTTTTAGAAACTACGTGAGTTAAAAAGATAGAGTCTTTTCAATTCCAAAACAAACAAAAAATATGATATGTAGAGCTACTATAGGGTTCATGAAAATAATATTTATTTTAATATATAAATTAGGATATTTAAAAACACTAGGTAGTAGGAAATGTTTACTTATAAATTAGCCTTAACAAATAAGAGTTGTGAAAATTTATGGTATTGCTAGTTACTCTCCATGTTGAATTATTTTAAATCCATGCCATAGAATTGAAAGATACTTAAAACTTGTTAATAAAAATTGTCACTTGGACAATGGTCCTTTAATTCATATGCTTGTTATTAGTTTCATAGTGTATACCAAATGTGTATATGTAATAGAAAGAGAGGTTTTCTCTTTAAAGAATAACAGGGACATGTTACAATTGGACAAATAAAGTTTATACATATAGCTCCATTTAAATACCAAATGAATGATTCTACAAAAATCCATAGGGTACCAAAAATACATCCCTTGCAACCTTTTATATAAAAATAGGGTCATTTTAAATACCATGTTTTAGATAAATAAGCCTACATTAAATACCTTAACTTAGGTGTATACCATGGAATTATAAGGATTGGTCCCCCAAGTTCTTCATCCATTGATTAAAACAATAATTATTGAAAATATTTATCAGAGACTTGATAAATATTCAAATAGTTTGAAATGTCAAGAAATTAGTATGAGGCAACCTAAATGCACTATTTGGTGTAGTTGAGCTTGGATTTTCAAAGTTTGAACTTGAAACATAGTGAAAACCACCCCTTAGTTGCAAAATGTTCAGTACCAAAACATTACAAAAGTGCCTTAAGTGAACGAATCCATAAATTGACTTTGACCTCTTACAAGTTATGGACAATTGCACACAATATTGAAAATACTACTATCAGGGCATCCCCTATCCAGCCGTAACACATGCTTTGGAAAAGCTATCAGACAATGCCCGATTGCGTGCTAGTTTTAGGGTAGGGCCATTTTCTAGTTCTCCAATCTCCAATGTACATGCTTTATGGCACTCACTAAACACAATTGTTTAATTATTTATGTCTTTTTTAAGTGTTTATGTGAGGAGATTCATGTCAAAAACATTTGAAATTGCGTGAGGTCAAAGAACCAGATACTTTGGAGTGATATGTAGGACTCTCCAAATAGTACAAATATGCAGGAGAAAAACTCTTATGTGGGGAGCCCTGAAAAAAGCAGTTGCAATTAATTGCAGCATTGGAGCTTAATACGTTGCACAAGCTTTTGCATGCCTCTGTTGCATGTTGCTTCTGTTGCGGCTGGATGTGGGATGCTCTTAGACTATAAACAAATCTTAGAAAAAATCTCGACTACATGTGATCAAAATTTTAGACATCACTAACACATAATTGTGGGCTTCACGTAAGATTGTGTTTGATTAAATATCAGCCGACCTTGATTTCACTCGTAACTACTTGAAACTAATAATGTATTTATGGATCTCCTCAGCCAATGATCAATGGAAGTACTTACAAGACTAAGAAGCGGTGTTTGAAAGAGTTCCCCATTACCAATATTTAGTGAGGATTGATGGTATGTGTTTGACGTGTTTATAATTTAGTTAGTCAACTAGATAAGAGTCCCTACCTCTTGAGTACTGTATCAAGAGTATAGAATTAATTGGAAGTTTCAACGACTTTCCAATTTTACTGATGTATGCTAAAATGGAATTTTTGTGTTTATATAAATAGAAAATTAAATTAGCATTATAGTTACATCAAAAGTTTAGCACGACTTTTTATTTGTTTTGGCACCATTTTTGCATTAGTATTGCATATATATATTTTACATTGAAAGAATGTTACCGCAATATTGGTTTCAATATTGAATTCAGTGTTGTTTGGAATTGATATAACAATTTTTTTTGAGTACATGCTCACATGATACCTGGTTTTTTATTTTATTTTATTTTATTTATTTTTGAAGGATAGAGACTTTGGTAATCTTCTTTTCCATACTAATGGAATAATGCTATCTTGTGAGCTTAAAATAGTGAGCCATGAGCAATGATCCAAGAATTTGAGCAAGGATTGATTTTGTGCTCAAAATCAATGAAAAACTAAAAAATAACAAAATTTAGGTGATGAATGTTTGAAATGCACAATTACAAGGGCTTATGCACACAGTTGTATGTGAAAGTTCTATTCTCATAGAAAATCTAGGCTCACGGCTCATAGGTAGCATTCCTCCATATAAATGTGGAGCCTTTGAGGCAAAATATAATTTTACCTAAAAAGATTCAAAACTAAGATGTTTACATTTTCAAATACACATACATATACTAGTATATAGCCACATGCTTTGCATTAGTAGGATATGTATGAATAATGCAACATTTGACTTTACAAAAAAATGATATCTCACAATTCAATTTGTGTAGAATCTAATCTTGACATACTATACAAAATATCAATATCTCACAATTGGTCTAGACTCTAATCCACATGCACCGCATCACTTTGGCCCTCTTTAGAGTACAATAATACCAATTGCTTTCATCACAATGGTACTCTTTTATATTTGCTAGGAGAGGCTTGGCGTATTATTGATTTCTAGCACATGGTTGGAGGGTGTTTGGTGTTCTATATTTGGGGAGTCATTTATTGTTTCAACTTCCACCAATATTTTACAAAATTTTGGAGATGGGCATGGTTGGAGGGTGCTTGCTGCTTGGTGTTCTATATCTTGGGCATCCTTTGTTGCTTCAACTTAGAACAAAAAGTTCTAAAAGGTTCTAGAAAAGGGCACACTTGAAAAATCTTATGAATATACATGAATATATGTATATATATATATATATATATATATATATATATATATATATATATATATATATATATATATATATGTATATATATGTATATAAATATATATGTATATATATGTATATAAATATATATGTATATATATATGTATATATATATATATGTATATATATGTATATATATATATGTATATATATGTATATATATATATGTATATATATATATATATATATATATGTATATATATATATATGTATATATATATATATATATATACATATATATATATATATATCTTTTCAAGCATACTTGGATGTACTTCATCCATTTCATGCAACTCCTATAATAAGCATTTGAAGTCATCTATTGTCAACATTTTGGACATTGGCACTCTTAGGGATAAAACTAATTACAAATGAGAAACATTCCAAAATATTTTTCTTGAGATAAATTGGAACCAAATCTTTTAAATTTGTGGAACTCTACAGTCTTCATTGAAGAACAAAAGAACTATCAGAATTGCACAAATTTGAACTCTCAAAACAACATCTGGGGAGATTTTTGAGCTTCACCTGCTAAAATCTGATATTCCCGTTTTCAACTAATCTTTTCACATGCATGGACTAAAAATTGCTTAAATTTTGAACCGTAATAAGACTTTTTTGGAAATCTAACCAGTTTTTATCCATTAATCTCAAAATTCAACCGCTTCTTTTTCTTTCTTTTTTTCCAACACAACCGGTTGAGTTTGTATAGATAACCGGTTCACCCAGATCATTGCACAATTGCACTCCAAAGCACCAATTATAAAATTGTGCCCGTACCAAGAGAATATGAGATAGTCTTAACCATATTTTTGACCATTCATGGTTTCATTTCTATTTTTGGTCCCCAAGTCCTTCCACACTAAATTAAGGGAGATGACACCTGCTTTTAGTGACCCCGAAAAAATAATTAAAACATTGAATTCCCAACCAATGCAATGTAGGAATGCTAATGACAAACTACAGTGTCGCAAATGGAGGCCCCATGGGCCCATGGGCTCGGTTTACTGCACATACGTCGATCTGGGCCCCGCCCTGTCAGACCTTAAAAAACAATGTTCATGGTTGCCCTTGCCCAGGCCTCATATCACCCGAGAATGAAACTATCGTCCATCTTCATGGGTTCAGCTAATGTCATTCTCGTAAGGAAGTATTAACCCAAAAAAATTCAAAATACTTGATACTTGTGTTGTATTATATTGTATTACAAATTTACAGTGATTATAGGTGCTAAAGAAAGTAATGAAAACATAACTTTGCACCAATGAAAACATTTTGTGTTCATTATTGCTTTTTTGCTATCCCAAAATTGGTGTGGCTAATTGTTCTATAGTACTTTTTGAAAAAATTTAAAATATTTAGCCAACTTTTATACACAAGTTTGGGAGTAGGAGCCCGGATTTCAAGGTTCCACTTGATGTCGCCTCATCCTACTGGTGCAATATTTTAATTTCTCACAAAAGCATCATGAGATTTAACTTTGATGAAAGTTTGAAAGCATCCAAATTTACATTTGTAAAAAAAGAGTAGCTATCCTTGCTACTCAATCATCTTTTTGGTTAGAAAAAAAGCTAAGGCCACTTCATTCAAAATATTTTCACTACTTTGCACCTACATTCAAATGCAATAAGAATTTACACAAAAAATATACTTTGTATAGTGATTTTAAAGAAAGTGTTAGATCCAAATTACTAGGGATTTTATTTGCAAATTGTAAATTAGGTCACAATCTTTGTACTCCCAAACTTGTGTATAAAAGTTGGCTAAATATTTTACATTTTTTCAAAAAGTACTATAGAACAATTAGCCACACCAATTTTGGGATAGCAAAAAAGCAATGATTAGCACAAAATGTTTTCATTGGTGTAAAGTAATGTTTACATTGCTTTCTTTAGCACCTATAATCACTGTAAGTTTGCAATACAATATAATACAACACCAGTATCAAGTATTTTGAACTTTTCTGTGTTAACCCCTAAAGGCCCATTGTCCCTTTGGGGACCATTTGGGGTTCGGTCATGTACCTATGAGTAAACTACTTTATGTAATTTTTTGAAACTTTTATGGAAAATGGGGAATTCTAAGATCTATGTGGGCATCAAATTTTTTCTTCATTCCGACATTTATTGAAGAAGTTATGCATGTTTTTCTGAAATTTTGGAGAGGGCTGCCCATCTGGGCAGCCCTAAAACTTCTTTAAATATTATATATTTTTAAAATAAAATTTTGAAACTGGTTCTTTAGATTTTTACATACATGAGAAGCTTTGAATCATTCAATTTCAATCAATGACATGAAAGTTATAAGGAGTTGTTATTTGCGGGTAGTTCTGGATTCTCTACACTAAAATAAATTTTGAAGTCCTTTATTTTACTCAATTTTCAATTTTGGAAAAAAAACTTAACCAAAGGGAGTAGATTGATTAATACAACATTATCACCGTTAGAATTTGCATTTTTCATTTCAATAGTTTGATTTGTAACAACTTAGTGTTTTGACCCATTCTGTACTTCTTTTTACTTATTAATTTTTTCCATGTGCTGTATAATTCCAATTGATTTGAAAATTCTCCCACACATACCTAACTTGGTCTTCTACATGGGAAAAAAAAACCTGAACTTTGCGTAGAGCAATTATTTTGATATAGGAGTGGTCAACGGTTTCTGAAATTTTCAAGCAGTATGAAAGAAACTTTTTCCTTCGCTTTGCATGTAAATATCCCACTCCTTTTCATTTGGAATAAGCTCAATTTTTTTTCCCAAGTACCTCATATTTTCTAGAGCAAGATTTTATGGTTGGGTTTAAAATAAAATGAAATAAAAAAATAATCCCTTTTATCCCCTCAAAAGTGGCAGATTTCATTGTTTTTCACAGAAAAAATTGCCTAGGCCTTTAGGGGTTAATAATCCCTTGCATGGATGACATTAGCTAAGCCCATGAAGGTGGACAATAGTTTCATTCTAGGGTGATCTGAGGCTTGGGCAAGGGCAACCATGAACATTGTTTTTCTAAGGTCTGACAGGGCGAGGCCTAGATCAACATATGTGCAGTAAGGTAGTTGCTCTAAAACCTTCACTTTCACGGCTCTTCTGGATTTTCAAGGGCTTTTCAAGACATGAAGACTTTTTGCGTAATTTTCTGTCAAAGAAAAATGTATGCTAAGTGCAACCCAATTTTTTTCATATTTTTGAATTGTTGATGAATTTTCAAAGTTTTTTGTAGTAGGCACCTATCTGTGACCCTAGGTCTCTCGTAAAGCGTCCCCTTGCAACTTGAAGGGTCCATTCAAGAACCATTTCATATCCATTCTTGGATTGGCTATGGAATGCTTTAAATGTGAGGGTCGCAATTAGAGCAGACTACCTTAAACCAAGCCATGGGGGCCCCTTGCTATGGGGCCAACGGCCATTTCTTGCCAGTTGGCAGTGTTTGTGTGACGTCCATGTGCACCTTTCGGATGAGGATATGGAGCAACCCCTTTTCTTGATCATATTTCAGGATTCAAAATAAGTTATTGTGCTGGAAAAGTCCACATTTGGGGCCGCTTCATAATATTCAGTAGCCTGAAGAGAGGGAAACCTCTCTCTAGGTAATTTATCATCCATGAACTTCGTCCTAATTATAAACTAATTAATTAAATGAATAATTTTTTGTTGTTTTTGTTTTTTTCTTCTAACATGTTTGGGCCTCTACATTGATGTACGTGCACTGAACAGAGCCTTCCTTTCATAAACTATGACAAATTTAGCCAAGTGTCTCCATAGCTAAAAAATGGTGTGAAATTTTCCACACCATTCTGTTGGAGGGAGGGCAACCTCTAGTAGTGCTACTGAATGTTATGTTTGCACAAGGTGTCAAGGTGTAAGAATTCCACAACAACCACACAAAGGATCGTTGACACTTCTGAGAATTTGCATGTCCTGCAATGGTGTAAACTCAAAGGGGAATAACAAGGATCAAGCATAATAGACAACAATCAAGCATATCACGTATACAACAATTGAGATCCACGACGGTTGTATTCCTTGGTGCATCAAAGCTTGTGTTTACAGAGAGGTTGCATACGGCAACCGCACCCCAGCCGCACTTACATACCCTAGCCTTCAGCTCTCACAGTGTTCATCCAATCACCCAATAGGAACTACTTGTCTAGTGATAGTTCACCCTAGTAAAAGTCTAGTAAAAGTCTAGACGTTATGACAAAGTCATAACACTACCCTCCCTTTATAGCACAAGAAAACAAGAGGAGTGTGATACCAGGAAGAATTAGCGTTGGAGAATCAAAGGTCTTTGTGCGTTCGGGTGGCAAAAGGGAACTCCGCAATCAAATCTTGGGCATTTGTCACATGTGACAATCATGGTTGTCTTTCCCGACACGGTGACAACTCGACAAACTTGACGTCATAGACGGACATGAGCCCCTCCGTTCATCTAGTAGAGTCAACTTCAAAGTTGACTTTTAAATAAAGCACATTTTGTTTCCGATCTTGACATATTAATGTTTCATTTCATTGAAGTATCTCAATTCAATATACACTTATTAGATTCAACATTTTGGATCATATATAAAGTAGACTTTCAAATTATCTTAGCAATTAAATAGGACCTTATTAGACAAGATTGTCACTCATACTTGACAATTGTCATATGCAACATTAGACATCAGACAGACAAGTCGACAACCAAAATCCAAAATCTATCTGACAAGACAACGCTGGTGACAATGGCTTCCAAGAGACCTCGTTTGGCTCGTAACCCGCCCAAAAAACTAGATACTGCCAGTGCCATTGATGTAAGCGGACATCCTTGATCTCATGAACTATATACTCTGTGTCACCTTCAGGTGTGATAACTGGTGGTTTAGGTGTTTGTCTGCATCTCGGAATTGTATTTGGTTGATATAGCTCTAAAAGGGAGACATGAAACACGTCATGAATCTAAAGAGAGGACAATAGCTTGAGTTGGTACGTGAGCTCAGAGAGTTTTGCCACAATTGGAAACGGGCCCAAAAATTTGTGGTCAAATTTTAATGAAGGCTCGTCTGTGATGATGTTTTGCAAATGACGTAACACCTTGTCACCAATGATGAAGCTTGGCTGCTCCTTGATGTGTTGATCATAGTAGCGCTTAGCCTAATCACTTGCCAGTTTCACCATTGTTTTTACTTCTTTGTGCACCTGTTGTAATAGTCAAATGCGGTCCTCAGCAGCTGGGACAGTGGACGTAGTTGGCTTCTTGAAAAACATGGCAAGGTAATAGCTGTATGTTGCTTTGAATGGTGAGAAGCCAATATCAGAATGCACTGAATTGTTGTAAGCAAATTCAGCGAGTGGAAGTAAGCTTGACCAGTTGTCCTGCCGCCTTGTTGTGAACATACATATGTATTGTTCTAAGATCTGGTTCACTCGTTCAGTCTGTCCGTCCGCTTGCCGATGGAAAGCAGTAGTTGGTGCCAGTCAAACACTGATGAGTTCAAACATGAGCTGCATAATTTTGGAAATGTTGATTGATCCACAATCAAAGATCATGTCCTCCGGGACCCCATGAAACTTCCAGATATGCTGGAGGTAGATGTCTGCGGCTCCCTCTGAGGTGACGGTATCTGTCGTGGGAATGAAATGTGCCATTTTAGTGTTTTTGTCAACAATAACCATGATTGCTGTGAATCCATTGCTTAGCAGTAGGTGGACAATGAAATCGTTTGTGACTTTCTTCCATGGTGTGTCAGCTGCTTGAATTGGTTGAAAGAGACCATTGTGCGCGTGGCGCGTTGATTTTGCGCGTAGATACAAATCACAACCATTGACATAATGGTGTATATATTGGCGAAGGGTAGGCCAGAAGAAATCTCTTGAGACAATGTCCAAAGTGTTTGCACAACCCGGATGTCCAGCCGCTAGGGCATCATGGTGCAACCTCAAAATGTGGCGCTTGACTTTGTTGTCATCCGAGACATAAACCAGGCCATGGAATTGAAGCACTGTGCCATCCCATGAGTACTCCTTAAACTGTTTGCTGATTGCCACCAAAGCTTGAGTAGGATTTTTCTGAAAGAATACAATAATAGCCGTGAGGGAGCTGTCCAATTTTGTTGGGTCACTCACAGCTTGATAGAGTCGGTCATCCGACCACACCGGATTAAAAGAGAGGCCATGGCTGCAAGTGTAAGAAGTGGCCAAGGTCCCTCTCGGCCTGGTTCGATGATGTTGCAATGACAAGACAAAGCATCGGCTCTCCCATTCAAAGTTCCAGGTCGGTGCTCGATGTTGAAGTTGAAACGGAAGAGGAATTCTGCTGTTCTGGTCTGACGGCAGTTTAGCATTTTGGTGGTTGTAAAGTACTTGAGATTTTTGTGGTCTATTATTGCTTGTATTCAATGTGGAGACCCTTCAAGGTATACCTGCCAATCCTCAAACGCCTTATAAAAATCAATGAGCTCTTTATTGTACACCTCATAGTTTTGCTCACTGGATGACATTTTTGCACTTTGAAGAGCACATGGATGTAGGTGCTTGTTGTTACCTTGCTAGGAGAGGATGCCCACAGTAGCCATGTCTAAGGCATCACTCTCCACAACAAACGGTTTGTCAAAATTAGGGTACAAGAAGATTGGTGCGTAGAGAAACTTGTTGATGAGCTCCTAGAAGGATGCTTTAGCTTCCTCTGTCTAGATAAATTTTATGCCCGTCCTGGTCAAGGCCATGAGGAGTTCGGAGATCTTTGAAAAATCAACGGTAAAATGTTTATAGAAGTTAGTTAAGCCTAAAAAGGCTTGCACCTCCTTAATGAATTGCGGAGTCGGCCATGTCTTTATGGTGTCCAGCTTGTTTGTGCACACATGAATGCTAGATGATGACACTATCATGCCCAAAAACTCGACAAAACTTTGGTGGAACTCGCATTTGGAGGAATTAGCATATAGACCATGCTTCTCCAATTGTTGCAGCACCTCACAAACTACACATTTATGCTCCCCCAAATCTTTCAAAAATATCAAAATATCACCTAGATAGATGACCAGGTGAATGTCAAGGAGATCCCCAAACATTCCCTGCATGTGCGCCTAAAACTGTGCCGGGGCATTCATAAGGCCAAATGGCATGACTAGGTACTCATATAGGCCATACCTGGTCTGAAACGCCGTCTTCTACTCATGCCCATCTGCAACTCAAATCCTATTATAGGCCTGCCGCACATCAATTTTTGTAAAATATTGCGTACCAAAAAGCTTGTCAATGAGTTTCAGGATCAAAGAAAGTGGGTAACGGTTGCCCACCGTAACCTTGTTTAAATTTTGATAGTTGACACAGATGCGTAGTGTACCATCCTTTTTTCAAGCAAAGACTATCAGGGCTGATATTGGCCCTTTTGATCTTTGGATCCACTTCTTGTCGAGGTTTTTTTTGAGGTACTCTTGAACTGCTTCCAATTCAATTGGCGACATTGATTGCAATGTATGAGTGCTCAAACCTCCCCCTCAAAAAGTAAGCGCAAGCACAACCGAGTTCTAACAAAACTGGAAAAAATGAGTTATAATAGCAGGAGGGTGGGTTTGGTTGTAGATTTCTAACTAAAGATGCCTTCTAAGCAATGGATCTTAACTAACAAGTCTACAACATACAATGATGAGCAAGAAGCAAACAATTTACTTAGTATATCACATGTTGATGATGTGGTTAACCAAAATGGAAAGATAAGTAATTATACCTTGTCAAGGGGTCCAACATGCTCCATGGCTTGGTTGTGAATGGCCTCCATTTTGTTGTGGGTGTGGATAGGGTGGCGGTAGACCAAATGTGTTGTGGCTCTATTTAGAGACAAATAATCACAACACTCTAGTGGGTCACTAAGTCAACCCTTCTTAGTAGCCCAATTTATAATTATCTTGTGACGAATAATCACAACATAAACCGGCTTCTAAGCGCATGGATCAAGGATTATATTAGTCCCTTGGTTGGCCACAATTACGCTTTGGATGCCAAGGATTATCTCCTTATTTGGTCAATGGTCAAAATATGACAGTTGTGGCCCTATGTGCTTACTATGACGCAATGTCTAGTTTCTAAATAATAAAGATCCCTTGTACTTTGGAACAATGGTTAATTTACTTATGCTAAGCTAAGAGGTTGGTAAGGGCAATAAAGGTCTTGATTTAAACAATTTAAAAAGTCAAAAATTGTCCTAAGAGGGAGGGGTGGACCTCCTGCCTTGGCAGGGATGGCAGATCCGTAGTTCAAGGGCTGGCTAAGTACCAAAGGTGGAAGGCTGAGTTCTTGGAGGACTTGGAGGTACCCGGACCTGCTGGTACCTGGGCCGGCTGGTACCTGAGCTGGTTGGTACCTGGAGGGAACTCGTGACTGCAAACTAGAAGGCTAAGAGCTGGGGCTTGAGGACTAAGGGGGGGAGGCAGTGGAGGCTAGATTGATCGTGAGAACGCCGAGAGGCTAGACTCAGAATTAAGAGGGTAGCTAGGAGCTTGAGTGATTGTGAGAACGTTGAGCTGGACTCAGACTGAGAGGGTAGACAAGGACTCGACTGGTAGTGGAAATGCTGAAAGGCTAGATTGGGGTGAAAATGCCGAGAGGCTAGACTCAAAATGAGAGGGCAGCTGAGGGGCTTGACTGATCATGAGACAGCTGAGAGCTAGACTCAGAATTGAGAGAGACAACATGGGCTTGACTAGGAGTGAAAACGCCGAGAGGCTAGATTAGGGTGAAAATGCCGAGAGACTAGAGTTAGAATTGAGAGAGACAGTAGGGGCTCGACCGATTGTTAGAATGCCGAGAGGCTAGACTCAGAATTGAGAAGGCCGGCAGGGGCTCGACTAATCGTGAGACGGCCAAGCTGGACTCAGACTGAGAGAGTAGACAAAGATTTGACTGGGAGTGAAAACGCTGAGAAGCTAGACGAGGGTGAAAATGCCGAGAGACTAGACTCAAAATTGAGAGAGACAACAGGAGCTTGATTGATCGTGAGAACGCCGAGAGCTCCGTCTCAGGGAGAGGGGGCTGATGGTTGGAGATGATATGTCATGTGCTAAAGGAATCTGTAGGCAAGGCTAGGCCTCAAGCTGAGAGATTCAATTAGCAGAGTGATTTCTCAAAGAGCTTGCCTGTGGACACAAGGGAGTTGGCCAATGTGAAGCTGAGCTGTTAGGATTCTTCAAGAGCTGCTAGGAGGGCTTGCAATACAGTGGTGAGGCGGAGGCAAAGTTCTGATAAGGTATTTGTAAGGGAATGGTAAGCCAAGGTTATAAACCCTGACATCTCCCTAGCTATGACTCTAATGATTGATAAGAACCGTAATGACTAACTAGGACTTCTAAGAGATATGGAAAAGCGACATTGCCAATTGTAATCCAACCCCCTAGTGGTTAATAAGACAACTTCTAATTCCAACTAAGGAAAACACAACAAGTCTAAGAAAAAGAGAGGAGTGAAAGGTGGGTCCAAATGAGAGAGGGATTAAGGACAAGTGAAAAGTGGTGACAAGTGGTGAGTGATCAAAGAAAAAGGACTCTAAACATAGAAGGGAAGAGTCCAAGTGATGGCAAGTGATAAGAAGTAACAAGTGACAAAAGGATTGTTTTGGAGAGGAGGTGGGCCTCCTTTTATACATTGGAGGGAGGACACATCAGCCCACTATCTAGGAGATCCATAGATCCCTAGAAATCTACCTAAAATCTAAGAAAAACTCAAAACAGATGAAATCTAGATGAATTTGTCATAGCTTTTGGAGAGTAGCTCTAAACAACAAATGAATGGTGGCATTAGATTCCTTGGTCCCAAAATATCCGGTTTCAATTGTTCACACTTCTAATTCCAAGCAACAAGGCGTTGAGAATCTTGAATGAAAGGTTAGGAATGGATGGATGAAAAATCAAGAATTGGGAGTTCATCCAAAAATATAAAATCGACTTCCTGAGGTCTTCCAACGTTGTTGGGGGAGCCGGAAAACACTCTTTGCTTCCTTCAATTGAGCTCCAAATGGATGATATCTTGAAATTGGATGTTGCGCGCTTTCTTGAAATTGGTTAGATGTTGTTGTTTGAGGCCTTACCGCTATCGAAACAACTTGAAACTTGAGGGATTGTCTTAAATCCTTGAGAAACTCTTCCATGAATTTTGGTGATATTTTACTATGATTTGTCAACCTTCTTTGACCAAGGTTGATCAGTATCCTAGTAGGGTTGATTGCTTGGAATCACGCTCTCTAAAAAGCTGAAGGTCTTGGAAACCTCGGATATAGATGCATCGAATCGATATTGTGATGTGAACTAGGTGATGTGTCCCTTGGCCATGGTTTAGCTAATCTACTCCTAAACTAACCCTCTCTAATTAGGTTAGTGGAGACTTTTGGAGGGGATTCCAAGCCCCTAGTAATTTTTCCTAAACTAACCCTCTCTAATTAGGTTAGTGGGGACTCTTAGAGGGGATCCCAAGCCCCTAGTAACTGTATCATTCAAATTAACTAAAAATTATTTAATCTCACTAAATCACTCCTAATGACCTGCCAAATGGAATAGGGTAAATGGCGTACCGCTAATCATTTAGTCTAATTAATCTAAATCAACATAAATGGCTATTCCACCTATATAGACGTAGCTTCAAATCTAAACAAAACAAAAAATGAATTCAGGACTTTTGGTGCTGAATCTGGGACTCGCACAATGGCATGTTACGTGGCTCCAATCCGTCCCTAAATTCTATCTTTAAATCAAACGGACCTTTGCGCTGGTAATGCGTTCGACGCAATGAGTGCTCAAACCTTCCCATTGAGAAGTAAGTGCAAGCATAATCGGGTTCTAATAAAATTGGACAATGAACTAATGTAAAAAAATAGCAAGAGGATAGGTTTGATTGTAGACTTCTAACTAAAAGATGCCTTCTAAGTAATGGATCTTCCATAATGTTTTTACAATTTACAGTAGTGAGCAAACATGGACTACTCTTCCTATGGAGGTCAAAATGTCAGAATTCAAGCGGGCTAATTGAAATAGAAGGTGATGTGATCATACTTCGTTGTGAAGCTTAATAAACTCAGTGTTGAGGTTGTTAGCAGCCTCCATTTAGACAGGGATGCAATAGTAAATAAGAAGATGTTGGGTAGAGAAGAGTGCGTTTAGGAATACGTAGGATATTTAGTTGCGACTTAGTATAGTTGGAGGTTTCAATCTCAAGTTCCAATAAGAATTTTGGAGAATATCTGCTTTCTAGAATAACCTTCAACTATTGTAGTCTCTCTATAAGATTTCTAGATACAATATTCTCTCTAGAATGGGCACGGTCGTCTACTGTAAACTCTAATAGAAATTCTAGAAACAATGTTGTCTCTAAAATGGACACGGTCTATATTTTAAACTCTAGATGGAAAATCTAGAGACAATATAGTCTCTAGAATGGACGCGGTTGTCTACTTCAACCAAAACTTCTAAATTTCACTTCAAACTATACTACTATCCAAAATTGAAAAAAAACAAAGTGGTGTTTTTTCTCCCTCATAGGCAAACCAACCACTGTCTCTTTGAAGCTCTATAACTTTTATATTATAGCTTCAAAATATAAGCGTGATAGCAATTTGGAAAGCTAACACTATCAAATACAACATATGAAAAATTCACTAAAACTGTGACTCTGTCCAAAAGTTATAGCCAATCAAAATTTTAGATATCTAAATTGAAAAAAACATCCAAACTCTCAATTTCTACAGACCATAACTTTCAAAAATCTTCCAAATAGCTTGAGTGATAACAATACAAAAAGCTAATTTAACAAGCTATCATCTATAACATTTTCAAAAAGAAAATCCAAACAAGCCAAAAATTATGGTTCATCAAAGTTACAGCCTCCTCTTTGCAAAAAGACAACCTTCCTTCCAATTTTAACTCAATACAACATTCTCAAAAACCCTCCAAATGATATAAATGATAATAATTTGGAAACTAAATTGAACAGAATTTCACCATCAAAAATTTTATAAAAAAGTATTAGCATGAGCAGAAGTTATGACTCTTCAAAGTTGCGGCATCTTTTTTATCAAAGACATGCAACCTCCAAGCATTTGCACCTCCATAACTTCTTTTTTAAAGCTCTAAGTTTCAAGTTTGATAGCTCTATAGAAAGCTTATACAATAATCTTCACTCTCTAAAATTTTTGTAGTAAACTAACAAGCTGTTTAGTTTCCATAATTAATCAAAATCTCCATCCCTTCACTTCGGAGGCAGCAGACCTTTCCCTACTCAAACAAATACAATTTTTTATTGCTAACTTCAAATTAAGCAAGCATAGAATTTTCAAAAAACTTACACAAAGATACAAAAGCTCAATAAATCTCACTTCAAAATTCAACATATACAATA
This sequence comes from Ulota crispa, assembly GCA_963920765.1. NCBI lineage: Eukaryota > Viridiplantae > Streptophyta > Bryopsida > Orthotrichales > Orthotrichaceae > Ulota > Ulota crispa. Next base: position 13,260,430 of record OY987249.1, on the reverse strand, counting down.
AATTATGGCTCCTGCCACATTTGGGTTTCTTCCCCCAACTTTCTAGTACACTCCAAAAGGTTTGGAAACTTCCTAAGATGCTTTGGGCACATGAATCAACTCATATACCACTCACACAAGTGGGCCTACTCCCATTGAACTCCATAACCTGTCCTTATCGCTATCTTGGGATTATTCTACATCAAATTTTAGATAAAAGACAAATTATCTTAGAATTTCTCTCAAACCACTTCCACCAAAAATATCTACCTCATTCTCTTTCATATTTCTTAATAAAAAGAACAAAGATAAAATAAATATCACCGTTTGGTGGCCACGTGCCCTCATGGACATACAAAAACGCTGAAAGTTTATCTTCAGTAGCCAAGTCATGGACTTGATTGGCTTGGAGAAATGATGGTCATTTGTTGCCATTTTTACCTCAACTCTTCATTTATTGAAATCAAATCAAACTAGATATTAAATATATACCTATATGATGGAGGCATCTCCATCAGAACAACGGGCCAGTGGTTTTTTTTTTAATGAATAATCACAACACATTAGTTGAATGGATTATCAACAAGGTTGCTAAACTATGAGCGGAGAGCAATGAGCATTGAGCGTTGAGTAGTAAGTGTTGAACGATGGGCAGATTTTTCATGAAAATTTGAAATTTGAAATCATATTTTAGAGAGTTTCACATAATTGTAAATAGACAAAAGTGATCACTATATGAATAAAAAAATGGATGATGATTGAAGTTCATCAATTGAAACAAACAAATAAAAAAACATATTGGATAAATAAAAACTAAAATGGATGAATGTAAATGAAAAGAGGACAACAAACATGATAAAAACCCGTTAAAAAGATAAATCACAAATACAAATCAATGCAATAGATTTTTTTTTTTGGTTCTAGAATCCTCCTCAAAATTTGGAGCCCCAATTTTGGTGGTTTGGGATGTTGTAAAGGCCTTTTCGAAATCCAAGGAGTACTTTACAGCATCCAAAATCACCAAAAGTGAGCCTCTAGATTCTGAGGAGGTCTAAGGAGCACTTTACAACATCCAAAACCACTAAAATTAGGCCTCCAGATTCTGAGGAGGGTCCTAGAACACAAAATAAAAATCTCTCTCTCTATATATATATATATATATATATATATATAGAAGGCCTCCTTGGATTTCAAGGAGGCCTCTACAACATCCTAAACCACCAAAATTGGGCCTCTAGATTCCGAGGAGGCATTTACAACATCCAAAACCACCAAAGTTGGGCTTCTAGATTCCGAGGAGGGTCCTAGAACACAAAAAAGTAATCCATAAAAAAAAACAAAAAACAACATTTTAGCAAAAAAGAAAAACATAAAAAAGAAAAAGTTAAAGAAAAACACTATGTACCCAAATTCCATGTTGTTATCTCATTTGCTGGATGATACTTGGATGAATGATTGGATGAATGTTTTTTGAACATGGATGACTAACATTCATTTTCATCCAATCCAAAATTCTCCGCATGTGCGTAAAATATAATTTCACTATTTTTACCTTCTTAAATATTACTTGGACAATAGAGGAATTTATAAAAGCCTTTTTCTTTCAAGTTTAATTAGTAATTTGTCAATTTTATTTGTTTTTTCATTACTAATTTTTGGCTTAACCTCACTATTTATTGTTTTAAATTATTATTATTTTTTAATAAATGTGAAGTTTCATTGCTCAAATCCAACTGCTCACTACTCTACGCTCAATGCTCATCGCTCACACTTTAGCATTGCTGGGTTATCAACACCCCCTTAACGAACCAGCTTTCCCTTTGGTTATGTTACGAATAATCACAACGTAAACTAGATGTTGGAGAAGTGGCTCGAAATGAGGTCACTCCTTTTCAACTTTCCCAATAGACGTCAAAGGGTGCAAAATGACTACTAGCCTAGGTCAGGGGCAAGAGAAGACAATTCCTATTCCAAGCACAAACTATGACGCAATTGGAAGGCCTATCACATGAAAATATATCTAATAAATTTGTAGCAAGTAATATTTAATCTCAACCTTAATGGCATTTGTAAACTAATCTACTTAGGCCGAGAGAGTTGGTGAGATCATGAAGGCTCACCTTGTCTTTTCCTTGTTTCCTTGAATTTTTATATACCTTGGGATGTGAGCCGTGGCTGCTGCCAAGCCTGCCGAAGGCTCGAAGAGGCCAGGCTTTGAAGAGGACCAGGGCACAAAGAGGACCGGCGCTTCGAGGGGACCCGAGGCCGGAGAGGACAGGCGAAGCTGGTATCGGCCGGGGCGTGAGCGGGTATCGGCCGGACGTGAGCGAGTATCAGCGGGGCACCGGCGCCTCGCGGCCGCGACGCTGGCTAAGCGCTGCGAGCGCCGTGCTCGGCAGCTAAGATTGATGAGTTGCCGGAACTCCAAGGGGCTGGCTGCGAGGTGAATGCTGAGAGCCAGCAGCTCACCGAGAGAGCAAAGCTAGGATAGCAATTCGAGAGAAGGCAGCTGAGACTGATGGGATGCCGGATGTCTAAGGTGGTTTGCTGCGAGGGGGATGCGGGGAGCAGCTTACTGCTGAGAGAGTAAGGCTTAGGATAGCAATTCGAGAGAGGACAGCCAAGACTGATGGAATGCTGGGAGTCTAAGGCTGGTTTCGAGAGGAATGCGGGGAGCTGGCAGCTTACTGCTGAGAGAGTAAGGCTAGGATAGCAATCGAGAGAGGGCAGCTGAGACTGATGGAAGCTGGGAGTCTAGGGGGCTGGCTTCGAGGGGGATGTCGAGGCTAGAAGCTACTACGGGAGAGCAAGGCTACGACAGCAATCAAGAGGGAAAGGCTAGGATAGCACTTCGAGAGAGAGGGCAGCTGAGACTAATGGATGCTGGGAGTCTAGGGGGCCGGCTTCGAAGGGAATGTTGGGAGCCAGCAGCTACTGCCGAGAGAGCAAGCTAGGATAGCAATTCGAGAGCTTGGGCACTGAGACTGATGGATGCTGGGAGTCTAAGGGGCTGGTTTTGGAGGGAATGCTGAGGCTAGCAGAGTAGCAGCTACTACAAGAGAGCGGCTAGGATAGCAATTCGAGGGCTCAGGCAGCCGAGACTGAGGGGTGCCGGAGGTATGAGGGCTGGTTTCGAGGGGAATGCTGAGGCTAGCAGCTTCTACCGAGAGCAAGCTGGATAGCAATTCGAGAGTGTGGACTGCTGGTCACCGGCTGGTAGACCTCCAAGAGCAAGGGCAATGCCACCGGCTAGGGAGATCAGAGAGCAGGGTGAAGTTTCAAAGAGTTCCAAGGGAATCAAAAGAGCTGGTCGAAGTTGAGCTTTGAGGATTTCACTAGAGCTGATGGGAGGGTTTGTTCTGATAAGGCGGTAGAGCTCTGGTAATGGACTGGTAAGTTAAAACTAGGACACAAGACACTTCTTCTAATCTAATGGGATTTAAGCTCTTGAGTAAACTAGGTCTTCTAAGAAGTGTGGAAAAGCAACATTGCCTGTCATAATCCAACTTCCTAAGGGTTAGTAAGACCAAACACAACTGACAATCAATCCGTAATTCTTATCCTTGACTTGAGAGGGCTGACCTCCTCTAAGCTTAACAACTCTCAACCTACACAAGGGGATTGGGCCACACTAAGGTGAGACACAAAGAGAGCTCAGGGGGAAATGATGTATTACAAGGAAGGGGCTACAAGTGAATGAAGGAAATCCTAACATGGGAAAATGAAGGCAAGTGATGGGTGATGATGAAAAGAGATGGGGGTGATGGTTTGGGAGGAGGTGGGCCTCCCTTTATATATATGGGGGAGGACGCCTCGGCCTTCTATCTAGGAGATCCATAGATCCTTTGAAATCTACCTAAAATCTAAAAAAAACTCAAAATGGATGAAATTTGGATGAATTCTCCATAACTTTTGGAGCGTAGCTCCAAACAACAAATAAATGGTAGCATTAGATTCTTTAGCCCCAAAATAGCCAGTTTTGGTTGTTCACACTTCCAATTCCTTCAAGCTATAGGGCATTGGAAATCTTGAATGAAGGATTAAGGGTGGATGGATGAAAAACCCAAAATTGGGAATTCATCCAAAAATGAGAAATTGACTTCCCAAGATCTTTTAACTTTGTTGGAGGAGTTGGGAAATACTCCTTGCTTCTATCAATTGGGCTCCATATGGATGAGATCTTGAATTTGGATGTCGCTCTAGTTCTTGAAATCGGTTGGATGTTGCCATTCGAGGCCTTGCCGCTATTGAAACGACTTGAAACTTGAGAAAATGTCTTAAATCCTTGAGAAACTCTTCCATGAATTTTAGTGACATTTTACTGCCATTTGTCAACCTCTTTGACCGGGGTTGACAAGTAGCCTAGTAGGATTGACCGCTTGAAATCACACCTTTTGAGGACCAAAAGGTATGGGGAATCTTGGGTATAGATGCACCAAATGTTGTTGTTGTTAGTTGTTGAGTCGTGAGCTGGTGATGTGGCCATTGGCCATGGTGTAATTGAGCAATTCCTACACTAATCTTCTCTAATTAGGTTAGTGGGGGCTTTTGGAGGGGATCCCAAGCCCCTAGTAGGTGTGTAACTCAGACTAACTAAAAACTACTAACTCTCACAAAATCATTCATAATGACTTACCAAATGGAGTAGAGTAAATAGTATACTGCTAACCATTTGGTCTAACTAATCTAAATCAACATAAATGGCCATTCCACTTATGTTAATGCAATTTCAACGCTAAGTAAAAAAAAAATTAAATTCAAGACTTCTGGTGCTAAATCTAGGATTCACAACCTTCAACTCTCATGGTGTTCATCCAATCACCCAACGGGAATTGCTTGTCTAGTGATAGTTCACCCTAATAAAAGTCTAGTAAAAGTCCAGACATTATGACAAAGTCATAACACAAGGCCATGAAAACTTGGGGGCAGTTTTAGGGTATGTTCAAACTTGATGTTAAGAGTGGTAGTAGCAAAAGGAAAATTAGATGCATTTGGACACACCTTCAGACTACATTCATATTGCTAATAACCCTCCTAATATCAAATGTGAACATACCCTAACCATCACCAACACACGCTCAATAAACCTGCGAGAGCAACTGGCACAATCGCTCTATTTGACCATGCCTCACTGTAAAACACGCCAATGCTCTATACAAAATAGGGTTTGTGTAATGGTAGCTCAAAATTGGAACTGTAGGGTTTGATGAATTGTTAAGACACCCAAATCCAAAACAATCAAAACTTGTTGATTGGTCAATAGAAGAGGCCCGCAATTGAAGCTCAACATTTGTCCTTTGTGTTAAGCTCTCAATGCCTGCTAGTTCAGTGGTCTACAACATAGTTTCGTTCATCATGTTTTCTCCTTCAAAAATCTTGGCATTTCATAAAATAAAATTAGCATTTTACAATCTTGTACCCTTATATTTTAATTCTTACTCAATCCCAATCAAACATACCAAAATTTGAGCTTCAAAAACAAAAATCCTATTTTTGGTGATTTAATTTACATAATGATAATGGTTTTACATGATAAATGATTAAAAAAAATTGTTAATGAATTTTTGAGATTTGATTGTATAGATGCATAGAAAACATCCATATGCACATCTTTCTTTCAAATAAGCATTCCCAAAAAAAAATTCAATTCCTTCTATGTAGATTTTAATGATGGGGTGATTATGAACAAATCTTGCAAATCAGATATTTGTGTATTTTTAACTAGTTTTTGGCAAAATAACCATATTGTTATGTACAAGGAGTGCCAAGGTTTAGTTATGACCTAGAAATATTTTTCTAAAGATTTTTGGCAGTGCGACTAGTCTTCTCACAATTACTTAGAATATCTATTGTTTGTGGTTTTGTTTTTCTAGATTTAAATCAAAGGGATGGGAAGTTTGCAAAAATAATAATAGTAACAAAATATATAAAATTAATATTAAATTAATTAAACTAGAGTTTGAAATGACACAAAGTGGCAATAAAGTAAAAGGAACCCAAAAGTTTATCTTCTTCTTTATGTTATTGAGTCTAACTTGCAAAAATAGGATTGCATATGAATTTGGAGTAAGAATTTAGACACCATGCTTAGAATTGTTATAGAAAGGCCAAATGAAGAATTTGATTTATTATTAATGATAAAAATTTGTAGAAAAACAAACATACTATAAGTGTTGGTTTTTATATGCTAACATTTTATGCTATTTGAATTTCTTAATTAATCTCAATTTTAACAATACTTCATGTTTATTTGGCTTACTTGATTCTCAAAATAGTGAGTTGGATTGAAATACATGTGTAACACGATATTCATTACTTTGAGAAACAGCAATTCCCAATTTGTATGTCTCTTTAATCTGAAACTCTCATCTTAATCTTGTTTGGAACACCTATGAGAAAACAATTAATACTTTATAGATACTTTACAAATGACGGATGTCTAGATCCGAATTAGTCATGAAGAAGTGGAAATAAAATGGGTGTGGCATGAAATGAAAATGTGGCCAGAAGTCCCAAAATGTGCTAGAATTCTTAGATTAATGAATATCTTGTTGTGTTGTTTTGTTGTATCAAATAGCTTTTGGAAAAATGCATAAACCCTTTTTTGAATCCATGTATTTTTCAAAAGCAACATCTTTATCTTCAAAAAGTAGAGGCTCAATCAAATTAAATTTTTCTCAAAAACACTAAATTATAAAACCCTAAATTATGCATGAACCATTTTTAAAATATCACATAAAACAAATAAAAATAACAATTGTATACATCACATTTTGGAAATATGCCAAAGAGAAATTTAAAAAACAAATAATTTGCCAAATGGTAAATAGCAACAACAGATTTCTACCAAGGAAAAAAATTTGATTTTTCATAGTTGCTGAGTGAAAAAAAATGTGGAACTTGTTTAGCAAATTTAGGAAATCTACCAATTTCTCCATAAAACTTTTCAAATTGTGCTCAAGGATACTTTTCCTTCAGTTGCATGCAATTCTTTTTCAAGCTGTTTGTATTCTCACACATTCCATGATTTGCCATATTAGCATGAAATTCCAACAATTTTGTCAATATCCTAGCTTATTCAAAAAGTTGTTAATTATACTGCAGTCATCTATGGTTGCAAATGATCTAAACAAATTGGTGAAAATTGGGCTATTGGAATTATATAAAAAAACAATTCATGTAATATTGATAGCAATGTCTTGATAGAAATGCTTCCATCTTGTAAATAATCTTATAGATTGAATTTTAATAAATAAAGTATTGAGACAAATAGAGTTAATTGTGATGAGAATCACGGTTTGATGGCAACGCAACGTCCATTGATATATGAGCAATACATTAGTTTGTCACATGCACAACTAGAGGGAGTATGTAGCTAATACGTTGGTCCAATTTCTTGCCTCTCTAGCGTACCAAACCGTAGGTCGTCGCAAACCACTACTTCTTCAACCAACCAAATCTACAAATTAGTGACTAGAAATAAGTGTCCAACACTTTTATATATCCATGAGGGCACATGGCCTCTCTATGATTGTATTTGTTTTATGTTTGCTTATTATATTATATTTATCTACATGTTTGAAAGACCTATATATTTTTCCTTCTATTTAAATAAAGTTGCTAAAAAATTTATTTGGATTTAAAAAATGTGAAAAAAAAAGAGGTAAAGTATGTTCAATAGGGTAGTAAGGCTAGAAAATTGGGCTGATGTATCTCATCCTCTTATCTTTTAAAGGGTAAAAATAGAGGAAATTTTTTTTTAGTGTATGTATATGTGTGAGTGAAGGTTTTAAAAAATGGAGAGTTCTAAAACTTTTTTGAAAAATATCTCTCTGTATATGTATAATTTTATAATAAAATTTAAAGGGTTTTTTTTATATAATTGATTTTCTAAAATGAATTTGCAAACTTGATTTAGGATTATGATGTAAAATTTATAAGTGTTTGAATTTGTGAAAATCCAAAGCCATTTATAAAAATTGGTAGAGACTTTGACGAGCCATAATTAACATTCAATCTATTATTTTGCAACAAGACTTGGAAGTTTTGTTTATCATTATCTTAGCTTTCTAAGCAATTATTGAGCTTAAAATTTGGAGTTTTGAAGAGGAAGTTATAAATATGTAATGATTTGGAAGTTGGTTGCATTTTTGTTAAAACCAGGCTTAAACTTTGAGAAGCCATAGCTTTTGGAAATTTTGAAGTTTTATTCTCAAACTTTTAGGAGTGACAGATTGTTAGTTTAAATCTTCAAATTGCTATCATTCAATGTATTTAGAGGTTTGTTGAAAAAGTTTTGGTATTTAGTAGTTGAAAGGCCATGCGCACTCTTTAAATTTGAGATCTAAACTTTGATTGATTGTAACTTATGGACAAAGTTCTAGTTTTTAGTGAAATTTTTGTATGTTGTATTCAATTGTATTGGTTTCTTTAAATGATATCATAATTGTATTTAAGATTTTTTAAACAATTATAGAAGAACAAAAAGGCAATGGTTAATTGTCAAAGCCTCTATTTTGAATCTGCATAGTTATTGGATAGTAATTTAAAATATGTTGAAATTTGTAAAAGTGTTAATTTATTAGAATGGCTTTCCAATATGTTATTATATTTAGTATTTAAAATTGTGAGATTTTTGTGACACTAGGTAGAAAGTCTCAACCTTTGTGAAACTTGTTGTTTGGAGTTTTTTTCATCATTTATTATTAAGACATAAAGATTGGAAGACAAAAATATATGAAGATTTGAAGATTTGAAGAAAAATGTTTTGAGTTTATTTTTTAAATATGTATAAAATGTATATTTGTTATTCTTAGCTGGATTTGAGTGCTTATTGTCATTTTATTTCATTTTTGTTTTATAAACATTGTTGCAAACATTCTAGATTAAACCATAATTCAATCACATCTATTGTTGTGGTGACAAAATAGAATTAATCATCTACATGGTCAAGACTTGTTATATTCTCACGGTTTGGAATTTTGGCCAACAGATCGTGAATTTTGAAGTTTGAAGTCCTATCATTTAGACAAAAGCTCATGTTTGTTGTTCTGTTTTACCCGTCCTGTATCTTGTGGTTTTTTATCTCTACCTTGATCATTATATTTGTTTTAAAGCTAGTAATATGACAAGCCAATGAAATATCAATTGAAGATTAAAAAGCAAAAGCAAAAGATAATAGAAAATCCTAAACTAATGACTAGAAGTTGCAGCTAGACATTTAGTGTATTCTTGAAGCATGTTTATTTTTATCCGTGAGCAACTAAGAGTCCCGTTTTATAATAAATTGATGGTGATTTTGGAAATTCTATCTTGGAAAATTAAAAGACAAGAAAAAACCGTAATATTGTTGAAGTTCAAATTGTTGCCTTGCTGTCACTTTCACGGTCTGTATTGCTTTCAAACATTGTACTTCAACATGCTCTGCAATCTTTCTAACTGTCTTTGCTATTTGTTGAGCAAAAATCTGATGTTGCATGACACTTCTTTGTATTTGCTGAGCGTAAGCTTTTTCACATACTTCTATCTGTTTAATGCAAACTTTTTATAGTTAAACTTATACTTCCTCTTGCTCACAAACTTTGGCAATCCGCATTTTTGCTGATTGCAATGCTTGTGCTTTCAATTTTATTTTTTTTCTTCTCCTTTTGTTGCCTTTTGTTTATGTTTGTATGTTTTTTCCTCATAAAATCTTTTTTTTCTTTCAATGCGCCTAATCTAGCTTGTTGGATTTTTGTAGCAGCTTGCAAATACTTGTTTGATGTTAACATTATGGGCTTATTGAAATTAATAGTAGAATTTTGATGTTTTTTATTAATCAGCAGTATAATTAATGAAAAAACTAGGAACTTTGTAATGGACTGTATTTCATCAATAATTGCATCTAAAAAATCAATTTCATCAGATGTAGACGGGTCAGATATGGTAACAATGATAAAAGAGTACATAACTTCAGTAGTTTGATATCTCCGCTACTAAATCCACTGCAATCTCATGTAATCTTAAGTTCTGTTCGTGAATGCAATCTTTAGAGACTCCACTTCTAAAGTTAGAATCTTCCAACCTACTAACTTCAGAGCTGCCAAGCTCTTGAGCTTCTGTCTATAGTTGTTTGGAATTAGCAAACCCCTTATCTACTAACCAGGCTTGTTTGCAATTGCAATCATGCTATTGTCTAGACCGGTCATGTTTAAAGCTAAAGAATATAAAAGACATACTAGAAAACAAAGACAAAGTAGTGAAAACAAAGACAAAGTAGAGAAAACAAAGACAAAGTAGAGAAAACAAATATACAAGGCAATAACAAAAAGATGTATCAAAACCAAAAGTCAGAGTTGTATTCCAAATGATAGCGGTAAAAGACCATACCAAGGCTTTAAACTAAAGCTTAAAGACCAAAGATAAAAACAGCATGATGAGTTGTCAAAACTGAGGAACTTCTCAATTTCAACTCTTATATATACTCGAGGATTAAAGCTTCACTCTCAAGTTTTAGAAATTGTTTGAAAAGCTTCTTTAAACTTAGATGTTGTTTGAAAAGTTTCCTCCAATTTGGAAAGTGCTTGAGCTGCTTTTAGAAAGTATGAAGTTTTTTAAGAAGTTTCTAAAACATTCTAAGAACTTTTAACTTTTTAGAATCTTCTAGGGCTTTCTAGATCTTGCTAATACATTTTAAAGCCTTATGATAGTTTTCGTACTTCGTCAATAGCTAAGCCGTTCATGTCCGCAACAATGTTTTGTTCATCTCCCATTTTGCTCCATCCAACTAGTGATAGAGATAAATCCTACTCCAATCATAGACTTCTTGAAAACAATGCTGTTGATTTTTAATGATGTTGAGTTGTTCCTCCATTCAAAGGACATTTAAAATTCTGTTAGCTCAAAATCCACTTTAAATAATTTTCTCTATCAAAGCCTTCTATAAACCTAGTAATATTTAACATGCTAAAATTTCCTTAGATGGTGTCCCAATTGATTTTTTGTTGTTCCAAAAGTCACAATAGGTCTAAAAATATTCTTTGAAGGATTTAAAAACACTACAAACAAGTGGTTGCAACTCATGCAAGATATGTGATGGTAGTGTCACAAAATCTAATCTTGTAGATTTGACTTGCTTTACCACGTCCAAAGTCACATGACTATTATATCCGTCTAAAATTAAAAAGTGTCGTCTTTCATGTGATATTTGTCCTAGTCTCTCAAAGTTTTGATGAAGTGTAAAATCCTAGTAGAATATAGATAAAATATCATCCAAACTTTCTTTTGCATAGCCGTAGTTGCTTCTAGCTCACACTTTTTAGTCTAATTTTTTAAAATTGTATGTCCCAAAATATATAAAATGAAGGAATAGATGTACTTGTCACATTAATGCATACAAGCGCAAACAACCATTTCTTTTTTGGAGGAACAATAGAATGAGCATTTTGAGCACATTTGCAAATGATAACATGGGCATCACCATTTCTCCCCGCTTGAGCTCTTGATTTGTTGCAATTCTAGATCCTATTTAAAGAATAGGAGTGTTAAGTATACAACACTTGCAAAATTGTCATAGAAAGAAGATGCATTCTCTAAAGTTAGGCTTGAGCTTGTGCAACTTGTAGGAATAGCTTAGGTTGCCTTTGATACTAGCACTTCATCATCCCTTTATCAGGAGTTCCATTACAAAATAGGATTCATTTGCCTTTGGTGATTTTAGAGACCTTCAACTTCAAGACAGTGGCAAAGAGCTTATATCATAGGTTGCTTAAAAAGAAAAAGTAATCAATAATAAGTTGTTCTTCCACAAGATTCAAAATTGTAGCAGTTTCACGCTTTTTGGTGGTGCGGACACCATAACACCATTCCTGCAAGATGAATAAGATATGTTGAGTTTCTTGGCCGCCTCTCTCATACTTGCTCAGTTGTGAACTTCAATAATTGCCTTCTTCATTTGTACTTCAGTCCACTTATTTTCTTCTCTCTTAGTAAGATATTTGTATGCTCTATAACCTTCTTGGCTTCCTTGTACTTCTAAATTTATAATGTTGTGAAGAACGCGGCGCTATGCAGAAGAATCAACTGCAGGACTTTGGAGATTGATGTTGTCAACAAGTGCACTAGGCTGCATTGAGTGCCTTTGAGGAAGTCAACATCTTTTTAAACTGCAAGAATCTTGACTCAGTGGATTTGTAAACAACTATATAGCTCTTCTTCCAATGTTCCAATTGCTTTGAGTTGTTGTTGACACCAACTAAAGAGGATGTATCACTTCTATTCTAACTCCCTAGTTGCCTTGATTTGATGTTGACACAATTTGATGAAGACGCTAGATTTTATGATGAACAGCTCCTATGTTCCTCTCTACTAATGCTGGTCTCTCATTTTGATGGAGTCTATTTTTTTGCAAGGCACCAATGTCTTGGCAATTGATGGGCTCTTGTAGATTGATCTCTTTGTTGCTACTATTAAATTTATTATTTGAACTAGCAACCTCTCACTAGTAGAAATTTTTGTCAAAGTCAACATAAACTACATTATGTTTTCTTGCTTCTAATGCAGTTTTTTGCTTTAGAAGCAAGAAAACGTCTTGTAGTTTACATTGACTTCAACAAAGTTTTCTTCTAGTGTCTGCTTGCTACATCACTCCACAAAGGCCGTAGTAATTGTGACATAGGTGTTCATATTCACCTACTAATGTTGATGCCATGTTGTGCACCAAACTATTGTACACTTGCAGGCTCTTTAGGCTGTCAACAAGTTCTTGCAACATATGAAAATGCACAATTAGATCCAATTACTTTACTCCTGCCCGCCAACTTACAGAAAACTCAACAATACATGCAGCAAAATTTCTTTTCATGATAAAGAGTTGTCAAGAAAATAAAATAGTAGTTCTTTACATCATAAAAGAATAAGTACCTAGGTATGATGCAATACACAATAGAATTGCAATTGAAAAAAAAAACACTAGAACAAACCTTTATTTTTTATAACAAATTTTTTCAAACGTCCACGTGTTTTCATATTAACAATAACATCAAATTTAACATCAAGATGTTAGTTTTAACATCAATTGTAACATAAAAAAAGTGGACGTTTAAAAAAATCGGTTGTAAAAATCATGGGTTTTTTCTAGTGGGATATACTCTGCCCTCACACAAAAAGTTCATCATCAACTATATACTCAAGAACTTAGAGTATACAAGTTTGGCAAACAGTTAGCTTGCACTCCAACAGATTGCAAATTAACTCTTTCCTAAAGATTAAAATTGTGAATATAACATCAATATTTGTCTTACCGCAGGTTTCAGAAGTTACCAAGTGGAAGTGACATTTCCAACCACCATCTTTTGTTAAATTGTTCAGTTACAAGTTGGCATCTTGTTCGAAATTCATTGAATGACCAACAAACCTAGTCGCCAAACTCAACTACAAACGCCAACAATCTTAGTAAAATCAAGTGTAAAATCTCAATAATGAAGGGCAACTGTTTTTTATAATATATGGCATAAATATGGTGATAATTGCATTTAGATATGGCAACCACAAGCATATTCATCCACACTACTTGATTCTTCATCCGGATCAATGTCAAGTAAAATATCATGAATTATTGTCCTACTTGGCCCAAAGTTCAAGTACCTTAGAGGTTGGGAATAGAACCCTCATTGGGAATGGGTGGTCCTACCTTAGTTATGCAAGAGTTGGAGGCACTTTTATGATTTCAATCAAACTATGGGAAAGCAAAACCAAGACAAGGACATGTCAAAATGACCTTTCTACATTAGAAATTTATTTGTTTCACAGAGCCCTTGGACTTCCCTTGCAATGCATGCTTTACAACAGCTTGCATGCAACTTCTTGCAATGCTTGGAATTGCAAAAAGAGTGGGCAAAATTGACTTGTTAGTATAACTTCAAAAAATTGGACAAGGGAAGGAGCAAAAGGGCCAATTTGCAACCCCATCCATCATCTCCAAATTGACAATGTCCTAAAGCCAAATCTTACTACGTTTCATATGGATTTTGGATTGAAATCCTTAATTCTTCTATGTATTATCCTATTTCTATCCATTGAATCCCATCTGTCCATTCCATCCATCCAATCCATTCCATTCATCCAAAACATCCAAAACATCCATCCATTCCATCCATTCCATCCATTCCATCCACCCATTCCATCCATTCCATCCACTCACCTATTACATCCAATCCATCCATCTATTCCATTATCAAAAGCACATGGTGTTTATAGAGGGACACAATTCTTAGTTTTTATCTCATCATATCTAGATTAGAGCATCTCTGCTGGTGCCTCAAATATGATCAAAGTGGATGAAAAGTGTTCAAAGCCCACTCAAAACCATCTCAAAACACCTTGTAATTTGTTCTACTTTTTTTAGTAAGGGTCCTTCAAGAAACTATTCATCATTATTCATCCTAAATGTAGTGAACTTTACCCTCTACTTTCTTTGGTAAGTGGTTAAAAAATTATTTATGGGGAATATTGAAGTGCAAAGCCACCTTTCTGAAGAGCATGGGTGGAGATCATGGTTGGAGTTAGATGACATGTTATATAGTGGGATTGCAGAGGCAAAATCCCATTATTTTTACAAACCAAGGTAATAGTAATAATTTCCCCCCTATTTTTGTATTGCTCAATGGTATCCTCCAACAAGGTCTTAGACTAAAATAGGGTCTCTAAATCCAAATTTGAACTCAAAATTTCCAAATTCAATCTCCCAATGGTAAACATCTAAACTCTCACATTTTTTAACTAGTGAAAAAGTTAGAATTTTCTACCTTGACCCTACATAACACCCAGGTCACTTAGCATGTTTTAGAAATGACATGTGATATAATATAGCAAAGGATTTATTCATTGGAGATAAAATTTATAAAAAACTTACAACTAAATTAAGGAGCACTCAAATTGATAAATGTAGTATAAATAATATAGGTATTTGTTTATAGTGGTGCATTAATTTTTTGTAAAAGTAATGTAGGGGTCGATTACTGGTTTTACGGTACCATCAAGTATCCTATGTATACCAGGCTTGGTCCAAGGTATTTAATATGGCACATGCGTGGGCGCGTGGTATACTATGTGTTGGATGAAAAGTTGAAGCCACTTGGATGAATGGTTAATGAGGGACATTTTTTCGTCCAAGTAGTACCTGTAAAGATTTGCACATTACAATTTTAGGGTTCCAGCCTCACCATTTCACGAAATTTGGTTGTTGACTCCGTTTTGGCCCTAAAGACTTTGCTTTCATGTGTGCAAGAGAGCATATGGACATCATTGTTCAATTTTGTTGTGTGAGGGTTCATTTTTGGAAAATTGGCTTTACCTAAGCTCTCTATGTTCATGTTGTAGAAAAAAAAATTGTCCAAAGTTATTAACCACTACATTTGAAATATAAATAATATAGTAAGGAAAAAAATGGGAGTGTCTAGGTTTTATAAGTAATTATAGGGTGTCACTAAATAAGCTCATAATCCAAATTATGTAATTAAAGGGACCCTTTTATTCATGCCCAAGAGGTAAATAGCCCCCTAAAAATTACCCCCTTGTCGCACGGGGGGTACCCAAATATACAAAGAGTGATCTACCCAATATAACACCATACCATCTAACCTTAGTCGGAGATTAAGCAGTTTGAGGGCCTTCCAAAAAAAAGGAAAACTTTGAAAGAGCTTGGATTGGTAGAAATGCTCTTATATATAATTGATACAATCAAGCATTGTTTCTACAATTATACCCCCCATTTCCAATAAAAGGTTATTTCTTAATTAGTGCAATGTGGTGCAAGGTTTGGGGAGAAACAACAGCTAGTTCAAAGCTAAATAGTTGAAATGAAAAAAAGCCTCGGAGAGATCACTCCCTCTTACATTTTGCATACACCTGCAATAATGACCTATTTAAATGGGGGCTATTTCCCTTGTCAAAAAAATTATAAGACATGGTATTTTTTAAAATAAAGGTAAATTATAATGATTAAGTGCACCGTATTGGTACTTATAATTTTTGCAAGGGCTCATTTTAAGCTACCCTATATTACTTACAATCCTTTCTTTTCCTTATACACTAGTTATTCCTTATCATTCAATCCATTTGTTATATGCATTTTGTTTCCTAAGTTTAGTACTATCTTGAAAATATCTAGTACTATAAGCCATTGTGCAATGACATATACAAAATTTCAGTATAAGAAACCAAAGGCAAAGAAGAGCTGGTAGAAGCCCTGGTAATACATAGGTAACATAAGAAATAGTATATATCTAGAAGAAAACTGCCAAAAAAATTGCGTTCCACTTAACAAAAATGTGAAGTTGATTGTGTTGAGTTTTCCATTTCCAACGCAAAATTACGTTGGAAACAAAGAACTTAACACAATCAACTTCATGTTTTTTGTTAAGTGAAACGCAATTTTTTGGCAGTTTTCTTCTAGTGAGAGTATAATTTGTGTTGAAAAATACAGTGAAGGATGGGAACATGTGCCCTCCATTGCTATACATTTGTTATTCAAAGTTTGCCTAGAAGTATGCAACACATAGGCAGACTTCCATTAGTGTCCCCACTTCCCACAGCAATGAAGGCAAGTTTAGACAATAATACTAAAACCATTGGATACCCACTCCTCTAGTGATGACCAAGTGGTTGGTGATTGCCATCCATCCACAAATTTTGGACAATAAAATATACTTTCTATTCTTATTGAATGAACCCTAAAGCCCATGGCCCCAAACCCTATACCCTAAGTACTCACTAATCACTATTAACATTTTTTCTTTATGCTATTTTACATCTACAACTTACATAGTTCTATCATTTTTTTTCTACCCTATATTACATATAGTCATGTTTTCTACTACAAAACCACCCTATATTATATGTAATTTTTTTACAAATTTTACCCATAATTAATATAATGTACCCTATGTTTTATCGCACGTATATTCTACTTTTTTTGCAAGTGACCTCCATAAGGAAAAAACCATTTGCCATTTTGTAAACATTGGTTGAAAAAACAGTTTAAAATATCAAAAGAGAATATTTACAATAGAGGTAGCCACAACACTTTTGTCTCCGGCTGTAGAGAATGAAAACGCAAATGAGTCCCTTATCAACTAACTGCCGGATCCTCCACTATGGTTCACGTGCAAAACTTCACACCCGCTCATTCTTCTCCTCTAGAGGTGAAGAATGGGGGTTTTGCAAGAGAAGTTTCACCTCCCGCAACCCATTTTTCACCTTGTTGTCTTGTTTTTATTGTTGATTGACTACTCATGTTGGTGGAGAGAGCATTTTTTGAAAAGGATGATATCATTGCCCATTCTCATTCTCTAAAACAAACAAACAGGGTGTTACACCATCTTCACAAAGAATGAGCTTCTATTGGCTCCTATTTTCTCTCCACAACTTCTCAATATCCATTATCTTTTCATTCTTGGAGAAGCCGTGACTACCCCTACTATGAAATAGAGAAAACAACCAAAATATTTCCTTGATAAACCGTTTCAATACCAAAACTGAAAAAAATCAACCAAAAAAAATCAAACATTTCCCTGACCCTGATGTGGTGCATCTTGGCCTTGTCCCTTAACCCCTAAAGGACCATGCAAAGTTTTCACCGAAAACCCTCCATAACTGCCATTTTTAAAGCATCAATCAAATTTGAAAACAAAAACATTTTTATGCATATGTGACCATAAGATCTTGTAGAAGAATAGTTTTAGAAGATGTGAAAAAAAATTAGAGTTTTTCGCCGCGTGGATTGGAAGATAGAATGATTTGAATATACAGAAATGTCTTGTGGAAAATTGGGCAGCTACCAATCAAAAGGTGAAATTCCTAACAAAAAAAGGCCGTGTGGGTGGTGCTTCTCTAGAATCCTTATTCCACTTAAGTTAAGTACATGACAAAAAACTTTCAAATCTTTTGCAAGTGTATAACATATGGAAAAAAATCAGTAAGTAAAAAGAAGTAGAGAATGAATGAAAACACAAAATTGTTAAGAATTTAGTTATGGAAATAAAAAAAATGCCAATCCCAACGATTATGATTTTGCAATAAAAAACTTACTTCTATTGATTTTTTTTTTTTCCAAACTAATGAAAATTGAGTAAAATAAAGGGCTTCATATTTTATTTTAGAGTAGGGAATCCATAATTGCCCGCAAACTAAAACCGGTCATAACTTTCATCTCATTGATCCAAATGGAATAATTCAAAGCTTCCCACATTTATATAAATCTCCTAAACTCATTTCAATTTTTTTTTTTGAAAAAAAGTGATTTTTTAAAATTTGCTTAGGCTGCCTACCAAGTGAAAAAACAACATATTAGGCCATAACTTTTTACTCATAATTCCAAATGCCATGAAATCTAGTGCATGTGAAAGATAAACCTTGTCCACACATTTCATTTAAAATGTAACCTAAAACATGAAAAGCTCCAATGACATGTACCTGCCCAAAATTGTTATATTGCAAAAAAAAAAAGGGGTCTGGTTCTTTACGGGTTAAGAAAAGGCGTGATGTAAGGGGACATCATATATCCAGAAGGGAAGAAACTAGGAACCCCCCAAGGGCCCGGTCACACACTTCACGTGGGTGCAAGCCACATTTCACATGGGCACAAGGGGGGTTACCTAGGTCCATGAGACCCGCCCCTCCCCATTTGCTCCGCAATAAAAATAAATAAAAAAAGAGAACAACTTAGCAGATGGGGCTCCACTTGTCAATATGGGGATTGGAAGAACATGACCAAGGGAGACCCAAGCGGCCAAGCCAATGAAGGGGAGTTTCAATTCGACCAATGTCCAAAATATTAAGTGCACCATATCTGACGTTTTGTTAAATCTACTTGGAATGGAGCCCCCCTTGATTGTGGGAGAGATTCCATCCCATGGGTGCTCGCACCAAGTGGTCAATTGGGTCTCAGTCTGCTTAACCCCTAAATGCTCAAGGCCTTTCTGAACATCTTGACATTTTCAGGAAAGTGAACAATCAACCAATCTTTTCATAAATTTCATCAAGTTTTTTAAACTGTAATCGTATAAATTTAAACTTGACATGTTAGAGATTACATAAATAAGAAAACACAACAATATCACTTATAGTTTGAAAGATTATAACATTTGAACATGAGTGTGTTAAAATTGCAAAAGTGATTTGGAGTTTTCTAATCCTCATTTCACATGTCAAGTTTAAAAAGTTGATCATCAAAAAAATATGAGGTTTAAGGTCATTACATGTTTGACTTCAACCAATTTACGGTTTTCAAAATCTACTCTTGTATTTTTTTAAATGGATTTCTAATTTGGATTTTTCTCCAAGCTCTAGTGTATTTGAGGCTCATTTTCAAAATCTTCCAACACTAGAAAACTCAAGATTGCAATGGACACCCTTGTACAAAATCTTGAATAGAAAAATCATGAACATTCCTATTCAAAATCAAACTTTTGATGTTGAAAATAGACTTCAAAACAAACTTGTGTTCAAAAGAAAATACCAAAAATGGTGATTTGATAAGATTTTATTTGTCTTCAAAGTTTTGCAAACACCCAAATTGGGTGCCTTGGGCATTTAGGGGTTAACCCCTACTTGGGGTACTACATGGCAAAACCAAACAAAAAAACCAAAATAAAGGAAAAAATCAACCATCTGGAAAACAAAGCTAAGTACACCTCGACCGCTTTCATACAAGAGTTGGATGAACAAAATTTAACTATACCAAATAGTGCATTTAGGTTACCCCATATTGAATACTATTTAAATACTTACTGTTGCTATAGTAATTTTTAGCAATAATTATTGTAATAAATCATTTTTAAAAGACTTGGCAAGCACTACAAAGCTATAGAAAGACAAACTAGTAGTATCCAAGTGTAAATGAAGTGAAATCTAAATATGTAAAGAGTTGCATGCACTTTCAAGTGGGCAAGTAGTGGGTCATGAGGTAATTTTCCAAGGTAAGGCAACCTAATTGCTAAGGCAACCTAAATGCACTATTTGGTGTACTCCAAATAGTGCATTTAGGTTGCCTTAACCCCCTCACCACCCATAGTATTTTTGAGTATCTCAAAATTTGCTTGATAGTGAACAAAATGCTTGCATTTTGATCAATCTTATCAATTTTCTCTGAAGCGTAACTATACAAATTCAAAGTAGACATGTTATAAATCACATAGGAAAAGAAATCAGAACAATATCACTTGTGGATTGAAAGATTACAACGTTTGATCATGAGGGGGTTAAAATTGCAAAAGTGATTTGAAGTCTTTCAATCTTCTTTTTGCATCTCAAACCTAAAACTAAGGGTACCAAAAAAATATAAGTGTACAAAGTATAACATGTATAACCCCAATCAATTTACAACTTCTCAAAATCTATTCTACAATATTTTAAGTTGAATTTTTAATGTGATTTTTTCTCCAAGTTCTAGTGTACGTGAGGCTTATTTCTAGGACCCTTCAACACTAGAAAGTGAAGATTTGCAATGGACACCCCTGCACAAAATCTTGAATAGACAAATTACTTTAATTCATTTTCAAAATCAGACTCCTAATGTTGAAACTAGACTTCAATAAGATTTTAAAAATAATAATAATCATAAAAAAAATCTTGAAAAAAGATTGCGCATCTTTGAATAAAATTCAGAGGAGCCCAATTTGGGCCCCTTGGGCAGTGAGGGGTTAACAAATAGGTTGCCTTGCCTTGACCAAGCTACCTTATGACTCACCTGGGGCCACCTAGAGACACATGTAACTCCCTTTATGCTACGGTAACTCTTGGTTTTGTCTAAAATTTTAGCTTCCATGTTTCCTAACTTTGGTGCTCGTTGCTACACCCAATCCATGCTTACCTTCTCCATTGTTTATTGTAACAACTAATGATAAAAAGTAATATTATATATGTATAAAATTTTTATAATGTGATATGTCAAAAAAATAATATGGGGCAACCTAAATGCATTATTTGGTGTACACCAAATAGTGCATTTAGGTTGCCTTAGACTAATTTCTTGACATTTTACATTATTTAAATATTTATCAAGACTACATTAACTTTTGTCAATAATTATTATGATAAACAATGGAGGAATCAAGCAAATGTTGGGCCCAACAACAAGCGTCAAATCTTAGGAATATTGAACCTATAATTTTATATAGATTTAGAAATGACTATAACATATAGAAAATTGCATGCCCCTCCAAGTGACGTAGACGTAGAGTGAATCATGAGGTAACTTTGCCCAGGTAAGACAACATAATTGTTAATCCCAAAAAGCCCAAGTGTCCCTTCAAAGGACAAATGGACCTTGGGCATGTACCTATGATTAAATCAATTTTTATAAAAAAAACTGAAACTTTTGAGGATGGGGGGAATTCAAAGATATACATGCACATCTAATTTCTTCTTCATTCTGACATTTATTGAAGAACTTAAAAACAAATTTTTGAAAAACAAGGGAGGACCGACAACCCAAAAACTTCTTGGAAATTTACATTTAAAAAAAAAAAATCTGAAATCGGTTTTTTAGATTTTTATATATTTAGGAAGCTTCGGATCATTCAATTTTGATTGATGAGTAAGAAGTTTTAGTTTGTAGGTAGGTATTGCTCTCCCAAACCCCCATTCCATTTTAACCTTTTTAAAATTTGGTGCTTTACTTTCTTTTCTTTTTTTAAATTTCAAGTTGTAGTAGACTAAGATTCCTTGGTTTTCACCATTTGGATCAAATTAATTCACATTTCTGAATTTTACATAAATCCTCTTGTTTTGCATAGTGTGTATGCAAATTTCATGGCCTTACAACAATTCAAAATTTTAAATAGTTTGATCAACACCTCCACTTCATTTAAAAATTCTCCCACACTTGTCTAACTTGGTCTTCTACATGGAAAAAATAAACCTCTACTTTGAGTAGAGCAGTTTTTTGATATAGGAGAGGTCAAAGGCTTTTGAAACTTTTGGGCATCAGGGAAAAAAACTTATTTTTGCACTTCAAATGTCAATATCTCACTCCTCAACATCTAGAATGAGCTGATTTTTCCCCATATGTACCTCCCATAATCTAGAACAAGATCCTATAGTTGGATTTCCCAAACAAAACTTATTTTCCTACCGTTCTACTCATTCCCCCAAAAGTGACAGTTTTGAGTGACTTTCACAAAGAAAGAGCTTGGGCCTTTAGGGGTTAATGTTGCATTAAAGATTCCAATATTTACCTTTGTGTTAGCAGACGCTTTTCAAGCCCAAATTTTGTTTGAACCTCCTACATTAATGTATCTCCAATGGTATGTAAAGTTCCTCCTCAAGCTACTAAAATGGCAAAAAAAAAAATAAGCCAATAAGCAATGCAACATCTTTCACTATAAAACCCTAGCCTAGGGTTTTGGACCCAAGAAAGGGCTATGAGTTTGGATGTTCACAATGCCACTGCTGGTCGTTAGAAAAATGATAAAAATAAAATAAAATAAAATAAAAAGTCAAAAAAAAAGTCCAAAATACTTTTTTTCCAAAAGTAATAATTAAATAATAATGTCTAACGTGGTCACCCTAATGCCATGTCATACTGCTGCAAATTGCCTATATGGAAGTGTTGTGGAAGTGTTCCCAAAATTCCCATAGATTTGGGGGAAGGGGGCGAGGGGCCCATTATTGAGTCCAAATCCCTTGTAATGGACTAAATTCCAAACTAAGATCGTTAATTTTTGGTTTTTTTGCTTCGATACTGTCTTGTCTAGCCTATTCCTTTGGGTAAATTTCCAAACTCTGCCCAAAAACTGCACCAACAAAGTTTGGTATATTTTTTTGATGTTGGTTACTATATATATGACATGCACCATTGCAACAACTTGCAAGAAAATGAAGTTTTGGAAAAGCCACTATCCCGCAAAAAGCTCAATTTGATGTTTTCAAAACCCCATTCTATAAGAAACGCTCTTATCCTAAATGGCTCAATCTGATGTTTTCAGAACCCCCGTTCAATTGGCAACACTCTTGTCATGTTCATCAAAAGCAAGTTTGCTGTTGTTGTACATCAAACATGTACAACAAGTGTGTTTGGCACCCAACGTACAACAAACATCCTTTGTCTCCAAAGCTTCTATAAATAAAATATTTACTTGGACTAGTTGCTACTCAAGCTCTTCTAACCAAACTAGTGTGGCCATGGCTTGAAGTTCATGAACCATGCTCGCCTTTTGAGCACTTCCAACAAGTAATCTTAAAAAATTGTTCAAATCCAAGTGACAAAAAAACAAGTCACCTTTTGTCTCATCAGCGGTGACCGTACTGCCAATACCTGGACTTTTCATTGAAAAATCTCCAGGTGTCCTTGGATTTCATTCCCAACTAAAATTGAACATGGAGAGAGTTCTTTAGTTATTATTCCAATGGACAAGTGACACGTACCCTATAATACATGCATGTAAAGAAAAGAAAAGAAAAAGGGGAAAAAAAAATCACCCACGTAAGCAAGTTTGTCCATACAATCAGCTAGTAACTTTCATCCAAACATTTGCCAAATAAATCCTTTCTTTCAGAAGGACTTGATGATTTCATCCCTCTTTTTATTTTATTTCCCGATTCTTTTTTTGGCCAAAATTAGGGATAATATTCAATTGCCCAATTATGTACTATCTTAGAAATTTTGGTTAATTGTTTGAGAAATTTCAAGTTGGCCAAGACCAACCCGAAAAATTCGGTTTTATTTTAAAAGCTTGGCTAAGATTGTATTGCTCTTTGTCAAAGCCATGCTTGACCCACTTGAGCAATCCTGATCTGGACGAGAGTGAGGACTACAATTCCTGGTTCAGAGTCAGCAAAGGCATACTGGCTTTTGTCTTTCATCAACATTTTGCTCTCATTCTCTGTAAGTTAGTACGGCAATGATGAGTTCTTCGTTAATTGATTGATCTATAGAAGGTTCTTATAGAAGGTTCTTAAAGCTACCATCTTCTAAATGTGTTTCTTATCTAGGAAGGAGTGATATGTTCTTTCATATATCTATTATTGTCATTAATGAGTTAGGTAGGCTTAAATGGTAGGTTTATGGACCTCCTACTTTATTGTGGTTTCATGTGACATCACCTCAATTACCTTCTTATCAATTACCCTTTTATTAAAATTTTGGCCAAAAAAACAGGTCTTTTTTAGAATCTTAGGAGCAAATTATCTTAAACAAATAGAAAGTTAGCCAATCAAAATGATAAAATCATTTGTTGAATTTGAAATTTATTAGGTAAATATTGGCCAAATTTTCCAAAAACATCTAATTATAATATAAATATGCAGGGAATTTTTGGTGCATGCATTCAAGTTGAATACAAGAAATGTTGGATTTTTATTGATCAAGCTCAAAATCTCCCCAAACACTACTCAAGAGAAGGAACAATCTTCTTTGTGAAACATGTGTTTTAGAAACATGGTAACACACCATTCAAGGGTGATATGTTACACTCTTGCATCTCAAAACAATTAATAAATATTCCATTGGAGTAAAACTTCAAATTTCGATGGATAGCCAAGTCAAAGAAACTTGGGTTACAACAACTATTACATGTTCCACCCTTCCTATCTTCCATGTACACTGGCCTCCAACAAGTCCTTATGTTCTTCAAAAATCAATCTTTGTCTTCTTTGAGTATTGAGTTTTGAAGAACCCGTGAACTTGTTGGAGGCCATTGTAAAACTAAGTTTGTTAATGTGGATAATGTTTTGCAAGATTTGTAGTCCACAATAAATGTAAACATCACAACACATTAACCTCCAAGAGTATTTAGGAGGATGAAGCATCTAGATTTAGAAATGTCGTAGGCAAAATCAATGATGGCCTAAGATAGTTTTAAGTTTTAGGCATGAGGAATCTTCATTTTACAAGTTTGCATTTCTGTCAGTTTTTATATGAATTGATTCAAAGCCTTCAATAGGAACCCTATAGCTTCCAATGTTCAAGGTAGTCAAGTAAGCTAGGAGGCTTGTGAATGGACCATCTAAGCAAAAGTGCGCTTCTATGGGAAAATCAAGGCAGCTTGGTAAAATGAAAACACTTTTGGTAGAAAGTCAAAGAAGAGACACTTCTGTGGCCAATTAATTTGATTTTTTTTGAATAAGTATGAATTAACTACAATTTATCAAAACAAAAGGTGCATAGGTAGCTATTCTTAATCATAGGTAGTAACATTCATGATGCAAAAGCACTTTGTAAATGGAGCACATGAGTCCTAAAAGCAACCACTACAAAGTCAAGAATGTTTCAATAAGGCTCTTAAAGTGTGCAAGCACATGTTCCATATTCTAATACTCAAATCATGATTGAGAACAAGTTTTCATTTATTTTAGTATGACATGTATCTATATTTTAATGAAAAACAAATCTAAACACAATTATGACCAATAAGCACACACAATTGTGACTCATGTCACTTTCCTAAATTCCTACAACGGAGCACACACAAGTACAATTTTTGAACATAAAAAAATGTGACCAATTTAAAAACCCACTAGTAGAATACCTTGTCCAGTTCTGCATTTTTATGTTAAGTTTTTGTGTTTGAAGAGTTTTTCCAAAGATGGCGGCCTAGAATTTGCAATTCTTGTTTGCAGTCTTGTTAATTGCAACACGATGCATTTGATGTGACGTTGCTAATGCATGTTGTGTTTTGCTTCTATGTTGCCAGCGCTTGTTGCATTTTATTGTTTCTAAATCTTGTTCCCATTAACGTTGATCTTGTTTGTTGGAACATGTAATATTCAGCATGCCACGTATACTCTCCAAATGTAAGCTTCTGCCTATATGAAAGATGACTTCGACTACTATTAGAAAGTCTAAACAGAAGATGCAGTTTCTTAAGGATAGAAAATAAAAAAATTTATTATCGGCTTGGATCCACTGCATGTGTTGGCATATTAGCAAATGACAAATGGCTAGCTTTATGCCCGAGTGGATCAATTACCGCATTTTAGAAATGACATGTGATATAATATAGCAAAGGATTTATTCATTGGAGATAAAATTTATAAAAAACTTACAACTAAATTAAGGAGCACTCAAATTGATAAATGTAGTATAAATAATATAGGTATTTGTTTATAGTGGTGCATTAATTTTTTGTAAAAGTAATGTAGGGGTTGATTACTGGTTTTACGGTACCATCAAGTATCCTATGTATACCAAGCTTGGTCCAAGGTATTTAATATGGCACATGCGTGGGCGCGTGGTATACTATGTGTTGGATGAAAAGTTGAAGCCACTTGGATGAATGGTTAATGAGGGACATTTTTTCGTCCAAGTAGTACCTGTAAAGATTTGCACATTACAATTTTAGGGTTCCAGCCTCACCATTTCACGAAATTTGGTTGTTGACTCCGTTTTGGCCCTAAAGACTTTGCTTTCATGTGTGCAAGAGAGCATATGGACATCATTGTTCAATTTTGTTGTGTGAGGGTTCATTTTTGGAAAATTGGCTTTACCTAAGCTCTCTATGTTCATGTTGTAGAAAAAAAAATTGTCCAAAGTTATTAACCACTACATTTGAAATATAAATAATATAGTAAGGAAAAAAATGGGAGTGTCTAGGTTTTATAAGTAATTATAGGGTGTCACTAAATAAGCTCATAATCCAAATTATGTAATTAAAGGGACCCTTTTATTCATGCCCAAGAGGTAAATAGCCCCCTAAAAATTACCCCCTTGTCGCACGGGGGGTACCCAAATATACAAAGAGTGATCTACCCAAGGCTTTATGCAAATTTTGAGTGCACTCCACGGATCTTTGTTTAAAATTCCAAGGTATAGGATTTACTATTTTTATTATAATATTTGGGCTCCACCATTTCCACTTCTTGAAGTTTTCTTACTCTACATATAATAAAAATTTGAAACTTATTTGTGTGGGGTAATTACAACAACTTCTTGCAACATGGATGACTTCCTAAAGTCTAGCAAAAATCCCAAAAATTGAATTAATTTTTTGTTTTTCTATGTAAAGAGTTAGCTAAAGTATTTCCTCCAACAAATTTGGCAAGGTATGGAAATTGTTTGTGTTCAAGTTTCAAAATGCATTCTATTTCTATAAGTATGGAACATCTAATACAAATGATCGATTGTTGCAAATTGTGCAACAATCAATTTCTTTAGATACTTGTAAGTGTCAATAGCATTTATTGTAAAATGTTATTTCAAAACTAACATTAATGTGGAATAATACTTTACAAAACACTTACATTAGAAATGTGTTAAAACTTTGAAAATTACTAGTCTTAAAATGATGATTTTGTTTCTTCATCCTCAACATTAAATTTTATTAGTTTGATGTCTTTGTATGTAATCTAATTATATACATATCTAATTTTACATATCTTTGCATGCTTTTTGAATTGCGTTCTTACCTTTGTAGTGTAAGTTGTAGAGTTAAAAGATAGCACCACAAAGACATAATAATATGAATTCCTAGTAGTCTAAAAAATACTTAAAACTACTTTTGATGACTTCTACAACCTCAAGTATATGTTCAATGTCTCATTTCTAAAGAACACTACAAAGTTACTGAACACACTTTATTACCATAGTATGCCAAAAGTTCAATTATTGCACTATCAATAATTAAACTATTCACTTGTTCATCTCAAAAAAATAGAAAGACCAACCACTCCTAAATTCAAAGTATAAGCTTACTTCTAGGAAACTTCTAAGAGAGGATACATTCTTGTTGAAGAGAAGTGAAGGAATTTGTTGCAAATTTTGTTATAAAACTTATTAAATATTTCATCAAATTATACTATAATAGTATTCTATATAGCCACGTATAATTGCACTATTTAAACTATGTCACTATAAAGGCATAGGTGTATATTTAACTTGTGACGGCCCAAAGGCCTTTTTTGGCCGTATGTACAAGTTCAATGCGTATCAATCATGATCACATAATTCCTCAATCTCCACTGTGAAACCCTTACTTATCAACCACAATCACACAATATTTCAATCTCTGCTATTGTTTTGCACTTCTTCAAATTTGGTGAAGAAAATATTTGAGTGATACAACCCTGTGTCTCTAGAGCCCTAGGGTTGTTCAAGGGTTAACAATGTAAGGAACAAAAGAATAGTACTAAGAGATGGGTGTTTGATTTTTTGGCCAATTACCACTTAATATCAATGGTTCATAAAGATCAAAACTTCTTTTTTGGTATTGTTGTCTTGGCAATTTATGGTATACCAAAACAACTTGAAAAGATCTAACTAAACATGGAATATTTTTAATATATATTTTAATTAGACAACAATACATACTTAATACAAAATAGCTTAAATCCAAATGTTGAGTAGAACATAGGATTTTATTGGGCAATCAAACAAAATTGAAAATAAAGTTTGAAGAATATGAAATATTAAAAAGAACACCAAAATTAAAGTGAATTCAATATAATATTTCTACTGCGATGCATGCATGCAACAAGATGACTTGGAAACCAATGCCCATTAGTAAAAAAACAGATTCATGCCTTCTTCATATGACTACTAAAGGGACTGGTAAAAATCCAAGTTCAATAAGTAGAACAAGCCTTTTTGAATTGACAACCTCTTATTGGTGTAAAGTAAGATCTACTTTATAAAAGTGGAGCCATTAATTCATAAGCAATAATTAGTTTATAAAGTGTTCCATTATTTCTATGTTTTTTTTATTGGTGTTATTTGTAAACATAGTTGAATTTAGCAATTGTCACATGCGTATAAAATAAACTTCAAATCTCTAAAAAAGAATTTTTAAAATTTGCTATGTTGAACTTTATTAAACCATCGCTTTTCATTATATCTCTAAAATTTGAGGGACTCACAGTTTGAACAAAAGTACAATTGAAACTTTCTTGTTTTTATTTATTTATGTAGTTTTCTTTTGAAAGTTCAGTTGACTAATTGCTATTTCAAGTTCTACATACCAAAATTGCAAGTGCTTTATAGAATTTGACTCAATGTTATAAAAGTTTAAAAGTAAGCATTTTTGTATTTTTCTTGCATACAATCAATTGATCATATTTGTTATATTTAACTAAATAATATAACCAATTGCCTTTTTATGGTTCAGTCTCAAATTCTAAACTTTATTGGTTTTTGATTCATTGATTAAGTTTCCTACATTCATATTTGAAAAATAGATTTGAAAAAGAAAGAAAATTAAAGATATATAAAAGAAGGGAAAATTTCAAGGATACCCCTAAAGTTTGCAATATTCACACAGATTCCCATAATTTTTCAGAAATTATACAAAATCCCTTGCACCAAAAAATTTAGGCATTTATTTGTTGTGCTTGTACTTTCCTTAACCTCTAAAGGACCAACTGTCTGTTCAACAAACAAATGGGATTTTGGGCATGTACCTATGGCCAAACTACTTTGCATGATTTTTTGAAACTTTTACTAAAGATAGTGAATTCAAAAATCTGCGTGGGCATCTAATTTTTATTCCAATTGATGCCACGGAGCAAAAGTTATGCCCAAATAAGCACAAATTTGGGGACTCCGGGCAGCAAAATAATTCTTATAAAAACATGAAAAAAAAAAATTAGTTTTTTTTTCTCATAGATTATATCTTTGTCTACATCTGAAGCATTGATTAATTCCATTTGGACTAGTTACAAGAAAGTTATGGACAATCTTATTTTTTGGGCAACTCAAGCATCTTCTTGAAAAAATAACTTATAAACTTCACTTTTGAATGCAGTTTTAACATTTTTTTTTATAAAATTGTTGGAGAGGGTGAAGTTTGCTTTCTAGAACAATCTCACCATTGGGATTATTGCATTTCAATTCCATTGCAGGGTTATTAGCAATTTAAGTTTTTGTTCAATCTCATACCTTCTTCTGCCTAATGTTTTTTTTAAAGAATGAAAATTAATTATTTTTTGTTATTTATTTTTCCTAAGATTACCAACTCAACTTCCCACCATGAAAAAATAGAATCCCAAACTTTGTGGTGCAAAAATTTCAAGTTAAAAATGTTCAAAGTTAAATAATCTAGTCATGCAAGGTGCAAAAAAGCTATTTTTTACTTTTTAAATGCATATATCTTGCAATTTGTGCGGTCAAAGTTATTGAGTTTTGTATGACACATTCTTATAGTAGTCTAGTACAATTTCCTACGGTTAGATATGCAAAAGGACCAATTTTCAAACTTTTTTACTCTTTGCCATAGAGGTGGTAGTTTTGCATGTCTTTTGACAAAATAAAGGCCATGGTCCTTTAGGGGTTAATGACCAATGTTTAAGAAGGGAATGTAATGAAACAAAAAGAAGCAATGTGAACACAAAAGAAGAAGGGAAGTTGCATGCACAACAAAAGAAATGCTTGAAAATTTTGGTCCAAGGATATTTGTGTAATTCACTAGTAGAAAATTGTGTTGAAGTCAACATAAACTACGTGATGTTTTCATGTTTCTAACTCAAATTTTTGCATTAGAAGCATGAAAACATCATGTTGTTTATGTTGGCTTCAACAAAATTTTCTACTAGTGATTTTTGAAAAAATAGGGATATCTATGTGAATGTTGCAAACTTTAGGGGTATTCATGAGATTTTCTCCAAAAAGAAACAAGAAATTCAAACTTATACTCACTAGTAATATGAAGATATTAAAAAAGTACGTGCAATAGATTTTAAAGGAGGATTTCTAGGTTTAGTCCTAGGGATAATATTAA
Source organism: Ulota crispa (assembly GCA_963920765.1). Taxonomy (NCBI): domain Eukaryota; kingdom Viridiplantae; phylum Streptophyta; class Bryopsida; order Orthotrichales; family Orthotrichaceae; genus Ulota; species Ulota crispa. Next base: position 13,229,768 of record OY987249.1, on the reverse strand, counting down.
TTTTGCTCACAAAATATGTTTTTCTGTTACAAATATCATTGGCCAATCAATTATTCCCTTTTCCCCACCCACATGAGGCGGAGGCTAGCACCATCCCTGTTGCTACCTATCTAGTGTCATCTTGTAGGCCTCACTTGTCTCCCTCCCCAGTATTTTCACAGAGTTGGATAACCGCCTTGTTTTTAGGGCTTGCAAATCATTGGAGACTCGGAGCCGAACCTCAGCAAGTGTTGCAGCTGTTTATTTTTTATGTAAGTTTGCCTTGCCGAGTGAGATGCACCTTGATTTCTAGCTTGGTTGATTGCCGAAGCATTGGTTGCGGGTAAGTAAAATGAATAAGCAGCAGGAATGAAAGGATAGTGGCCCTATATGTTTTGGGGTGTGATTGTTCATCTTGACAGATGTGGAGGAGATATGAGAGTACTATACGATGGTTTCTAAAGTGTTGAGGGACGACAGACTAAGGGATGTTGTGATAGAAAGATTTTTGTGACTGGAGCTAATGCAATGCAATGTGGCACTATTTTTGGTCATTTTGTGGAATCCTTACCTTAGCATTAGTTGTGAGTGCAAGAGATTTAAATCTAGTCATTTTTTGCTTTGGTTAATGGTGTGCATGTTTGCATTCAAGATCTGGCGCAAGGATATTTTGTGACTTGTTGTATGGTGTCTTAAGCTAAAACTATGTTAGAGTAGAAGATTGTAGCTGCTTGTCACAAAATGTGGTGCTATTTTTTGTCTTGTGATAGCTTTTGGTAGTTCTTTAGGTTAGATCTACTACTGTCTTGTTCTTTCTCACAATTAAATTTTTTTTTGTAGGTGTTCCTCAAAATCTTCAAATCTAAAGGGTTCTCTGCTATGCTTCTCTTGGTTTCCAGCATGCTTAGACAGGTTGCTTGCAATTTTTATCTGCTTGCTTTGTGAATTCTTGAGATGCACTACCAAAGGCATTACAGGCGTTATTTTTCATGTTTGTTGTTCAAGCGGTGGTGAGATAAAAGTCCACAGTTTTTGTTAGTTAAGGGAGAATATGGATGTTTAGGAATTTGGGTGTTGCAATAATCACAAATCCCATGTTCAGTAGAACATGGTATGAAGTTCCAAAGCACAATGTAACAAATAACCCTTACACAACTGTGTTACGTATAACACATTGGTGTTATGGAAAGCACATGACTCTTGTTTATAATGAGACAAAACAACATTCAACCACTTTCTAAAATTAGCAAAAACTCAACGCGTGTCTACAAGAGAGCCCAATGCGGAAATTCATAACAATTTGACATGTATACAACACGTGTTATCCAATCCAAAAATAATTGAAATCCTTGGATCACTTGCCACGTCATTTATGACATGCAAATTGCACATGAGAATAAATATAGGTGGACTATGACGTGGCTGACGCCCCATGTTCACTTAAATGCAACAATATCAACCTTAACATGAAGTTTTGAACTTTGAAGATGTCCTTCTAGCGACGTGGGGAACGCAAAACTCAACACAAACTACATGATGTCTTATGTTCTCTAAAACCATCACTTTTAACATGAATTTTTTGTTTATAACACATGAATTCAAATGTGGTTTTCTACTAGTGACCTCTGTACATTGTTTTTGTGACCATACATGGTTGGTTCAAAATGCTTGGTCCAAATTAGAGCCTCCTACCGTAGTTGAAAAAAGGCAATAGTTTGCTTTCTAGTAGATTAACTTGGATGTACATCGTCTATTATAACTTGTATATTCACTACTAGAAAAATGTTGCTAAAGCAACTAGCTACAATGTAAAAGTTTGGAAAAAGCCCCTGTGGGGGAAAAACCTAGGATCATCCCGAGATGTCGGTCATTGTATAATCAGAAGAATACAAAATACAAGAAAAAACCCCTTAGTAGGGGAAAAAATATAGAAACCCAATGGGGGAAGAAAATCAGATGACTCAACTAGAACTCATATGTAAGTCCTAAGGAGGTGCAAAATAGCATGGTGGCACATAGCGCTAACACATGCTACTCCTATTGCAAGTGCAAAATAGTATTGGAGTAGTAAGCCAATGACTCAAGAATGAGGACTCAAGGGCCATGCGTGCCTTGTCCTCTCGATTAATGGTACTGGTGAATGGATTGCCAAGCAACTACTCTTGTATGATACAATGTAAAAGTTTGGTGCCACAAACCTGTTTGAGTATCAACCAAAAATCAATTTTCTACTAATGAATAAGCATTTAACTCCTAAAGGCCCAAAATGTCCCCTTGGGGGATAAATGGGTTTCAAGCATGTACTTATAACTAAAGTAGTTTGTGGGATTTTTTGAAACTTTTATTGAAGGTGGGGAATTCCAAGACCTATGTGAGCATCTATTTATTTCTTCATTTTGTCATTTGATAGAAAAGTTATCAAGAATTTTTTTAAACTAGGCGAGAAGGGGTAGTTTGAGCAAAGCTTTTTCAATGTGAGTGGATATTGACTCCAAAGAGGGTCAACCCTTGTGGGCACAAGGTGTGGACATTTGAACAAAGGAGAGTGGAGTGGAAAGGGACCATCTTGGGGACTCCCAAACCTCCATTCCTTTTGCCCCTTGTACAATTTGGTACTCTAAAATTTTAAGCAATTTGTAAATTAATTGTTTAATTAATTTTGGTAAATTAACCCCTACAGGACCAATTGTCCCCTCGAGGGACAAATGGATTTTGGGCATGTACCTATAGCTAATCTACTTTATGTGATTTGTTGAAACTTTTATTGAAGGTGGGGAATTCAAAGATCTAAGTGGGCATCTAATTCATTATTCATTTCAACATTTATTGAAGAAGTTATGAATGAATTTCTGAAAAAGGGGGAGGCGGGCATCCCAAAAAAAATAAAAATTGCATTTAAAAAAATAAAAATTGCATTTAAAAAAATAAAAATCTGAAATTGATTCTTTCAATATATACAAATGTGGAAATCTTTGAATCATTCAATTTTGATTGATGAGATGAAAGTTATGAGAAGTCTTAGGTTACGGGTGGATATTGGACTCCCAAACCTCCATTCTTTTTGCCCCTTGTAAAATTTGTTACTTTACTTTTTTGAGGTCTTTGTGCATTTTTTTTTTTACCTTTTTTTTCCCAAGTTGTAGTAGATTAAGATTCCTTAGTTTTCACCATTTGGATCACAATAGTTCAAATTTCTAGATTTTACATAAATCCTCCCATTTTGCATAGTGTGTATGCAAATTTGATGGCCTTACGATATTGCAAAATTTTACAAAGTATGATCCACACCTCCAACTCATTTGAAAATTCTCCCACACTTACGCTTGGTCGTCTACATGGAAAAAATAAACCTCAACTTTGCGTAGAGCAGTTCTTTTTTATAAAGGAGAGGTTGAAGGTTTCTAAAACTTTTGGGCAGCAAGGAAAAAAACTTATTTTTGCACTTCAGATGTCAATATCTCACTCTTCAAAATCTAGAATGAGCTGATTTTTTTCCTATAAGTACCTCCCATAGTCTAGAGCAAGATCTTGTGGTTGAATTTTCAAAAAACTTTTCTTCCTACATTTACATTCATTCCCCTAATAGTGGCAATTTTCAGTGATTTTCAAAGAAAAAAGGGCTTGGTCCTTTAGGGGTTAAGATTCCTTGGTTTTCACCATTTGGATCAAAGTAACTCAAATTTCTGAATTTTATATAAATCTTCCAATTTTACCTAGTGTATTTGCAAATTTATTGACCTTCTAGCATTCAAAGGTATTTTGGAGTATGTTTTGCAACTCCAATTCATTTGAAAATTCTTCCACACATACCTAACTTGGTCTTCTACATGAAAAAGTTGAACCTCAACTTTTTGTGGAGCAATGTTTCTTGATAAGTGCGCTCGGGGGCAACCAATGTACGCTTGCTCTAAGGTGGAAGCACCCATAGTTGATAACATCCCATTTTCAACTAGTAGAGGGTCCTATTTCCAAGATGAGCAAGGATAGGTGCTTAGGAATGAGTTTTTTTGACTTTATCAAGGTTGGGGCCACTTAAGTCATGCCACATGTTCCAAAATGAGGTAGGAAGTAATGAGTTGAAATTAGTTTGGCTAGTGTTGGAGTTACATACATCTAGACATTGGCAATGGGTGTGGGACACTTTCTGACTCCCAAAATTCATAGTGATTTCAATTTTGCAAATAAAACTATGAAAAAATTGCAATCCCAATATTTTTTATCTTTCTACATGGGAAAAATATTTTTTGCCTCAAACTCTTTGTAGTTTTCTGTAGAGTTGCTTAAGTTATTGGTTATGGGTGCTTCTACCTTACATATTTAAAAAAAATCCCATTGACTAACCCTTAAAGGTTTTTGACTAAGTTTTCACCAAAACCGCTCCAAAATTGCCATTTTGAGTACAAGTACTAAATTTTCGAAAAAAGAAAACCATTTTGGACAAATTTATTTTTGAAATCCTATACTAAACTTCCACCAAAAGATGTGAAAAAAATTCAGAAATTTCTACCATGTAATTGTTAGATATTTGAGTTTGAATTGACAAAAAGTCATTTTTTGTCCTTGCAAAAACCTGAGCAGCTACACTTCACAAGGTTATATATGTATGAATCTTTTTTCAAAATGGTTGTAGCTCTTTGGATGAATTCATTCTCCAAGGCAAGTTGGGTACACACTTGAAAACTTTCAAATCATTTGGAATTGTACAACACATAGGAAAAAAATAGTAAGTAAAAAGAAATAGAGAATGATTCAAAACACTAAATTGATAAAAAATTAATCATGAAAATGGAAAATGTCAATTCCAATGGTTGTAACATTGTAATAAAGAATATACATTCTTGGGCTTTATTTATTTTCAAGATATTGAAAATTGAGTAAAATAAGTGATTTCCAAGTTTGTTTTAGAGTAGAGAATCCATAATTGCCTGTAAACAAAATCTCCTCATAGCCTTCATCTCATTGATCAAAATAGAATGATTCAAAGCTTCCAGCTTATACATAGATCAAAACATTCAATTTCAAGTTTTGTTTTAATGTAATTTAAGAAAATTAAAAAGCTGCTTGGGTTGCCCAACAAATAAAGAAACTACATATCATGCAATAACTTTTGAACCATCTAGTCAAAAAATTTGAAAATTGTTGGACCTTAATCCTTAGGGCTGAAGGAGGAAAAAATTGCCTTTACATATTTAGAATGAAATTTAAGGTGTGTTTCTAATTTCAGGTCATGGATTGAACAATTACAAACATATAGGAATGAAGTCTATTTTCATGTGCACTTGTTTGGTCAAAGTTCAGAATTACAAGCTGTTGTAGAGAGAGTGACTTATTGGAAGGGATATGAGGAAACTTGAGTGTTCAGTACAAATCACTCACCAAAACTCCAATAAGAGGATGATGTCACTTGGAGTCTTTAAGGATCCTATAGAAATTGTGTCACTACATCAACCAACCCATTACTCCTTGGCTTTATACTCCCCCCTATCCAAGCTCTTTAGTCCTTTCATGGCTGCACAATCAAAATCACTTGTACTGTGTCACACTTCTTTTGAAAAAACACGTAGTCGTAGATCAATACTACTCAAATAACTTGTCCAATTGGATTTTCTAACCATGCAAATCTCATTTTTTTTAAAGGATTAAAACTTCATGATCTTCTCCACAATTTTTGCACCCTAACCACCCATACCTTTCCTTCACCAAATACACTAGATGGTATAACTTTTTTCCAAAATCCCAAGTTCAAGCCCTTCAGCATATCACATGTATGAAAATTTCACAATTTTAAAACCTAATTCTATAGCAGTTGTTCATATGAGTTATTTATCCAACTTGTATGATCCAAACTTAATCCAATGCACCACCTTTCACTTCACCAATGCAACACATATAATAAGCAAATTGGTCCAAAAAATTTAGGTGCTTATCTTCCAAGATTGCAGCTTACATTGGTATGGATGGATTGTGTTTTTTACATTTGACTTCAGTGCTAGAAGACGTGACACAATTTGCTTTTCCAAAAGAACAACTAGCTTGGAGATAAGCGGCCCTAAGGTTTAAAGCTACTCCTCAAGCACATTGTGTGTGCAAATTTCAAAAAAAGATAAAAAATTCATTTGTAGTGAGTTGCCCAAAATCACTTTGTTGCTAAAAAAAATGTTGTTTGGGCATTTAGGGGTGAAGTCACAAATGCATTCTTGATTGCAAACTTGTAAGGAAAGAATGGATAGGATCATCACACACATGCTAGCAGTAGTAACTTGCATCCAAGCTTGGCACACCAAATGCTTCCCTAAGAGCTTCTCATGCCACCCGCCAAATGAAGCCCTTAGAAACTAGGTTTGGAGGGCACGGGAGCAGCAAGTAGCACAACAAGGCGTGAAGTTCTCCTGTAGTCCAGAAGGTTTCAAGGCCTACACTTGTGTTACAATGAATTGCACCTATACATTTGACTACGCAACTTGAACAACACTTGAATAGTGTTTAACAAGGACCGTAACAAGGACCATGAAGGGGGCCTAGAGAAACCTCAAATTTGATGTGAAAGTGGCTAAACTTGAACGACCCCGCTCTTGTATATCGACAAGTAGAGCGCTGTTAGGGACTAGATTTGCAAAAGCCGTTACAAGTGGAACGCAAAGGACTCATTTGGCGAGTGGCAAGAGATGCTCTAAGGAAGCATACAGCAACTATATCCTTTTTTTCTCACCAATTCTTTTAATGCTAAGATAGTTGACTTCAATAAAAGATCAAATTGTGGTAAAAAAAATCCTTAACCCCTAAAGGACCATTATCACCTCGGGGACAAAGGAAACAAATGGGATTTCATGCATGTACCTCCAGCTACACTATTTTGTGTGATTTCTTGAAACTTTTATGGAAGATGAGGAATACAAAGATCTACCTACACATCTAATTTCTTCTTCATTTTGATATTTACTAAAGAAATTAAAAACAAATTTATGAAAAAAAAAGAAGTGCCGGCAACCCAAAAACTTCTTAGAAAATTGCATTCATTTTAAAATAAGAATTTGAAACTGGTTCTTTAGATTTATATATATTTAGGAAGCTTTGGATCTTTCAATTTTGATTGATGAGATGAAAGTTATGAGAAGTCTAATTTGCAAGTAGGTAGGGGACTTCCAAACCTCCATTCCTTTTGCCCCTTGTAAATTTTGGTGCTTTACTTTTTTGAGCTTTTTGTGTAATTATTTATTTATTTATTTATTTATTTTTCCAATTTGTAGTAGATTAAGATTCCTTGGTTTTCACCATTTGGATCAAATTAATTCACATTTCTGAATTTTACATAAATCCTCTTGTTTTGCATAGTGTGTATGCAAATTTCATGGCCTTACAACATTGCAAAATTTAAAAAAGTTTGATCCACACCTCCACTTCATTTAAAAATTCTCCCACACTTGTCTAACTTCGTCTTCTACATGGAAAAAATAAACCTCTACTTTGAGTAGAGCAGTTTTTTTGATAAAGGAGAGGTCAAAGGCTTTTGAAATTTTTGGGCAACAGGAAAAAAACTTATTTTTGTACTTTAGATGTCAATATCTCACTCCTCAACTTCTAGAACAAGCTGATTTTTTTCCCTACAAGTACCTCCCATAGTATAGCGCAAGGCCTTACAATAGAATTTCCAAAAAAAACTTATTTTCCTACCTTTATACTCATTCCCCCAAAAGTGGCAGTTCTCAGTGATTTTTAGAGGAAAAAGGGCATGGTCCTGTAGGGGTTAAAAAACCTTCCCACTTTGGCTCTCTAGGAATTAATCTCTAAAGGACCAAGCTCAGTTTTCACCAAATACTCTTACAAACTGCCATTTTTAGTGCATCAACCAAATCTAAAATTAAAAACTTTTTTATGCATATGTAACTGTAGGATCTTGTAATGCAATAGCTTTAAAAGAAGTGGAAAATTTTCAAAAGTTTTCACCTACTAGACTGGAAGATAAAACAATTTGAAAAGCTTTTGTGGTCATGTGGAAAATCAAGTAGCTACCTTCAAAAGATGAAATTCCTAAGGGGAAAAGGCCATGTCAGCCGTGATTCTCTAGATTCCATATTCCACCTAAGTAGGGTGTATGTCAAAAAAGTTAAAAATATTTGGAATTATAATCACATGGGAAAAAAATAGGAAGTAAAAAGAAGTAGAGAATGATTAAAAACATTAAATTGTTAATAATTAACACATGTAAAAAACAGCGTCCTATATGACTACTAAAAATGACTAAGAAGTGAGTCATATATAGCTGAATGACTGTATCATGACTAGTCTCATTTGGTCACAATTTAGTCATTCTTCAGTTGTTTAGAAGTTTTTGTCATTTAGTCATTTAGGACATTACAGTATCTCATCCTTTACATCCTGTGAACTTTGTCTTTATTGGAGAGAAAGAAATGTTATCTCTTTCTTGAACCCCAAATGCCCCTTCTTTCCTATGGGCATTAAAATTTTCCCAATTTCCAAAAGTGCTATTATGTTTCTATTGACATAATCATACTATTATGTGCAACGTGTCCTGATCTTTGTAATAGCTTTATAAAATCCACATTTGTTATCAAAGCGTATATCCACATTCAGTAATGAATAAATAACAACACAGTTCTTGTTTAGTCATATATCAGTAATGGATAAGTGTCCACATAATTCTCATTTAGTCATGTATCAGTAACAAATAAGTGGCCACATAGTTTTCATTAGTCATCTATCAGTAACGGATAAGTGATCGCATAGTTTTCATTAGTTGTGTATTATTTGTTTGTGAGTTTGAATCAAGGTGCCATGGTGCTCCAATAAGCACGAACATTCATTTTGTAGTGCTCGGTTAGTTGTTTTCTAGTTATATTACACTATTTGGTGTCGTAGAGCAAAAAAGCACTTATCCTCCTATTGGCATTCAAAATGACTTAAAAACACCAAGTAGATGACTCGTATTTGTTCCACAAGGATTTAGTTTGTAGAGACTTAAGGTTGTCCAGAACAAGATGAAGAAATCCTGAAGGTAATTCACAATCAAACACCAAAACACACACACAAGGAAAGGTAACTAGGAACTCATTCAATCAACTGACAGGAACTCCTAATCTTATCCTCCTCTCCTGACAAATGTTCCAGATATTGGGAAGGAGTGGCCAATCCCTATACCTCTTTCGGATCCGGACGTAAAATGCATAACAAAAGACAAAAGTTTAGCCTCTATATTAGAGGATTCTGTGATTGGAGATTAAAAAAGGCCATGTTACTCCTATCCTTCAAGACTTTAGAGTGTCTGAAGTAGCACTAAACACCATAAAACACAAAGAACGCAAAGACAAGAGCTGCAATCACTCCCTCACAGCTAGTCCGGATGATATATCCAAAGCAATAGGTTACTCTAGAAACCTCCACAACCCCAAAATACTACAATGACAAATCCTTCCTGACACAGTTTTTGACGCCAAAATGATAACCGGATAATTATAGAATCCTTGCTTCTTTGCTCACAATCACTCATAATGGTAGAGGAACCTCTCAAACATTAGCTAGCGTGCGGTGGGATTGCTATCCGGACGTACCCAACCTAAGATTGGCTATCCCTCACAAGAGTATCCGGACTGTAAACCCAAACAAGGACTGCCCCTTAGTACACGCAGTTTTACAACCACCTCCCTACTTGCTCCAAAAATTGGACAAGATTGCATCCGGGGCACTTCTCTCTCCACTCCCTCCAACACTTGTGTTCCCATGCACAACACCCCAAGTGATCAAGTCAAAGCACTGAGATAGAAAATCTTGCTTGCATTAGGAGGGATCAAAAATAAAAAATGAAACGAAGGCACTAATCTCTAACATGCCTCTAATAACTAATCATAAAAGAACTGAAAGTCCTCTCTTGAAAAGCGGTGACCCAAGGAATGATAGATGTCATTCCCTTTCCAAAAAGTGGTGGTCCTTCTTAGCAGCAAAATCCCGGAAAAAAGGAAATATGAAATCCTATAATCCCAGATTAGAGTACTACATGCATTGTACTAGGATGAAACTACAGTTTTACTCCTAGTGCTAGTACCCTTTTATTCTATTTACCCTAGTTAACTCAACTCTAACTGACACTGAATTACTAGGTCTTCTTCTGCTTCGCCGCTGAGGCAACCACCTTCCGCGCTGGCAACTTCTGGTTCTACCTGCGCCCTTACTCTTGGCAGGAACTTTTTTTGTCTTCTTTTAGGCTCCTTGCTTAGAAATCCGGGTTGCTTCCGGGTTAGAGTCATCAAAAGAGTCTGAGCTCTTTGATCCCTCGGAGGATTCCAAAGTCTCCCCATCACTTGTTGTCGCCTCTTTAGATTTGTCAGGAAGCTCGATCTTCTTTGGAGACACTTCCTTCTTCTGGGTAGAGAAGGAATCCCTCACTCGCTTGACCGTCGACTTCATCCTTGGTGGGCTAGGCACCTTCTTCGCGGTAGAATCCGTTGGTGTGGCGGGATCCTGGCTTTGACCCTGACTCTTGTTCGAGGTCGGCTCTGGGTCCTGCTCCTTGAATTTGGGTACTGGTATATCCTTCTCTATACCCAATTCAATCCTGCTGGGAAGACAACCAATAGTTGGGGTCGTTGCCTCTCCCTTCTCCTTTGGAGATTTCGGCTTCGGTAATACTGCAATAGGAGATTTCCGGGTAGAGGTTACCTCTGTACCTTGTCCAGAACTACCACCCGCACCCTACCAAGCTTTTATACTGGCTAGGATGGTCCTCATTTCTATCAGCATCACCTCCATTGATTCTCCATACTCTAACACCACCAAGACCACCCAAACTCCCACCTACGATCCGGCCTTCAGCACCTCCTGATCATAAAACTTCGCCTTGAACACTACTTCGCCCAGACTGCCGATGAAATGTGTAAGTTGGGCTATCTCCATGTTGGCCTCTCGAGCCGCCTTCTCTCACGCGCTCTCTTCCTTTAGCTTCCCTTCCAGATGTCTTATTTGTTTGGTCAGCTTGTCCACCTCGGTTTGCTGGGAGGCTTTGAGCTTAACCAAATTCATAACCGCCAGAAGCATGTCATCCCTTGAGACATTCCCCAGGAGCTTGTGTATGTGCTTGTCGTGCTTCTGCTGCATCCGGATTACCCTCTCCAGGTCTTTCATGATCCCTGGTATCAAGTCGGGCTTGAGTTCCTCCATAGCCACCTCTCCGATTGTCCTTGAAGGTGCAGCAGCAGCCTTGTCTTTGTATATGGTCTCTTGAGGCACCTTGTTGTTTGCCTCATCCTTCTTGAATTCTTCCTCCTCCTCTTTTGGCTCTGGTTCCGGGGTGATGCCGTGTTCCCTCATCACCTTGGCTTTCTTGTATTCTAAGCCCTCCGAGTCTCTCAGCAACTCGTAGGTATGGTAGAGGTGGAAGAAGAAGGGGGGAATTCCGGAAGGTTTTGTGTTGCTCAAGCTCTTCACTAGCTTAGCAACCAATTCCTAGCATATTGCCGCCCAATAGACCAGCCATGCTTTGGACAAGCAGCCAAAAATGGTGTTGGCTACAGTCCGGGTCAAGCTGGTAGGTCGCTCACGGAGTAAGATATGGATTAGGAATTCTAACACTCTCTTCTCCCTCTAGTTCGTACAACCCAAGACAGAATACCCATTTTTATTGTGAGGGGGTTTTAGGAATTTGCCATCACAGAATTTCTTGTTCCAGGTGGCCATCCCACTATCCTTCCGGGCAAACCCGTAAACCTTTCCCCACACTTCTGCAGTCCAGATTTTTGGGTGAGCCCTCACAGTTTCCTCCACTCGTTTGACGGCTTCTTCATCAACTCCCCACAAACTCATCACTCCTCAAGTTCCATGGCACCTTGATCCATCCTAAACACCCCATCTTCTATAGGTCTTCCTCTAAAGCCTGCCTCTTTGTAGCATCCTTAGGAATGCCTAGATGAATAAATCTAAGGGCCTTTTCCTGACTAGTCCTTCCCATCTTTTTAGACAATCCTGGTACACTAGACACACCCACTCGCAAGCTCTACAACTTGTGCTACACAAAGCCAAACTCACACAAGCTCTCAGGAGGGAAAAAAAGAGAATAGAAAGTGAAGAAGGTAGGAGGGAGGGAAGAATAAGAATGGTAGGAGAAAAACCGTTCTTGCCTACCCTATCGCTTGTGATTAACTGCCCGGATTTAATGATTAGGACCATTGGGGGTCCGTTGTGCCTAATCATGGCGGATTAGAAACGTTCTAGGAATTTGATAGTGCACTTAGAGCCCAACTACTCTTATCCATTCTTGCCGGTACTATTCCCACTATCATTAACCCTCACTCCAGTTTCTCGATCCTAAATTCCTGGATGGACAATCCGGTAAAGCCCAAAACCAAAAGGTTTGCTCTTAACTAGTTTATCTAATCCGGACCGGCAGTAATCCACTAACCATAATCTTCTATTAATCCTCTTGTTTTGGATTACTGAAAACAAAAAGTCTTAACAAAAGGATTAGTTTATTTACAAAGTAAAGGTATAACCTTCTTTTCCTAAATTATGGGTTGCCACATTTGGATTTAGGAAATAGTAAGTTATGCTAAACTAACATAGCCGTTTACACATTCCACTTAGTCGTATTTTAGTTGTTCTTAAGTTGATTACTATTTGGTTTTGGGCATTTAGAATTCAGGGTAACTACATGTTGTGTAGAAATAGTGCAATTTATTTGTAATGGTAGCGGGTAGTTCTATATTAGTCACCACATAGTTGTCATTTTTAGTTCCAATGTTGGTAGTTTAATCATTATAAAACAATCTCAGCCTAGTCACTATAGAGTGGAGTTGAAGCAAACTTGAAGTGATGACATAGTTGTCATACAATCACATCAGGTTTAAGGTTCACAATGGAATAACTCCTCAAGCTATATACAATCACCAACCGTTCACAGAAGCATATAAAATTTAGTCACAAACTACTCATACACTAGTCGCAAAGTAGTCATAAACTAGTCACAAGCTAGTCACAAATGCAGACACCATTTAGGCATAACAATGTCACAATGTAATCTAATCACACAATCAAACTAAGGTTATGTTACAGTTACGTTACAGTTGTTATACATTCCCAATGTAGTCCCATTACACTCACAATACAATCACAATTCAGTTGCAATGCAATCAAGGAGCACTTGCCATGCAATCACGGTCCGGTCGATTCACGGTTGCTATGCAGGTGTATACTCCATATAAAATTTAGATATATGGTTCAAGGCTTTTAAACCTCAAAGTGTATCCATTGCTTATTTAGCACTCACTATCCCACATAGTGCTTTCTAAATCTAGTCAACAACATTTGCACACGCATGTAATTTCAGATAAACAATGAAAGCACAACATAAAAATGAGTTACAATGTAGTAGCGCACAAAGCCAACAAACCTTGACAAGTGCGCAAAGCAAACAAACATGCAAAGAACATAGAGCCAACAAAACTAGAGAAATGTACGGAGCCAACAAACTTTGATAAGTGAGCAGAGCAAACAAACTTGAGAAAAGCGCGGAACAAGCAAACCTAAGAGAAGTGAGGAGCAAGCAAATCTGATATTGAAGAGCGCAAAGCAAGCAAACCTAAGAAAAGTGAGAAACGAACAAACCTAAGAAAAGTGAGGAGCAAGCAAACCTAAGAAGAGCGCAAAGCCAACAAACCTTGACAAGTGCAGATAGTCAACAAACTCTCTAAAGAGCACGGAGCCAACAAATCAAAGTCCACGGAGCTAAATCCTAAACTCAAAGGTGGCGGCCTCATCTTCACCTTACAAGCTATCAACCCTAATCTCAATGAAGGGTCCAAACTGACTCTAAAACTACAACTTGATTTTAGGAGTGATTGTTATTAAAACTTAAATTTTAAAAAAATTAAAAAAAATTAAAAAAATAAAAAAATAAAAAAATGGCAAATTTAACATCAACAATGTGTTTAAAACATATATTTGCATCAAAAAAGACTATTCACATGCTAAAATCTAAATTGTTAAGCATTAGAAACAAAAAAAATTGCATATTTTAAAGTTCTAACTTATAATATTTGAACGTATTAAATTTTTTTTTTTAAACAAATGATTTTTTTCTAATTTAATTTGACTTCTATCTTTAAAAATTAATCAAAATTGTGATAAAAAATATAAACATATTTATGAAACGTTATTTTTTAAGCTTTCAAAGAGCTTTATTTGTAGCTTTTAAATAGTTAATTATTATCATAATAATCAAAATAACAATAATAGTAATAATAATAACAATAACATTAATAATAATAATGTATTGAATGTATGACTCAAATACAACTATTTTACAGCTGGCACATGCTTGGAGAAGATTATAGTGACCTAACTATAAGTCTTGTAAAACTAAAATACGACTAAATCCCTAAACGTATGATTTAATGAGCTAACCAAATTACACCCCTTTCAAATAGTTGGTTGGAATTGGAATAGGTAGAATGAGACCTTTCTTGTTTTGAAAACCACAATATGTGGACCCAAAAGGAAATTGCACCGTAAATCCCAAATTAATTTGCTCAAGTTACATTCTAATAATAATAGTAGAAGAAAAAAAGCCCATGAACTACTAAGTGACAACAAATGCATGACTATAATTGGGTTCTTCCATAGTTGTCTTATAGTAATGTAGTCATTATGTAATCACTATGTAGGCATTATGTAGTCATTTTATAGTCATTATATAGTCATTTAACTGGTTGTGACATATTGTCTATGACCACTTTTCTTTAACTTCCATTAAACCCTAAACCCCTAAACCCTAAATCCAAAATCCTAGAACATTCTTTGCTCCTCATCCATGACCAATGAAATAAGATCAAACCATAACCAGGAAATAAAACAATAGAAGGAACAATATTAACTTAGTAGACGAGGCAAAACCATGTAGAAGTCATTTATTAGTCTTCAATTAGTTGCTCACTAAAATCACATGAAAGTTATTTATTAGTCATGGGTTAGTCGCACAGTAGTAGGTACAGAACAAGTACCTAGCAATGTCCAATCCCTAGACCACTAATTCCCCTAACTACTTAAATAACCTACCTACCCTAAACCAATTCAATTACAAAAGTTATATTCTAGTAGTAGATTAGTAGTGCCATAGAATGTGCTAAACAACTAAAAAATGACTCCTGCAGTGGAGTGCGTTCACATAGTCTCAAGAAAACAAAAAAGATCTAAGAATAATGTTACGGCAGTCCCAAAATTTTGAGAGAAAACCGTGAAAGAGGTGTTTTTGCATGAAAATGAGGTGGAATGAAAGTTGTAACTCATTAGTAGTTCATTAGTAACACCTTAGTGGTACTATAAACTCATGTTTTGGGCATATGACTAAACCACAACCCCAGCTAAAAGATGTCAGACACAACAACAACAACCTCATCCGCTTATGGATATGAATGTACTTACAAATTTAGGAGAATATGATTATGTGGAAAGTTTCAAATGAACCATTCAAAAGAATGACTAAAGTACAACTATTTCAATGTTAGTCATTTTTTAGTCACATCATAGTCGTTTTATAGTCATTAAGGACACCCAGTCATAAAACTATAGGACGCTGTTTTTTACTTGTGTAAGTTATGAAAATAAAAGAATTCAATCCCAACAATTATAATGTTGTAAGTAAAAATTCACATCCTTTAATCTTACATGTTTTCAAAAATATTGAAAATTGAGTAAAGCAAAAGACTTCAAAGTTTATTTTAGAGTAGAAAATCCATAACTGCCCACACACAAAAACTTCTCATAACTTTCATTTCATCTATCCAAATGGAATGATTCTTTCACATACACATAAATCTCTTGAACTAATTTCAAATTTTAGTTTTTGAAAAAAATGGCTTTTAAAAAACTACCCAATCTGCCCGCCAAGCAACAAAATAAGAACATATTAGACCATAACTTTTTTGTTCACGGTTCCTAACATCATGAAAGTTAGTGCAAATGAAAGATATTCCTCGTCCCCACCTTCTATTAGAATTGCAATCTAAAGTATGAAAATCTCCAATCAAAGGTACCTGCCCAAAATTTCTATGCTGCCAAAAAAGGCAGCTTGGTCCTTTAGGGGTTAACTTCAAATTTCTAGTTAACCCCTAAAGGACCATTGTCCCTACGGGGGACAAATGGGATTTTGGGCAGGTACCTACGGCCTCAATTTTTGTTTTAATTTTTTGAAACTTTTTTCAAAGATAGAAAAATACATTAGCTTTTGGGGAATATAATTTTTATTCCAATTGATGCCAAGGGGCAAAAGTTATGCCCAAATGAGCACAAATTTGGAGATTAGGGGTAGCAAAAAAATTCTTATAAAAACTTGAAATAATTTTCTTTTTGTTTCTTAAAGATTATATCTTTTTCTACACCTAAAGCTTTGATTCATTCCATTTGGACTAATTATGAGAAAGTTATGGACAGTCTTGTTTTGCAGGCAACTTGAGCATCTTCTTGAAAAAATAACTTATTAAACTCCATTTTTGAATGCAGGTTTAACATTTATTCAAATAAAGTTGTTGGAGAGGGTGAAGTTTGCTTTCTAGAACAATCTCACCATTGGGATTATTGCATTTCAATTCCATTGCAGGGTTATTAGCAATTTAAGTTTTTGTTCAATCTCATACCTTCTTCTACCTAATGTTTTTTTAAAGAATGAAAATTAAGTATCATTTCTTTTTTAAAATTCCCAAGATTCCCAACTCAACTTCCCACCATGCGAAAATAGAATTCCAAACTCTATGGTGCAAAAATTTTAAGTTAAAAATGTTCAAAGTTAAAAAATCTAGTCAAGCAAGGTGCAAAAAAAGCTTTTTAACACTTTAAATGCATATATCTTGCAATTTGTGCGGTCAAAGTTCTTGAGTTTTGTATGAAACATTCTTATAGTAGTTTAGCACAAGATCTCACGGTCAAATATGCAAAATGCCTGATTTCCAAACTTTCTTACTCTCTACCATAGAGGTGGTAGTTTTGAGTGTCTTTTGACAAAATAAAGGCCATGGTCCTATAGGGGTTAATTTCTGAAATTTTGTAGTACATTTAGCAAAGTGTCAAGCCACTAGAGCCAATTATGCACATCGCAATTGGGATCACTGGGGCACAGATTCTCTGTCTACTTTGGGTACATGGATTTTTATTTTATTTGTTTATTTTAAGTGTTGTTGAGACACGGTCACTAGACCTGCAAGGACATGGGGTCAGAGGCCCAGTACCTTTAAGTAATTCGCTCAATCATGGGCAGAGGCCATCAACCCTGCAGCAGGTGGTGTACAAGTACATAGGATTTCATATAAAAACTTTGATTTGCATGTCTTTTTTGGGTGATAAGGCAGGGTTTAATTTTGGATTTTGTCAAGGTAGAGCAACCCGCACCCCAGACTGCTGGCAGGTAAGGAAAATTTGGTTAAAATTGAAACAAATGAATAATACACAAAAGTTCATCCAAATAAATGCCATTATAAGCTAATTTCATCCAAAATCTGATGAATTATGGTTTGCTCCTGCAAGAATCTAACAATTTCATCCAATTTTTCACACTAATTTCTAGTGCAAAGGTCGTCAGTGCACTTCCAAGGTAAGATTTAGGTGAATTTTTGCAAACTTATTTAACCCTGTGATAAGGGTCAACTTCCATGGCGCATTAGAATCCAAAAGTTCAGAAACAAAACAAAAAAATTCCTATGTCATGCATGGAATTGTGTCGAAAACAATAATATCAGAAATTAGAAATGGTATTCCAGCAGATTTCTGACCAGAATCACAAAAATTATGGGAATTTGAACTACTTATTGTGAAAAAAATCCGGTCATCGTGGCTGATGTTGATTGAGCATGGAAGTTTTTCTTAAGTAAGAAAAAAATACAACGTCACAGAAAAAAAAGGGGTCAAACATTTAGAGACTTTTGTAGTGATTGAAGTTGTGCACTAGTGTCTATTGGGAGTTGAGATTTGCATCTTTTCAGCAAAATCCCCTTCTATCGCAATGTGTGGACCGAGGATGGAAAAAAAATGTCATTCTTTTATGAGCAAGAGTAATATAAAGATAAAACATGTTCCTATTTTGAAAACTAGTCACTTTTGTGTGTTGTCTATTGGCCTCAAAAGTTTAGGTTACTCAATTCAAGATTTTCAAACTTGGTCTTATGATAATAAAAGTCTTGATTTCTGCCTACATGGAAAATCTAATATTTTTCACGGGGGTCCACTTTTGGTAAAGAAAGGGGTTTGCAAAAGCATGAGGAAATTTATTTTTGGATTGACTCTAATTTAAGGCACGATTGAAAGGATGCAAAAAAAAAGGCAATTGCAAGCATGAAACATTTACTTACACTTGGATATTCTAGCTACAATCAATAGAAAAATTTGTCCCAAACAACTATTTTACAACAATTGTAATCATCCAATATGACTATGATTGGGTCATTCAGCACCTATTATGAAGATTTTTTTATATTATTATCAGTTTTTAATGCACGTTTTTTTACTAGAGCAACACTGACACTATTTGGTGCAACACTTACTGCTTTAAATAAGGATTTTTGTCAAATTTACAACTTTTGAGTAACTTCTTTGAAAATTTGTGAAATACAAACTTCTTCTTGAGATTCTAACAGGAGTTCATTCATTTTTGTTAATAAATCTCATTTCAAAAAAACACAAATTCATTTTACATGTAGGCAATGTTTACTCATCAAGCTACATAATGTACGCAAGTTTCATTTGATATTTATTTATTTTACTTCAACTCAACATCAAGATGCAAAAATGTTTGCAACAATTACACAATCATCCAATATATAAACACAAATAGATCTTTCTAACACTGTAAAACCAAGTACTTGTGGCATTAAATTTCAAAAAATATAGATGTCTATTTCAATGCACAATGATCCTTACGCCTTGCACATTGCGCTTTTTTGCACTCATGATTTTCTATGTATCATTTGGCAAAGAGTTCATCATGGATGTTTGTTAGTTGCGTTAGAAAGTACTCTTGTAAGTGTGGCTTACAATGAGCTACGATAATAATCGTTGCCTCCATTTCCACACCATGTATGGAAACAAGCACTGACAATGGTCTTTGCTACTATACTTAATACATTAATCATTGAAGAAGACTTGTGATCAAAATAGGCATAAGTTATCAAGCATGGTATTTCCATTTGTTTTCTTTAGATTACAATAAATTTCGAAGCCAACAAAAAAAAATATGAAGATCAATTCAAAAGAAGAGACAACTCTTAGGGTGTCTTCATGTGAGGGGGTGGGGGTGAAGCTTATTGTAGCTATCAATAATCTGTCAAATGGGAGTCCCATTCTTTCCAAAATCCCATCCGATCAGTTATTGGTGAGCTTCACCCCCACCCCTCACGTGGAAGGACGCCCTTAACCCTTGAACATCGGATGTGTGGCAGTGCCTTTCCTCTATAGTGGTTTCTAAAATGGTGTGGCAAGTGTCCACACATTAAAATTTTGTTTCTTAAAATTGCAAAAGCCAATAGTGCATAGTGCTCTCATGTAAAGTGCAAGATGGGCAGCATGGGACCTACACCGTGTCTCTAAATCTTCTCACAATTTGGATTAGGGAATTATTACAATGACACCATAAATTGCTAAAGGGACATCCCCTATGAGCATGAAATGTGATTTTTAATGCTAATTTTTTATTGAATCAAAAGATTTGTTTCACCTTTATCATTCTAAGGCTGTACTCAAACAAAAAAAAGATGTGCTCAAATTTTAAACAAAAAATAAAGGACTTTTGAGTTACTTAAAGCAAAAATACATCAAAAAATAGGATTAGTGCAATAAAATTTTACCAAAAATTTGTATTTGTCATGTTTTCTTTCAAGGAGGTGGTAATGCCATGATTGAATGAATAATGGACTACTTGAATAAATCAAAAATAGAACCAAATGATCAAATTTCACGCTCATAGGAGGTGTCCCGTTAGCAATTTAGGGTGTCGTTTTAGTAATTCACTTTGGATTATTGCAAAATATGAGTGCATTTGTTGAGATTGTTTTTTAACTTTCATGATGCATCTTGTGTCTATGATCACTTCTACAAAAAAAAATAAAAAAATTGAAAGACAACTTTTTATTGTAACTCAGCTTGTTTTTTGGTGGCTAGAGGACAATTTTTGTCCCTGTCTACATTTAAGGGTTAAAGTTGGTGGTGAAATTTTCAAAAGATTCCTTTCCCAAAGGAAAAATCATCTATTAACCCCTGAGCGTCCAAAGCGTGTTTCAAAATTGGAGGCCAAATGGGGAGTCTATTGGGCACCATAGATTGAAAAAGTATATCCAAGAGAGATTGACTATAGGATTGGAAAAAGACGACCTCCCTTGCTGATGGGGACCAGTCTTGAGAGATTTAACCGTACCAATAAAGAACTGAAGTGACATTTGTTTTGGATCCCCAACAACAGTATACTGTTGCTGGGGAGCTCAGGGGTCAAACAAAAACAAAACAAGGAATTTAATAGGGAACATGACAAAGATTAATGACATGTTATCATTTTTAGAAAATGCTAATTGCTTGCTCTTGAAGCTATAAAGTTGCTCTTGGAAATTATAAAGTTGCTCTTGGAAATTATAAAGTTGCTCTTGGGGTACAGGATTTCCTGCCCACTTGAGTAGTTAAAAAGTTTTCAGTACTGGTCACTGGTCAGGAGAGAGTGGATATTTGGTGCATGGGCATTTAGGCGTTTCCACCAGCTTAACCCTTTAACGACCACGCGACCATATTTTGGGCGCTGGGAGTGGTTTTTGGCCTGTAGGTTGAAATTGCTCAATAATTTGGAATTTGATCTTGAAGTATGCATGTGATCACAAGAATTTTGCATCCATCTAAAAAAATAACAATGCAATCCGGTATGTGAGTTGACAAATAATGATGTTTATACGGCATGGCTTCAAAATACGTATCCATTTTTTTGTCAAAGATGGATCAAAGCAACAATACAATACATCAAACATCCAAGAAGAATGTCAAATTTCAATTGCACAATTCAAAAAAAAAATCAAATTGCTTAAGAAATATGCTTGTATTGTTTTCCTATATGGTAGTAGTATAATTGTAATATTTGAAAATCTACTAAAATGGTGTTGTCATTTTGGCTTTAAAATACATCATCCTACATTTAAGGCCAATTCTTGATTGCTTTCACCAATCAGATTTTCCATAACAATTATCAAATTTCTTGTAGAATTGTTTTAGGGTAGCAAAGAAAATGGGATTTTTTACCCTTTTAGTCCACTTAGCTACACCTTGTGATTGCTATTTTTGTTTATTTTGTGTGAAACTAGTCTTGTTGGAAAGGTGGGAAACCTTGCTTTTTAGAAATGTAAGGCTCTTCTCAATCAAAGCCTCCATGAAGCGGTAACATTCAAAACCACACAAGCATGAAACACTAAAGATTTTCCACCTACGGCTCGCTCAATCATTATAATGTTTCACCTCCAACAGTAGATTTAGCTAAAATTTTGGTACTTTAAAGTGAACAAGGTGTACTTCCCATTTGTATGGTTGGATTACT
Organism: Ulota crispa; assembly: GCA_963920765.1. Classification (NCBI taxonomy): domain Eukaryota; kingdom Viridiplantae; phylum Streptophyta; class Bryopsida; order Orthotrichales; family Orthotrichaceae; genus Ulota; species Ulota crispa. Next base: position 13,208,239 of record OY987249.1, on the reverse strand, counting down.
GAAAATAAGTCCAAATTTGAGTTAATTGCACATCTAAGCTTACAGCCCCTGTTTTTAGTAGATTTTGTGAAAATGGGAGTGGTCCTTAAAGTGTTAACTTACCCCGGTCAGGGAACTGGCTTTTATGGGGCCCCTCATGCGAGCAATCAGAATGCTAGGAGTCATGGGTGGGGTTTGAAACGGTTCTGAGGGAGCCATGATTGTTCGCATGCATTTGACGGCCCTTGCGAGCAAGCGTCCCCAGCATGCATTTATCTGTCTGAGACAGAAGGCTCACATGCTCTTTGACGTACCCATGCATTAGAACCAGCCGTCCCGCTATTGAAACAGGGGGTTGTACTCTTGCATGGGCCCCACATGTTTACTCATGGTTACCCAATTGCAGTAAGAGCATTCGCACCCTTGCACGCTGCCTGTGACTTACCAAGTGTTTTCATCTACTTTTGGAGAGCTTTCAAAAAATTTGTCCCCCACCCTTGCTCTTCAACCATGCTTCATAAATAATCAATCGGCCCCACAAATAGTCAATTGACCAATCATCAAGTGGAGTAGAAATTAGAGCTCACTAAACTTAACCCCTAAAGGTCCAAGTGGTCCCTCAAGGGCCAAGTGGAGTTTTGGGGCATGTACTTATAGCTAAACTACTTTGTGTGATTTCCCAAACTCTTATTGAAGGTAGGGAAGTCAAAGACCTACGCACACATCTAATTTCTTCTTCGTTCCGACATTTATTGAAGAATTTATGGATTGAATAACTGAAAACGGGGAAGAATTGGGCAGCCAAAAAAATTGCTTTTTTTAAAGATAAAATTTTGAAATTGATTCTTTCAATTTATATATATCTGGGAAGCTTTGAATTATTCAATTTTGATTGATGAGATGAAAGTTGTGAGAAGTCTTAGGTTACAGGTGGATATTGGACTCCCAAACCTCCATTCCTTTTGCCCCTTGTATATTTTGGTGCTTTACTTTTCTAAGCTCTTTGTGCTTTTTTTTTAAACTTTTTTTTCCCAAGTTGTAGGAGATTAAGATTCCTTGGTTTTCACCATTTGGATCAAATTAATTCACATTTCTAAATTTTACATAAATCCTCCAATTTTGCCTAGTATATATGCAAATTTGATGGCCTTACAGCATTGCAAGATTTTACAAAGTATGATCCACACCTTCATTTTATTTGAAAATTCTCCCACACTTGTCTAACTTGGTCTTCTACATGAAAAAAATAAACCTCCACTTTGAGTAGAGCAATTTTTTGATATAGGAGAGGTCAAAGGCTTTTAAAAATTTTGGGCAACAAGGAAAAAAACTTACTTTTGCACTTTAGATGTCAATATCTTACTCCTCTACATCTAGAACAAGCTAATTTTTTCCCTACAAGTACCTCCCATGTATAGCGCAAGGCTTTACGATTGAATTTCTAAAAAAACTTATTTTCCTACCTTGGTACTCATTCCCCCAAAAGTGACAGTTTTGAGTGACTTTCACAACAAAAATGGCTTGAGCCTTTAGGGATTAATATGAATAGTGATTTCAAGGGCAGTTGTTTGACACGCTCAATTTGAGTGTCAAAAGAACTCTTTTAGGGGCTTGAGCATTTATCATCCAATTATTGTGAGTGTGAGTCCCTGCACATGTGTGGGTGGAGATGTTCTAATATGGTCAATGTGTACCCAAGGAGGGTTTGTTTCAAGGTTCTTTTTCTTGGCAATTTTTTTGCCTTAATCTTTCTTTAACTTGACACTGATTACCATTACAATAAGAAAATTATGTGAAAAAATGGATGAAATTGTCAAATCCCTCCACAAGCAAACACTAGTTTGCCATAATCTAGATGAAAGTAGTTGTTGTTAGTTTTATGGATTAATGTGCACAAGTTGTTGATTCTATTCAACATTTCATTACTTGCTTACATTCTTGGGTGTAGGTTGCTCCACCTTGACCAAAAGAAATAAAACCATGGCTTGCTTCTACATTAAAAAATATACAACCCCCGGGGTTAGGGGAATGTGTTTTTATAGCACAACAGAAAAGAGTACCACCGTCAAACATCGACCTAAGCTTAACCCTTTATCCATTCATATGCCACATTTGGGTTGGTGTACATGTATACACAACTCAACTACAATAAGTTTGCTTGGAAAAAATAAAAATAAAAAACTATGAAGTATAAGGTAGATTAGTTGCAAATTTTGATGCCCAAATATAGCCAATCTAATGTATTGATTGGTACGGTTGGAGTTGAAACATTGTTCTAAAATTTGCTTGGTAGCTCTTTGAAGTTCTCCACCTAGAAAAGCTGAAAGTGTTGTCATTTGTATATCCAAGAATATGAATGTTAGAGAATTAACTCCTAAAAAGACATTCGCACAAAAGGCAGAAACGTATAACTCATGAGGTTAAGATTTCAAACTCTCATTGAGTGCTTTTGCACTCATGAGTAAATTTTTAGTTATAATGCAATACGACTATGACATGGGCAATGGATCATATCATATATTTGTTGGGAAACAACTTAATACGTAAACAACAAGATTAGATACAACCTCCACTCCAACAATTGGGTTGGCCAAAAACCGAGCCAAAATTAAAATGCCAATTTGCTCTCTTCAGGCTCTTTGTTTAATTCTGACAAAGGACATGCATTTTAACAAAGGCTTTGTTTAATAATATTTCATTTTAAATTTAATCAACATCCTAAGATGGAGTTGAAATCTCAGCAACTCTTTTCACCCCTAACTTGATAGATCTCCCCAAGCCATATATAGAGATCACATATGAGCAAATAAATGTAAAATAAAAAGAAACTTTCAATTCTTCGCATTCTACAACAAACTTTATTTTTTGAGGGGGTTTAGAGTTATCCAACGTTAGTTAGATATATCGTTTAGGTAAACTTCAAACAGCAAGGGCCTTGCAACTTTGGAAGAAAAAAACGCCACGCAGTAAACAACCAACATGCACTACAGTACGCAACCCACAAAATAAAATATAATATAGGAAAATTTTATGGATACCCTTGAAGTTTGCAATATTTACATAGATATCCTTATTTTTTCAAAAATTGCATAAATACCCTTGGAACAAAATGTTCAGGTGTTTATTTTGTTGTGCATGCCACTTCCCTTTTTTCTTTGTCCACAATTTTCTTTTTGTTTTGTTTCATGACATTCTCTTCTTCAACATTGGTCATGAAGGAAGTACAAGCACAAAAAATAAATGCCTAAAAATCATGGTGCAAGGGTTTATTGTGTAGTTTCTGAAAAAGCAAGGGTATCTATGTAAATATTGCAAACTTTAGGGGAATCCATGAAATTCTTCCAAGGGTCCAAACCTCGCCCGTTTTCTCAACAAATTGTATGCATTTTTGTAAACACATTTTTTTCAACTTATTCGTAGCAAAAGAATCATGGTTTTCCAAGATGGTTTCATAGTTGATTTCCTTCCTTCTTTTCATTTTGTTTTCAGTTTCTCATAAGAGACAATAGGGGTAGTCACAATTGCATTTCCGCATTCTCAATCTTCACGGAAAACCACCGTAGCGCTTCCTCCGCGACTCGCACAAGCGCATTTCCGTGTAAATTGAGAAATATTTTTATCAGCGCCCAGGCATGAAGAAATGGGTTGCTAAAAAAATTTGCGTGAGAATTCTTACCCTAGTCCATCTGTTTACCTGCCTGTGAATTGCTTTTCACCCTTGCTTTTTTTGCTCCTCCAATTGGTGGTTGTGTTACCTTCCTCTAAGTAAAACATTCTCCATTCTTCATTCTTCATTCTCCATCACCCACAAAAGAGGTGTCACACCTCTTTCTATGGAGAACTGCTCCCATTGACTCCTACATTCCCTCAAAGATTTCTCAATCTTCACGGAAAGTTCCGTCTGAGATCAACTGTGACTACTCCTAATGTGTGCTTGCACTTTTACACACCTCTGTGTTAGAATATTAGCAAGCGCACTCTAGGGTTTCATTCATCTCATCTTGCCGATCATCCTTGGGCAGCTTATCATCTCTTTAAGCTTATCATCCAATTAGGTCATGTCTTCAGTATATAGCTAAGCCGCCTGTGGCTTAGGACTTACTTGAGTATACGTAGTCAGAGACGTAGGATAACGTCGTATTGCAACACTCTGAGTGTACACAAAGTTTTTTATTGTATTTTCTCACGAGAAATCCAAAATTTGCCTAAGAAACACTGTAGGGGTAGTCACAGTTGTATTTTTGCATTTTCAATCTTCATGAAAAATGGTCGTGGTGCTTCCTCCGCAACTCGCTTGAATGCAGTTCTGTGAAGATTGAGAAAAAAATTCCTCTCTCCCAAGGGTGGAGAAATGGTAGGAGAATATTATTTGAGTGAGAACTCTTACCATGATTTGCATGTTTACTAATCGTGCATTGCTATTTATCCTTGCTTTTTCTGCTCCTCCAATCAATAGCTGTGTTACCTTCCTCTAAATAAAACATTCTCCATGCTTCATTCTTCATTCTACATCACTCACAAAAGGGGTGTCACACCTCCTTCCGTGAAGAAGTGCTTCCATTGGCTCCTACATTCACTCAACCATTTCTCAATCTTCACAGAAATCTCAATCTCAGATCAACCGTGACTACCCCTACTGGGTTTTCTAAGTGAAAACGACTTGAGAAACATAAAATTTTCCTTGAGCTTTGAAACTCCCTGATGTGGTGTCATGGAATACACATAACTTAGTGCATGACACTTAAAACCAGTAACTTCTAAAACTTGATAAAAACCCCTTACGATGAAAAAATTGGGATCAGCCCGAGACTGTGGTTTTGTTATATTACTTGAAAATGATTATAAGCATGTGCTTTTGAAAAAAAGATCCCTGCGGGGAAAAAACCCGAAAACCTTTACAGGAAAAAAATTGAGATGCTACGGAACTAAGAAATGAGGAGGATTATAGTTCCATAGTAACTTGTCTTCTGCTATTCTACAAAAAATGGGCAGTTGTGTGAGCCATTGAGATTGGAATGCACCCTCCAACTCCAATAGAGTTTTGTCGTCCTTGTTGTACTGGTGAATGGATTCCCAGCTTGCCAAGCCAGTGTCGATTGTTGATTTGTATGCCTGGCTGAAAACCCACTCCCAAAATTGATCTACTAGTCTACTTCTCATTCAAAAAAAGGCTATAAAAAATTCAATATGAAACCTAAGTTTTGTTCTCCTTAATAGAATTGCTTTTTAGCTAATGCGTGTACGTGTTGTGTTTTAGGCTTGGTTCACACTAACGGCTAGACAAAATTATCTCAAATGTAATTGGTTGAAATATCAATTTTGTTCATTGCAATGTTCACACTTAAGATTTGTCAAGTGCATCAACTTGCATGTCACCAACCAATATAATCACGTCATTAGACAAGATAGTGAAATTTTGGGGCTTATGATTATGATGCTGTGAGCCCTTAGATTGACACTAGAGTCTCTCAATATAAAATTTTGGATGATGTGATAAATTTTAAGTCATTTTTTGGGAAAATACACAAAATAATAGTTAAAAACAAATAATGTAATTGGCTTGCAATACACACTATACCCTAGGCTATTTTGCACTATTTTGCATAGTTTTTGGTTAGTTAGGATACTTTAGAGCATTTGGAAGGGAAACTCCCATCTAGCCCATTTTGACCATCAACAGAGGGAATCTAGGTTAGATCCTTCGCTTGATTGGATTTTGATTGATGTAAAGTCCCATACCGCGTTTGGATTGGGCAAATGGGTTCCAAATTGCATTTGTGGTCAGACAGATGGGAAGAAATCTCAGTTAGATTTCCCATTTTGATTGATGTTGATTTGACTTGAAATCCCAGATTGCGTACGGATTGAGCAGTATAGGATGTGAGGGACAAATTTCCTTTTCTTTTTACTAGATATAGGTTATCCTAGCACTTGAGGGTGTCATGGCATCAACAGTGCAAGCAACAGAGCCCAATTTTACTTCAAAACAAAGATTCTACGCAAACTTGAGTGTGATGTTAGACGAACAAACGGATTCATGTGATTCTACCGTTCACTTTGAAGACCAAATAATAATGTGGAAAAAGACCTCTATGGGATGTTTTAGAAAAACCCTCAAGTTGATCCGAGCTGCAGACGACCTCAATCCGGGCGGTCAAAGCGTTGAATTCAAGGTTTTAAAATCCTAAAAAAGAGGCGGGTAGGGGGAAAATTCCCCCAAAATTCCAAGTCACACAATATAAAGCTCTAAACATTTCCAACAAATTTCAAGTAATTCCAATTGTGGGAACGTTCTCGGCGGCCAACTTTTGCTTAACAATAAGTGTTGACTGCAATTTCAGAGGGCAGCAATGATCAAATCAAGCAGGAGCGGAGATTTTTCCAACTTCCACGACACCTTTCAACAACATGTCGCAATTTGGTTTTTAATTAGAGGTAAAACCCTTCACATCAGATTTTCCATTGTTATGGCCAAATTTGGCAATTTTGAGAAACATACAATCTAAAATAGAAGTAGCTGAAATACCGTATCAAAACCAACTAATTTGGGCATTTTGGAGCCAATGGCCCCATGCATTTGCAGTTCCAAAAGTTAGCCCAAATCAGCTTGTATATTGGTCTTTTTCAATTTAAATTAGTCCAAAAATAATAAGTATCTATGACTAGACTAGAATTTCAAAATTAGCACTCCTAGGATAGAGTGTAGAGCTTTTAGAGAAGACTAAAGATGTAAGAGCCTTAAATGAGAAGGCCTAGTGGGAAACCTATATAAATCATCATATTTTCCTTTTAGAACTAATCTATTGCACTTTAGTATTAGTTGGAAACCCCACTTTGTTGGTGTACCTTTTTGTTAATAGGATTTTCTTTTGTATTTCTTTTTGTCTTTGGAACACTGATAGTTGGTTTGCCAGGCACGTTTGTTTGAGAGTAGCGGTTGGATCCTTCCAACATGAGAGAGTTTGTTTTCTCTATATTTTAAGTAAATATAGCCAAGCTCTTTGCTTTGGCGCATGTGTTTGTCAGTCATTGTCAGTCATTGTTAATAGTTATCAGTAATTGTTAGTATTTGTCAATTCTTGTCTATTTGTACTAACCTTAAAATCCACTTCACCTAAGACCTGGCGATGCTGCCGGCCATAGAACTCTAGAGCTTTTGTTGTATCAATATTATTAGTTTTTGTCATGTTATGTTGCTTGATGGCGGAGCTATCGTTCTAGCTGCCATGTGTATTGGTTCATTTTTGTGTTCTTTTTTGATACAACAAAGCTATTGTCAAGTATTGTTACAATTACTCTTGAGTTAGTTGTGATAAGTCCTTCAAGGTCTAAAAGCAGAAGTTAGAAGAAGTGAGTTGGTTTAGTTTAGAAGAGTGAAGTGAGTTTTAAGTTCTTAGTCTAAATTTGCAAAAGATTGACCAAAATGGAATTTGGATTCACTTTGGAGGTGTTCGAGTTGAAACTCCAAAAATTCTGGAATAATTGGAGTGACAAGCAGCCTCTGGTAACTGATTGGGCGGGTTGTAACTTCAGGTCCACCAACCAAAATGGTCAACGGGAGCAAGAGGGCAAAGCTAGGGCTTGAACCCTTGACCTTGCAACTGGTAGGCGAGAGCACCACCGTAGCAGTCCAACTACAAAGGCCAGCACCTAGCCAAGTGACCACGAGGAGAGAAAGAAGACCACGATATTTATACAGTATTTGACAGTGCTAGCTCCCTCCTCCCTAACAGCATCAATCGGCACAGTAGCAGCGCGGCCCAATTAATAGTGGTAGCTAGCAGCGGCAGCCAAACCCGCGGATCAATGCTAAAGTTGGGTTTTCAAGATCTAAGTATCAATCCAAGTATTAAGGCTAGGTGTTAAGGTCGGGTATTAACTCGGATCTGTAGTTTTAGCCAAGACCATGGGCTAGGGCTTGAGCTAGGGAGCTAGCTATCTCCAATTTTTCTCTTTTAATTCTCTTTTCGATAATTTTTTTTTTGTTGGTTTTAGGCCCTTTCTTGTGGGTTTTTCCTTCTTTCATCCTAATAGTTCCTCTCTCTTCCGGTTCTTTTTTATTATCCTTCTCAAAATTTTGGTATTCTCTTAATTTCCTTCTTCTAAATTTGTGGATTAAATTAGAAAGATTGATGTGGCTTTTTTGATCTTCTTCTTGGAGTTTGGAATTTGTTCTAGTATTTTTAGAAGTAGAGTTAGAAATTTGAGGTATAGTAGATAATTTAGACATTTTTTGGTTATTTTAAAAGCCGTATTTAACAAGCAACCATCATATAGAATTAAGTCCTAAGAAAATCCACAAAATTACAAACGCTTCAAAAAATTGTTAGATAAATTGAGTTTCTTTTTGCAGCCTACAGGCGTGGTATATGGAATTTGGGGATTTGGGTTCTTTTGTCTTTTTTCATAGATTGGTTTTTTGATTAATCATTTTTATCTAGAGTACAGAATTAATGTAAAAAAATGGTATTGCAGACAAAAACTAGAAGCATGAAATAACCAATTAGAGGAAAATATAGATTACTAAAAGTTTTTAGATAATTTGGTAGGGGCGTTAGAAAATTTATAGCCAAAATTATCAAAGATAGAGGTAGCGTACAACCACAATTATATTGATGTATCTCCTATAAATGAGGCATGGTGATGTTTTTACCATAATTCTCTCTTGTTTTTTAGTTAGTGCAATTATCTAATGTTTTTTGTTAAATCTCTTTAGCTTAAACCCTCAATTTACTCCTAATTTAGCGTACAATGCCGGGTAGAAATGAACGCGCTTTAGGAACACGCTGAGTGTTTAGCTGCAATCGTACGTTGTAAACTTGGAATTGTTATCTTGTTGTTGGTCTTTTGTTTTCAATCTTCAATCGATCTTCTGTTGGCTATCATGTGGCTAACTTTAGGCGTATAAGAGTCAAAATAGGAATAAGAGTCCACAAGATATAAGACGGATAAAATGAGACAACAAACACAAGCTGTTATCTAAATGATGAGATTTTAAAATCATATTCACGATTTACTAGCCAAAATTCCAAATCGCAAGAACAGAGCAAATCTTGACCATGTTGGTGACCAATTTCACTTTGTCACTAAAACAATAGATGAAGTTAAGTTTGATTTAATCCAAACTGCCCGCAATAATGTTTACTAAACAAAAATGAAATAAAAGACAAAGAGCCTCCAATTCCGGCTAAAAATGTCAAAGTCACATCCTAATCATACATAAAAAACAAATCCAAAATATTCATTTTGAAATCTTTATGTCTTCAAGTCTTCATGTTTTAAAAATAAAAATGAAAAAAATTTTAAACAACAAGCCTAACTAAGGTTGCAACCTTTAATCTAGTGTCATGTTCAAAACTCCAAACAATAAATATAATAGTATTTTAGAAAGCCTTTATAACTCTTTAACATCCGTGTAAATTTCAACTCATTCTAAGCTACTGCTCACAAGTTATGTTGGTTCAAAGTAGAAGCTCCTTTCTTTCCTTGCAAACTAATTGCTGCCTCTTTGAACATCTATAATTTTTGTTCTACAATATTTACATACAAGTATAAAATTGATTTGATAAGCTAATACAATCAAATGCAACTCATAAATATTTCATTAAAAAGTAAAACTCTATTCGTAAGTTATATTCTATCAAGTTTTGGGTCTCCAATATTTAGAGAGCAATCAACCTCCCAACTTCTACACATTATAACTCTTCTAATAAAATTCTAAATAGAATGAGTGATGACAATTTGGAAAGCTATCACTACAATTTATCACCCTTAAAATTTTAAAAGAAAACCTTTGAACTCTCCGATAGTTGTAGCTTTTCAAAATTTTGGCCTTCTTCCAAGAAAATGGCATCTACCTCTAATACTTCACACTTCCATAACTTCCTTATCAAAGCTTCAAATCACAAATTTCATAATTTTTTATAAAAACTACAATTATAATAAACATTTTTTTCAAATCTTATTGCAAAATGATAAACGGATTTTAAGCTATGGTTTGTTGAAATCTCAACATTTCTTCATGGTTTGGCTTTTGAACTCCAGAATTCAAACACTCATATCTTTTACATCCCAACTCCAAATCAAACTTGCAAACTCATTTTAGAAAGTTAATTGCACAAAGAACAATTCCTCAAAATTTCAATTGAACAAAAAATTATATACAGAAAATTGTGTTACCACAAAGTTGTGAATTTTTTCTTCTTTCTAAATCCTCACTCACATACTCACTCTAATATATTAAAGAATCTTTTTTTTTACTTTTTTCTTTTTATGGTAAAATGATGGAATACATCAATCCATGCTCCTAGACCTTCTACCCACCAAAGATACCTTACTTCTTCTTTTTCACATTTTTAATCTATTCCAATTGTTTAATAATTTTATTTAATAAAAAAGCAAAACACATAGGCCTTTCAAACATTTAAATAAACACGTGGAAATAAAAAAATCTGAAATAAATACTACTATAAGGTGGTTACGTGCCTTTGCAAGCAAAAAAACGAGGAACACTTATCTTTAATTGTCAAATTGTAGATTTGGATGACTAGAGAAGCAATCGTTTTTTGCCGCTCGCCGCTCCGGATTTGAATATAATTGAACTTGTGAAGCGGTGATAGCGACCCAAAGCTTGGCAAACTAGTGAGGCAGGAAATCGGCCCAGCCAACCCGCTACCTATCCCCATGAGCTGTACATGTGACAAGATAGTGCAGTGCTTTAATATTAATGCTCGTTGCGTTGTCATGAAATTGTTGTTCTCACCACGACCACCTCTTTTGCCTCAGCTCTTTGTTTATTGAAATTAAAACAAATATAGGTAATAAGCGTATATCTACATGATGAAGGCATCACCATCAGAACAACCATCTCTCAAGCTTTTAGATTTGAATTAGAAATAGATGATCTGTTGCTTGGAAGGCAAAGATTTAAAATCTACAACGCATTACATTAATCAATTAACTACAAATTTCACTTGCACACTTTAGAACCTGGTTATATTTGCATGTTTATCTAGGATGGGGATTTAAGCGCTCTTATGTGCCTCCAAACTTATTTAGTAGATGAACACTCTTGCTTTGGCTTGGTTTTGTGAACTTGATAACTCTTCAACAATTAGGTAATGTGGAAGTGCTCCTCGAGGACAAAAAATCAAATATGTTGTCATTTTTTGTGTTTCGCCATGTCTCTAGTTTAAACCAAGTATTTCATGTTGCGGCAATTTAGTTGGTTATACACTAAAGTATATGCACCCATTCCCACTTGGTTCCCAATTCCACATCCTATTTTTTATGCTTTTACCACACATTTTAGATTCCATACTTAAGCAATGAACACTCTTTGCACAAGCAAATTTTGCCACTTGTCAGTTGCTGAAGTGCTTTGAGATGGTTGGAATTGAGACCATCAAGTGTCATTATAGGAACACATCCATGCAGTTTCAAGGTTAGTCTAGAGTTGCTAATAGGCACTTTATGAGCTGCAACTTTGCCCTTTAATATAAAATAATCTACATTATTTTTTTCCACAAAAATTAGGTTCCACGATAGCTTGTTGAAAGTCTAACTCTATTGATTTTTTTTTTCCTAAATTTTCCGAGACCTTGTGCCTCAAATCTTTAAATGGTTGGATATGGGTGCACCTACCTTATACAAGAGACATATCCAACAAGGTTCCCCTCATGAAGACGTGGTTCCCTCGCGGAGAAGCATGGAAGGGCCTTGCCAACCATAAGGTAGGAGGCTTGAAAAAGCGACCCTGTCAGTTAACGAGTCACATAGGTAACCCAAACATGAATATGGGGTGGTTTTGAATGGACCCTCTCTAGTCTTAAAAGAAAAGTTGTTTTTTATTGCAAGAGCCAATCACAAGTCTTGGATTCACCTAATCTTTTTATACATTACAGGAGGACAATTTATGAGAAATCTAGAATCCTAAGTAGGTACCTACTACAAAAAACTTTGAAAATTCATCAACAATTCAATAATGCCTCAAAATATAAAAATAAATTATTGGATTACATTTAACATCCATTTCTCTTTATCTGAAAATTACTCAAAAATCTTCTGATCTGGAGAAGACCATGAAAAAGCAGATCAGCCCTTAAAGGGTCGCTTTTCGAGCCTCCTACCTTACCCAAAATGCAGGCAAGCTGTGTTCAACAGGCGTCGCCTTGTGTTGCCAGTGACGGCCCCTCATGGCTTGTTTGCAGGGCAGCACATGTGCTTTTTGCCCTGCCTTTTGCTTTTGCCTGACCCTACTTCCCTAGCTGGTTCACAGCTTTGGGAACACTTACTTTGACTTTTTTTCTTGCTTTAGAACCAGATTTGCTCGTCGACTTTCCAGAAATCCACGTGGTCCAACAACAGGAAATTGGAACAAGGCTTCGTATTTTGTGCAGGTAAGGTAACCGCACCCATACGTGAGCGTTTAAGGGTTTAGGGTCCTTCAGAGTCTCGGAAAATTCAGAATTTTTTTGTGAAGGGTTAGCCTTTTAACAAGCTATCATGGAATGTAATTTTTGTGGAAAAAAGTATTGTACATTATTTTATATTAAAGGGCAAAGTTGCAGCTCATAGGTCTCTATTAGCAACTCTAGACTATCCTTGAAGCTGCTTTGATGTGTTATCTCACAGCAACTTAGCAATTGACATGTGACAAAAATTCTCATGCAAGGGACATTCACTGCTCCACTTTGGGTTCACAATGAGTGGTGAACACCTCAAAAGTTGAGCTCCACTTTGGGGACTACTCATGTATGGGTGTTGTTACCTTAAACTTTATTTTTCCCTCCGAACCTTTCAGTGAGAGGTTATTTGCATTTCTCAATGAGAGCATCACCACCGCAAATGCAAGAAGAGACGCAAACGTGACTGTCGCGCAAAGGGAGAACTTCTGAGCTCCACCTCATCCACGCCAAAGCCTTTCCTTAGTTTTTGGGCAACGCTACAAGCTCTAGTTCATGCTACTCTCCAAGTCTTTGGTGTTCATGGAACAACTCACGAGAGCACTCAAATATGTTGAAGGCTTGTTCCTAATCATTTTCTTTCTCGACGTTAGAGAGAAAAAGAGACAAAGTAACGTGAGTGCGTGGTGGAGATGTTCTTGGAAAGACGGAGCCGGTACATGAAATTACCAACGTGGTCGCTCGTCAATTCTTTAATCACGTTCAATGTTGTGGGAGAGCGGTGGCAATGCTCTGAGTTTCCTCATTTTCCCATGCAAGAGAGATCCATGACTGCATTTTCGCACACCTCCCTAGGTGGGCAAAACATTTTGCTTTTCACAAAACGAATTGCAATATGCATTTTTATTACCTTAGAAAGAGTTGCTAAAAGGCATCTTTTTCTTTAGCAAAAACGCCATAGAAAATTTGTGATTTCTTGAGCTTTGAAATCCCCTGAGGTTGAAAAAATCCCTCAAAACACGAAGTTGTAACAAACTTAAGGACATTCGCATTAATCAAGAACACACGACAAACATATGCAACCCCACTCCTTCCTCTTATTGCATTTCGTTAAGACTTAAGTATCCAATTTCAGCCATCCAAATCTTATACTCCTTTCCATCTCGTAATACTTTTCTAGCATCTACATGATATGAATGTATAAAAGTTCTCTTTACAAGCATTCGCAAATATAATTCTATCTTCAATATAAATTTATCTGATACGACCCTTTGAATATGATGTTGGTATTAAAATGATCATATATTTTGAAAAGTTTCCATGGTTAGAATTTTGTAGCATAAAATTAGAATCAAAGGAATGTTGTGAAGATCGGTAACATTCCATTTAGCATCCGGTTTGGAGAGAATTCCAAATTTTTGGTTTTGTATATATTTTTTATGATACCATCTATTAAATGACAATGGTAGATTCAATTGTACACGTATGACAGATAGATTATAATCCAACTAGCGAACAAGTTGCAAAACCAGCCTGCCAATAGAAATCCAATCTTATCACATGTAGAACCCCACAACTTTACTCACAAGACAGAAGGGAAGTGTAGCGTATGTTGATTTCTAGGATCAGATTAAACCAACCATGCAATTTTAGTGATACAAATCACATAACCAATAGAAGAAAACAACACTAAATATTGCTTTTAGGTTGACTTGACAAATTGGTTGCCTTACTCTAGAAAGTTATTTCATGGCTCATTCCTAAGTCACTTGGAGATGCATGCAACTTTTTAAATACTAGGAATTCACATGGTTTACAACTTGAATGCCACTAGTTTGTTGTTTGGCAACTTTGTTATTATTGCTAGGCCCTTTGACACTTGTTTATTGCAATAATTAATTGAAATTTGTTGTAGTAATAATAAGTATTTATGTAGTGTAAATTGTCAAGAAATTAGAGGGGGGCAACTTAAACGCAATATTCAGTGTAGGTGAGACAAAAACCATTCTGTAAGGTTAGATAGCAAGTTTCAACACAAACGAAAACAAAATTATTTTGCATCAATAATGCCATGTGATAACTTGGTTGGCCGACAATATGACTACGTAGAAATTTTTGAATTGGGTAAAAGGAAAACTACCTAACCTGGAATCTATTTACAGAGTTCAACAATCCCAATTTTTTTTTTGTTTTTTTAGAATTTTTTGCAATCCTTCACAATAAAGTAGAAATACTATAAATGGTTAAAATAAGCCAGTTTAGCCTGTAAGATGTGAGGGATTTCTTGAGAAATTAAGCTCAATCTGCGGAGAAATAAGAATAAGGAAAGTGCAAAAAAAAACTACTCCAGAATGAATATTTAATGCAATATAGATGTGGATTTAAGGTTTGGACTGATTCTTGTTTCAAAGGTGCACCTTAACCTCTAAAGGACCACTTGTCCCTACGGGGGATAAACGGGATTTTGGGCATGTACTTATAGTTAAACTACTTTGTGAAATTTTTTGAAACTTCAATGAAAGATGGGGAATTCAAAGATCTGTGAGGGCATCTAATTTTGTACTCATTCTGACATTTATTGAAGAAGTTAAAAATGAATTTATGAGAATTTTGTTCGGCGGGCATCTCAAAAACTCCTTTACAAATTTCATTTTTTAAAAATGAAAATTTGAGGTTAGTTCTTTATACTTATGTATATGTATGAAGCTTTGAATCATTCAATTCTAATTGATGAGATGAAAGTTATGAGAAGTTTTAATTTGTGTGTAGGCATAGTTTTGAGAGTTTCCACACCTACCCACAAACTAAAACTTCTCATAACATTCATCTCATCAATTGGAATTGAATGATTCAAAATTTCCTACATGTACATAAGTCTAAAGAATTAACCTCAAATTTTCATTTTTAAAAAATGCGATTTTTATAGAAGTTGTTGGGTTGCCCACCAAACAAAAATTCTCATAAATTCATTTTTAACTTCTTCAATAAATGTCAGAATGAGGACAAAATTAGATGCCCATGTAGATTCTTTGAATTCCCCATCTTCCATAAAAGTTTCAAAAAATCACACAAAAGAGTTTAGCCATAAATACATGCCCGAAATCCCATTTGTCCCCCGTAAGGACAAGTGGTCCTTTAGGGGTTAAACAACTACCTCTAGAACCTTGTTCCGAAACAAGTTTCAACCAGTCAAATGCAAAAAAATAGCATCTTTTTAGAATATTTCAGAATATTTTTCAAATCTAGCTATTGTTGATTTCAGAACATACTACTTCTCCAAGTAGAGGTGACTAACCGTCTATGGTATTCCTAACTTAACCCTTTAAGGACCACGCGATCATATTTTGGGCGCTGGGAGTGGTTTTTGGCTTGTAGGTTGAAATTGCTCAATAATTTGGAATTAGGTTTTCAAGAACGCATGTGATCACAAGAACTTTGCATCCATCTAAAAAATAACAATGCAATTGGGTATGTGAGTTGACAAACAATGGTGTTTATACGGCATTGATTCAAAATACATATCTAGTTTTTGTCAAAGATGAATCAAATCAACAACACAATACATCAAGTATGCAAGAAGAATGTCAAATTTCAATTGAAAAATTCTTAAAAAATTCAAATTGCTTAAGAAATATGCTTGTATTGTTTTCCTATACGATAGTAGTATAATTGTAGTATTTGAAGATCTACTAAAAGAGTGCTGTCATTTTGGCTTTAAAATTAGTCATCCTTCATTTAAGGCCTATTTTTGATCGTTTTCACCAGTTGGATTTTCCAAAATAATTATCAAATTTCTTATAGAACTATTTTAGGTTAGCAGAGAAAGTGGGTTTTGACCCTTTTTGTCTACTTAGCTACACCTTCTGATTGCTATTTTTGTCTATTTTGTGTGAAACCTATCTTATTGTAAAGGTGGAAAACCCTACTTTCTAGAAATGTAAGGCTCTTTTCAATCAAAACTTGCATGAAGCGGTAACATTCAAAACCACACAAGCATGAAACACTATAGATTTTCCGCTTACAGCTCACTCAATCATTATAATGTTTCACCTCCAATAGCAAATCTAGCTAAAATTTTGGTGGTTTACAGTAAACAAGATGTGCCTCCCATTTGTACAATTGGATTACTAAAAATGGGTCCATATTTGAGTCAATTGCACATCTAAGCTCACATCCCATTTTTTTAGTGGATTTTGTGAAAATGGGAGTGGTCCTTAAAGGGTTAACCCTTGAAGGGCCCTTGGGCTCTGGAGATACGGTACCAAATACGATTGCAATCAATATTCAAAAGTTTGAATTAGCTAGAAATTAAGTGTTACAATCATACATATTGAAGGGTTGTATGATGGTGGATGCATAATTTTTTTTGAAAAATCCTCAGAACATCTCAAATACATCTATACATATGGTCATACATATGGCTGCAAAGGGCATTTGGGCCCTTCAGGGATTAATTCTTAACCTCTAAAGGACCACTGTCATTTTGGGGGACAAATGGGATTTTGGGGATGTACCTTTCAGAGACGCTACCTAGTGTGATTTTTTGAAACTTTTATTGAAGATGGAGGATTCAAGGATCTACAAGGGCATTTGATTTTTCTAAATTTTGACTTTTGACAAAGCAGTTATGCAAGAACTTATCAAAACTAGGGGAGGAGGGGCAATTTGCGCCACCCAAAAAACTTCTTTAAAATTTTCATTTTTTAAAAACAAAAATTTGAAATTGGTTCTTTAGATTTTTTTTGACTTGGGAAGCTTTAAATCATTCAATTTCAATCAATGAGATGAAAGTTATGAAGAGTTTTTGTTTGCGGGCAATTATGGATTCCTTACTCTAAGATAAACTTTGAAGACCTTTATTTTACTCAATTTTCAAGATTTTGGAAGAAAATAATTAAATCAAAGGAAGTAGGTTGTTTATGAGAATATTATAACCATTGGGATTGGCATTTTTCATTTTACTAATTAAACTCTTAACTATTTAGTGTTCTGACTCATTCTCTACTTCTACTTACTATTTTTTTCCCATGGGTTGTATTGTTCCAATTGATTTGAAAATTCTCCCACACATACCTAACTTGATCTTCTACATGGAAAAAACAAAGTGCAACTTTGGGTGAGCAATTTTTTGTCATAAGAGTGGTCAAAGGCTTCTGAAATTTTTGGGTAGCATGGATTTTTTTTCACTGTAGATGTAAATATTTCACTCCTCTCCATCTAGAATGAGCTGATTTTTTTACCATAAGTACCTCTTCTAGTCTAGGCAAGATCCAACAATTGGATTTCCCAAAAACAAAATATAAAATCCCTTTTTACTAGACCTCCTAGAATTGGTAGTTTTTAGTGATTTTCACATTAAAAAGGGCTTGGTCCTTTAGGGGTTAAGGCATTTCTTGCCACCCGCTTGGAGAAACCCTGCCAAACAAGGTTTTGAGGGGATGGTGGCACAAAGTAGCAAGGCAAAGCATGAATTCCCTTGCAACCTAGCGTGAAGTTCTTGCAACATTGCAAGGGAGCATGTAGCCCTAAATTCCCTTGTTTTTGCTTTCATGTGCATGTCAAAGGTTGTGAAATGAGTTGGAGACTTGAAACAAAGAAGCCTTTCTATGTTGAACCTTGGCAAGAGATGCTCTTACCTGCTTGCATTTTTGAGTACATATTGCAAAATTAACGCCAAAGTGTCATTGGGGACAGAAATTGTCCTCGACCAATTTTTGAAGTAAAATAAAATCCAACCAAATTACTATTTTAGTATTTTATTTTTTTTAAGAAGTTCTTTTTGAAGCTTAGTTTTAGATTCAACAATCTAATTTTGCAAATGATTGATTGTGATTTTTCTATTCAAGATTTTGTGCACAGGTGTTCATTGCAATCTTGACTTTATGTAGTGATGAGGGCTCTTGGGAATGAGCCTCAAATACACTAGATCTTTTAGAAAAAATCACATTAGAAATTCATTTAAAAAACTTGTAGAGTAGATTTTGAGAAGCCATAAATTGGTTGGGGTTATGCATGTTAGGCCCTTTAACCTCATATTTTTTGAATTTGACATGTGAAAAGAAGATTGAAAGACTTCAAATCACTTTCACACTTTTAACACCCTCATGATCAAACATTATAATATTTCAATTCATAAGAGATGTTGTTGTGCTTTCTTTTCTAATGAGATTTCCAACATGTCTAGTTTGATTTTATACGGTTACAATTCAAAAAGAATTAATACAACTTATCAAATTGTTGATTTTTTGTTCAAATTAGAGCAAATTCCTAGAAGCCCCAGAAATGCAATGTCACTTTTGGGTTAACTTAAAAACATAAAAACTAGCTGACAAGCACTTATTGAGATGAACAGAATGTGGATGAAGAGCGGGAAATGCCGGCAGCGACGTTCATCCAGGTCCTGATAGAGGACACGAGACAGAACTCGGGAGGACCACGTCACGAGGAGGATCCAACGAGTTTGGACGCCATCATGACGGGAGGGCAGGGGGCGAAACTGACCCACATTCCGAGGCACGCAGGCAGAAGGACGGGTAGTGATGAGACGGCCCTACCCGACGGCAGCACTGCACTGCACCGGCCCGGCCCCCGCATGCTACTGGGCACCCGCCAAATATCAGGGCCATGCCCATCATTCATCCAATGAGCAGCGCCCACCGCGGCGAAGCCATCCTGGCCCTCCATCCCTGCGCCAATCTCACCCCTCCGGCCTTGCCACCTGCGGTCCTTTACCTGTCATTGCCCTTAAGCCCTAGCGTGTCCCAGCCTTCATGCACCCATCCTTATCTAAATTAAATAACCAAAAAGTTTGTTCTGACCCCCTTCTACTCGGTCAAGGGTACTAGCCCCCAACCCATACCTTGCTCAACTGGCTATAAACACGGGTAAATGTGCTAAATTTTTGAATTGTAATGCTCAAGAATGCCAATAGGAATTGTACAGATGGTGCTTCTCTATGCAATTTAAAAAAGAAGTATAACAATCATTATAACTCAGTCAACACAAATAAGAAGTACACCTCAGTCCCTTTTTGTAAGCGTTGGAGTGGATAAATTGCATGCATGAAGTCAATGTTGTGTAATATAAATCTATAACACACCAACAACCCAATGAATGATTTCAAACTTTTCATTACTCACAACCTATAGTAAATTCTAAAGTTGTTGTTCCTGTTGGAAGTACCTTGACTAGGAGATTGTAGTATGCAAAAGCCCTCATAGCTCAAATGTTTACTATACCAAAAACATTAGAATTCGAAGTATGAGATGTTTTTTTTTACTATGTTGATGTATACTTCAAAAGTTATGTCGAAAAATGAGCTTGTATGTAGAAGACAAGGAAAGGATAGTTTGATTTTATTTATTTTTTGAGATCATAGCCTTTTTTTATCCATTTTAACAAGTTCCACACTAAAAGTTTCAAGAAAATTTATTTGTGGTTAAATCTAGGGAGAAGTATGGATTTCATTTTTCAAATTTAATGATATTATATGTGTGATGATTGTTGTAGAGCCTATATATAGATATAAACTGATGTACAAAATCTATAATCCCCTATTCACACGTCAACATAGAATCATTTCTACGTGGTACACTTTTAATGGATCTTTATGAATATTTAAAAATGCAGAAGCCGTTTGGCTTCCAGGAATTAATAAAATTTTGGAATATTTTCTCATCCAGGTTTTCTTTGTCTATCATGGAAATTGTGTCACATGGTTAGATTGGTTTAATCCTTGAACGTTGGGTGGGTTACTATGCTTGCCCTCTACAATATAGTTCAAGCAATGTGACAAGTGCTCACACATTATAATATTGTTTTTAAAAGTTGCAAAATTCATAGTGCATATTGTCCTCATAAAAATTGTAAGAAGGGTATCATGAGACCTAACATCATGTTTGTGAATCTTTTCACAATTTGGTCTATTTGAAAATATGAGTATGTGCAATGAGGTTGTTTTTTGCCTTCTATGATGGATCATGTCTACATGATCATTTTTGAAAATAAAATCACATGAAAAACAATTTTTTGCATCCTATTAAAAAAAATTGTTATCCATTGGACAAAATTGGTCCTCTTTGGCATCTGATCCCTAAAGGCCCAAGTGTCCCCTTTGGAAACAAATGGATTTTGGACATTTCCCTACAACTAAATTAATTTGTGTGATTTTTTGAAACTTGTATTGAAGGTGGGGAATTCCAAGACGTACGTTGACATCTTTTTTTTTCTTCATTCCAACATTTGATAAAGAAGATACCAAGATTTTTTTGAAACTAGCAAAGAAGGGGTAGTTTGGGCAGGGCCTTTTCTTTGTGAGTGGGTGTTGACTCCAGAGAGGGTCAACCCTTGTGGGCACAAGGTGTGGACATTTGAACAAAGGGGAGTGGAGTGGAAGAGGCCCGTCTTGGGAGACTCTCAACCCTAGCCTCCATTCCTTTTACCTCTTGTACAATTTGGTATTTTGATTATTACAGCAATTTGTGTATTTATTTTTTATTTTATTTTTCTAGTAGTTGTAGTAGACTAAGATTCCTTGGTTTTCACCATTTGGTCAAGTAATCCAAATTTTTGAATTTTATATAGATCCTCCATTTTTCCAAGTGTATTTGCAAATTTTGTGACCTTTCAGCATTCAAAGATTTTTTGGAGTATGTTTTGGACCTCCAATTCATTTGAAAATTCTCCCACACATACCTAAATTGACCTTCTACATGGAGAAATTGAACCTCAACTTTGTGTAGAGAGATTCTTTTGGTCAGCAATGCTAAGGTTTGAGCCGGGAGCAACAAGCGTTGCGCGTTGAGCAAGGAGCAATTGGATTTGAGCAATGAAAATTCTCATTTCATTAAAAATAAAAAATAAACAATAAAAAGTGAGGTTGAGCAAAAAAAAAAACTAATAAAACTAACAAATTACTAAATAAACTTGGAGGAAAATAGCTCTTATAAATATTTTTTGCTCCAAACATATATATATACAAATTTTGCTTTTGTGTTTAAGGACTCTCCTTGGAACCCAAGAGGCCCACTTGTGGTGGTTTTAGATTTTGTAAACGGCTCCTCGGATTCCGAGGAGCACTTCTAAAAATAGATTTTAAAAAAAACATTTTTAAGCTAAAAAAATTGTTTTTTTTTTTTACAGATTTTGTTTTTGGGTTTTAGGACCCTCCTTAGAACTCGGGAAGCCCACTTGTAGTGGTTTTGGATTTTGTAAAAGCCTCCTCGGAATCCGAGGAGCACTTCTAAAAATAGTTTTTTTTTTTTTTTTTTGGATTTTGTGTGTGTTTTAGAATCCTCCTTGGAACTTGGAGGCCCACTTTTGGCGGTTTTGGATTTTGTAAAAGCCTCCTCGGAATCTGAAGAGCACTTAAAAATAGATTTATTATTATTATTATTTTTGGATTTTGTTTTTGTGCTTTAGGACCCTCCTCAGAACCTAGAGGCCTATTTGTGCACATTATGAATTTTACAAGGAGTCATAGAATTTGTTAAAATTGCACAATTCATGAAAGGTCAACAAAATCTAGAGTATTTAATAAGTAACTTAGTCCATATTGCTAGAAATCAGCTACAAT
This sequence comes from Ulota crispa, assembly GCA_963920765.1. NCBI lineage: Eukaryota > Viridiplantae > Streptophyta > Bryopsida > Orthotrichales > Orthotrichaceae > Ulota > Ulota crispa. The sequence continues at coordinate 13,186,282 of OY987249.1, read as the reverse complement.
GACCTTTTTAGAAAGAAAATTGTCAACTTTTTCTAATCCCTGCCTTGTAAATGCAATTATTACAATGAATTGAGTAATTTTAACAAATTCTATGACTCTTTTACAATTCCAAAACCACCAAAAGTGGGCCTCCAGGATCTAAGGAGGGTTCTAAAACATGAAAAAGAAATTAAAATAAACAAATAAATAAATTTTATTTTAAAAAAAAACTATTTTTTGAAGTGCTCCTCGGATCTCGAGGAGGCTTTTACAAAATCCCAAACCACCAAAAGTGGGCCTCCAAGTTCCGAGGAGGGTTCTAAAACACACACAAAAATCCAAAAAAAAAAAAAAAAAAAAAAAAAAAAACTATTTTTAGAAGTGCTCCTTGGATTTCGAGGAGTCTTTTACAAAATCCAAAACCACCACAAGTGGGCCTCCCGGGTTCCGAGGAGGGTCCTAAAATCCAAAAACAAAATCTGTAAAAAAAAAAAGAACAATTTTTTTAGCATAAAAATGTATTTACAAAAAAAGAAAAGAAAAACTATTTTAGAAGGGCTCCTCAGAATCCAAGGAGCCTTTACAAAATCCAAAACCACCACAAGCGGGCCTCTTGGGTTCCAAGGAGGGTCCTAAAACACAAAAATGAAATTTGTAAAAAATAAAAAAAAATAAAAAAAAGGGGAAAAAGTCACAAATAAATATATATTAGTAATAATAACAATAATATTTGTTGTCCTCTTTCTATTTATATTTATCTATTTTAGTTTTCATTCATCCAAGTTATTTTTTTATTTGTTTGTTTCAATAGATGAATTTCAAACATCATCCAAAATTTTTATTCATGAGTGACCATTTTTGCCTACGTACAATTGTATAAAACTTACTAAATATCATTTTTAACTTTCTAATTTTCATGAAAAATTTGCCCTTTGCTCAACACTTACTGCTCAACGCTCAATGCTCATTGCTCCCCACTCAAACTTTAGCATTTTTGTTCTTTTGTTATAGAAGGGGTCAAAGGCTTTTGAAATTTTTGGCATGAAGGAAAAAAAATTTGTTTTTACTTTAGACGTCAATATCTCAGTTCTCTTCATTTAAAATGAACTGATTTTCTTCCACAAGTACTTTCCCCAGTCTAGGGTAGGATCTTACAATTGGATAGTCAAAACAAAACAAAAAATTCTTTCTACTTATTCCTGTAAAGGTGGCAATTTTCAGTAACTTTCACACAAAAAAAAGGCTTGGGCCTTTAGGAGTTAAGGGTTAACCTAGAGCACATCTTGCCACTTGCTTTGCCAAACCACATTGTTGGGTAGAGAGGAGCGCGCTTCGAGAACACTCACAGTGTCTGGCTGCAATTGTCACAAGGTATATGGTGAAAGACACTATGCACAAAATCTCTCTAAAAAACAAAACTTCAAGATGATATGAAATCAAACATGAAAGAATGAACACATAAGAAATATAAATCAAATATTGAAATAATAATTGGTCTCAAAGAACTCTTGTGATAGAGCTACAGACTCTAAAGAAAGTGTTGGGAATAGAAAACACAACAAGGACGCAAAAGAGATATAACAAAGTATGCAAGGAAAAGAAATAACAAGCGTTATTATCCAAGTAGGGTTTGCCTACTATATACAAGGGAATACCAAAGATAGAAAGTAAAAGTCCTTCTCTACTATTGGTCCATGGGATCCCTTTACTAAAGTAAACTCCAGTGAACTCTAGTTAAGTGTGTGGAGAGCGTATTAATAGAATACTTATCTCAACACTCCTCCTGGATTGACACATAGTTGTATGTATACCTAAACAATAATGTTCTATATGATAATTCCTGAAATCTTGTAAGATATATGGTTGTTGCCTCATTAAAACGTTATCCGGGAAAACCTTGTTAATGATCAAGGAGAAAACCATGGATGAAGGAAAAAGAGTACAACACCTTCAACAATCCATTCACATGGTAAAACCCAATGGGAAAAATCCATGGAAGGATGGCAAAGGTTCCTATAATATAAACCTATTGAATCTCTTGCTCCAAAATATTGAGTCGCCGCATTCTAGTGCCATAAATAAGTCAATGAACAGGTTTTGTAGAAGTAGCCATATATAAAAATTCTCTAACCGCAGCGAGGTATGGGTTTAATTTACCCAATGATTCCTCCTCCTCCTCGCAAGGACAATAAGGGTCATCAATTATGTAGTTAATAAAATGAAAGATTTACCTCTTATGCAAAGAAGCATACTCCTCCTTGATATGCAACTTTCCACTTCAACCAATCAAAGCAACACATTACTTTGTTTATAGGACTGATCATCTTTATCACTATGTCTAACAAGACATGGAATTATTTTCTTGTACAATGTAAAACCTAAGTAGGCCAATAGTCCATGCCTAGTTGAAAGTTTTTGCTATCTTTTTAAGATAATACAAACCGGATACACCAGGTGGTCGGATCGCAATCCGGTACAAACCACTTGCCCGTAGCAAAGGCTATTTCCACAACCTTATCATTAGGTGGTTGAACCGCAATCCAATACAAACCACTTACTGCAGCAAAGGCTTTTTCACAACTTTATCAAGTGGTCGGATTGCAATCCAGTATAAACCACTTGCTACAACAAAGATTATTCCCACAATTTTAGTATTATGTCACATGGCCCATTTGGAACTTACATTTGTAGCAAGAATGCATCTCTAACAGATGCTTATCATTGTTGTTAGTAAAATAAGCAAAAACAATGTTTTACAAAACACAATGATAAAAATTAGAAGTACTTATAATATGAAGTTGGTCAGAAACAATGCACCGTGATAATTGCTCTCGAATATAATAATTGCTTTTGCAGTTTTTGCCCATAGTAGGTAATTGCTCCCCTCAACCTCCAATTGTGCAAAGAGAAGAAGCTGAAGCCTTGGTGTTTCAACATTAGGAGTAGCTGCTGGCTTTACAATAAATGTGGCAGCAAAAGAACGTGAAGTAGCCATGAGAGATGAAGAATAGTACTAATAAATTCCCTCAAAGAAATTAAAGCAGTAGAGCGTTTTGGATAACACGTTATCAGCACGAAGCTCTAACCACCTAGTTTAACGTGTTATACAACACGTTATCAGCACAAAGCTCTAACCACCTAGCTTAATGTGTTATCCAACATAGGAATCATTGGGTAAATAAAACCCATACCCCGCTGCGGTCAAAGAATTTTTATATATGGCTACTTCCACAAAACCTGTTCATCAACTTATTTATGACATTGGAATGCGGCGACTCAATACTTTAGAGCAAAAGATTCAATAGGTTTATATTATAGGAACCTTTGCCATCCTTCCATGGATTTTTCTTGTTTGCGCACAAATACCAACTTGTATCCAAGAGGCCGAGAAGAAAGATTATTAATAATTGGTCCAAAAACTTGTCTCTTATGCAAAAAAACATATTTCTCCTCAATAGCCGCTTTCCACTTTATCCAATCAGAGCGATGCATTGCTTCATCAATAGTCATTGGTTCAGGGTCATCTTTCTTGCAAGAAAGATTTTCTACACTCATACAAATAAATGTTTCATTTATGTCAGTGGTTGCTTTGTCCCAAATATCATGTGTATTGCAATACATCATAGATAATTCAATATTTGGCATGAGAATATTATGTTCAAAAGCAAAATTTTCTCCCTCAAGAGTTGCAGATCCCATAAAAGTAGAAGTGGTTGCTGTAAGAGTAGATGAAATAGTCTTGCACTTGCATGGTTGTTTATCAAGTCCACAAGTCCATTTGCCGACTAATTGCAAAGTTAGAGTAGAAATGGTTTCTGGAATTGAAACTTGAGCACGGAGATTTTGAGCTTCACTTAATGGAGTCTTGATTATCCTTGGTGCATCATTGAAACCATCAAGTATTTGATCCGCAATCTTTTGCAAATACAAAATTTTAGCAACCTCGATTTCAGCCAAAGATGTTTGAGGATTAGGGTTCAATGTAAATGTTTCAGGTGCCTTAAATATAATGCCCTTAGAATTCTCCTGAATAGATGCTCCTCCCTGAATAGGTGCTCCTCTCTGAAAAGATAGAAATTTATCCTCTTCAAATCAACAATTGGCAAAACGAGTTCAAAGCAACGTACCAGTAGAAGGATTGATATAAAGGAATAATGCTTGGAGAGTCAAATTCAACATAAATGCCTTCTTGTCAATGAACTCCAATAGTATGGCATTGGGGTTCTGGACCTGGAATCTATACACAACAACCAAACACTCGCAGGTGAGATACATTAGGATTATACCCTAAAATAAGCTCTTATGCAAAAGCATTCTCCAAAGAAGAAGGGCAGAGTCGAATCAAAGCTGCTGCATGTAAAACTGCATGTCTCCACGTAGATGCTGGTAGGTTTGTATGAAGAAGCAATGGTCTTGTAATAAGTTGAATCCGTTTGATAAAAAACTCTGCCAATCCATTTTGAGCATGTTCATATGGAATTGAATATGTCAAATCAATCCCTGTTGCAATACAATAGTCTTTAAAGGATCTTGATTGAAATTCCTGAGCATTATCCATACGCAATGTCTTGATTGGATAGTCAAAGAAATGAGCCTTGAAACGGATCAACATTGATAATAAATTAGCAAAAGCCAAATTTCTCATTGATAATAACAAGACATGTGATTGCTTGCCTGATGCATCAACCAAAACTAAGAAATATCGGAATGGTCCTGATATAGAATTTATTGGACCACAAATATCATCATGTAGCTTTGAAAGCATTGGTGGTAATTCATGAGGAAGCTTCCATAATGATGGTTTGGCAATCAATTTGCTTTGCATGTATGCTTGACATAATGTCGTAGAATTTACATTTGCAACCTGCAAATTGTGTCCAAGAACCTTCTCTACTATTGGTATTCCCTTATATATAATAGGCAAACTCTATTAGGATAATAACACTTGTTACTTCTTCTCCTTACATATTTTGTTATGTCTCTTTTGCGTCCTCGTTGTGTTTTCTATTCCCAAAACTTTCTTTAGAGTCTGTAGCTCTATCATAACACATTATCAGCACAAAGCTCTAACCACCTAGCTTAACGTGTTATCCAACAGGTTACCTACTCGTAACGTTGAGACACTAGTGCTTCAACCAATCAAAGCAGCACATTACCCTCTTCCAAAGAAGGCTTCATCTATATACTAAGGAAAGAGGACAAAAGTAAAAGTCTTTCTCTACTATTGGTCCTCAAGTTACTTTAACTAAAATAATTCTAAGGTAAAGGTTACTTTCTACTATTGGTCCATGGAATTTCTTTACTAAAGTAAACTCTAATGGACACTAGTTAACTAACACTTTTGTACGGTTGTTGCCTCATCAAAACCTTATCTAGGAAAACCTTACTAAACAAGGACAAAACTTTGGATGAAGGAAAAAGAGTACAGTATCTCATACATGCTAAAGTCTAATTACTTTACTTATTTTTACTACATGCCGTGATTTACATCACGACAAAGTCAAGTGAGTTTCCAAAGGGGATAGTGGCATGAACCTGCCTGAAGTGGCAAGGCGTGGCTTGAAACTCTCATGCAGCCCAAAAGGTTTAGGGGTTGCACCTGCGTTCAAATATGTCACAGAGGTACACCTGGTTGAAGAGTGAAAATGTGACAATCTACAACTTCCTTGTGCATGAATAGTGCATGAGATAGCTGTGAAGGGGGCATGTAGGAAGCTAGAATTTATCATGAAGCTGACTTTTGAAGCCTGCTACACACTTGCATATCCACAAATACATTGCTATTAAAAACTCAAAATTTACAAATTGTTATTGGTTGGCAACAAATCTATTTGTGGTGCTCATTTCACAAATGGTAGGAGATGCTCTTACTTACGCACTGAGCCCTCCCTAGTGTGCAATGAGTTCATCCTTTAGCAAATCAAAAGTTAGAAACTATGGCTTGAATACCATACTCATATGATTCGATCTAGTACTACACTTGCTAATATTTATCAACTGACTATGAAAACAGTAACTCAAAAGTTTTTCTAAAATACATCTTAAATACTAAAGTAAATGATTTTCAGAAAAAGATTGTTTCACAAGCCTGAAATCTAAACTTTTAATTACGTGTGTTTTCAACACTTTTTCCTTAATAATATGTTAGGACTACTTTTTGAGAGCCAAATTTTGAATAGAGTAGTTGGATTGTTGGATTGTTTTAACCCCTCACTGCCCATGGTATTTTTGAGTATCTGAGAATTTGCTTGAAAGTGAACAAAGTGCCGATATTTTGATCAATTTTATCAATTTTTTCTAAAATGCAACCGCACAAATTCAAAGTAGACATGTTATAGATCACATAGGAAAAGAAATCACAACAATATCACTTGTGGATTGAAACATAACCCCAATCAATTTATAGCTTCTCAAAATCTATTCTACAATTTTTAAACTGAATTTTTAATGTGATTTCTTCTCCAAGTTCTAATGTACTTGAAGCTCATTTCCAAGAGCCTTCAACACTAAAAAGTGAAGATTTACAATGGACACCCTTGCATAAAATCTTGAATAGACAAATTACTTTAATTCATGTTCAAAATTAGACTCCTAATGCTAAAACTAGACTTCAATAAGAATTTAAAAATAATAATAATCATTAAAAAAATCTTGAAAAAAGGTCACGTCACTTTGAATAAAATTTAGAGAGGCTGATTTGGGTCCCTTGGGCGGTGAGGGGTTAGAAAACATACTTCCATTCCCTTAATTACATATTACTTGTAAACCAAGATTTTCAAAGTCTTTTCTACAGAAAAGTTGAAAAAATGCACACATGAATATAAAAACATGGAGTGGATGAAAAGAAATGTTTTTTACACAATGGAACATGTGTGAGTTTATTCATTGTTTGGAATATCGATACCGTGACATTTGGGGGATTAACCTTGGTGAGGTTACTTTTCATTTAGTTACCAAAACAAAGCTTTAGGCTTGACCTTTTAGAGCCACACAGAGGTGGCACCGTTGACATTCTATCACAAAGTAGTTCAATCCTTTCACATGTAATAGAAACGCATGCGCTACAAAACAAAATACATGAAACTTTTGTATAAGTTTGGGTTCCACTAGGCCCCTCTTAGTTATTGGAGGACTTACTTGCACTCTTTCAAGCAAACCTTCTGAATCCTAGGGTTTGATAGTTCCCATAAGAAAAGGGGGGTTCAAACATGAAATGTGGTTTACAAGTTCTTCACCTCAGGATTCTGGCTAACTGGTGAATTATTTTCGTTCACTCTTACGCCAAAAGTTTGACACATCCGTGGATTTGTAATTGGGGTTTTGTGAGCAAGTTGGGGGTCTGAGCATCTAAGATAGTTGTGAGGATGAGACGCGCGAAAGTGAGATTCTGAAGTTCACTCCTCATGTGAATCACGTTAGGAGTGAATCCCAAAAGCAAGTCACCTTGTTGTTCACTAGTGAATTCAGAGTGGCTTGAGTCACCTCAAAAAGTTTAAGTTTGAAACCCCCTAATAAGATATTGATGCCTACGATTTAATCACACATGAAGGGCTAATGACATATCCACGAACCAATTATAAATAAACTACTTTGTAAAATAAATACATTGTCTAAGATAGAAGTTCCCTTTATCATTTGGCATTTGATTCCACTCTCATGTAATAGTGGCGCACACAAATGTAAAGATCTAGTACATGAGAGTAATTTTTTTAATTGAATAGTAGTGTAACATCTATCGTAAAGACAATTTATACTATGTTCCATGTTCTAATGCTACAAATTGCATTTCAATTGCACATTCCACATTTATTGAAATAGAAAGGATTGAAAATAAATTTTAAAAATAGCGTGTGGAGCATGGCTTCTACACTGGGGTTTTCATTTTTTTTAACCCTTACATGACGTTTTGGGTCCTAGTGGAGCAATTCCAAGAATCAAAGAAAGAATTAGAAGCAAATATAAAGGCCTTGCATGCATGACCAATCGCAATAAAGAAATAAGCATGTGGAGAATCAATTGGAGACTTAGGCAAGAATAAAATGATTCTTTAATACTCTTATGCGCACATTGCAAATAAACATGGAAGAAGTTGATGTTCATGATAAATACAACTAATACCATGCATTTAAGATGAATTGAAACACCCAAGTTTAGGATACACAACTAATGGTACTCCTATAAAAAGATTTTTTTTGTGAACACCACAACCCTAAAATCGGGTGTTTCAATTAAGAATCATAGTTCAAGCAAATCCCAAAAAATAATGTCAAAACTTTCAAAAAAACAATGCATGTGAACATTTTTGTGAACCAGGACTTGGAACATTATTTGAAACTACAAGTGCCAATTGTAAACATCTAGATCAATCAAAATTGAATTGTGAGAGTTGCTTGTAGGACCCATTTAATTAGACATAGTGTGAATGGCCTTTGAAGATTTCAGTAATTGACCAACTAGGGTACACCTACAATGAGGTTCAAGAATCATATGAAGCATCTTCAAATTTTTCTAAATTCAGAAAACCCTATGGTGCAAAATGTGTCAAAGTGGATGAAAATACAATATTTTTTGCGTACATCATAAACGTACAAATGAAAGTGCGTCTAGAAACAGATGGACCAAATGGAATTATACTTAGATTTGTATTAGCGGTTGGCGCTTGTTGTGCTAAGCATTCACCATTAGAATTTTATTAGAATTTTCATCTGTTAGATAAAATGCAAAGTAAAATTTTCAGTAAGTTTTCAAATTGTACCTATGTGATAATTTCACAAAGATTGAAGATGTGATATTGCAGAGGTCATTATGATTTTAATATTCAAAAAACCCTATTTAAAATAGATGCTACAAAATCTAGGTATGCTCAATATCCTCACAATCATTGTATTGTACTATTGGAGTTAAATTTATAGTGACAAGCACTAAAAGAAAAATGCGTTCTAAATGATTGGTTCATAACAATTGCAAATTTCCTAAATAACTTTAATTGAGTCATTGTATAGTTGTTTAGAATGCAATGACTCTAGAGTATAAGCGGTGAGCAATGAGCAACTAGATTTGAGCAGCCATTAATAATTTAATTACTAAAATTAGACATTTTGGAATGGCAAACATGATTTTAAGATTGAAAAAAAATTCAATATTTAAAAAAAAAGTAATCCCAAAAAATTTGTAATTTTTAAAGTTTTAATCAATTGTCAAACAGGTATCATCAATTATTAATCATCTATCATCTTCCATATATCATCCATCTTTCATCTGCCTATTGTCTGTCCGTATATCATCCATCTATTTGTCATCCTCGTCATTCATCCATCATCCATTTACAATTCATTCAAAAGAATAGTTATGGTTAAATTTTTGTCACTTAAAAAATGGATGCTTTCTTTTTTGTGCATTTACCTTTTTCAAAACACTGATTATGAAGTATTCTAAAGATTTTGCTATTGATCTTGTATCCTTATTAGGTACTTTTAAGTTGAGTAAGGGCCTCTTGGAGCAAATCAACCTCGTTTTGAATAAAATGTCAAAATGAAAAACATATTCTATCTAATAAAAGAAGCTTGTTTAAAATAATTTTGCAAACAAATGAATTAAGATTCAAGGATTTCCAAAACATATTTGTACACTTAATGCTACATGGCAATGTTGGCTCAAATCTACACTTGTATATGATTGAGCTCAAATGTAGTTTTTCTGAAGCTCAATACACATTGATTATTGCTCCTCCATCAAATTAGCCTCTCCGCTATTTTCAACAAATAATAACTTCCCTAAAATGTTCATAATATTAAGTAATCTCCAATTTAACCACACATTTATGAGTGCTCTTGTATTTTGAAGAGGCTCTTTAACGAGCCATTGCAAAATCCAAAGAAACTTCTTTGATTCCAAAGTAGCTCTTTCATGAGTCATCTTAGAGTTTAGAAAAGCATATTTGATAATAAAAACAAAAAAAACAAAATAAAAACAAAATAAAAATTTTAAGTTTTAATTTTTGAGATTTTTTTTTGGGGTTAAAAGAGCCTATTAGATTTTAAGTATTATTTTTTGTTATCCTAGTGGGCTCATAGAGGGCTATTTAGACTCTTAAACAATCCATTTAAACAAATTTATATTATCTTGTATTATATTTTTGTCCTAAGCGCATATTTAATTTTGGATAGCACATTTTGCAATTTTATTGGGTTTGTAGAGGGCTATTCAGATTCCAAATAATTCTCTTAAATTTTTATTTTTTTATTTTTTGTATTTTTTCAAAAAGAATATTTTATTATACAGACATTTTTGATTGTGAAAGTGCTATTCAATATCAAAAACACTTCAACAAACCATTTCTAGAGATGGATTATTACCTCAAATTGGAGATTTACAATTTTGTTTACAATCTAATGAGCTTTAAAATCTCAAATATTTCTCCAAAAATGGCTTGTTGAAGTGCTATTTGATATCAAATAGTATTTTGACAAGCCATTTTTGGAGATGTATTAGCACCTCACATCAAAGGTTTTAGTAGTTGGGACCTCAAAGCTAATCAAAATGTGAATAAATCTAAGAAGCTTTTGTTCAATATGAAATTATCTTCAAAAATAGCTTGCTATAAGCTATTCAATATCAAATAACACATTTCTAAGGTAAATGGTCTTTGTATTTAAGAATTTAAACATCATTAGGTTGTAAACAAAACTGAAAATCTACAATTTGAGTTACTATGTCATCTTCAAAAAATAACTTTTTAGAAGCTATTCAATATCAAATAGCTCTTGACGAGCATTTCTTCAATTGAAAACAAAATCTAAACTTCAAAAAAAAATCAGAAAAAAAGAGTCAAAAAAAGGTGTTGAAGAGGGCTATTCAATATTGAATAGCCTTCCACTAGCACTTTTTCAATAGGAAAAAAAAGAAATATACATATTTTTTAAATTAGGAAAAAATAAAAAAAAGTGTTGAGGATTGCTATTCAAATCTAAATAGCCCTTTAGAATACTTTTTTATTTTATTTTCTAAAACCTTTTTAAAAATATTATATTTTTTTTCAATTAAAAATGTGCTATTCAATATCAAATTGCGTATTTATTATGACAAGAAGTCTTTGTAAGATTATAATGTAAATAAAACTAATAAGCTCCAAAAAAGAGTAGAAAATGAAATAAAAAATTAAACATTGCATATGGAAACATACCTAAACAATGTGATGCTAATATATAATGCAAATTGATTTTTTTTTGAAAATTAAAACTTAGAGTTTGCCAAGTATATTATGCAAAAGAAGTTTATTAAAAAGCAATCTTTCAATATTGTGGCAAATTAATCTAAATTCCTTGATACTCATATTGGTTGAATTTTTTTTATTAAGATTGGTTGTGCTTTAATATTCATTAGTCAAAAAGTAAAGTACATGAGCAGATAGTAAATTGCCCAAACACGCTTGGCTTAATTGCCATGCATCCGCCATATGACTTTTAAATAAACTTGGTCTACTATACGCTGTCAATAATAGTAGTTAAGGAATCACAAACATTTGTTTCAAGCCAAATAGACAAATTTGTTTACCATAAACCATAAACTCATTATCAAAAAAATTACTTTGGATGTATAATAGTTTCAATGCTAGTTTTGTTGTCCTTGATGTGCTCAACTATTGCATGTAATTGTGCTTGTTGTGCAAGTGAGTATCCATTGAATTAAATAGAGAACAGCTTGCTATTACTTTTGTCACGGTTGGAGTAATAAATTTGATTTACTTTAATAGCCTCTTTAGTTTCAAAGAGATTAAATAAAACCTCAAAATTTCTCATTGAAAGCGCTTTAACATTCATCTACTTTCATTGATATTGAATGTCATTCATTAAAAATTTGGGATGAAAATGTTATTATGTTCACTTTGAATTTTCTTCATCCGAATTTTTGGATGAATTTTTAAATTTACGTCATCAAATTTTTACTATTAAAAAACATAATGTCCACATTTGGATTTGCAGTGTCATTATGAGACAAAAAAATAAAGATCCAAACAAAATTTATTGCTAAAATTGAATTTTTCAAGGCTCAACTCTCGTTGCTTGCCGCTCGCCGCTCGCCGCTCGACGCTCATACTTTAGCAAACTTGGTTTAAGATGTTTATGATACTTGCAAGACAGTGCAATTGTTGTAAACTAGTCATTTAGGACACATTTATCTTCTAGTGAAGTGAAAAAAAGGCTGCTTTTATGGAAAGGCCTAATTGAGTCAATTCAAGAACCACAAAGATGGATCAATGAGAGTCCTCAAGTCTTGGAATTGGGTCCAAAGGTTTTTTAATAAAACTTGTTCAATTGATCTTATTGATGAAATGGTTGCTCACATGGAGATTTTATGGCCCCAAAAATTGGGCCCAACTCAAAAAAACTAGGTCACAACAATGTATCTACTCAATTTCATAGGTTGAACAACATTTTCTATTTTATAATTGGGCCATCAATTAGTCATTACTTAGGCCCAAGGGTTTTATGCTAGAACCTATAGTGAAATCTCTCTTATTGCAAATTCCCTACTTGCATAATTATATATATTTCCCAAATTGCATACTCCCTGTGTGCATAAAGTGTGTTGCCAGTGGGACCATCTGCAAATTTCCCGTTAGTGTCTTTTTATATAAATTCTTGTTCAACGTACAACAAGTGCAAAACACTATAATACTGAATGCCTCTTGATAGATTACAATGTCACTCTTTTGCTCTCATCAGCCTCATACACGCATAGATTTTCTTTTGAAGCTATGATTCAAGTTGTGCTTTAGCGAAGGATAATTTTTTGGTCATTTTTTGTCCAAGGAAATGTAAGATACATGTTTTCCTGGTAGTTCTTGTTCATGAGGAGAGGATGCTAGAGAGTGAAGAATGCAATAATTTAGAGTATTTGCAGTTTGTTTTTGGGTCGTGTGAACAATTGTGAGCTCTTTCAGTCTTTCGTGAGGTGTTTGTATCATTTTGTGCTTGCTTTTTAGCTTTACAACCCGAAATTAAATTTTGACACTGCTATGCTACGCTAGCGCATCCTCGGACTGCCGTCTCTTCTTGTACCGCTTTTTGTTTTTGGTGCATCTCTAAGTAGATATTTGCCCTTACTTGTGTTCCAATTGGGATTTTAAGTCCTTTGCTGCATAGCTTGTGCCTCTCTTTGGTTGCACATTGGTCATTTGTGCAAAATTTGTAATTCTAAGATTTAGAGTTTTCAAACAAGGTTAGCTTAATTGGAAATTGTGAAGTTTTTCTCATGAGCTCTTTTAGTCTTTTTATAAGTGGCTGTGTCAGAGTTTATGATTCTAGGGTTTATTGTTTTCAAACGAGATTGGCTTAATTGGAAATTGTGAAGTTTTGCTTTTGTTTCCTTTCGGCTTAGGTTAAGTTGTCATGACAGTTCATAGTGCCGCTCCCTTGCCTTTCAACTTCTACAAACAGTACATAGTGCCAAGGCGATACAATTCCGAGTTACTGGTGAGTTTCTTTATAGTCAATTTTTGATCACTTGTGTCATTTGAATTTATTGGCAACCTTTTAAACTTGAATTTGGCTTTTCATGTTTTGATTTTCAATGAGAATCATTGTTCAACTTCAAGAACCATATTCACAAGTGATTGTGCTATTAATTTAATTCACTAGTTTGGCAACTCTGAGCAATTTTTTTTATTTGTATTTCACTTTTCATCTTAACTTGCAGAGGTTGGCGTTGAGTAAAATGTCACCATTGAGACATTGATTGCGTGAAGCATCATCTACTTTACCGTATGGGGACCTTGCAAAACAAGTCCAACCTACATTGCAGGACAAGGTTCACATTATGAACTAGCACAATGACAATGGCAAAGTTCAAAGCAAGACTGTTGCACACTTTCATACTCATGGTTTTCCTAAACTCTCTCAATCATCTCTCTCTCATTGGTTAAAGAAAGAACAATGGTATTATGATTGTTTAGCTAATGGTGATCCTCCTTCTAAGAAAAAATGCAAGCCTGTACAGAATGCAATATTTGAAGAAATGTTATCTTCTTGGATCAATCGGATTGAGGAGCAGCTCTTTAGTGGTCTTACTAGAGATGCCATTAAATTAATAGCAAGCAAAGTCTATGATGTACTTGGAACTCCTGTGAATGATCGTCTCCAACTCTCAAATGGGTGGCTTGACAAATTCAAATGGCGCCACAACTTGAAGTCCATGCATTTTCATGGAGAAACAGCTTCTGCTGCAAGCACAAAAGTTTAGTACGATCGCGTGAGAATTTCTACATTGCTCACTGCTGCCTTTCAAGAAGGTTATTCTTTGGATATATACAATATGGACGAGACTTCATTTTTCTATGCTGCTACATCGGAATCAGGTATTGCTTGTAATGTATGCCCTACCAAGAGGCAACTTAAGGTACAATTAACTCTTGCACTCACTGTTAATGCATCCGGAAGTGACCAATGTGAACCGTTGTTTATTGGAAAGTCCAAAGCACCTTGTTGTTTTCAAAGAAAGACTCTTGCTCAATTAGGTTTTAAATATTTCAATAACCAAAAGGTATGGATGAATGGTGCTATTTTTCAATCTTGGGTGGGTGAGTGGGATGTTGATCTTTGTCGTTAAGGTCATAAATTATTCTTTTTGTTGACAATTTTAAAGGTCACAAGCTTGATGAGGTGCAATTGACACGTCTGAATTGAGTTTTTTGGTCCAAATCTTACTGCGCACATTCAGCCATGTGAGGTAGGTATCATCCAAACTTTCAAGGCCATTTATTGGAGACTATTTGTGTTACATGTAATTGACACACTTGTCTCTGATGATATTGATATGTTGACTATTTTTGACATTGATCAGTTAACTGCCATGCATCTTGCAAAACCTGCGTGGATTAGCATCAAAGATTCAACAATCATTAATTGTTGGAAGCACAATAGAATTCTTCCGCATGCAGATCATTCTATATTAGAAGAAGAGCCAATTGAAGGAGAAGAAGAAGTAGTGGCTCTTCAACACACTCTTAATGTTTTGCAGGAGCAACTTCAAACTTGCACCTTCCTTCTAGCTCAAGAGTTCATGGCTCAAGAAGACACAACAATTGATCTTCACCTTGCACACGTTGACCTTGATGAGATATTGAGGGATTATTTTAATGTGGACACAACCACTATAGAGACGGCCACTATAGATGTCACTCTTGATGTCAGAGCTCATTTGATCCGAAATACAAAGCAGTCAACAATCACGGATTTTTTTAGATGAGCCACTTGCGCATGAAATAAATGACTTATGACTCTTCACCTCTTTGTGTGCATATTCCTTAAAATAAGTCCCCACCGTTCCCATGCAATAAGAGAGGTTTCACTGTAGTTAAAACTTGGGCCTAATTGATGACCCAATAGATTGTAAATTAGAACAATTTCTAAACTAAGCTTGGTCTCTAGTATAAAGTGGCCCTAAGGATGATTGTAGCTACTATAGTTTCACATTTTACTAGGCTTTGTTTGTAATCCCATAGAATTTCCGTCTATTGTAAGCTTATATAGATAGTAAGAGATTTAGAAAACAATTTGAATGTTATAGACCAATGAAAGATTGTTTGAAAAAAAATCCATTTTGATTTTATAGTAAAAATTTGTTCAAATTATTTAACAAATAATCAAGCATTACTCATAAGCATCTCATCACAAAATACATGTCAGTAAAATAAAAATGTAGAAAAGTAGCAAAGTAAGAAAGCCAATTAGAAATTTCATTGGAAGAATAGAACCATGCCCCAAAGTCCCCTTATCCATACGGGGGACGAAAAGGATTTTGGGCAAGCTCTTATGGTCTCCATATTTTTTATAATTTTATGAAATTTTTTTGACGACAAAACATGATAATAGCCTTTTGGAATGTTTTTTTTTTTTATCTAAGTTGATGTCCAAAAGAAAAAATTATTGTACTAAAATATTTTTTAAGTTGGCAAGCATAAATCAACCCCCACAATAAGTTAAACTAAAAATATTTAAAAACTTATTTCTCACAAATTGTATTTTTATCTACTTGAGAAGCCTTGAATCAATTCATTTGGATTTGCTATGAAAAAGTTATGGCAAGCACGTTTTTGGAGAACCAAAGCATCTTCTTGAAAAAATAACTTAACCCTTAAAGGACCTAGCAAAGTTTTCATCAAAAACTCTCCAAGATCGCCATTTTTAGTGAACCAACCAAATTTGAAAACAAAAACATTTTTATGCTTATGTGACCATAGGATTTTGTAGAAGAATAGTTTTAGAAGATGTAGAAAAAAATTTAGAATTTTTCATTGCGTGGATTGGAAGTTAGAATGGTTTGAATATTCAAAAACGCCTTGTGAAAAATCAGGCAGCTACCCTTTAGAAGGTAAAATTCCTAAGGAAATAAGGCCACGTCGGTGTTGCTTCTTTAAATTCATTATTCCACCTAAGTAAAGTAGATGTCAAAAAAGTTTCAAATCATTTCAAATTGTATAACATATGGAAAAAAAATAGTAAGTAAAAAGAAGTAGAAAATGATTCAAAACACAAAATTGTTGAGAATTTAATTATGTAAATGAAAAATGCCAATCCCAATGGTTGTAATGCTTTGATAATAAAATCTGCATCCTTTGATTTTGGTTTTTTTCCAAAATAATGAAAGTTGAGTAAAATAAAGGACTTCAAAGTTTATTTAGAGTAAAGAATCCATAAATGTCGGCCTGCAAATTAAAAATCCTCATAACTTTCATCTTGTTGATCAAAACAAAATGATTCAAAGCTTCCTAAATTCACATAAATCTCCTCAACCAATTCCAATTTTTTTTGTTTTTGAAAAGGATAATTTTAAAAAATCTGCCCAAGCTGCCCACTGAGTGAAAAAAACAACACATTAGGCCATAGCTTTTTACTCATAATTCCAAACGTCATGAAATGTAGTGCATATGAAAGATAAATCTTATTCCCACATTCTGTTAAAATTCTAGCCTAAAATATGAAAAGCTCCAATCACATGTACCTACCCAAAATCTCTATGTTGCTAAAAAAAAGGGGTCTAGTCCTTTAGGGGTTAAAAGATTCATTTTTGAACTTAAATTTCTCAATTTTTCAATAAAAGAAGTTCTGCAAGGTTAAAATTTCTTAATAGAACAATCTCACCAATGAGATTGCTGTGTTTCAATTCCATCTTAGAGCTATTGACAATTTTGTTCTCCCTTCAATTTTGAACCTACTTCTATTTAATACAAAATTTATAAGTAAAAAAGAAGTTTTTTTTAATAATTTTTTTGCATAGACTCTCAACTCAATTATTCAATATATATAATTAGAAATTCAAAATTAGCAATGCAAGAATCTTAAGTAATGAAGATTCAAAATTATAAAATCTAGTCAAGCAAGATGTCAAAAATCTTATTTTCTTCATTTGAAATGTAAAGATCTTGGAATTTGTGCAATCAAAATTTTTGAAATTTCTTTTGCATATTCTTGAACTAGTCCAATACAAGATCTTATTGCTAGATATGCAAAAGAAACATTCCCTAAAGTTTTATTTTCTCTTTAACTTTTTTTTTTTGACAATTTTGAGCGGTTTTTCATGGAAAGAAGGCCTTGGGACTTTAGGAGTTTACAATTCTTGAAGACAAAGAAGTATTCTCATCAAATTCCATTACATTCCTACAATGTGGAACTTTCATCAAAAATTTCTCATGGATCGATTTGGTTTGAACGATAGCATTGTTTCTAATTGTATGATTTTAGATCAATAAAAGCATTATCTGTCATGGAAACTAATCAAATACTAAATACTAAAGTTTAAGGAAATAAAGAATAGAGACTATTGTACGCACTTTGAAACCACCTTCATTCTTTTAGTGTTGTGTTTTAACAAATTGAAGGCTTTTTGTGTAAGACAAAATATTCTTTAATTTGGGAACTATGTTCAAATTTGGGATTTTTAAAGGTTTAAGGTGATCACCCTAAACCCAACGCTAGATTTAAGCAACGTTTTTTTGGGTATATGTACCCTCACTTGAGAGGAGGAATTTGCAAGGTAAAAAATCTTAATGGCTCAAACTGAATTTGATATTTTCGAATTTGGTTTAAGGTAATTTTTTGGGTTTAAGGGGAAGTTCAATTTGGGAATTACGTTTTCCCAATTTAACAAATATGGCTTTTCTTGTAAAACAACTTTGAAATTAAAAACTTGGAATGATGATTTTTTTAGAACAAAAGTGTCAGTTTACTATCACAATTGTAGGACCTTTTAATCCCTAAATGCCCAAGGCCTTTTTGAGTTTCTTGGAATTTCCATGAAAATCGAACAACCAAACAGCCTTTTCATAAGTTTGTCAAGTTCTATTAATCGTAATTATAAATATTTAAACTACAAAGGTTATAGATTGCATGGAAAAAAGAAAACACAATATCATCACTTATAGTTTGAAAGATTATAGTTTTTGAAGGTGAGGGTGTTAAGACTACAAATGTGACTTAATCTTTTGATCCTCAATTCATATGTCAAATCTAAAAATTTGATCACCAAAAAAATATGAGGTTTAAGTTCACTACATGTCTAACCTTAATCAAATAATGGTTTTCAAAGTATACTCCTATATTTTACAAATAAATTTCTAATGAGGATTTTTATCCAAGCTGTAATGTATTTGAGGCTCATTTTCAAGATTTTCCAATAGTAAAAAACTCAAGATTGAAGTGGACGCTCTTGTACAAATTTTTGGGTTAAAAATCATCAACATTAATTTTCAAAATCAAATTTGGACAATGTAAACCCAACTTGTATAAATACATAAAGAATCAAAAATAGTGATTTGATAAGGTCTTATTCATCTTCAAAATTTTGTAACATCCAAATTGGATGCCTTGGCATAAAGGGTTAAACATATTTCAACAAATAGTATAAATAAATTTCGTTATAAATTGAACGTTTTGATGCAAACATCACAGAATTTAACTACTTAGCCAATTTGTTGACGTTCACTTTCTTTGGGTATACAAACAAAGATTTGTTACTATTAATAATTTCAAGTATTACATAATGATAAAGCATTGTCATCCATCAAGCTCATATCTACATGATTCAAAACATGTTATAGCAAATTATTAATATTCATGCTATGTAGCTTGCAATAATATCAGTTATGGTAAATGATTCTGGTGAAATCAAGGTTGCAAGTTGTGACACACAAGACTATGAAGCATGTTGCATTATATCATGAATGAATTCCAAAATTTCACAAATGAACTGGACTGTTTCAAGTAATCATGCATGGAAACCATGCATGGTGAAATAAATGATTTCATCTCAAGAAATTAACATCGAAGGAGGAGTTCGTTTGTTGCCATTTAATTAGTTTATCAAATTCTGGAGATGATTTCTTTGAAAGTTTAATTCATAAATTTATAAGATAATTAAAAATTCAATTTGAATACATAAAATATCAAAAATGTATTAAAAACACCATCATTAGTGTGACTAACTAGGGTCATAAGGATTTCAACATAAAATGATGTGAACATTGGTTCTTTTAATTCGACTGTAAGTTTGTTGCTCCATTTAGCAAAGCTAAACAAATAATGGTGTGGTTTAAGTTTTGGGATCAAGTGAGGTTGTTGGAAGAAAAGGTTAAAATGGAATTAAACTTGTTTGAAGAATAAAGAGGGCAGAAATTTATTAAAGAGGGATTGTCCCATTTAGCAAAGCTAAATAGGTTTGTGACCCCATTTTGCATAGGAAAATGAGTTGATTCAAATAGAAATAAAACTTTTGGTCTCCCTAGCCACCCCTCAAATTTGGATTTAGTCACCCTTTAAATTGAATTTCAACCCTTTCACTTTGCCCCTCAAGTGGCCCTTTGCCAATTACTAATCATCAAACCAACACACACAAACATGAGATACAAAGAGAAAAGTGTGCATTTGATTATAGGGATAGATTTCATATATATATATATATATATATATATATATATATATATATATATATATATATATATATATATATATATATATACTTGTATGTAGGTATGTATGTATGCATGTATATGTGTATGTATATATGAGCACATGAGCACACACATACATATGTATGTAAACATTTATAATGATTTCTTGATAAACAAAACAAAAATTTGTTTAATTGTTGAAAGTCTTAAAAATAATGATATTTGTGTAGAATAATATTCCTTTATTATATTTTTTTCTTAGGATCAATCTCTATATGTCCAAGGGATAATAGGATTTTATTGAAAGGTAAAAACACATCATTGATTGTAGAAGTCTAAACTATGTAAACATTCTGTGTGCTTTGACACCTTTCTAAATAGCATTAAAAAAAATTGATTTGTCACCAAAGGGTCCCATCATTTGTAGTTTTTATTTATTTTTGTAGCAAGGTTGATCCAGATGCTTGATCTTTTGCAATTTGAGACATTTCCCACTTCAACATTGTTTAGTAATGTAATCTAGGCATCATTTTATTCAATACTAGAAAACATAGTCAAGACAATAAAGAAGACATGTTTTGTTTTGATTGGCAATATGATAAAAAATTTGTTGTTCAACCCTTCATTAGTCTTTCTTTGATTTCTTAAGAGTTCACTTCTTTTAGAAGTACCACCTTCTTCTTCATTCATTGCATATTTGTCAAGTTTTTCACCTTTGATAAAATACTATGCCACTTTAATTTTAGCCCATGTAATCCCTATCCCATGATGTTCTAGTTGTTTTCCTTCCTTTAGGAAGATTTAATTCAACTAGAAAATGAAACACTATATATAATAATTAAAGATGATGTTATTGCAATATTTTCTACCCCATAAAGTTCAAAGCTTGAATTTTGAGTTGATAGATAATATGGCAAGAAATTATAATGTCAATTTTATTCATACTAAAGTTGAAAATGTATTTTGGATGCATGCTGAATTTAACTTAATTACTAGTTAAATTGCATAACATTCGTAGCAATAGCCAATTTTTTTTATCCAATTCAGTCCTGACTACTTCATCTTCCACATTTGACAACAAATAAAACTTTCCATGCTTGGATTTTTTTGTTGTTGGTCTTTCTATCAAATTATCAACAAAACTTTAGAGCACATCTTCAACTTGCACAAGTTTGTAGACACATATATGTTCATTATGTTTTTTGTGAAAAGGGTATATACAAGTTTTAAAACCCACAAAGATACACTCTTCCACATTTCAAGCACATGTATCTTACTATTAGTACAGTTAATTACTCCTAAATTTTAATGTGAAATTATGTGATGACTTAAATAAAGAATCTTACAGTTGGATTTTAAACACTACTTAGAGAAAATAACAATAAGAATATCTAGTTGCTTAAAATTAACCATGTCCAGATATAAAATACAATTCATTTCATAACTCTGTTACCACTTCATCAAATAAAGCATAAATTATTGCATTAAAAAGCTAGTAAAAAGACACAAAATTTTCTAAAACTTTTTTTGTTAAACCAAAAAAATAGGGGAAATTACAAATAGGGCCATGAAAATGTAAAATATTACAGATAGGGGTGTAGTTTCAAAATTATTACAAATAGGGGCACTATTTCAAAAAATAATAATTTTTTGTAAATTCTTTTAGTTTTGACATTGGTTGATTTAGGTACATTACATTAAATGTTAGCTAACTTCCAAATAAATTAAAAGTTTCCAAAATAGCCATCCACTTTACTAAAAAATATTTATTTAGATTCAATTTGGAGAGACCCTTAAATTTTTTCAAAATTAGCTAAATTTTAACGTGATGTGTCTAAATCAACCAATATCCAAACCAAAAAAAATAAACAAAATTTACATCTATTTTTGAAATTGTGCCCTTATTTGTAATTATTTTGAAATTACGCCCCTATCTGTAATATTTTACATTTTCATGTCCCTATTTGTAATTTCCCCAAAAAGTAAGCAAAAAGGCCTTCATGAGATACTAAAAAAATTTAAACATTGAAATAGCTTGCAACCACTTTCACAATTTAGTCACGCAAGTTTGAAGCAAGAAAATTGAGGGTTCTTTGCTACTATTTTATGATAGAATATAGGGCCCTAGATTATAAACTTACAAGCAGATCCACAACTTTGAGAAGATCCGGGAATTTATGTACATTTGTTTTCCGGAGTTCGACGAGTGACACGTACCCTCGAATGCATGCGAATAAAGAAAATATGGATACAGTGCTTTACGAATGTGCGTACATCCAAAAAAGTCAGCAATTATCAATAATTTCCATCCAAAACAGTAGCAATCTCAATCTTTCTTTAGCGATTACATCCCTTTTCACCCAATTTTAAGAATCTCATGGCTTTTACTAATATTTTTCATCCAACTACTGGATGCCCTACTGTATTTTTAAGTGCGGTTTCATCTCTTTCTACTACGGTAGTACTGTACAGTACCCAAATCTTTTAAATTGATCTCTAATCAAAATTAGCTCGAGAGGATCATTTTAGGTGTTCTTCTAAGTCGGGGTCTCCTTGAACTTTAAATCAGATAATGGATGGTCTAATCATCAATATGCTTATTATAAATAGTTATTCCAAATCCGGTTATCATTCATTCATTATACTCTCTGAAGTCTGGCACCCGCACAACCCTCGTTACTTGCTCAGGGTATCTGTAAATAAATATTCTATTTATATGAGTGATGTTTTTAAATAACCCCGTATCCAGATTGAAAATTATCAGTGCATAATTGTCAAAACCATTCATAAGCTTTGCTAAGAAAATAGTTAAAAAGTTTGGTTATAAAAACTGTACATTTTACTATCATATATGATCTCTTGTATTGTTGTCATTTGAAAGTTATAATGATATTGGAAACTACTTCAATAATGTATTAGAGTTATCCCGAAATTTAAACTTTACATCAAACCCACTATCATCTTTTATTTTGTTTATTGTAATATATCTAAAAAATAAGTGCAAATTTTTTAACTACGGTGAAAAGGGGTGTCAAGAGTACATCCAGCCATAAAAGGATGTCAACCCACTAATTTGATACTTGCAAATTTAAGATCAAACTCAACTCATCACCTCATTTTAAAGTAATTTGAATTTGGTTTGGTCCCATATTTTTTTTTTTTTTTTTAATGTTGATTTTGAGAAACTGTTTGCTTTTTTCTTTTTGTGAAATATAGGTTATAGACCCCTTGTTTTGGGTACTTTTTGGATAGCTCTAATATAACTAAATTAGTTCCAAACAAAAGTCTCCAACCAAGTGAGGATTGTTAACTTTGGTAGCATGAATTTTGCCTTGGTGGTTCTTGTTCTTTGTTTGTTCAAAAGGGAAAATGGATAGAACATGTAGACCAACTCCATCATGTTTAATGCCTTTTTGGGCTTGGTGGGGTTGTGTCCCCGGACCCGCCATAGGCGGTTTCATTAATATGTAAAATTGGTGAAATATGGGGGAAGGGTATAGTGGTATACTCCTCTTCCCGTTGAACAAAAATGGGGGGACCGTTCCCCATGGAATAAAGATTCTAGGGCTGCTATCTTATCCTTGTTCTTTACTGTTTCATGCATTGTTATGCAAATAGCTACCCCTGCGTGAAGGGTGCTCGTCCAGGCAGCTGAGAAAATCTGCTCACCACATGGGGTTTGCTGAGAAAATCGTTTGCCACATTTGGCTGTCCATAGTTGCCACACAAGGCTAGACCTAAATAAATCCCAAGGCAGGAAGTGAAAGACATATTTTGCTTCTGGGCCACTACTACATACCTAAAATTTGCCTAGAAGGATGTCCTCAAATGAGAAAGCTAAGGGACCATTGCTCCTGCTTGCGATCTGGTTTATTCTTTGCCAAATCTCTGTCACTAGAGGGCATTCCCAAAAGATGTATCGCTCGCTTTCCATTAGGTGACTACAATGAGAGCATGAGGTATCCACTTGGCCTGGCGCTCATCTTACTCTTTCGCCTGTCGTTACTCCTTTGTTGAGTAGTAGCCAGAGGAAGGTGGCTTCCTTCCTTGGCCGTGAGGAGTGCCATATGAAGGAGTGTAAGGATTTGGTATGGGTCGATGAGTTTCCTAGAGTTCTCATGATTTGTTCACTTGGTGCTGGCTCTCCCGCGTCTTGTAGCCTGCATTTATAGCCACATTTCACAATGTATTAGAAAAAAGGCGCTAGTTTGATGGTTCCAACTTTTGCTTATTCCCATTTTGCTGGATCCCAAGCAAGCTTTTGCACTGTCGCCTCTGGAAAGGCCCAGATTTTGTCTCATCTTTGTGGCTTGTTCTGGGGGTTGCACGTTGTGAAGGATTTGTGGAAGGCTTCCTAGAGCACAAATCGCGCTAGTTCAAGAGCTGCTGTCGGGAGCCCCTGTAGTTGATTGTATTTTGCTAGCATGCCGGTGTTGTTCTAACGGCCGAACCTCTTGGCTGCTTCACCTTTGGAATCTGGGTCTTCAATGAAATAGAAGCTTCCTTCTTCTTCACAGGAGGTCTAGTTTCCTTTCCTCCAGAGAGCTTCTCGTCTTCAAGGTTCCCAAGGGATATGGTTGATGGCTTTCCTTCTTCAATCTGGGCCTAGTCTAGTCGCCACGATGCATAGGGGGCAATTGTTTTGGATCTCTTGTAAGGAGAGCCAATCATCATGGTTGTTGCTCCAGAAGTTTGCTACCTTTTGTAGGCTTGCTTTTGCCCAAAGGTGAAATCTTGAATCTATTCCGAATCCTACGGGCATCCCTGGTGCTTCTAGTATGAACGGGTTCCCGAATAGTTGCTGTCCTAAAATTTGCTCCTTAGTGGTCGGTTCATTTCGGGTGAGATGCGACTTTAGAGCTGTAAAGGGTTTGAAGCTCGATGTAATTAATGGCAACCATGGGTTGTCTTTGCGGACACCTTTGCCGAAAAATAGCCAATACGGGAA
The DNA here is from genome assembly GCA_963920765.1 of Ulota crispa. Taxonomy (NCBI): domain Eukaryota; kingdom Viridiplantae; phylum Streptophyta; class Bryopsida; order Orthotrichales; family Orthotrichaceae; genus Ulota; species Ulota crispa. Next base: position 13,161,410 of record OY987249.1, on the reverse strand, counting down.
GTTGTGCCATTTGGCATTTCCCATTGGCCAACAAACTTGGATCTTGTCCCTAATTAGTGTTTTCTAGGGTTCCTATCCTGGGACAAGGCCTCAAATCACTAGCTTGGATAAGAGGGCCTGTATTTGAAGGAAGGAATCAATAATTTTGATTCCTTCATCTGCAAGTGGCCTAATGGCCAAAATCCATTTCACTTTGGCTACTCTTTTGCCCTCATGTTTTCTTGCCCATATGAATGTTTGAATGAGGGCTCTATTCTATGCACAAGTTTGGGAGTTTAGACCACAGCAAGTTGCTATGTACCAGCATGTCGCTAGTAATACTTGATTGTTGATCAAAATTCTTCTTGCCATGGATAGTTGTTTTGCAGCCCATCTTTGTAGATTGCTCTTGAGTGTGTTCATAAGCGGTTCAGTATTGGCTCCATTAGGCAAGTGGAATCCCACTAGCGGTCCAAGGTAGCGTACTCATTTTCCCTCTTTGACCCACTATAAGCCAATTTGTCCACCCTAGTCAAATGTTTTGGGTTGGGGGACGTCCATATGGCATATGTCTTTTCCCAGTTCACTTTCAAGCATGAGGCGGTGCAATATAATTCTAACACTTTGAACGCATTGTTCAGGTTCTCCAGAGTACCCTACAAGTAGAGGGCCGTATCATCCGCGTATGACGCGTCTGTTACTGTTTTGCCTCCTGGGAGACTGAAGCCTTTTATCTCGTACTTGTCATTTGTGAGCAAGTAACCTAGTGAGTCAAGTACAACTATGAAGTGGAAGGGTGCCAGGGGGCACCCTTGTCTGACTGAACGGCTGAGGTTAAAGGTTGCTCCTATCTCCCCATTGACATACACTGTAAATGTGGCATGTTTGTATAGCAATTTCACACTTCTGATGAAGTTGGGCGAAAAGCCTTGCGCCTTCAATGCCTCTTCCATAAATTGCTAGCTGATTTTATTGAATGCCTTTCCAAAATCTAGGAGAAGTAGGACCAAGTCTAGTTGTGATTGTTCTGTCCAATACATTGATGCTTGGGCCATGAATATATTGTCTACTCTGTGCTCCCATGGACATAGCATATTTGGTTTGGCCGAATGATATCCAGTAGAATGTTTTGTAATCTCTTGGCTAAGATTTTTGTGATGATCTTGTAATAAGACCCGAGTAAGGTTATTGGCCTGTAATTTGAAATTGATGTTGTGTCTCTTCCTTTGGAGATGAGCACTATGATTCCTTGGCTGAGATCTTGCCCTAGCTCCCTTGAGTTAATAACCTCTATGACTAGTAGGAAGAGTTCTTGTTGTGCTATTTCTGTGCAGCATTTAAAGTGTTCTGCGGGAATACCGTGAGTGCCTAGTGCTCTCCCTGATGCTAGATTGTGTATTGCAACCTTGAATTCAGATTGGGTCAAGGGGTCTATTAGGAAGGCGTTGTGCCTCCTGGTAATTACATTTGGTACACTCTACAATACCTCAAGCCTAACCGCTAGTATTGCTTCTGTCTCAATATCCGCAATGTATAGCATTTTGCTGAACTATGTGACGGCATCTACCTTGTCTGCTTGCTCTGTTAAGATTCTGCCGTCTATGTTGAGTTGTGTGATGTTCGATCCTATTCTCCAGTCCCCTACGATGTTGAAAAGTTCCTTCTTGCAGCAATCTCCTTTACGGCTCTATTTTGCAGCTACGGAGTAGTTTCTGCATTCTAGTAGGTCCAAGGTGAACTCATGGAGCTCTGTTCTGACTGCATTTAGGGTTTGTTCAGCTAACCCATCTGCAGGGTTGTGGAGTAAGTAGTCCTCGGATTCTTTAATCCTCCGCAATCCTTCCATTTCTTTCTGGTAGGAGATGTTTTTCCGATCCTTGGAGATACGTTTGGCCTCATTTATCGCTCTTTGTTGTGCCTCCATTACCCAGCCTAGCCATAACTAGTGTCTTCCGATCTGAATACATTTCTAGGCTTTTTCTAATTCAATCCTCATTATTTATCTGGTTCTTGAGGATGCTTGCGTTCATGCAAGATCTATGTGAGAATGTTTTCTTGCCCGCTAGGATCAAGAATGTGATAGGGGCTTGGTCTCATAGTTTTGAGTGCGGGTGCATGTTGAATGTTCCGCCCTAGTCGTAGAGTTTTTGTGAGGCATAGATTCAATCAATGCGGCATGCGCGCCTTGCTACGCCTTGTCTTCCATCCTCCCAAGTGAATCTTTTTGCAGAGTCCAACTTTATGTTGTCCTGCAAAGTTGTGTCTACTAGGCCATAATGGTTTAGTAGCCTTGTCCAGCAGGTTTGTTCTTGTTGGTTGAGGCTCCCAAATAATCTCAAGGTGGCCAAGCAATCCTCTGGGTATTTAGTCATGTTAAAATCTCCAGCCATGATAAACATGTCCCCTTTGAGGTCTGCTATGATGATGTCGTCCCATAGCTTTGCTCTTTTGCTTGAGGAGCATAGGACGTATATATTGATAATCCCTAGGGTGGTGTATCTATTGCCAGCAAGATGTATTGGGCCCTCCCTAGTACAATGATAGCCTCCTCTGTGAGCTGGTGGACAATGCAGGGGCCTATGAGGATGGCCGTGCCTCCTCTCCACCTCACTCTATCTTTGATTGTCGAGTTCCATATTTTTATCCCACGCTTGAAGGGGAAGCTTCTGCTTTTGTATTTGCATCTGTCTTCATCCAGCCAGTGTTCTTGTAGTAAAATCACTTGTAGAAAGAGGATCATTCTTTCAAACATTCTCCTCAAATGGACTTGTTTTTGAGCCCCCTTGTTTTTGACACCTGATCCGCGGATGTTCATAGAAAAGATCTCAAGGCCGCGTTCCATCAATCTGCTGTGGAATTTGCTGGTTGAGTAGCAGAGGTCGCTCCCTCTGGAACAATTGTCCTTGCATTGATGGAAGTGGTTGGCAGCTTTGGGAAGGATCCTAGTGTTCTCACTTTCTTTGGTGCTTGGATTGGAGAGGCATTCATGATGGGTTGCCATCTAGCATCCAGCTCTACTGTGCTACTCAAAGCTGTCCATTCTCGGAGAAGGCAATTGGCTTTTGTTCTCCCACACCACGCTGCTAGTTTTTTGAGGTTGTGACTCTCTTGCCATGCCACTGTTGTGCCTTTCTTGGTTTTTGCTGCAAGGGCCGCTCTTATCACCGCAAGTATAGACAATTCTTGGGCCTCTGTATCTCCGTCCCATATTGAAGACCAGGTGAGGGTGTCCCAGGATTTTGTTCTTGGGGGCTTCTGTAGATTGACTTGCAAGTGGTTACTAATCCCTGCTAGTATTTTGTTGGTGATTGTGCCTAGTTCTTGTTCTTCTGGTGTGAAGTCAATTGTGACTGGCTTGGAAAGGCCAGGGGCTGCGCCTTTTGTGTCCAGGAGGAGTATCCTTCCCTTTTCTATTTCTTTGTATACTAATGGCTACACCGTTAGATCTTTTGATCCTTTAGTGGCAGGTGGATTATTTTGGATGTTGAAGGATTTTTTTCCCTTCTTTGAGCTTAGGGAGTGCCAAAATCCTTCCTGTGAGTGTGTAGATGCTCTCGCCTATTTCCCTTCCCATAATTTGCTTTTAATGGGGGTGGGGGCGGGAGTGGGATTAGAGGTGGTAGTGCTGGCCATCCTTGTTCCTGAAGAGGAGGGATCTACCGGTCTGTGTTTCATGGGTGTGGATACGTCATCTTGAGGCGGCATTTGAGCTGAGTAGTCCTTGTTTAGGTTGATACCTCTAGAGGGCTCGGGGTATGATTGATTATCCTCCCTCTGCTAAATTCTACTCTACACCTTGGAAGGTTTAGATCAAATTGGGGCCTCTCTTGGTCTGGGAAGTTGGCCTTGCTTTCTTGGTGGCCTTGAGTGCTTTCCTATGATGACATTTGTGAATCCCTCACCGTCCTCCTTTTCATGTTCTGATGACTTATCCCTTTTCCCAAGTGGGCAGTTTGATGTGTTATGTCCATGTTTTCTACAGCGGTTACACTGTCCGGGTAACCCTGCATATAGTACTTTTTGCACATGCAATTTGGGTTCTTTGGCTCCTTCTTTCAGTATCAAGATTTTGAGATAGTCGAGAAGCTTCTTGAGGTTTTTTGCAACTACATGTATAATTGATCACAATGGTCTTTTTGAGGCAGTGTGTTTGCTTTCGATTGAGATTATCGCCCCAAATTGACGTAGCCATTCTTCTCTTGTGAGTGAGGGGACTGTGTTGGGAAATTGGACTTTGATGGCTGGTTTGGGATCTGGATGTTTAGAGTAAGGGATATCTGATTTGAATCCATCTCTCTAAGGGAAGAAGTTGATCGTTTGTCCTCCCCAGTTGATGTGGGCTTTGGTAATGCAGCAAGAGGCTCCCTTTGCATCTAGAAACTCAATTCTAAAGTAACCCTTAGCTAGGATTTGTACTGTGAGAAAGGAGTCAGAAATATGCGTTTGCAAGAATTTAAGGAGGTTAGGATAACCTAGAGAATGGCCTGAGAGCCTACCTAGAACCAGGCACTTTGTCTTCCTGATTCGCTCTATGCGTAGTTCCTCCAGTTACTCCCTTGCGATTTCAATGAACGATTGCTGTTTGGGGTCAATGAAGTGCTCTGCCGGCTCTTCTCTTTCCTTTCTCAAATCTAGAGCTTGTTCTGCTCTTGTTGAGTTTGGTGAGGACTTTGCGCCACCTTCGATCTCCTTGGATGTTAGTAACTCAATGTTATCATCATCCTTCCGTGGCTAGGGAGGTTTTTCCTTCGTTTTGATCACTTTGCTTGTGTTTTGTAAAGGTTCCCCCATGCTGATGTCTTGTGCAATTGGCAGCAGTGTTGCTCTCGGTGATCCTTGATGCTACACCTTGGACCTTAGTGGGTGCTGATCCACTATCAACAGCATTACTCAACTTAGTGTTTCCCTATTTCTATCTGAAATCTATCTCTCGTCTCCCTAATTGTTTTCAAGTGTCGCTCCCCTTGGTCAATGAGATGCGCTACTTGACTACATATAGCGATCAACAAGCTACAGTACACTACGGCGTCAATGTTAGAAACTACTCCGGCGCCGTGCTAGGGTTGGCTGGCGGGGCGGAGCGAAGGAAAAAAATCAACAATTGGATATCCCCAACTCCATTATGATAAGGGATAAGTTAAATCTACAAACATCTTGAGTTGTTGGAGCCACACAAGTTTTGCAAAAAAATTCTATGTTTTACAAATCTTAGAAAACAAATTCTAAAAACCAAGAGCATTTTGGATGAATGGGAAAAAAACGAACTTGTTTGTATATGGTACACATTTGGATTTATTAGTTGTTCAAAATTACACTCTTGATTTTGAGGAGAATTGTACTACATACAAAGAAAGTTTTATCACAATCCAAGGTGCATATTTTTTCAAACTTTTGAGACACAAGTTTAAAAGTTTGATAACATGATAGCAAATTAGGCACTCTTATTTGCCTAATTGAAAGTAGTATTGTTTGTTTAATATCATAGATGTTGGCTAATCAAAGAATGACATGCAATGCTATTTAAACAAGCAATATTTTATGTGTAAAAAGACATTGCATGTAATATGAGTTTTTAGTTTATTTCTTATTTCTTCCACGGTGGTAAAATATAAAATAATTAGTTTTCTAAGAATTTCCATTCCTTTATGAGGACAATAAATTTCAATTGAAAGTATTGGGAGGTTAAAAAATAGATAAAAACAATGCAACTATTCACTAGCTCCTAAGAGTGCTCCTAAGAGTACCAGCTTCCAAGGTTGCTAGAATGTGAGCAGTGAGCAATAAAAGAGATTTTTTAAAGTTTAAAAGGAGAAATGAAACTTTCTATAATTTGCAATTGGATGTTTTGAAACAACAAAAAAAATCCCTAAAGCAACACAATTTGTCTCTAGAGTGCAATAATCATTTGAAAGAGGGGAGGATGTGGATGAAATATATCAACAATATTCATTGGAGCCAATGAATGAAAATTTACAAGGATGAAAAGTGGCAGTCCAAGGTGGATGAAAAAATCCATGATGGTTGTTTAGCATATTGAAATCAATGAACATTAAGCAAATTATATTCATAAAAGACCTAGATTTTTATTGCCATGGGCAATTGGTGCAATCATTTTGTAGATCATGTACATTCAAGCATCTTTCCTCAATTATACACAAGTCTATCAATTTCTTCTTAATGACTCAGTATGACTCATGCTGCCATAGTAACAAACACACTTTGCCTTGGAAGAATCATTTTGTAGATCATGTACAGTATATTCAAGCATCTGACTTGATTATACATAAGTTTATTTATTTATTTATTTCCAAAGATTCAATAGCCTAGTCTTGCCTAAATACCACATCCATGTTCCTTTGAAAGCAGAAAAATTTATTGAGAGAAATGTTAATATTCCAACTAGCATATTATTTAGCATACGTGATACTTGCTCCCATATTGGAGATTTGAAACAACTATTAGAAAGTCAAATTTAAATGTTCTCAACAACGCAATTTCTGGAGAAATTTGAGTGTATGCTTAGGGGTATGAAGGACTGGTCAGATCAGGTTCTTGCTTTGCATATTTGGAACTTGACTTCTTGAGGTCAAGTACAATGTTCAAATATTAATAGAAGAAAAAGATCAACACCTATTAGGAGTTAAGAAAGTGAGGGATACGACTCTTGAGCGCTTTGGAAAAGGGCAATTTGAATTCTAATTGCCCCTCAATGGATGCACAAAGGAGGAGAAATAGTTATAACACTAAATTCAAAACTAATAACTCAAATATTATTTGAGTTAGTAGTTCAGAGGATAGTTCTTGAACTATTTCACTTCCTTAGTGTGCATCTACTAAGGGGCAATTAGACTCCAAATTGCCCTTTTCCAGTGCTTTTGTGAACCCAATTCTTGAGTTAATCAATCCCTCTGGGCTGACGTGGCCTCTCGTGGGCCAAGTTGACCCTTAGGGATTAAATAACTTGAGGATTGGGTTTACAAATGCCATGGATAAAGGCAATTTGGATTCTAATTGCCCCTCAGATGATGCACACTAAGGAAGTGAAGTAGTTTAACCCCTAAAAGACCAACTGTCTCCTCGGGGGACAAATTGATTTTGGGCATGTACCTACAGCTAATCTACTTTTTGTGACTTTTTTAAACTTTTATGAAAGGTGTGGAATTCAAAAATCTACATGGGCATCTATTGCTTCTTCATTTTGACATTTGTTGAAGAAGTAATGCATGAATTTCTGAAATAAGGGAAGGGCGGGCAGCTAAAAAAAATTTAAAATTGTATTTAAAAAAATTAAATTCTGAAATTGGTTCTTTAGATTTATATATATGTGGGAATATTTGGATCATTTAATTTTGATTGATGAGATGAAAGTTATGAGAAGTTTTAGTTTGCATGTAGGTATGGGACTCCCAAACCTCCATGTTTTTTGCCCGTTGTAAAATTTGTTACTTTACTTTTTTGAACTCTTTGCATATATTTTTTTTGACCAACACAATATTCATTAATTTGGAAAGAAATGGTACATCCTAGGACTTTCAGAAGTTTGAGGTGATTACCTCAAACCAAGCTCAGTGATTTTTTTTTTGTACATGTGCCCTCACTTGAGAGGAGAGATTTGCAAGGGAAAAAATCTTAGTGGTTCAAACTAAATTTGATACCTTTGAATTTGGTTTAAAGTAACTTTTTGAGTTTGAGGGGAAAACAAAGTGGGACACCTCCTTTTTCCAAATTAATGAATGTTGTGTTGACCTTTTTTTTCCTAGTTGTAGTAGACTAAGATTCCTTGGTTTTCACCATTTGGATCAAAATGATTCAGATTTTTGAATTTTACATAAATCCTCCAATTTTGCCTAATGTATATGCAAATTTCATGGCCTTACGGCATTGCAAGATTTTACAAAGTATGGTTCACACCTCCAATTCATTTGAAATATCTACCACATTTACCTAACTTGGTCTTCTACATGAAAAAAATAAACCTCAACTTTGCATAGAGCAACATTTTTGATATAAGAGCCGTCAAAGGCTTTTGAAATTTTAGGGCAGCAAGGAAAAAAAACTTTGTTTCTCACTTCGGAAGTCAATATCTCACTCTACTTCTAGAATGAGCTGAAAATTTTCCCACTAGTACCTCCCATAGTTTAGGACAAGATTTTGCGGTTGAATTTTCAAAAAAACTTTTTTTCCTTCCTCTCTACTCATTCCCCCAAAAGTGGTTGTTTCCAGTGGTTTTCAAGGAAAAAAGGGCTTGGTCCTTTAGGGGTTAAGAACTATCCTCAAAAATACTAACTCAAATAATATTTGAGTTATTAGTTTTGAATTTAGTGTTATAACTATTTCTCCTCCTTTGTGCATCCATTGAGGGGCAATTAGAATTCAAATTGCCCTTTTCCAAAGCGCTCAAGAGTCGTATCCCTCACTTTCTTAACTCCTAATAGGTGTTTGATCTTTTTCTTCTATTAATATTTTGAACATTGTACTTGACC